>JAWZYU010000070.1:0-654666 GCA_038380435.1 Ryuthela nishihirai
AATGGATCAGACTGCCATCCGAAGTGATGCTGTCAGTTTCTTTGGCCCTGAAAGGTCTCGTTGTCTATGGGCAGGAAGGCAGAGGCCTTCAAAGGGTGGACACAGAAGACTGGGAAGCAGGGATGAAAACCAGTACAGACATTGAGATCGACTTCAAAGACAGTGTCCCCTGACACAAGAGGTAGCAAGCTGCTGGTAAGAAAGACTCAGCAGGCAGAATATTGATACCAGTTTGCACTGCCACAGAAGCTGTGGGAACAATGGTCTTCACAATAGCCACATTGGCATAGGAAAGTTTGCCAAGTGGTGGTGGTGGGGGGGCAGTGCAACAATTTTTCATATCTCAGGATACATGATGTTTTGTATCATTTACACTCATTGGACCTCTTTTCACTTTGCTCAGGGGCGGGGGTGGCTCAGTCGGTGGTGCGCCAGGCTCGTAATCTGTAGTTCCCAGGTTCGAGTCCCAGCTGGGTCAGCGTTGAGATTTATCTCTGCAAAATTCTCCGCCCTGCCCTCGGTCAGTAGGGGACACCGATGGGCTTGGAAAGGCCGCCGTCCGTCGGATGGGACGTTAAGCCGTGGCCCCGTGTGTGGGAGAGCCATACCCTGTGCACGTTAAAGAACACGCTGGATGGCCTTGACGGGAGGCTACCATCTGTCTCCCAACAGCTGTTCCAGTGGGTCCCCTCCCCCAACCTTCTCTGAGCCTTCGGGGTCCATGTGACCTGGCCATTTAGCCCATGGTGTGCAAAAAAGTGCCACTCAGAGGTAAAACAACCCAACCCAACCCACTTTGCTCAGTCAAGGGGAAGTGGCACTAAAATTCAGGCAACTTGCCTTCTCTGCTGTGGAGTCCAGATCAAGATGATCTGCAGTGGGCACAGGTGGGCTTACCCTGACAAGCTGTGTAGGCATGGCCAAACCTCTGACACTGCAAGCAAAGATTAGATACATAAGGCCATAACTTGCAGTGAAGATACCCTGCCTTGATGGAATTTGGCAAGCATAGCATTTTGAAGGTTAACCCTACCAGTGTCCATGTTGTCTGTATATGTTTGATTTTATATTATTTTCATAAAATTTGCAATTAAATTCTGTTTAATTTGATATGTAACGTGACCTATTTCTGTTGATTGGTTAATTTTTTTTAATTCTAAAGTTGACTTATTTGACTTGACACAATTGGCTAAAAGCGAGGGATTTTCTCAAAGTGTGGTATCAAGAAAAAAATTGCAAAACAAGAGAAATATTTACTTAAAACCAAAAAAAAAATTTAATTTTGCAGAAATATATAGCCATTTTATTTATGTGCATTGTAATAATTTCTGTCTATTAGGGTTTTTTTTATATAAATTATTATTTGCATTGCCAGATGCATTTTATTACTACATGACTAAGAAGTCCTATTAAAATAAAACAGTCTTTTTTTGTTAAATACTTTATTTTCAAAAAATCCAGAATTAAATGCTGATTAATTTGGCATACAACATGCCAATTTTCCTTTTAACAGTTATTTGGCAAAAAAAAAAGTTCTTAAGTTCATTTTTCTTTTACCTGAAAACAGTAAAAAAAAAAAAGCCTGGCCATAGATGGGATACAATTGAGTTTTTCAGGCCATACATGGTAAAGGTCAAAATAATAAATAAATAAATACCCCCGCAAGTGGCTGCTTGCCCCATAGGTCTGACAGGAGAGGAATATGTGTTTATGTGAGTTTTTCTGTAACTGCTCTATGCAAAAATGATCCTGCTGGTAAATTGGTAAAATACAACTGTGCATCTAATTTTTACAGTAATATATAGTATTTCAATATTTTAACACAATCAACTTTGTTCTACTAAATATTGTCATTAAAAAGTTTTACCTATTTAAGCAGATTAAAGGAGGGTCTTGCTGCAACATATACACTAATCTATTAGGTGTTGTAATCAAGATATCTGAAAATTAAAAAAAAATGTTAAAAAGGTTAGAGCCATCTTCATTAACACTACAAATGAAACAAACTTTTGGATAAACAACTTTACATCAAGCCAAAACTATGTTACATCAAGTCACAAGGAAAATTTTTTTAAGTTGAAACCTGAACTATACTAAGAAATAAAGCCATAAATACACTTGTTACTTTTGTAGTTTAGATGGTAGAGCATGGTGGTTTAGAAGTTTGCACTGACAGCACAACTTGCCCATTATTCTCAAGAGTAATAGTGAAAATTTAAATTTCTTAAAAGATAAATGGAAAATTCTTAATGAGTAGGATAGATAATAAATATTAATATGCACATTTTCCAAATCTTCCCTTAGCATGAATTTTCCCTATTAGAGGATGCTAAATTTGAAACTTACAAAACCATTCTTCTGCAAACTAAGCATTCCTTAATCACCAAAGGTAAGTGGATTTTTCTAACTCTAGATAAAGCTCTTTTCACCTAGACAGATTTTATAGAGTATGGGAGTCTGGGCATAACCATCGAGACTCAAGGCCTTTTCACTGGTGATGTCACACGTTCTAATGTCAGCATTCGGGGATCTAGCATCTTGACACCCGGTAGCTGCTTGTGTGTTTGTTGGCAGGATTTTCTAATGTTATGTTATCTTTAAAGTGGTGTTTGTATTTGTCTGTGGTAAAGTTTTCACTTGTGAATCAGTTTTCGAAGAAATGTCTCATCCTGTTCTGTTCATCTGTTCTGTTCCTGGCTATAGAGGCAACTATAAAAATTCAAGAAAAGTGCATGTTTACAGTTTTCACCAGGATGAAGAGTTCTGCAGAAAATGGCTTCTAGCAATAAGAAGAAAAAACTTCACAATTAGTTGTTTATTTATCCTTTCCTATTTGCATCGTGGTTGTTTTTGCTGAGGGAGGGTATTGAATATGAGATTTTTATATAGTTATGAGAAATATAGGTTTAAGAAAAAGTGATCACAAAACAACATATATGTTATACACTACAGAGCATTAGTCACTCATTAATAGTTTGGATGACATGTAAATTTAAGATTTATTTTCATAATACCCTTGGGAAATATCAGAAATGAACTATGCATCTAGAAACTTGCATCTCTTAACTTTTACTTGAAAATGTCTCAGGTTTCTGCAAATCTGATTTTCACAGTCAGAGTTTGAATGTTTTAGTTAGTTTTAATCATTTTCAAGAGCACAGGTTATATACCATTCATCAGTTAATGTTTGAATGCCATAGTCACAGGTAAAATTTGTGCATTATGAATAAATAATGAATGCCTGTGTAACATAAATTATGTAGTGATTGATTCATTTCACCTACAAATATACATACATAGAATAACAGAATTGTTTACATACAGATATGATAGAGGTGAAAAGGGCAAATTATTATTGCCCACCAAATGCTTTATTGGATCATTATCAGTCAAATATAAAATATGTCTCAAAGTAGGTTTCTGCAAGATATAGAAAGTTTCTAGTATTTGTGTTTCATTAAACACAGATACCATAAATACTGTAGGAATAAACTAATGCATAATACAAATTCATCGTTGTCTTATATTTTTAATTCAAGATATATTTTAATGCATCTAATATTTTATGCAATTATTCTACTGACTTGAACAATATAATTCAAGTTTTCATCTGCTGAAACACAGAGAAACTTTATTTGTTGACATATTTGGATTTTTGACCATTTACAATAATTTTTACAAATGTGAAATTTTAACTTTTCTTACTATTTTTATAAAGTATATATAATAACACAACATTGTTGTAGATTAAGCTTAATTGATCAGTAACAATCAAACGGGAAAAAAAAACCTTTTAACATATCAAGCACAACACACTTAATGGTGTTCATCTTTCTCTCTAGTTTGTGAATTACACTTCAAAGAGAGTGATTTTCAAAGATGTTCAAGTGCATTCAATGAGAAAACTGGTAAGACAGTTATGGTGAAATTGAAAGCCCCCAGACTAATTCCTGGTAGCATTCTGTCAAAACTGCCAAATTTACCAGCATATCTCTCTGCTACTCTTACATCCAGCAGAGAAAGTCCTCAAAGCAAAAGAAAACATGAAGTAAAAAAACTACTGAAAGCAATATTAGACATAGTATTGATTCAATGTGTAATATTTTGAAAGCACTTTGCACATCTGATGAAAGTAACAACAATCATTTAAAATTCATTGAGGAACAGTTGATACTATTTGGGTTAGGTATGGTTCAAGGTATTCATCAGATATGATTTTTGCACGACTTTTTTTTTTTAGAATGGCTCTTTATGCATATAATTTTGTTAGAGAAAGTGAAAACAATAGATTACCATATCCTAGTACAATTCAGCGCATTTGTCTTCGGTTCAATGTCAATCCTGCTATAGAGAAAGCAGATTCAAATTTTTTATTATATATCCGGCAAAAATATTCTTTTTTGAGTGATACAGATAAAAGTGATTTTAATGCTTGATGAAATTCATCTCAAACAGTATTTGAATTTCAAATGTGGTAACCTTGTTGGTCTCTCATTTGACACACAAAACATGGCAACTTGTACCCATGTATTTATGATAACTAGTTTGTGTTCCAACTATAAAAATGTAGTTCATATATATGTATTACCAGCCAAAACAATAAATGCTGATATTTTTTGCAATATTATTAAAAAAATTATCATTGGTTTGGAAGAAATTGAATTTTTTGTGATATGTGTCGTAGCTGACAATAATTCTGTCAGTCGTAAGAGTATGTCATTATGTCTTTCTTCTCCTAAAGTTCAAATTACACATATCCTCATCCATCAGATAAATCAAGACCTTTATTTTTTTCTCATTGTCCTAGTTCAGTTGTTGAAGTGTATCATAAATAACTGGTTAAATCAAAATGCTGAAACTTCCCACTAAGTCAAGCAGCAAAATTAAAATAACCTATTTGAATTTTAAAGATGATTTTAAGGAAATAAATTTTATGTCTATTAGCTAAAGTTAAGTTAAGATGCAGTCTTTTTTGCCTAAATTAGATAGTAATTAATGTTGTATTGCTAAATTACAATATATTACTATGAAAAAATTGTATACTGAATTTGAACAAGAATTTATGGAAATGGCAAATGAATGAAATGTTGTTACTTTAATCATAACCAGTCTTTTACATGATGCAGAATTACTTGATTATCATACAAGTTGTGAATTTGGCCACTGTATTGGAAAAACTCTATAAATGATTATCTGGTGTTCAACAAATATATATTTAAACAATTTTTGTAATATAAAAATGATTGTTTGTTAGAGAATTTAGGAAATAAGAAAAAATGTCTTTAGTGCTAAAAAAAAAAGTTGTCTACTCTCAATAAATAATATCCACAGACTTAACTGCTGGCTTTGAAATTAATAGTTTTGTGACAAACAGTTTTTCTGGCATGTGGGATTTGAACCATATCTCTACAGGTATAATACCATAATGTTCTAAGAGAGGTTAGTTATTGACAGCATTTATTGCTAAAACTATGTGAAAAAAAAATAAATAAATACCCCCTCAAGCAGCTGCTTGCCACAGAGGTCTGACAGGAGCCTGTCAGTTTATATACCACAGTAGAAGGTCTGAGAGGATGGCAGGACCTCAGCAGAAAAACGACACATACATCCCTGCCAGGAAATGATTTTATTTTTGCTAATATATAAAGGAAATGATTTTATTTTTGCTAATATATAAAGGAAATGATTTTATTTTTGCTAATATATAAAGGAAATGATTTTATTTTTGCTAATATATAAAGGAAATGACTTATTTTTGCTAATATATAAAGGAAATGATTTTATTTTTGCTAATATATAAAGGAAATGATTTTATTTTTGCTAATATATAAAGGAAATGATTTTATTTTTGCTAATATATAAAGGAAATGATTTTATTTTTGCTAATATATAAAGGAAATGACTTATTTTTGCTAATATATAAAGGAAATGATTTTATTTTTGCTAATATATAAAGGAAATGATTTTATTTTTGCTAATATATAAAGGAAATGATTTTATTTTTGCTTGGTTATGTTGTTATTATTAATTACCGACCGACCGGCCGGCCGGTCGGTCGGAGTTTAATGGTGCACCAGCAACTAGGGTCATGTTGCACCAAACACATGGTATATAGAGTAAAAGTAAACAGTTAAAAGTCATATAACCTACAACCAAAAGTTAAAAATCAACAAACCAAAAGGATGAAAGTAGTAATACTGTACAAGACTTAACAAGAAAAAAAAGCATGAAACAAACAATGTTGTTTTTTTGCACTTAGGTCGTCTTCCACCTGAAGAAGAAACAAATGAATAATAAATGAGTGATCTAAGTGGAGCTAAGCAAGTACAACCTCCTCCTTGTGATTTCTGCAAAAACATGACCACCATGGTTTGCCAATGGGCTTGATCTCGAAAAGCTTGTTACCAACCTGTTCGAACCAAGATCTCTGCCACTGTGTCCATAGCTCGATGGAAAAATGCTGTCAGAAGTCTAAGTATGGAACCAGCAGCGGAGAGTCAGATAGAGGTATGGCTGACTTGGCAGCAGCATCTGCCAAGTCATTGCCCCTGATCCCGGCGTGACCGGGTACCCAACAGAAGAAAATGGTGGTAGTGGCTGCCAGATGATAGAGCTGCTGGCGAATCTTGGAGGGAACAGGGTGAGGGTGATGCCTCACCGATATCAAAGCCTGTAACGAACTAAGCGAGTCAGTGTAGAAGACACACCGGCAATGACGCTTAGCTGCTATGTGGTCCAAGGCAAGACTGATAGCATGCAACTCTGCAGTGAAGATGGAATACTGCTGTAGGATCTGGCCTGCAATGATAACATCAAAGCAGACCATGGAAAATCATAACTGATGTGGCAGACTTCGAGCCATATGTCCTAACACACAAGATTGGTGCTCAGCAGAATCATTGGCAAAGAGTTGTTGGTAGGTACAAGTAAGTCAGATGCAAAGGTCCATCCTGCAAAGAAAAAAGTTGCAGGAAGGGGAAACAATAGCCAATGGAAGTAGTCAATAGATGCAGATACACAAACCAAAAGGTCAAATGGCAGTCAGAAGATTCTGGTAAAGCACTTCCCACTGGTGACAAAAACAGTCCAAAATGGGATGGCCCAGGATGGTTTGCAATTTCAAACCATCCTGTAGGGACAACTGCTGATGGTGAAGAGATAAGGATGGTTTGTCAATCTCAGCATAAAGACTCTGGACAGTGAAGTGAGGAAGGCCCTCATACAAACATCTATGGCCTGATGGTGTATGGGGGCCCAACAATTTCCTCACTGAATCCCAGGCAGAGTCATGTACCTGGGATCCATAGTCTGGTTTCAACCAGACAAATGCATGGTACAAGCAAAGAACATTGGTCCACTCCCCACAAAGACAGACAGAAATTTGATGATGTTCAATGCCCACTGACCTGAGGTGACATATTTGTAGTAAAAAAAAAAGTCAATTGCCATTCAATGATGAGACAAAGAAACTCTATCCCACTAGTGGAATGATGATACCCCCAAGCCACAACTTGGGGTCCAAACTTGTGGCAAAAGAGCACATAAACAGTGTTCTGTGGAAAGAACTGAAACCCATTGGCAATCACCCAAAACAAGAGATTGTTCAGAGTAGTTTGCAGTTGTCATTCAATGACCCTCATGCTGGACAAAAGCAAAGATGCTAAAATGGTCAACATAGAGAGAGCATTGTCTACAGTCAGGGAAAGGTGTTGAGTAATGGAATTTATCTTCACAGCAAAATGTGCAAAACTCAGGAAGCAGCCTTGTGGTACCCCTGTTCTTGGATATAAAAAGTTTGAGATGAAGATCTGTTTCTGAAATCTCAAGCCAAATACATTTTGGTCACGAAGAATGCCAAATCTCCAAGCCACGTATGAATAATTCTGATTCTACTGCATTTTAAGTAATGGTATCAGTGAAATGTTCCTTCAAAGCTGTTCCAATCCATGCATTTTATTTTATCATTAATTAAATTTAGGCTATTGTTATATTTGTTCACTATTATTATTGTTTTAATTAGGCTACTTATTAGCAGCCAATATGGTGCAAAGTCTTTGCAGTATCATAACAACACAGAAAGATATTCTGGACAGTGTTTTGGAGAGTTGCAAAATCATTTAAAAATTCACAGAGAGGTGATGCTCGTTAGAACAGAGAATTAAAAATAATTAGTTTTTTTTTTTTCTACCCTGCTGAGGAGTGGTCAACCACACAGGGTCCTGGTGCTCACCACATAAACCCACTGGACTGAATTAAGGCTCTGAGCTCGATTACGGATTCTGAATTTGCTGCACTGGTGGGATTCTGTGGAGGGAAAATCTTCCACTGTGTTTTAACTGGCATTCTCTTTGCTTCTACTGTCATCGTCAAATTCTACATTGAAGGAAGTCTTCCAGTGTAGATGGCTTCAGCCTTTACTGGTGGAGAAATGGGTCTTTGCCCCATGTCTGCAATTAGGGGGCTGTTAATATTGTCACCATTTCCTCTCTCAATAAGCATAGTTTCTTTAAACATCCCACTAACCATTTTCTCTGCTTAGGTAGCTGGTATGTGAGGACTCTGCACAAAGCTTTTTCTCTTGATGTTCTCACACAAGAATTCCACCATTATAATTTAGATATTCTCGGCCTGCTAGAGACCAGATGGACAGATAAAGGTCAGATTCTTAAAAATAATCTTAAATTTCTCTTTTCAGGGAGTGAAGACAATAAACATCACCAAGGCGTGGGTCTGCTTCTCAGTAGACATGCAAGTGATGCTCTCTAGGATATGAGTGCATTAATGAAAGGTTTCTTACAGCAAAATTTCAGACAAGCGTTAAAGACTTGAATGTTATCTGGTATTATGCCCTCACTGAGGATGCTGAAGAGGATGAGAGGGATAGGTTTTACACACAACTTCAGGATATTTTGAATTTGGCCAAGAAAGGAGATATTACCCTTGTTCTAGGTGACTTCAATGCCAAAGTTGGTACCGACTCTGACCTTTGGGGTGGAGTGATAGGCCCTTTTGGTATTGGTAGCTGCAATGAGCAATGTCTCCTACAGGTAAGTAAACTCAACGGTTTCAGAATAACTAACACTTATTACAAACACCACAACATACATAAGTATACATGGGTTTCACCTGATGGGCTGCATAAGAATATGATTTATTATATATTAATTAACAGCACATGGGCTAGCTCTGTTAGGAATACTAGGTAATACAGGGGAGCTGAAATTGATCTCACCATTACCTTGTAAAAGGTGTCTTGCAGCTTAAAGAAGTGTTGAGCTAAGGTTAAAAAATTTAACTTTAATTCTGAAGCTCTGAAAGACCCAGTTGTAGCTAAAGCTTACCATGATAGGTTACTTAGTCATTATGACAGTCATGGTTTGCTTATTACTGAAGTTGAGGAAGAATGAGACCGTTTTAAACAGGCTTTTTTTGGAAACTAACAGTACTCTAGTAAGAAAAAAGGAGCAGAGGCGGCAGAATTATTTGAGTGATAATGCACTTGAGCTTATTTCAGAAAGAAAGAATTGTAGGGATGTCCTTAATCAATACCCTACTAGTCCTAGTAGAAAGCACTAAAATAAAAAAATAATAAATACCCCCTCAAGCAGCTGCTTGCCACAGAGGTCTGACAGGAGCCTGTCAGTTTATATGACAGAGAGCTTAATAAATGCGCAAAGGATCAGTTAGCTGCTAATAAAAATCTTTGGCTTGATGGCTTCACTAACAAAGCTGAGAGAGACTGTACCAGATAGTTGAGGTTTTGTATGGTAGAAAATGGGCAGGCACACAGGAATTGAAGGATAAAAAAGGTAAGGTTACAGAAGGTGAGGATTCTGTCATGGCTAGGTGGGCTGAGCATTTCAGTGTTGTTCTAAACAATGAAATGGTTAGTTTCTACTCCTACTGTTTGCATTGATGACAGATGCATTACTGGCTTTAATGTTAGCCCTATAATACAGTCTGAAGTTATTTTATATTCTATTTCTAAACTTAACTACATAAATCCCCAGAGGTAGATGAAATTACTACAGAAATGCTTAGAGCTGGGAATGTTTCGGTTACCACATGGATGACTGAAATTTTGGATGTCTTTTATGATAAAGGCATGGTCCCTAAGAATTTTACCAGAGCTATTATTATTATTCCTACTTTATTTAAAAAGTGATCGCAGTTGTTGTGATAACTATATGGGTATGAGCCTACTTTCTGTTCCAGGTAAAGTTCTTTCCATGATTGTGCTAAAGAGAATTAAGAATCTGGTTGACAGTCAGTTGTGTGATGAGCAGTGTGGATTCAGAAGTGGTAGGAGATGCGTAGATAAGATATTTTCACTCAGGCAGATTCTTGAGAAATGTTTAGAGTTTCAGAAACTTTTGGTTGAAAGTTTTGTTGATTTCAAACAGGCTTTCAACTCTGTTGATTGTGATTTGTGGTTGATGGTATACCAGACAAGTTAGTTAACATAATGAAAGATCTCTATAATAACACTGAGTCATGTGTGAGAGTTTTAAGTCTTGTAGCAATTGGTTTAGCATTACTTCTGGTGTTCGACAAGGGTGCATTTTGTCTCCTTTTCTCTTTAGTTTGGTTATTGATTATGTTATGTGAAATTCACTGCAAGGGAAAGATTTTGGTCTTAAATGGTCTGGAGATACAAAAATTTCTGATTTAGATTATGCTGATGATTTAGCCCTTTTCGCAAATGATGTTGATGAGACTGGTAGTAGAGTTGGTTTGGTTATAAACAGAAGGAAAACTAAAGTGATGATAATTGGTGATGCAGGCTGGGATTCAGTTAATCTGAATGATTGCAGTCTTGAGCAGGTGACACAGTTTAATTATCTTGGAAGCTACGTAACAGATATTGGTGATGTGTGGTGTGAGATTAACAGACAAATAGGGATTGATGCCGGGACTTTTAAGAATCTACGGAGAGTGTGGAGAAATAGGCGTATACATCTAAAGACTAAAATTAGACTGTATAATAGTTTGGCTCTTCCTAGGGTTAGTTACGGTAGTGAAACTTGGACACTGTAAACAAGATAACAGGAAACTAGATGCTTTTGATTCTAGATGTTTATGCAGTATCTTGGGCATTAGGTGGTTCAACTTTGCAAGTAATGAAGAGGTAGGCAAAGGAGTCAACAACCTCCTTTGAGCTATTTGAAGAGGGGGAGAACTAGGAACTACCTATTTGAAGAGGGGAGAACTAGGATGCAGTGGGCAGACAATGTAAAATAGGACCTTGTTAGAATTGGTGTGCAGTGGCCTGATGCAATAGATATAGCTCAGGACAGATATGCTTGGAGAACTAAATTGTGCAGTCTGGTTGAACCTCGTAGCCCATGGCGGCTTGAGGATGATGATGAGTATCTTACGAGAATTTCTTATTTTCTTATAGTTAGTCTGATATTAAAACACTGAACATGTTTTCACACTTCTATTATTATTGAAAATTAGCATGTTGCTTCAACTTTTTACTCCACAGTGAAAAATTTTTATTACCAAGTAAAAATATTTCTTACCACATTTTTTGGAAGAATTTGGTCCAAACTTCTTAGCAGCACTGCTCACTTTGCTAATAAGCCTGACTTTAAGACCTGTGCCACTTGATAAGCGAACACATGCCTGGTATATTTGTTTAGCAAGCTCTCTTGTTGGTGAAATAACTATAGCCCGGAAACCAAGATTTTGTGGCTCCTGCAAAATTACAGCAGACACTTAAACAAAATCATAATTTACTGCCATAAAAGATACTTCTTGTAAATTAATTTTTATTACTCTATCAAAATGAACAGAAATACTAAATAAAAGAACTGCATGCACCCAAGATTTCTACCTTCTTCTAGGGTTTTTCATCAAAGATGTTCCTATAAATTTATCTGTGTTCTCTCATGCAATGTCTAATGCACTTTAACACATTAAATACATTCCTTAATATACGATTATCTGAGCTAATGTCTATGCTAAAGTTGAGGTTTGGGCTTAGGATCAAAATAGCACAGATAACTTTGGATCTGTCATAAAAATTTCAAATTTTCCTAATAATTGTAATAAAAATAAATAAAAAATATTTTTTTCATCATGCAGTTATAACTTTTTAATCATCTTCAGTAATTAAAAAAAGCACTATCTGTCTTTAACATTTTTTTGTTTTATTTTTTGTTTCATATTTGCTGTCTTTTATCAATGAATTGCCCAGTATTTATGATGTTACTCGAGAAATTTCAGTTTCTGTGAATTATATTTAGAATTTATCTATTTGCCGATTAAATATTTGAATGTCTATACGGTTTTAAAGATTTTTTTTACCAGTAGTGGTAAAGGTTTATAAACTATTATGTAACATATGGAAATAGTTTAAGAGGGAGTGCTGTCCCTTTACCAAGGGCAAATTCATTCCAGAAAAATTCCAGAAATTTTATCTTTATGTGGCACCAAAAATCTTAATTCTCTACCTTACAATATTAAAGTAGTTAGTAATTTTACAAGTTACTCTAAGCAATTCAAGATTTGGTTGTTGGACATATCTGACATTGAAAATATGCTTCAGTTTACATTTTAATTTTACATTTAATTTTGTAATGAACGATGGCAAAATGAAATCACCTTCAGCCTCCATGGCCATAGACTCGCTTATTAATAAATCTAAATAATAATCGCCTATATATAATCTAAGTGTGGCCTCTTGTCTCTTGTTAGTATTTGTACACTGGTGTTTGTTTTTTTTTTCCCTACTGACATATAAGTTATCTTTGTGAGTATTACCTTCAAAGGTTTGTTATACATATTTTTGTATAGTATATGAAGGAAAATGAACTATCATTATATTATTATTTCTAGTATTTTCTGTTCCATGTAACATTAAAATTTCAATTTTGTTATGATATAACTGTAATAATTTCAAAGACCGTAATTAAAATTAAAGTCTTTAATTTTCTTTGACATTTAACAGTGTCATAGAGAATTAAAGACTTAAATTTAATTTTAATTACTGCACTGTGAACCTTTACTGTAATTTTTGTTAAAGATTGTAATATCCTATAATGCAAAAAATATAAAAAATTGTTTAGCAACATCCACTAGTGTACATATATTTTACAAGGAAAAGATTTTTTTTTCTTCCAGCTATACTCAGACAGGCTTGGGTTTAGTGATTATCAAAATAGCTCAGTTGGGTTCAAGCTAAAATATTTAAAATATCTTTTTTGCAATTTTTGGTTACCATAGTCATATGGCATTAATCCTTTCAGGCTTGGTTCATTTGTTATTTGAACTAAGCTATAATATACCAAAATAAGGTAAAATGAAGATAAAAGACAACACACAACCAAAGTTATAATAAAAAGACATAAAAGAGAAAACAAGAAAATAGCAAAACAACCACGGTAAAAGGGAAAAATAATGAAAATTACAATAGTTTCACACAGCAGTAATTAAAATCGGATTAATATCTTTAATACTCTATGATACTGTTAAATGTTTTTAAGCACTTTAACAAAAATTCAGAGTTACCCAGTATCTAAAATAGTGGGGATATCATGAATTTTTCCTGTGTGAATATCAATGAGTAGATTGTTTTTGATGATTACATTTCAAACAAGTTGAGATATTGTGTGTGACATTTTAATGGGACTATATAATGGAAAGGTTTCAGGATATTTTTAACAAAGTAGGTGAAATTATTATTGATGTATGGTAGAGCTGTTATATGTTTTTCATTTCCTTTATTTGTTGGTGTTGGGGGAGCTTTGGAATTGTTTGCGTTTGATTCTTTATGAATTTTGCTAATGGTGTGTGATGAATACCTGGCTTGTTCAGTGAATTCAAAAATACATTTTTATTTCATTGTTTAGAGCTACTTTGGTGAGTAGAACTTTGATAATTTGTAGTTGTTTGGGTGGGCAATGATGCTAATTATTACGTTAGGAATAAATGCAGGTTTTCTAAGCACAGATGTATTTAGTTCATTGGAGGTACAGTGTAAGTTAATGTCTAAAATTGGTAGATATTTGTTTTGTTCTTTTCATGTGTAAATTTGATGATGGGAAAGACTGCATTAAATTTGGATAGTAATTGCTTTAATTCTTCTTTGTAGTGTTGACAGATAATTAAGATGTCATCAGTATAGCAGGCATAAAGCAGTAGGCAGATTTGGCATTCATGGAGAATTGTGGATTCTACATGATGGAGAATGGTTTCCACCATCAATCTAAAGAGCGGGGAGCCCATTGGGACACCTTGGTTCTGGAAGAAGACCTGCCATCTGCTTGAAACCAATTATTCTTAGTAGCAAAGTCAGGGCCGTGTGGTAGATTTTCTCATTATGATGCAAGTCTTCGAAATGCCACCCCTTAAATGTTTTTTCTTTAAAATAACCTTCGATTGTGATTTAAAAAAAAAAACTGTACAAAATGTACGAATAATATTTTTAATTTGAAAATATAAACTACTTTAAAATAATGATATCAACTACAACAATCTACTACAGTTTTACCCTTCTAACTTTAACTTTAGCAAATTCGTTAATTAGGGATGTTTAGTCTAGAGTGGCAGCAAATGTAGATTCAATAGAAATTAATGACAGATTTCTAAGTTTTGTTTGGCTTATTTAACTTCTTAAGTAGTGTTTTATTAATTTTAATTTGGAAAAACTTCTTTCCCCACTAGCTACAGAGACAGGGAGTGTTAATAAAATTCTCAGAGCTACAACAGTATTTGGATACAAAGTAATTAAGTTACTTTGGCACAAATAATTTAAAACATCCAGAGGTTTCATAAAATATGGTAGCATTCGGGATACATCACGTAATTCTTCTTGAAGATCATTTGCATTTATATCTGATTCATTTTCGACCGAAAGTATTGACTGGAGACTGGTACAATAATTTTCTAGCGTTTTGTCATCTATATCCTTGAGTTTTAAAACGTCATATAAAAACTGAAAATTTTTGCTATGGGTTTCCAGAAGCTTGAATCGTTTATTCAGAGAATTAAGGGTAATGTCCAGAATATAACTGAAAAAGTTTATTTTAAATTTATTCTCCTCTGTTAAGGGTTGATCAACAGCTTCTTCATAGTCAAATTGTCAATTGTCAAATTGTCATCAGCAGGAAATTCTGCACTGCATTCAAGATTCTCTGCAATCTCATTAGCAGCAATTTTCATCTGATCATATCCAGATTGTTTATAACTTTTCACTTTTTGTATGGTTTCTGATAACATCCTTACACAATCTGACAAATTTATAGTTACAGATTGCAATAGCTTCGAGACTGAATTTATTTCAAATAAAATATCATACCAAAGAATTACACCGCATATAAACTTGTAATTTTTAATATTTTTTGCTAATTTTTTGCTAATTTTTAATATATTTTTGCTCTTGCTTTAACTTTAGTTTCTGCATCTCTGTTGATGTCTTCTATTATGTGGAATAATGCATCATAGATTTCGCAAAGTTGAAATCATAAAGGTTTTAACGCATCTACTGTGCTTGACCACCTAGTAGCACTCAATGGTTTTAGAGTTAATTGTGAAAGCTATTTTTTTAGCACTTCCCAACGCTTTGTAGAACCAGAAAAAAAAGTGTAAAGTTCTTGTACAATAGAAAAAAAAGTTGTTGTTTCTGTAAAAGAAGAGGCTGCATCATTCAGAACTAGGCTTAAAGAATGACATGTGCAGGGCACATAAAACGCCCTTGGATATTTTTCAAGTATTCTATTTTGTACACCCTTTCTTACTCCTTTCATATTAGCTCCATTGTCATAGCCTTGTCCTCTAAGCCACTTTAACTCAAAATCTACTTTTCCAAATGTGTCAGAATAAGTTCTGTCAAACCCTCTCCGGTTGAATCACTAGCTTCAAAAAAACCAATAAAGAATTCTTCAATTTCATATTTATTTTGAATGGAGCTTAAAGTGCCAACTCTTATTGTTAATGAGAGTGGTTCAATATGACTTACGTCTGGGGTACAATCAGTGATTATCGAAAAATATTTAGCGATTTTTGTTATTTCAACAATTTTGCTTAAAATTATATTTCCCATCAAATTTATCTTGTATATTATTGCTTAGATAAGTCACAGACCATTTATCAGACTCGCATTGAACTCTCCTGATATGTTCTTCCATAACTGGATCAAACTCAGAAAGCTAGCAGCCATTTTGACATATGCCTTTCTTTAACTTGTTATTGTATTGTCTCCACTTCAACGTATATGAATTTGGCAAAAATAGAGCAATAAATAACGAACGCAAAAGTAGGCAAATGCAAATATTTCCTAAGCAACTCTCTCTCTATCACACACAGAACGCAAAAGTAGCCCAATATTCCCTAAATAACTCTCTATCTATCACACAGAGGCACACGTTCCGCACCTGAGATATACCCAGCCATGCAAATGCTACTTTTTAATTCGAGTCCCTATTGTCATAACATAATCATTTTCAATGATAATAAGTAACTACATTGCTGTAAAAAACAATAATTCTCTTACCTGATTTACTTTTTAAACACAAAAACTGAATTAGTATAAATGCACAAATATTATACTGATACAGATATATTAAATATCTGATTTACTGATTTAAATACAGCACAGCCACTTGCCACTTCTCATGACAAACTAACATTAAAATCAAATATTGTCAATAATTGTAAGCTCAAATCAGAACTATCAACACGTAACACATGCAACTGTCTTTTGTGATAATTGCCGCCTCAGCTTTTAGGAGCGGCCGCACGGTATATTACAAACAAAAATAATAGCTTCACGCTGTCAGATCAAAAGTCTTTCAGCGAGCGCTCGCCAACAATCCACCTGCACCAGAAACCGAGATCAAAGGGTACCGAAAGCGCTTAGGCAGAGGCGTACGATAAATCATAAATCGTATACATCAATATCGGAATAACATAGACCAATATAGAAAAGCGTTGCATAAAGATTCTTAATTACTGAATGGTTCAAATTGTATTTTGATTTAGTTGCTTATGCCGCCCCCTTACGGTGCCGCCTGATGCGGCCACCTCTCTGTATCATGGCATGGCATGGCCCTGAGCAAAGTCATGGTTCTCCTGTGTACTAAAATACTCAGGTACCATTGCTCTGGCCGCTTCAAGCCATTTGGTCTAAGTTGCATCGCTGCATTGGGTACAGGTGTGTTGGGATAGAGTGCAACCATCAAATGAGTGTAGGGTGCACTCGAGGGTAACAGTTATTATTTTAAGTATGTTAATTACCGTATTTTAACGTGTATAAGGAACCCCCTGATTTTTCATCAAAGATATTTATATTTTAAGATATAATCATTTATTTAAGAATGCTATCCATGTATAAGAAACCCCCCTATTTTTGGGACCCAACTTTTGGCAAAAAGGGGTACTTATACACGTTAAAATACGGTAGTCCACACCTGAATGGATGGTACTGGGTGTATATAGGAAATATAGTGCAAAAAATTGAAAGAGTGATTTCTCAGAGTTACATGTCGGAGAATTTTGTTAGGCAACTAGTGGTCTAAAGGGTTTCAAAGGTGTGTGCAACTTAATTTTGACAAATAACTGGTGATCTTTGGGTATAATGGAGGTTTTCAGGCTTTGACTGAGTCACTAGTAAACTAGGATCAGTTTTCAAGTGTGCAAGTTTAAATTTATAGGAAGTGGATTGTAATTTTTGTAACAAAAATTAGAGTAAAGGTACATAGTGCGGTAATTAAAATTAAAGTTTTTTAATTCTCTATCATCATCATCATCATCATCATCATCATCATCATCATCATCATCATCAAGCAGCCATGGGCTACGGAGGTCCAACCAGACGGTGCAATTTAGTTCTCCAAGCAAGTCTATCCTGGGCTACATCTACTGCACCTGGCCACTGCACACCAATTCTAACAAGGTCCTGTTTGACATTGTCTGCCCACCACATCCTAGGTCTCCCCCTCTTCCTGAGGCCTTTAAGGCACACTGTTCATAACCCTATTCACCAATCTATAATTTTTCATACGGGCAACATGGCCAAACCAACGGAGTCTCTCTCTGCACAATATGCTGCTTAAAGGAAGTTGCAAATTCCTTTGCCTAACCTCATCATTAGTTACAAAGTTGAACCACCTAATGCCCAAGATACTGTGTAAGCATCTGGAATCAAAAGCATCTAGTTTCCTGTTATCTTGTTTACAAAGTGTCCAAGTTTCACTACCATAATTAACCCTAGAAAGAACCAAACTATTATACAGCCTAATTTTAGTCTTTAGGTGTATACGCCTATTTCTCCACACTCTCCATAGATTCTTAAAAGTCCCGGCAGCAATCCCTATTCGTCTGTTAATCTCATGCCGCACATCACCATTATCTGTTACATAGCTCCCAAGATAATTAAACTGTGACACCTGCTCAAGACTGCAACCATTCAGATTAACTGAATCACAGCCTGCCTGACCAATTTTCATCACTTTAGTTTTCTCTCTGTTTATAACCAAACCTACTCTACTACCAGTCTCATCAACAGCTTGAATGAAAGAGTTCATCTCATCAACATCATTTGCCAAAAGGGGCTAAATCATCAGCATAATCTAAATCAGAAATTTTCGTGTCTCCAGCCCATTTAAGGCCAAACTCTTTCCCTTGAAGTGAATTTCGCATAACATAATCAATAATCAAACTAAAGAGAAAAGGAGACAAAATGCACCCTTGTCGAACACCAGAAGTAATGCTAAACCAATTGCTACAAGCCTTACCAACTCACACACGACTCAGTGTTATTATAGAGAGCTTTCATTATGTTAACTAACTTGTCTGGTATACCATATGATTTCACAATCAACCACAAATTATGACGATCAACAGAGTCGAAAGCCTTTTTGAAATCAACAAAGCTAGCAACCCAAGGTTTCTGAAACTCTAAACATTTCTCAAGAATCTGCCTAAGTGAAAATATCTGATCCACACATCCCCTACCACTTCTGAATCCACATTGCTCATCACGCAATTGACTGTCAACCAGATTCTTAATTCTATTAAGCACAATCATGGAAAGAACTTTACCTGGAACAGAGAGTAGGCTGATACCCCTATAGTTATCACAAGAACTGCGATCACCTTTTTTGAAAATAGGGATAACAATAGCTCTGGTAAAATCCTTAGGAACCATGCCTTTATCATAAAAGATATTCAGAATTTTAGTCATCCAAGTGGTAACCGAAACATTCCCAGCTCTAAGCATTTCGGTTCTAATTTCATCTACCCCTGGGGATTTATGTAGTTTAAGTTTAGAAATAGCCAAAATAACTTCAGATTGTGTTATAGGGCCAACATTAAAGCCACCAATGCATCTATCATCATTGCAAACAACGGGAGTAGAACTAACTATATTGTTTAGAACATCACTGAAATGCTCAGCCCACCTAGCCATGACAGAATCCTCCCCTTATATAACCTTACCTTGTTTATCCTTCATTCCTTGTATACCTGTCCGTTTTCTACCACACAAAACATTAACTATCTGGTACAGCTCTCTGCTGTTGTGCTGTCTAACTGCTTCCTCGGCTTTGTCAGCCAAGCCATCAAGCCAAAGATTCTTATCAGCATCTAACTGATCTTTTACACGTTTATTAAGTTCTCTGTAATGCTTTCTATTAGTACTAGTAGGGTATTGATTAAGGACATTCCTCCAGTTCTTTCTTTCCGAAATAAGCTCAAGTGCCTTATCACTCAGATAATTCTGCTCCTTTTTTCCTAAAAGAGTACTGTTAGTGTCCAAAAAAGCCTGTTTAAAATGATCCCATTCTTCCTCAACTTCAGTAGTAAGCATTCCATGACTGTCATAATGACTAAGTAACCTATCATGGTAAGCTTTGGCTATAACTGGGTATTTCAGAGCTTCAGTATTAAAAGCAAATTTTTTAACCCTAGCACAACACTTTTTAAGTTTAAGTTGCAAGACACTTTTAACAAGGTAATGGTCAGATCCAATTTCAGCTCCCCTATATGCCCTGGTATTTCTAACAGAACTAGCCCATTTGCTGTTAATTAATATATAATCAATCATATTCCTATGCAGCCTATCAGGTGAAACCCATGTGTACTTATGTATGTCGCGGTGTTTGTAATATGTGTTAGTTATTCTTAAACCATTGAGTTTACTTACCTGTAGGAGACGTTGCCCATTGCCATTGCAGCTACCAATACCAAAAGGGCCAATCACCCCTCCCCAAAGGTCAGAGTCAGTACCAACTTTGGCATTGAAGTCACCAAGAACAAGGGTAATATCTCCTTTCTTGACAGAATTCAAAATATCCTGAAGTTGTTCATAAAACCTATCATTCTCATCCTCATCGGCATCCTCAGTGGGGGCATAACAGCAGATAACATTCAGGTCTTTAACGCTTGTCTGAAATTTTGCTGTAAGAAACCTTTCATTAATGCACTCATATCCTAGAAGAGCATCGCTAACGTGTCTGCTGAGAAGCAGACCCACACCTTGGTGATGCTTATTGTCGTCCCTCCTTGAAAAGAGAAATTTAAGATTATTTTTAAGAATCTGACCTTTATCTGTCCATCTGGTCTCTTGCAAGCCGAGAATATCTAAATTATAACGGTGGAATTCTTGTGTGAGGACATCAAGAGAAAAAGCTCTGTGCAGAGTCCTCACATTCCAACTACCTATGGAGAGAAAATGGTTATTGGGATGTTTAAAGAAACTATGTTTATTGAGAGAGGGAATGCCGACAATATCAAACAGCCCCCTAATCGCAGACATGGGGCAAAGACCCGTTCCCCCACCACTAAAGGCTGAAGCCATCTACACTGGAAGACTTCCTCCAATGTAGAATTTGACGATGCCAATAGAAGCAAAGAGTTCAGGTGCCTGCGATGACCTCTGCTCAGGATTATCCACCAGCTGATAAACATATCCTGTGAATCTATTCACTTGGGGCTGTCAACCCACAAACAAACAGAAAACACAGCGGACGATTTTCCCTCCACAGAAGCCCACCAGTGCAGCAAAATCAGGATCCATAATCAAGCTCAGAGCCATATATCTGTCCAGTCCAGTGGGTTTATATGGTCAGCACCAGGACCCTGTGTGGTTGACCACTCCTCAGCAGGGTAGAAAAAAAAGAAAAGTAGCCATAGTTGTCCAGATCAGTAGGCCACACTAATCTGGCAGCCCTCCCCTTCCGTTCACTTCCACAAGAGAGTATCTCTTTTGAAAGGTACTAACGGTCTCACCACGAGAAGGTGGGGTTGGACATTAGGTGCTAGGCCTGGCCGGTTCTATGCATCATCACAGGGGATTGATACTCTATGACACTGTTAAATGTTTTTAAACACTTCAACACATGAACTATGCTATCAAGTATCAACAGTTACTAAGGAGAGATTTACATACCGTACCGTAGAGGATGGGTAGTAACAGGAACATCTGGGATGCTTTCGGTGATAAATTTAATAACCGATGTTCTTGCCAGCAAGTGACATCTCAGTGGAGATTAAAAGAAGGATAACAGATGCCAATGGTCTACCTGCCTTGGCAAAGGAAATAACCATTTATACCTTTGATAGCATAGAGTGTTTAAAAGGTTTCTGATCCACGACACTTATTTTGCACCCTTACTTTCGGCACTTCGTCAGGTGGGAAGTGAGGAGTTTAAGCTAATGCAGGAGAGGCAGTTGGTTGTTGAGCGTGGGGAAGGGGTGGGGTGCCATAAATTGAATTGTCAGTGGCTCAGCTCTGAGGATTGGAGTAGTCAGCGGATGTGCGGGTGGCCGTAATGCGATCTGCATGTGACGGAGGTTGGGAGAGGGTGTGGGATTATGGGAAATCGCCAAGATCAGCGAGTGTCAAGGGAAGCTTCACTATTTGTGGCTAGTAATTCATAATTATAATGAGTGGGATACTTTTAGTGAATTTATAAATTTCCAAACTGAATTTTGGGGTTAAGATAATTATGTTACTGAGGGCCTGAATAATAGTTTTCATATCGATATTGCTATTGGGTGTTGTGTGTGGAGGGGAGTACATTAATCGCCGATTTTAGGATGCATTATGGAAGTGTTCTAAAGGGTTTGGTGGGTGTGTATTAGTGCAGGTGGCAGATGGGAATCGGCGTTGAGAGAGGAGAGTGTTTAGGGTGCGTGGTATTTCTGAGGTGAATGTTATATCCCCTAAGGATCAGATGCCACACTGGGGGGAGGGGGGGCAATGTCCGTGTTACAGAGTTCGGTCAGTTTAAGTTAATGAGGATATTTTCTCTGATGGCTAGTTGGAATTTGGTAGGTGGGGATATTATAATTTTAGTGGAGTGAAAATCAGTGGACAGATTGTTTTCAGTGACTGCTTGAGATAGTGTGGTTTTTTGTAGTTTAAGCTGTCGTATTTATGCTCTTTAAGTCAGGTATTAAATGGGCATGAGATTTTACCTATGGGTTGTTTTGGGTTGTTTTACTTCTGAACGGCACTTTTTTGCACACAATGGGCTAAATGGCGAGGTCACATGGATCCCAAAGGCTCAGAGAAGGTTGGGGGAGGGGACCCACTGGAACAGCTGTTGGGAGACAGATGGTAGCCTCCCATCAAGGCCATCCAGCGTGTTCTTTAACGTGCACAGGGTATGGCTCTCCCGCACACGGGGCCACAGCTTAACGTCCCATCCGACGGACGGCGGCCTTTCCAAGCCCATTGGTGTCCCCTACTGACCGTGGGCAGGGCAGGGAATTTTGCGGAGATAAATTTCAACGCTGACCCAGCTGGGACTCGAACCTGGGAACTACAGATTACGAGCCTGGCGCACTACCAACTGAGCCACCCCCGCCCCGGTTTTACCTATGTATTTGGAGAAAATTTTACCTGTGGGGTCTTTGAGTTGGATGTAATAAACTCCTCCAGAGTTGAGTATATGGTCACGATTATTTCGAATGAGTTTGGATATAGTGTGTAACATTTTAATTGAGACTTTATAACGGAAAGGTTTTAGAGTATTTTTAACAGAGTATGTGAAATTATTATTGATGTATGGTAGGGTTATTGTGTATTTTTGCATTTATTTATTTACAGGTGTTGAAGGGTTTTGGAATTGTTTGCATTTGATTCATTTGTGAATTTTGTTGATAATGTGTGAGGTATATCCGCCCTGTTCGGCAAGTTCAAAAATTTATTTTATTTCGTTGTTGAATGCTTCTTGCGTATTGCAGTATTTATAGGCTCTGGTAAAATGTGAGTAGAAGGTTGATAATTTGTAGTTGTTTGGGTGAGCGAAGGTGCTAGTTATTATGTTAGATATGAATGTAGGTTTTCTGTATACAGCAGTAGGTGTCCATTTTGTTCCTCTTCATGTGTAAATTTAACAGTTGGGAGGATTGCGTTAAATTCAGATAGTAATTTCTTTAATTCTTCTTTGGAGTGTGCCAGATGATTAATATATCGTCAATATATCAGGCATAAAGTAGTGGGCGGATTTGACGTATATGAAGAACTGTGGTTTCTGCATGACATAGAACTGCTACCACCAACA
Organism: Ryuthela nishihirai; assembly: GCA_038380435.1. Classification (NCBI taxonomy): domain Eukaryota; kingdom Metazoa; phylum Arthropoda; class Arachnida; order Araneae; family Heptathelidae; genus Ryuthela; species Ryuthela nishihirai. Next base: position 23,517 of record JAWZYU010000070.1, read on the forward strand.
ATCCAGAGAGGGGGGAGCCGATTGAGACACCTTGGTTTTGGACGAAGATTTTGTCATCAGTTTGAAACCAGTTGCTTTTAGTGGCTAGGTCGAGGGCCTCCTGTGTGCTGAAATATTCAGATGTCGTGGGTCTGGCCATTTCAAGCCACTTGGTTTTAAGTCACATAGTTGCATCGAGTACCGGTGTGTTAGAATAGAGTGCAACGATGTCAAATGAGTGTAGGGTGCAGTCGGGGGTAACAGTTATGATTTTAAGTTTGTTGATTAGGTCCATGCCTGACTGTATGGTACTGGGTGTGGATGGGAAATATGGGGTAAAGAACTGAAAGAGTGCTTTCTCTAGGTTATATGTGGGAGAATTTCATTTCACAACTAGTGGTCTAAAGGTTTTTAGAAGTTTGTGTAATTTAATTTTGGCAAATAACGGAGATATTCAGGTATAATGGGGTTTGCAGGCTTTGGCTAAGTTCACCGGTAAACAAAGGTCAGTTTTTAAGTGTGCTAATTTAGTTAAAACTGTAGGGAGTGGGTCGGATGTGATTTCCGATATTTGTAATTCATCAAGGGTTAGTTTTAATTTACTGATGTAGTCATTTGTGCCTAATAATACCAACTGATGTTTTATCTGCAAGTATTATTTTAATGCTATTATCTTCTTTCAGGTGTTACAGCATTTTGATTTCATTTAGAGTGTTGGTATCAGGCTGGGTGTTGTATGCCTGAATGCTGTGATAGAATTCAAATTTTAATTTGTCTTTGTGTAGTTCAAGTATAGGGTTTATTATTTGTTCTAACATGAGATGATTTGTGCAGGGGTGGTAGGGGCGCCGGGTATGCATACTTTGGTCCTTGTTGTAATAGTTTTTCTTGCTGTTGCTGTCGGCGATTAATGTAACCCCCCCCCCCCCTACACACACACACAACTCCCAATAGCAATACTGATATGAAAACCATTATTCAGGTGCTCATTAACATAATCATCTTAACCCCAAAATTCAGTTTACGAAATTTATAAATTCACTAAAAGTATCCCATTCATTATAATTACGAATTACTAGCCACAAATAGTGAAGCTTCCCTTGACACTCGCTGATCTTGGCGATTTCCCATAATCCCACACCCTCTCCCAACCTCCATCACATGCAGATCGCATTACAACCACCCACGCATTCATCGACCACTCCGATCCTCAGAGCTGCGCCACTGACAATTCAATTTATGGCACCCCACCCCTTCCCCATGCTCAACAACCAACTGCCTCTCCTGCATTAGCTTAAACTCCTCACTTCCCACCTGACGAAGTGCCGAAAGTAAGGGTGCAAAATAAGTGTCGTGGATCAGAAACTTTTTTAACACTCTATGCTATCAAAGGTATAAATGGTTATTTCCTTTGCCAAGGCAGGTAGACCATTGGCATCTGTTATCCTTCTTTTAATCTCCACTGAGATGTCACTTGCTGGCAAGAACATCGATTATTAAATTTATCACCGAAAGTATCCCAGATGTTCCTGTTACTACCCATCCTCTACGATATGGTACGTAAATCTCCCCTTAGTAACTGTTGATACTTGATAGCATAGTCCATGCGTTGAAGTGCTTAAAAACATTTAACAGTATCATAGAGAATTAAAAAAACTTTAATTGTAATTTCTGTAGCTTTTAATTTCTCAAGCATTATTCTTAATTTGCTGATGCAGTCATCTGCATCTAATAACACTATCTAATCAGTTTTATCAGTGAGTATTATTTTAAAACTATTAACTTCCTTCACGTTTTGTAGGGTTTTCATAACATTTTGTGTCTTTCTAGCATGTTGTTTATTGTTGTATGCCCAAATGCTGCAAGAGAACTTAAACCTTAATTTATCTTTTTGTAGATCATGGTATTGGTTCCTTGTTGTAATAGCTTTTCTTGCTGTTGCTTAAGTTGTAGGGACAAGACGTTTAAGAATGGAAAAGATCCAGATATTGGGTTATTTACTTGACATTTTTTAAATGCTATGGGGTAGTGGTTGTGGCCTTTAGGGTCTTTTTTATTATTCTGTGTGGCATTGGTTGGATGGGGCTAAATGGTGCAACGGCTACCAAGGCCATAATGTGCCAAACAAATGATAAAATAAATGATAAAAGTCAGAAAAACCCACAACCAGAAGTTAAAAGAACAACAAAAAGACACGAATATACAAAAGATGGAAATAACAAGTGTATGAAACAGAAACATAAAATAAAATCTACCCAGGTTTAAGAGACCTGGATAGATTTATCAGATTGGGGATTGAAATGCAGCCCCAAGTGGAAGGCCTGGAAGGGATAGCAATTTTGCTATATACTGTATGGACAACTGCTGACGGTGAATAGATATAGTTCATCAATCTCAACATAAAGACTCTGGACCAGTAAAGGTGTGGAAGGCCGCCATGCAAACACAGAGTGCCTTATGATGGAGGAGATCCAACACACCTTTACCACCAAATCCTGGGCAGAGTTGTGCACCTGGGATCTGCAGTCCAGTTTCAACTGGACAAGTGCACGGTACCGGTGGAACAAAGAACATCAGTCCACCCCATAAGAGAGGACCTTGATAATGTTCAATGCCTGTGTGCATTGGACCATAGATGATGAATGTGTGATGAAAAGATCAATTTCCGTTTGAAGATGAGACAGAAACTTGGTCTCCTCCACAACTGGAATGGTGGTATCCCTGATCAGCAGCTCATGGTCCATATACAGATTATGCTTATGGCAAAAGTGCAGTCTTCTGTGGGGAGAACCAAAACCCACTGCCTGTTGCCCAAACCGAGAGATTGTTCAAGGCAGTTTGCATTTGTCATTCAATGACCCTCATACTGGACAACAACCCAAAGATGGTAAAGTCATCAACATGGAGGAGACCTACAATCCGAGGAAGTTGTGCAATGGAATTTATCTCGACAGCGAAAAGCATAACACTCAGGATGCAGCCTTATGGCACCCCTGTTTTTTAGGGAAATACCGCGATAGAGTGTTACTGAAATGGACACAAATGTGACTAAAATAAAATGTTCGAGAAGATAAAAAATTTGCAATGAAGATCAGCATGTGACCTCTCAAGAAAAAGCTATGGAGGCCATGAAGAATGCTGAATCTTCATGCAGTGTTGTAGGCTTTTTTGATGCCAAAGAAAATTGACACCAGGTGCTCTCTCAATAAAAAAAAGGAATTCCTAATTGCCAATTCAAGGCAGATCTGGTGGTCTAAAGTAGACAGATGCCTGTGAAAGCCACACTGGGTGATGGAAAGATGGCTGTTGTGTTCCAAATACTAGGCCAGTCTGGAATTTACCATTCTTTCCAACACCTTGCATATGCACTTTGTCAATGCAGTGGGACAATAATTTGAAGGAATCTTAGGATCTTTGCCTGGCTTGGAGAAAGCTAAAATGATAGCCTCCCACCAAGTATCCAGAAACTGCTCCTCAATGAAATTATAGTTGAAGAGTAAGAGTAGCCAATCCTTACTCGATGGTGGGAGATGATGGGATATGGTATAATGGACATTGTCTGGCCCGACAGCAGATGCATGAGAAGTGTGTAGAGCAAGGCAAAGCTCCTCCACTGTGAATTGCCTGTTGTAAGGTTCTAGACCATACAAATGAAAAGACAGCAGATAGTGTTACACCCTACTCTTTAGGGCCAGAAACTCAAGGGATTACTCAGGGGATAATGAATGTGATGTGTATTTCCCACCCATCTTCCAGACTTATCCCACATGACCTTATAACTAGTCAAGCAGGTGATAGATGACGTAAATTTGATCCAAGAATCCTTCTGGCACTGGACGAAACGGGCTTTTGCCCTGGCACATTTGAATGCTTCTAGGTTGGGGGATGTCGGATATCTCCAAAACACCCCTCAAGCCTTGTTCTGAGCCTTACAAGCTACAGTGCAATTGGAATTCCATCACCAATTCTGAAAACAAGGAAACCATGTCAAAGTTTGAAGAATGGTGGAGGCAGCTGCATGGTCATAGCTTGCCATCTCCAAAACTACTGCATTGATTGGCTCCTGGCTGACAGAGTGGTTGTCAAACTCAAAGAAAAGTTCAAACCTACTTCAGTCAGCCAGATCAAGCCTTCACCATGAGGCACATGAAGGATTTCAAGGCCCCTCAAGGGAAGTTGGAACACACCACATTGAGGTGATTGCTTCCATATGGGTTGTCCTCGATCTCCCATAAAAAGAGTGGAAGGATTGAGGAGCAGATGGTGAGATCAATGGCAGTGAAAGGGCAGATCGGGGAATGAAAATAGGTGATGATACTGGTGTTCTGCAGAGAAAGTAATGGATCCAGGAGCCACTGCTCCAGGACTTTTCATATGTTGGAAGGCCAGATTAAGTTACCTGCAATCTAATAAGGCCACATTCAAGAAACTTCAATTAGATAAACTTCAAATTATACATTAATTTGTAAAAATCTAACTACTATGTACTAACTTCAAAAAGTGGAAAAATTTTGTTAATTCTAAGGTTAACTAACCTTTTAATGACTTTGTTGTGCATTAAGTTGCACAACATTTTGTTGTGCATAGCAGGTATCAAAAAAAAGCCCTTATGACTTAATAATGTTTTATTTGTGGCGGTCAGTCAGGGAAGATTATTTCATTGAATCTTGTTTTACTCTTTGGTATTTTAAATATGTTCAATTTAAGATTAAAATAAAAATAATAAAATATGAACAAAAACAGATTAATAAAAATAGAAGGATTGATTCTGCAAAATTTGGATTCATTAAAAAGGCCGCATTCAATGGCCTACAAGGCCACAGGTTCCCCCACCCTTGGTATTAGCACTGCCACACATGGGCTGCTTCCTTTGAAATCCCCCATGATGAGGAGGGGGGGGGGGGGGGGGGGGGGACAATGGCTGCCAGACCAAGGTCTTCCTGGAAGACAATGCTTCCAGTTGAAAGATATACAGAGCAGACAGTGAGAACCCCCACAAAGAGGCAGATGGCTACCACCTCTGAGTTGGTGGCAAAGGGGTATGACCTGGAATGGTGATTGGTTGCTCATGAGGATGGCAACACCCCCACAAGCTGGTTGGTTGGTTATTTTGGGTTTAATGGCACATTAGCATCTCAGGCTATAATGCGCCAAACAAATATCCAAATAAAAGATAAAAGTCATAAGTCCCACAACCAATTTTAAAAATAAACTACACACACATACAAAAAATGTAAAAAAAAAAGAAGCATAGTTAACAACAAGAAACAAATGTATAAATATCGAAGAAATATATAAAAGTAACCCAGGTGTAAGCGACCTGGGTTAGGAATTCGAATAAAACTATAGCTGAGTAAAATATCCTGTATATCGTAAAAATTGAAAAACAGTGTTAAAACAACAATGATCTGATAACAAATGTCCGAGTGTAAGGGGCTCGGATGTAAAATTATGAAAGTTAAAATGCATTTTACGTTCAAAGCTAAAAGCTTGACATTTGATTAAAAATGTTTAACAGTTAAAACAGTGTTACGAAACACAAAATTAGGTATGTCGTCTGCCTGTAGAAGAAACGAATGAGTAAGAAACAAATGACTTAAGCGGAGACGAGCAAGTACAACTTCCTCCTTGTGATTCCTGCGGTAAGAACACTGCCATGGTTTGATGATAGGTTTGATCTCAAAGAGCTTGTTCGTAAGCTGTTCTGACCAAGATCTCTGCCACTATGCCCAGAGCTCGATCGTAAAACGCTGCTGGAAATCCAGATATGGAACTGGCAACAGAGAGTTGGACAGGGGCATGGCTGACCTGGCAGCAGCATCTGCCAAATCATTGCCCCAGATTCCAACATGACCGGGCACCCAACAGAAATGAATCGTGGTTGTGGCTGCCAGACGATGGAGCTGCTGGCGGATCTTAGAAAGAACTGGGTGAGGCCAATGCCTCACCGAGATCAAAGCCTGTAGCGAGCTAAGTAAGTCAGTGTAAAGCACACACCGACGATGATGCTTAGCCACCACATGGTCCAAGGCGAGGCTGACAGCGTGTAACTCTGCAGTGAAGAGGGAACACTACAATGGGATCTGGTCTGCAATGATTACATCACAGCAGACCATGGCCGATCCCACCAATGTGCTGGACTTCGAGCCATCTGTGAAGACAGGCATGAAGTCCGGGTACTCAGCACAATGGCTGGCAAAGAGTTGCCGGTACACACAGTAGAGTGTAAAGGCCTTCCAAATCCTGCACAGAGAAAAATCACAGGATTGGGTTGGGTTGTTTTACCTCTCAGCGGCACTTTTTTGCACACCATGGGCTAAATGGCAGGTCACAAGGACCCTGAAGGCTCAGAGAACATTGGGGGAGGGGACCCACTGGAACAGCTGTTGGGAGACAGATGGTAGAAAAATCACAGGAAGGGAAAACAGTGAGCCAAGGTGGAAGAGGCTCAGCTGTCGACTGTGCGACGCTATTAAGACTGGTGTTGATGTCTCTAAGGTAGCCTCGAACTTGCAAACCAAATGGACGAATGGCAGTCGGCCAATTAGTGTAAAGCATCCGAGTGGTTAGCGTGCTTGGCTACTGATCTACGGGACCTGGGTTCGAGCCCCGGGTAAGGCATGGATGTTCGTGTTGTTTTCTGCTGAGGTCCTGCCATCCTCTCAGATCTTCTACTGTGGCATATAAACTGACAGGCTCCTGTCAGACCTCTGTGACAAGCAGCTGCTTGAGGGGGTATTTATTTTTTTATTTATTTCCCACTTTGGACTGAAAACGCAGTCAAAAGTGGGATGGCCAGGCAGGGATTGCAATTTAGATGCATATTGTAGAGACAACTGCTAAAGGTGAAGAGATAAAGAGAGTTCGTCGGTCTTGACATATAGACTCTGGAGCGGTGAGGTGCGGAAGGCTCCCAAGCAAACACGGAGAGCCTGGTGATGGAAGGGGTCCAGCACCTTCATCACCGAATCCCGGGCGGAGTGGTACACCTGGAATTCGTAGTCCAGTTTCAATCAGACAAGTGCATGGTAGAGGCAGAGCAAAGAATATCGGTCTGCCCCCCATGAAAGGGAGGAGAGGACTTTGACAATGTTCAATGCCAGCGTGCACTTGGACCTGAGATAACGTGTGTGTGGTAAAAAGGTCAATTTCCAATCGAATATGAGACTGACAAACTTGGTCTCTGCCACAACTGGAATAATGTTACCCCCGAGCCGGAGCTCGGGATCCAGGTGAAGATTACGCTTGTGGCAAAAGTGCACACAAGCAGTCTTCTGTGGGGAGAACTGAAACCCGTTTGCCGTCACCCAAACAGAAAGAATGTTCAGGGCAATTTGCAGTTGTCTTTCAATGACCCTTATGCTGGACGAAGAGCAAAATATACTAAAGTCATCAACATAGAGGGCATTGCCTACAGATGGAGGAAGTTGTTTAATAATAGAATTAATCTTGACAGCGAAAAGCATTAGACTCAGGATGCAGCCTTATGGCACCCCCTGTTCTTGGGGGTATGGCTGTGACAAGAGTGTTGCCGACAAGAAAAGAATGTACTGATAAGAAGTTACAGATGAAGATCGGCATGTGACCTCGCAAGCCGAAGCTGTGGAGGTCATGAAGAATGCCGAATCTCCAAGCTGTGTCATAAACTCTTTCAATGTTGAAGAAAATAGACACCAGGTGCTCTCTATGTAAAAATGAATTTCTGATAGCCAATTCGAGGCATATTAGATGGTCAAGAGTTGACCGTTGCCTGCGAAAGCCACACTGGGTATTGGAAAGAAGGTTGTGATGTTCTAAATACCACATGAGTCTGGCATTTACCATTCTTTCCAACACCTTGCACACACAGCTCATCAACGCAATGGTAAAATAATTCAAAGGAATCTTGGAATCCTTTCCTGGCTTCTGGAAGGCCAAGGCGATGGCCTCCCACCAGGAGTCTGGAAACTGTTCCTCAAGAAAAATGAGGTTGAAGAGTCGGAGCAGTCGATCCTTACTCGATGAGAGATGTTGGAGCATGGCATAATGGATATTGTCTGGCCTGACAGCAGATGCACGAGAGGAGAGCATGGCGAAGCTCCTCCGCTGTGAGGCTCCAGGCCATTCAAGTGGAAGGACAGTGGAGATCATTCTGCCCTGCCCTTCTGGGCCAGAAACTCGGGGGAGTAAGAGTAAGAAGAAGAGATGGAGGAGAATGACTCCCCCACAGTGTTGGCAATTGCTTTGGGATCAGCAATTGCCTGTCCATTATGCTCCAGGATCAATAACAAGTGGAACGTGTAGTTCCCACCCATCTTCCGGACTTTGTCCCACACGACCTTAGAACTGGTCATGCGGATGATAGAAGACGTATATTTGATCCAAGATTCCTTCTGGTTCTGGCGGTGGACAAAACGAGCTTTCACCCTGGCGCGCTTGAACATTTCGAGGTTGGGGGTCATCGGATATCTCCAAAACCTCCCCAAGCCTTGTTCTGAGCCTTACAAGCTGCGGGTATCTGGATTCCACCACAGTTTCGGAAAGTGAAGAAACCATGTCAAAGTTTGAGGAATTGTGGATGCAGCTGCATCTATGATACAGTCCGTAATCTCCGCCACTGCAACATCGATGGGTTCCTGGCTGACAGAGTGGTTATCGAGCTCAGAGAGCAGCTCGAAACCACCCAAGTCAGCCGGATCAAGCCTCCATCGTGAGACGCGCGAAGGGCTGCAAGCCCCCCCCCCCCCCCCCACACACACACACACACACACACACACACACACACACACACACACACACACACGGGAGATGGTGCACACCACGGCAGTGAAAGTGCGGGTTGGGGAGTGAAAGTACTGACACCGATGCTCAACAGGGAGAAAGAAGGATCCAGGACCCCACCCTTCCCATTGATGTCAGCACTGCCCCAAAGTGGACTGTATCCATTGGGTTGGGTTGTTTTACCTCTGAGCGGCACTTTTTTGCACATCATGGGCTAAATGGCCAGGTCACATGGACCCCGAAGGCTCAGAGAAGGTTGGGGGAGGGGACCTACTGGAACAGCTGTTGGGAGACAGATGGTAGCCTCCCGTCAAGGCCATTCAGCATGTTCTTTAATGTGCACAGGGTATGGCTCTCCCGCACACGGGGCCACGGCTTAACGTCCCATCCGACGGACGGCGGCCTTTCCAAGCCCATCGGTATCCCCTACTGACCGTGGGCAGGGCGGGGAATTTTGCAGAGATAAATCTCAACGCTGACCCAGCTGGGACTCGAACCTGGGAACTACAGATTACCAGCCTGGCACGCTACCGACTGAGCCACCCCCGCCCCACTGTATCCATTGAAGTCCCCCATTATGAGGAAGGGGGACAGCTGCGAGACAAGATCATCAAGGTCTTCCTGGAAGACGATGCTCCCAGGTGGAAGATATACAGAGCAGACAGTCAGCGAGAACCCCACGAAGAGACGGATGGCTACCGCCTCTAAGTTGGTGATGAGGGGTACGACCTGGAATGGAGAATGGTTGCTCACAAGGATGGCGACACCACCACGAGCTGGACCATCTCCATCGCGGTCCTGGCGAACTATTGAAATGTGCCGGATCTTAGGATCTGTGACTGTCTGTAAGTAAGTCTCACAGATGGGCTGGTGTGCCTGAAGGAGGGCCTTGATGTCGTCAATATTCCTCTGGAATCCACGACAATTCCATTGTGGGAGTGTGGCCATCTCAGGACTTAGAAGAGTGGGTGGACGACGAATTCCTATTCAACTTAACTACCGCAGAGGACGGTTTAGTGAATAGGGGGTGGTCGGTATCCATGTCCTCGGAATCGTCCGAGGCACATGGATTGGTGACTGCTATTTGTGGTGCAGTGATTTTCTTTTAGGGCCCTGGTGGGGGCCCCTTAGGTTTGGAAGGTTTTGCTGTCCCCTTCCTCAGACAGGAAACTCCTCCACTGGAAGGAGGAGGCCTTCCAGTGGAGGTGGAAGGCTGAGTTGCAGGAATGGAAACTGGGGTTGATGTCGAAGTCAACACCAATCTCAGTTTCGCCTGCGTAAGGAGGTACTTTGCTGTGGGTGAGAAAGATTCAGTGGGTGGTACACTTATGTCAGTCTGCTCCGCAACCAAAGTCATTGGAATGATGGGTTTCCCAATCACTGCACTGGCATAGGAGACTTTGCCAGGTGGGGTGGGCAGTGCAGCAAGCTTTCTCGCTTCAGCGTAAGAGATGTTATTCGTGACCTTTAGACGTTGAACCTCCTTTCCCTCCTTCCACTTCAGACAGTCACAGAAGTATGCCGGATGTTCTCCACTACAGTTAACACAGCTTGCCTTTTCTGCTGTGCAGTCAGGATCCAGTTTATCCTTACTGACACAGCGAGTACAGGTGGGTTTGCCCCGGCAAGCTGTGCGGGCATGACCGTATATCTGACACTGAAAACAGCACAGAGGGTTCGGAATATACAGCCGTACCTCACAATGCAAATAACCTGCCTTGATGGAAGAAGGCAGGCATGGCGTGTTAAAGGTCACAATCAATACCTGGCTGGGTGCCAATTTCCCATCATGGTATGTCAAAACCCGATGGACCGCTGTTACTCCTTGAGGTGTGAGCTCCGAGAGGATTTCCTCCTCGGTGACATTGAAGAGGCCCCACTTGGTTATCACACCACGAGAGGAATTCAGAGTTTTGTGGGGAGTGACCTCAACAGCCACCCCACCAATCTCTGTAACCTAAAGGAGCAGTTCGGAATGTTTTGAACAAGCGGTCTCAACTTGTCGCCAGATCGTAAGAGCCTGACGGATTTCGGCTCTCCCACAAGACCTTTCAAACCTTTATCTACGAAAAATGGGGACATGTCCCCAAGTACCTGATCACCCATGGAGTGGATGATCAGGAATCTCGGGAACGAAGACACAGACGTAGAAGACGATGGCGTTGATAACGAAGACAAAGAGAAAGATGAGGGCTCATGTCGAGCCCTCTTTGCGACATTGATTGCATTATTTTCATCGTTCTCTCTCGTGTTTTTTTTTTTTTTGTGTGATTCAGTGCCCGCTGTCCCCACCCTCCACAGAACCCAACAAGGGGACCCCCAGTCGGGCGCCAGAGCTACGCAGGCACTATACCCACACAGACAGTGAGCCAAGCCCTCACAAATAAACAAAAGGAAAATGAAAAGAGAAATATGCAGAACAAAAACGTTATACACAAAAGAAACAAAGCGAAAAATATCAAAATTGTGAACGGCCAAACTGGCCTCACAAAGAAAGGATAACAACAAAAGGAAATTAAGTTGTGAGCAAACTTGCAAACCTGTACCCGGACCGTGGGCAAGGTTGCTCACCATGCTGCATGGTTGAGCCTGGTAGGACCTGCCCACCAGCCGATTGCTCCGGGGGGGGGGGGGGGTCGCCCTAGGAGCTCACATTTACCTGAAGCAGAAGCCAAAGCACTGTATAACAGATGCCCCGGAATCCGCTGCCCAGCCGCACGACGACAGGCTCCCCAATGGCAAAGTGGCCAAAGGGGACCCCGCCAGTCATGACCTGAGGAGAGAAGATGGGGAACCCCGAGCAACTAGTAGGATCCTCCTTTCCCGGGACATGGGAATCCGCGCATGGCAAACACACAGGCAAGAGTTCAGGACCCTGTGAAGGTAACCGAGCCAGAGGGACCTTCACAGGGTGGTCCCCTCACCGCATACAGGAGCTCGCACCGAGGGGGCCCAAGTGCTGGACCAACTCAATCCTGGTGAATGACAGAGAAGTGCTGCATAGTGGGATTAATGGCTGTCTGCAAGTATGTCTCCTGCAGATAGATGGGATAATGTGCCGCAGGAGGGCCTTTGGAATCCACAATAATTCCATTTGAAGAGTGTGGCCATCTCAAGGCTTAGGAGATTGAGTGGAAAACTTTTGTTACATTTTATCCATCACCAGCAACAGTTTTGGAAAAATAGGGTTGTCCATGTCTTCGAAGTCATCCAAGGGCCATAGATTGGAGACCATCACATGAGGAAGGGTGATGGTTTTTTTCTTAAGCCTCGGTGGAGGCCCTTTGGGTTTAGAAGGTCTGGCAGCCTGCAGTCAGAAAGGAGGGGGCCTTGCAGATGTGGAAGGCACCACAGTTGGAATGGAAACCAGAGTTGATGTCAAGATTAACACTGGTTTTGCCTGCATCAGGAGGTACTTTGCTGTGAGCAAGATTCAGATGGTTGTATGCTGATATCTATCTGCACCAATACGAAAGTCACCACAACAATTGGCATTCTAATCACAGCACAAGCATACAAAACCTTCCCAGGTGGAGCAGACGGCACAGTGAGCTTCCTTGCCTCATGATAACTGATTTATTCAGCATTTAGTCATGCCTCCTTCTCCTCCAGCCACTTGGGACAGTCAAGGGATTAGGCTGGACTACAGTTTATGCAGCTTGTCTTTTCTGCTGTGCAATCAGGATCGAAGCCCCAAGCAACTACCACGATTCTCCTTTCCAAGAACACAGGGCAAATAGGCAGGCATGTTTAGGGGCCTGTGATGGGACCCAAACCAGCAGCACTTTCACAGGGTGGTCACCTCACCACTGACAGGAGCTCACACCAAAGGGCTCAATTCAGCACAGGGTGGGTCATAATTCAATGGCCACTGAGAATGTAGGCAAAAATAAATGAAGAAAAAAATGACAATAGAAATATTCATCCACATCATCATCATCATCCTCAAGCAGCCATCAGTTACGGAGGTCCAACCAGACCATGCAATTTAGTTCTCCAAGCAAGTCTGCCTGCACTACATCTGCTGCATCTGGCCATTGCACACCAATTCTAACAAGGACCTGTTTGACATTGTCTGCCCACCGCATCCTAGGTCTCCCCCTCTTTCTGAGGCCTTTACACAAACTGTTCATAACCTATTCGCCAATCTATAATTATCCATACGGGCAACATGGCCAAACCAACAGTCTCTCTCTGCACAATATGCTGCTTAAAGGAGGTTGCAAACTCCTTTGCCTAACCTCCTCATTAGTTACAAAGTTGAACCACCTAATGCCCAAGATACTGCGTAAGCATCTAGAATCAAAAGCAGCTAGTTTCCTGTTATCTTGTTTACAAAGTGTCCATGTTTCACTACCATAACTAACCCTAGAAAGAACCAAACTATTATACAATCTAATTTTAGTCTTTAGGTGTATATGCCTATTTCTCCACACTCTCCATAGATTCTTAAAAGTCCCGGCAGCAATCCCTATTCATCTGTTAATCTCGTGCAGCACATCACCAGTATCTGTTACATAGCTCCCAAGACAAATAAACTGTGACACCTGCTCAAGACTGCAATCATTCAGATTAACTGAATCACAGCCTGCCTGACCAATTCTCATCACTTACTTTTCTCTCTGTTTATAACCAAACCTACTCTACTACCAGTCTCATCAACAGCTCGAATGAAAATGTTCATTTCATCAACATCGTTGACAAAAGAGCTCAATTATCAGCATAATTTAAATCAGAAATTTTCGTATCTCCCGCCCATTTAAAGCCAAAATCTTTACCTTGCAGTGAATTTCAGATAACATAATCAATTACCAAACTAAAGAGAAAAGGAGACAAAATGCACCCTTGTCGAAAACTAGAAGCAATGCTAAACCAATTGCTACAAGCTTTACCAACTCTCACACATGACTCAGTGTTATTATAGAAAGCTTTCATTATGTTAACTAACTTGTCTGGTATACCATATGATCTCACAATCAACAACAAATTATGACGATCAACAGAGTTGAAAGTCTTTTTGAAATCAACAAAGCTAGCAACCAAAGGTTTCTGAAACTGTAAACATTTCTCAAGAATCTGCCTAAGTGAAAATATCTGATCTACACATCCCTTACCACTTCTGAATCCACATTGCTCATCATGCAATTGACTGTCAACTAGATTCTTAATTTTATTAAGCACAATCATGCAAAGAACTTTGCCTGGAACTGGGAGTAGGCTGATACCCCTATAGTTATCACAAGATTTGCAATCACCTTTTATAAAAATAGGGATAATAATAGCTCTGGTAAAATCCTTAGAAACCATTCCTTTATCATAAAAGATATTCAAAATTTCATTCATCCAAGTGGTAACTGAAACATTCCCAGCTCTAAGCATTTCCGTAGCAATTTCATCTACCCTTGGAGATTTATGAAGTTTAAGTTTAGAAATAGCCAAAATAACTTCAGATTGTGTTATAGGGCCAACATTAAAGCCACCAATGCATCTATCATCATTGCAAACAATGGGAGTAGAACTAACCATATTGTTTAGAACATCAATGAAATTCTCAGCCCACCTAGCCATGACAGAATCCTCCCCTTCTATAACCTTACCTTGTTTATTCTTCAATCCCTGTATACCTGTCCGTTTTCTACCACACAAAACATTAACTATCTGGTACAGCTCTCTGCTGTTGTGCTGTCTATCTGCTTCCTCGGCTTTGTCAGCCAAACCATCAAGCCAAAGATTCTTATCAGCAGCTAACTGATCCTTCACACATTTATTAAGCTCTCTGTAATGCTTTCTATTAGGACTAGTAGGATATTGATTAAGGACATTCCCGCAGTTCTTTCTTTCTGAAATAAGCTCAAGTGCCTTATCTCTCAAATAATTCTGCCTCCTCTGCTCCTTTTTTTCCTAAAAGAGTACTGTTAAGTTTCCAAAAAAGCCTGTTTAAAATGGTCCCATTCTTCCTCAACTTCAATAATAAGCAAACCATGACTGTCAAAATGACTAAGTAATTTATCATGGTAAGCTTTAGCTATAACTGGGTCTTTCAGAGCTTCAGTATTAAAGGTAAATTTTTTACCCCTAATACAACACTTTTTAAGATTAAGTTGCAAGGCACTTTTAACAAGGTAATGGTCAGATCCAATTTCAGCTCCCCTATATGACCTGGTATTCCTAACAGAACTAGCCCATTTGCTGTTAATTAATATATAATCAATCATATTCTTATGCAGCATATAAGCCTTATGTCTGCATAAGAATAAGATCAGGTGAAACTCATGTGTACTTATGTATGTCGCAGTGTTTGTAATAAGTGTTAGTTATTCTGAATCCATTGAGTTTACTTACCTGTAGGAGACGTTGCCCTTTGCCATTGCAGCTACCAATACCAAAAGGGCCTATTACTCCTCCCCAAAGGTCAGAGTCAGTACCAACTTTGGCATTGAAGTCACCAAGAACAAGGGTAATATCTCCTTTCTTGACAGAATTCAAAATATCCTGAAGTTGTTCATAAAACCTATCCTTCTCATCCTCATCGGCATCGTCAGTGGGGGCATAACAGCAGATAACATTCAAGTCTTTAACACTTGTCTGAAATTTTGCTGTAAAAAACCTTTCATTAATGCACTCATATCCTAGAAGAGCATCACTAGCGTGACCTTGCCTTGGAATTGCCTAGAAGCAGACCCTTGCCATGGTGATATTTATTGTCTTCCCTCCCTGAAAAGAGAAATTTAAAATTATTTTTAAGAATCTGACTTTAACTGTCCATCTGGTCTCTTGCAAGCCGAGAATATCTAAATTATAATGGTGGAATTCTTGTGTGAGGACATCAAGAGAAAAAGTTCTCTGCAGAGTCCTCACATTCCAACTACCTATGGAGAGAAAATGGTTAGTGGGATGTTTAAAGAAACTATGTTTATTGAGAGAGGGAATGCCGAAAATATCAAACAACCCCTAATCACAGACATGAGGCAAAGACCCATTCCCCCACCACTAAAGGCTGAAGCCATTTGCACTGGAAGACTTCCTCCAATGTAGAATTTGATGATGCCAGTAGAAGCCAAGAGTTCATGTGCCTGCGATGACCTCTGCTTAGGATTATCCACCAGCTGATAAACATATCCTGTGAATATATTCACTTGGGGCTGTCAACCCATAAACAAACAGAAAACACAGCGGAAGATTGTCCCTCAACAGAAGCCCACCAGTGCAGCAAAATCAGGATCCATAATCAAGCTCAGAGCCATAATTCCATTCAGGTTGGTATATATGGTCAGCACCAGGACCCTGTGTGACCACTCCTCAGCCATAATTCCATTCAATTGGACAGAAAGTAGAATTTAGAATTTCTTTAGCAGGTAGAAAAATGTAGAATTTCTTTAGCAGGGTAGAAAAAAAGAAAACTCAGTAGGCCACACTAATCTGGCAGCCCTCCCTTTCTGTTCACTTCCACATGAGAGTATCTCTTTTGAAAGGTACTAATGGTCTGCACCACAAGAAAATGGGGTCAAACATTAGGTGCTAGGTCTGGATAGTTCTATGCATCATCACAGGGAATTGGTGCATAGCTCTCCTTCCAGTAATTTACCTATCTACCATTCACAGACAATAGAAATATTAAATATTTATATTAGCTTAATGAAACAAACTTAGGAAAAAAGAATATCTAATCTTAATAAATTTACTGCAGTCAAAATGAAACAGTAAAATTTAATTATTAGGAACTGCCTATCACAGAGTTTAGCTTCTGTAACTTATCCTCGGAATATCATCTTTAAAACCTACCTTTAAATTCTGAATCACTGGAATCAAAAAAGCAGCAGTCTTTCCTGAACCAGTAGGTGCACAAGCAAGTACTTCTCGCTTCTGCAATGAAAATTATGTACAAACTTAAAAAGAGCAGCTTTCTTTGGTTCTATGAAGAGCTATAAACATCATAAAAAAAGGCATAACTGATATTGTAAGTAATGTTCTACTAGTAAATGTCAATAAGTCATGCTGATTTAAGACCTAATTAAAACAAAGATTATTTTTATCCTCACAGTCGTAGCAGACATTTAAATGTTATATTATTAAGTTAATTGCACTGTGCTTTATTATAGTTTCACTTTCTTTAGATTTTACTGCTGAAAATATAAGGATTTATCATGAAACAGACATAATACAGTAGTTCTTTAATTGTAAAGTGTCCTTTATAAGAAAGTTAATACATACTATGACACCTCTATGCAAATTCTTTTTTGTAATATCAGAGGTAATTAAATATAAATCAGTTAAAAAAAAACTTAAATCTTAATTTATATTTTTGTAGATCATGGTATTGGGTTTATTATCACTGCATCTGCCCTGCAATCAAGAGGA
Source organism: Ryuthela nishihirai (assembly GCA_038380435.1). NCBI lineage: Eukaryota > Metazoa > Arthropoda > Arachnida > Araneae > Heptathelidae > Ryuthela > Ryuthela nishihirai. The sequence continues at coordinate 40,614 of JAWZYU010000070.1, forward strand.
GTGTGTTACATATCTATTTAACTATAGTTGAATTAATAACCACTCAGTTACAACTATTATGCTCAAAAGATGATACGCTTCATTGGTTCTATCTAAACTGCTCTCCTTTTTCATGCAAAGGGGCTATAGAATAATGCAAATGAATGACATAAGCAGAGCTGCAAATACAATTTCGTCTTTGCGATTCCTACAAATGCATGACTGCCACGTTTGACAATAGGCTTGATCTCAAAGGTATCTTTTTGCACTCTGGTCTAAGATTATTGCCACAGTGCCTGGAGCTCAGTAGAAAACACTGCAGGAGGTCCATGTTTGGAACTGGCAGTTGAGAGACAGAATACAGCCAACTTGGCAGCAGCCCTGATCAATTCAATCAAATTGTTGTTGCAGCTGCCAGATAACAAAGCTGCTGGTGGATCTTGGAAAGAACAGAGTAAGCTTCCCCATCCTGCAAAGTGAAAAGTCTCAGGAAAGAGAAAGCCATCACAGAAGTGGCTTGGCTGTAAATTGGGCAAAAGCAATCAAGACTGATGCTAATGTCTCTGAAGCAACCTTGGACATGCAAACCAAAGAGACAAATGACAGTTGAGTGATTACTTTATAGCATTTACCACTCAGGACTGAATACACAATCCCAAGTGGGATGGAAATTTTGAGACATATTGTAGGGACAACTGCTGATGCCAAACAGATAACGATGGTTCATTACCTCAACATAATAACTCTGGACTGGTGAAGTACAAAAGTCACCTATACATACATGGAGGGACTGATGGTGGAGAGGGTCTAGCACCTTTTGCCACCAAATCCCAGTGGAACCATACACCTGGGATTCGTAGTCCAATTTCAACTGTAAATGTGCAGTTACAGGCAGAACAAAGAACACTGGTCTGCTCCCCACAAGATTGAGGAGAAGGCTTTGAAGATGTTTAATGCCTGCATGCTCTTGGATCTTAGAAAACATACAGGGGTTTATCAAAATAATGGAAACACGTACTGTTTGTGGAGAACGTTTTATTAATAAGCTTAGCATCCATTAATAAGCTGTAGACCCACCTCAGGTGTTCAGAACAAGTTGGATTTTCCTCTAAAATTTGAATCGACTTATAAAGTGGCAATTAATTTGATATACCAAGAAAGTTGAGTTTATTCAATATTTAACCAATTGTATATTTGTAAGATATACTTTCCATCTATAAGGCATTTATCTGCCAATTGTGGCTAAAGATTGCCTGAACAGCGCCTATATGTGACATAATAGAATATGTACTGTAGGTTGAAAACGTTGATATCAATTAGAGGAGATCTTGATTGGTGGCTGGTAGCTGAGTGGTTCAGAGTACCTTACATGTTATCAAGAGGTCGTGGGTTCATATCTCACCCCCTGCTCAAGACAATTTTTCCTCTAAAATTTGAATCGACTTACAAAGTGGTAATTAATTTGATATACCAAGAAAGTAGAGTTTATGCAATATTTAATCCCCTAAATATAACAAATAATACAAAATCAATAGTATAAATGATAAGGATAAAAATTTATCTGTAGTAGGAATATATCTAATAAAAATAAATGATACAGATAATAAATTAACAAATAAAAAGTTATGTTTAGAACTTACCAACAGATGAAAGAAGACTTAAAGAACAAAAATATGATCTAAATGATAACTTGAGTAAAAAGACATTAACATAAACCATATTAAATAACAATTTAACAATATCACCTTACAACCGAATATACTCATAAAAAATTTCCCCATTCAGAAGGAGTAAAACTACCATTTATGCAAATTAGTATGGAAGTATGGGGCAGTGATATATTCAAATGGTGGAAAAATTGCAGGTCTGGCAACATTTAAAATGCAGCAGATGACACAGATTCCATTAGATGTAGGGAAGGTTGTTGTTTGGGATAAATGGGCAATGTAAAGAAACCAAACTTGGCCTGTAAATCTAACAGTTCAAAAGTCCCAAAAAAAAAGTGTGTAAAATGTGGAATACAAGAATAAAATCACCCTAAAAACACTAGTATAGACTGATGTACATTGTGAAAGTTTCTTGTTATTAGAAGTGCACAGATAAGATAAAGACAATTCAGTAAAGTTTGGTTTAATGAATTAGTAGCTACACTTATAATTCCAAATAGATGGAGAGGAATGGTGGCTTCTTAATGAATGAACTCGATGGTATTAATTCAGGAACATTGAAGAATCACGTGGTAAAATTGCACACAATATTAACAAGAAATTGTTGAAGCATGCGACATAACAAAGCAGAAACCTTTTGATAGCAAAATCAGGGTCAAAGTCCAGCTCAGACAATTTTTCTTCTAAAATTGAAATCAACGTCAAAAGTGCCTATTTATTACTGGATGTTGAACTGTCGAGTTTATCCGAGTTTATCTCAATATTTATTATTCAAAAAATACATACATTCATAAGCAAAATGCAATTCTGAATCTCCAATTTTTATGTAGATGCAAATCGAATCTAATTCCTAAATTTTTTACAATAAAGAAACATCCTTTCATCCCTAACCACAATAGCATTTTAAAACATGCTGAATTAAAACTATAAAGAGATGTAATTAGACAACAACGTTATGAGATTTCAATACTTGAGCAAAAAATTTATTATGAACATTTATTGCTAACAAACAAATGCCCACCATATCAACTTTAAGATATACTCCCTAAACTTGATTCTATCTTACTTCATGACAGCATAATTATAATCAACAAAGACAATAAAAAATTGGAAATATTACAAAAATTTTCAAACAATAGCTCCAAAAAATCTCATGCTATTACGCCAGTTCCTTTTATCACATACAATATAATATTTTGAATCCTAATGATATGCTAAGAAGAGCACCTGAAAGAGGTCCAAAATTTTGCTATCCACCAAAACTACAACCTATTGATATAAGATCACCAGACAAAAAAATTAATCGCCCCTGGCTGAACGTCACCTAATAGTGCATAACACCTCCGTGCAACTGAAAAACAGCTGAAATCCTGTCTGGCATGGATGCCACCAGTGTGCTGATGTAGTGTGCATCAATATTCATCCACTCTTCCAGCGGCAAATGCCACAGTTTGGCCAGATGGGCCAGATGACTGGGACGGGGCTATACTCGTTGCCCCATATAGTCCCAGAAGTTTTCTATGGAATTCAAATCTAGGAATTTGGCAGGCCAGTCAAGATGTTTGAAGGCTTCAGAATGCTGGTTGTACCAATCTGACACACTTCGCCCTTACATTAACATAAACCATATTAAACACAATCTGAGCCCCCTTACACAATCTGAGCCCTCTGCACACAACAATTGTTGTCTTGGAAGACTGGGGTATCCTTCTGAAGTTCACTGTGGAGATGCTGCACAAAAGACAACATGTGGTCATCCAGTAGCTCCATATAGCCCTTCTGGTTCAAATGTGATGTCACTGCAATCAAAGGACCCATTTCCTCATATGTGAAAACACCCCCCCCAAAACAGCATTGCCTCCTCCAGCTTGAACAGAACCTTGCACACAGTCCACATGGAAGGCTTCATGCGGCTTACGATGTACCCATCGCCTCACATCATTCGAGTACAAGTAAAAACGCGACTCATCCGACCAGATCACACGCTTCCAAGAGTCGACAGTCATCTTTGTGGCAACGTGCACACTGTAGCCATGCAGCCTTGTGCAGAGCTGTTAACATGAGTCTCTTCCACGGTACTCTGCTCAAGATATCCATGGCATATAGTTCCCTTCGGTGTTCATTCGAAAACAGCTTGTTGTAGGCCTTCATTGACTGACTGGAGCAATTCCTGCCTCATTGCAAAGCGGTTTGTCCTGCCTGTGAGTGACACACTGCGGCAGTCCCTCTTCGTGAGCACAGTCTTTCTGCCAAAGTTCTGGTGACAATTAGCAGTAGACTGTGATGTACACCACTGCTGAAAGACCCTTTGAACAGTATGTTTTGACACACCTGCAAAGGCAGCAACTTCTTGTACACTATGCTCTTTGATTCGGCCAAATGCAATAACACCTTTTTGCCACTCATTCACATCTTTGGCACAACCCATGTTTCACAGAGCGACTAACACACACACATGGCACACAACCACTTCTTGTCACTGTATAAACCCCATAGCGCATGGCACAACTATTTGTAGGACACATTTACTACTGGTGCACCCTCTGTTGCTGTCGAAAGGACGAACACTTTTACCCCAGGAGATGACTAATTTTTTGTCTGGTGATCTTATTAATACCAGATATTCAAAACATCAAACTGATACTATACGATACTCAAGAAAAAGAATGATTTTGCTTATATAGAACCATCAATAATATCTATAGCAATAGAAAAACTTCCAACAAAAAATATAATGATGAAATACATAAACTGAATAAATTAAAGAGAAATGATCAAATACAGATTTTATCAGCTGACAAGACTAAACAAATAGTAATTCTGAATAACAATGAATACAGTCTTATCAAAATAATATGACCACCCACGAAATCACAGTGTACCCGCCCAGGCACATCACAGAGTGCACATGACAAGATCGACCACACGGAGATATAAGCAGCCGACCAGGACATGAGCCACAGTGCGTAATGTGAGCACAATGGGAACAGATAGTGATTTGAGGGGCATTCAAAAAGGAATGATCATCTGCTACTGCGCCAAGGGTGGAAGCATCTCGGAAACAGCAGACTTCGTGGGCTGTTCACAAGGTGCTGTAGTAAGGGTGTACCAAGAATGGCCATTGGCACACCAAGTACCTCCAAAAGTCATAACTGTGGCCATTGACCCCAGAGGCCATTGACCCCAGAGGAGAACGTCGTCTCCGTCGACTGGTAAAGAGCAACCGATGCGCAACAGTGCAGCAAATGACCACTCAAACAAACACTGGGGCACCCAGGTATGTGTCCCCGATAACAGTAGAGCGAACCCTGTTATGAAAGGATCTCTAGAGTCGACACTGTGTAAGGGTGCCCATGTTAACCAAGGTCCATTGGCAACAACGCCTGCAGTTCACATGGGACTACTGTCATTGGACAGTGGAAGAGTGAAAAAAGGTTGCCTTCTCCGACGAATCGAGGTTTCTACTCCACAGAAGTGATGGGCAGTTGTGGATATGATGTCAGACACAAAAGAACCAACACCCGGACAAGCTTGTCAGTCAAGTACATCCTGAGTGATAGCCTCTCCTTCCTACCACATTCTTTCCTATCACCTTTTACTTCCAATTTAAAAACGGCTCAATTTAAATATAGCATTGTATACTTCTGTTTGGATTTCAAAATTCAAAATTTCACATGTGTTTGGACTCCCATTTTTAGATCAAAATTATTATTGTTTGGCAATTTTATTTAGACATGTGCTCAAAATTCTAAAAGACCTCCCATTCACCTCAATTATTAAAAACCCGAACTTATACTGATTTATCAGCAACGGTTCAAAATGACAGGTCCTTTCTCTGCTGTCCCACAGCAAATAAGATTTTTCATTGAAGGTTTTTCTGGGAAGTAGATGGTGGTAAATGGCATTTCCCATAAGAATTAGTGCTATCTATGTATAGCGGAGCATCGGGTCTTGCCATACAATTTACTACAATTGTCCATCTTTCCTGACCACATGCATCCCTTCATGTTGGATGATTCACCCTGCTGGTGATGGTGTCTACAAACAGGACAATACGTCCTGCCGTGTCACTAAGGTGGTGCGTGACTGGTTCCAGGAACATGACAGCCATGTCTCTGTTCTCCCTTGGTCGGTGAAATCGTCCAACCTCAATCCCATAGAGCACTTGTAGGACCATTTGGATCAACAGGTTAGATGTGCGGCCCCGCAACCACTCAACTCCAGAACCTCCGTGCTCTGCTGGAGTCAGAATGGGCATGTGTACCTCTGGCAACCTTCCAGGGGCTCATTGTCCATGCCACGCTGTCTCACCACTGTCATCCAGGCCAAGGGTGATTATTCCCATTATTAAGTAGGTGGTCATATTATTCTGATACAACTGTGTATGCTATTAAGCTAAATGATTTCCTTTAGTTTAATAGCATACACCAATTGATATTAATAATATTTAACACTAACTTATTATATTAACTTTAATATCATACACCAATTAACTTCCTTAAAATGCAGTGAGATCAACTATAATCCTACCAACAAATTTATTAACCCTTCCCAGGTCCAGCTATTTTTTCACTCTGATCAGGCAAAAAAAAAAATTTTTAGAACGTTTTTGCCAAATACTAAAAGAGAATTATGGCATGTTATATGTCAAATTAACCAGCCTTTAATTCTGGATTTTCTGAAAAAAATAAAAGCAGCAAATAGGAGACCATAGACCAGGACATTGTTAGCAACCTTTTTGACCCACTTTCTAACAAAATTAGTGCTTGTATTAAAGATAAAGGCAGCCATACTTTGCACTGATGTTACCTAATAGCCATTATCCACCTCACTAAACAGCTGCAAATGTGATCATTTGTTACTTATGCTACCTTTTTTCTTATCTTTTAGTATGTCACTTTGTATCATATGCATGACACACCTGAGTGAAGCAATTTCTTTTTTATGAGGAATGTAATAGGAGACAGATAATTTGGTATGAGTACCTCCTACAAAACAGGTGTTAAATTTTTTTAGACACTCTAAGCTCAATTATGGATCCTGAATTTGCTGCACTGGTGGGCTTCTGTGGAGGGAAAATCTTCCACTGTGTTTTCTATTTGTTTGTGGGTTGAAGCAGGGATGTAGCAAAGCGATTAAGGTTATGGGGGGAGAGAATGAAACTTTGCCAACTTGGATATCAAATTTTACCAATTGAGAAAATAAATACTTTACACAACTTTAATTATGTATCTTCTGTTACTAATTTACCCTCAATTTCATTCTGTGCGTGGGATGGAAGGGGGGGGGGGGGCAGCTTCCATTGATTTTGGATTTTGTCAAGTGCTTCAATTTTGCAACCTTGCCATGATTTTACAAAAAAAATTTATTACCCTTCCTAAATTTTCCTAAGGCACAACGAATTTTGCCAACTCTACATTTTGCCAAATTTTCTCGAATATGCCAACTCTATGCCATATCTTTTGAAAATGATGGAGAAACTTACGGCTTTATGTGTCAAATGAAGGCTTATGAATAGGGGAGTGTAAATTAAAAAAATAATTCCCAGTACTATCTTCCACCCAAAAAAAATGGGAAATATGAAAACTATTCTTCTGCTATATCTCCAGAATGAGAGTGCTGAAAGTAACAAGCAATATGTCAAACTTCTAAAGAAGGAAATTTTCATATTTCCACCCTAAAAACAGAGGGAAATGTGAAAATGATTGTTCCCCTATATCTCCTGAACATGAATGTGGAAAGTTGGTTGGTTGGTTGGTTAGAGCTTTATGGCGCATTAGCAATGAATTAGCCAAACTAATGTCCAAAAGGAAAAAAGATAAAAGTCATGACACCCTAGCCAATTTTTAAAAATAAACTACAACAGCAACAAAAAAAAATACGAAACAATAAAATGAAATGTTGACGACAACAAAAAACAAATGTATAAATACGTTCAATATAAAAAAAATAACCCAGGTTTAAGTGACCTGGGGTAAACATATAGAATAATACATAGGGGAGTAAAATAAAAAGCGGGGAAAATAACCAGTATATCGTAAAAATTTAAATGAAGAGGTAAAACACCAATGGTCTGATAAGAGATGTCCGAGTGTAAGGGGGCTCTCACATGTAAAATTATGAAAATTAAAAGACATATGCCATTCAAAGTTAAAACAAGGACATTCAATTAAAATGTTTAATACTTAAAATGGTGTCACAAAACTCGCACTTAGGTTCGTCTCCCGCAGGAAAAAGAAAAGAGTATGTAATAAATGAATGACCTAAGTGGAGCTGAGCAAGTACAACTTCCTCTTTGCAATTCCTGTAGTAATATGACTGTCATGGTTTGATGATAGGTTTGATCTCAAAGAGCTTGTTGGTAAGCTGCAATAACCAAAATCTCTGCCACTGTGCTCAGAGCTCGATGGTAAAACGCTGCCAGAAATCCACATATGGAACCAGTAACAGAGAGCCAGACAGGGGAGTGGCTGACTTGGCAGCAGCATCTGACAAGTCATTGCCCCTGATACCGACATGACCAGGCACCCAACAGAAATGGATGGTGGTTGTGGCTGCCAGACAATGGAGCTGCTAGTGGATCTTAGAAAGAACTGAGTGAGGACGATACCTCACTGAGATCAAAGCCTGTAGCGAATTAAGCGAGTCTACATGGTCCAAGGCGAGACTGACAGCGTGCAACTCTTCAGTGAAGATGGAACACTACAGTGGGATATGGTCTACAATGATTATATCACAGCAGACCATGGCCAATCCCACTGATGTGCCGCACTTCGAGACATTTGTAAAGACAGGCAAGAAGTCCGGGTACTTAGCACAATGGCTGGCAAAGAATTGCCGGCACACAGTCAGGTGTAAAGGCCTTCGCCATCCTGCACAGGTAAAAATCACAGGAAGGGGAAACAGCGAGCCATGGTGGAAGTAGCTCAGCTGTCGACTGTGCAATGCTATTGGGCCTAGTGTTAATATCTCTTAGAGAGCCTCGGACTTCCAAACCAAAAGGACGAATGGCAGTCGGCCGATTAGTGTAAAGCATTTCCCACTTTGGACTGAAAACGCAGTCTATAATGGGATGGCTTGGCAGGGATCACAATTTAGATGTGAATTGTAGGGACAACTGTTGACGGCGAAGATATAAGGATGGTTCATCGGTCTCAACATAAAGACTCTGGACCAGTGAGGTGCAGAGGGTTCCCGTGCAAACACAGAGGGTCTGATGATGGAAGAAGGGGTCCAGCACCTTCACCACCGAATCCTAGGCAGAGTTCTACACTTGGGATCTGTAGTCCAGTTTAGATTGGACAAGTGCATGTACAAGTGGAGCAGAGTGCATCGGTCACCTCCCCAGGAGAGAGAGAGGAGAGGACCTTGACGATGTTCAATGCCCATATGCACTTGGGCCTGAGATGGCATATGTGTAGTAAAAAGGTAAATCTCTGATTGAAGACGAGACCAAGAAACTTGGTCTCTGCCACAACTGGAATGATGTTACCACAGAACTGTAGCTTGGGATCCAGAATTAAGATTACGCTTGTGGCAAAAGTGCACACAAGCAGTCTTCTGTGGGGAAAACCAAAACCTGTTGGCAAACCAAAAGATTGTTCAGGGCAATTTGCAGTTGTCTTTCAATGACCCTCATGCTGGACAAAGAGCAAAAGATGCTAAAATCGTCAACATACAGGGCATTGCCTACAATTAGATGTTGTCTAGTAATAGAATTAATCTTGACAGTGAAAAGTGTAACACTCAGAATGCAGCCTTGTGGGACCCCCTGTTCTTGGGGCTATGGCCGTGACAGAGTGTTGCCGACATGGACAAGAAAAGAACATACCAATAAGAAGTTGGAGATGAAGATCGGAATGGACCTCTCAAGCCGAGCTATGGAGGTCACGAAGAATACTGAATCTCCAAGCCATGTCATATGCTTTTTCGATGTTGAAGAAAATTGACACCAGGTGCTCTCTACATAAAAATGAATTTCTGATAGCTGATTCGAGGCATATTAGATGGTCAAGAGTTGACTGCTTCCAGCGAAATCCACACTAGGTGTTGGAAAGAAGGTTGTGGTGTTCTAAATACCAGATGAGTCTGGCATTTACCATTCTTTCCAACACCTTGCACACGCAGCTCGTCAATGCAATGGGTGATAACAAGAAGCAGTGCTGTCCAACTAGAGGGAACTTCTATGAACAAAATCAAGTTTTTACTTGAAATTTTAAATAGATATCTGTAATCCACCTTATAATTTTTTGTCAACTTACATTACTTTACTCAATATGCAATCTTCAACTTACTCATTCTGTAAAGTTCACAAAACATTCTCAAGCCGATCGGTAAATTTCCTAAACATTTTAAGAGAGGTGCAGCGTCATCAAAGAAATGTTTTTATGAAGCTGCAGTAATAAGAAGCATCTAACGACAGCACGAATCGCTTTCACTGCACATGCATATGGCATGCATTGTTGAACTGTATTGTGCACCAGGACACATTGTGTGGCATTTCGCTGAGACTGAATGACGTAATGGAAAAGGTTGTCAAAATGACCAATTTAATTCGTTGCGGAAATTGATCCCTTACATACAGAAAATTTAAAGCTTTTTTGGACAAACTGCATGCTGAGTATGGCGCTCTGCTTTAACATAGTAATATTCGCTGGTTAAGTGCCGGAAAATGCCTCAAGAGTTTTTTCCACTTCGAAAAGAAATTCATCTTTTTCTCACAGAAGTGGGCATCGATGAAGATTTAATAACAAGTTTTGTTGATGACAATTTTCTATGTTCATTTGCTTTCCTAACAGACATTACAAATTATTTAAATGTCTTGAATAAATTCTTGCAAGGAAAATATCAAAATGTGTGCTGTCTTTATAATCATGTTACTGGGTTTAGAAACAAACTATAATTGTTGAAGTAAAATTTGCGGGAAAACAATCTAATTAATTTTGAAACTTGTAAGAAGAAATTAAACAACTTAGTAAAACAGTTAATTTTGAAAAATTTGTTTCTAAATTAGATATCCTAATTGAAGATTTTAATAGAAGATTTTCTCAATTTGATGACCTTAAGCAAAGTTTAAATGTATTCAGTAATGCATTAAATATTGATATTAGCACCATAGATCCTACATATCAAATGGAATTATGTGACCTTCAGGCCAACCCAATTATTGCATCTAATACAGAAAATGGACTAGAATTGTTCAAACTTTTGCCTGAAGAAAAATATCCAAAAATGAAAGAGTTTGGACTCCAAATAATTTCTATGTACGGAAGTACATATATCTGCGAGCGCGCATTTTCTGATATGAAATATGTAAAACCAAGATACTGAAACTGCTTGACTCTACACTTGAACATATACTTTGGCTCGCAACAACAAATATCGATATGGACGTAAAAGAAATTATTGCCCAACAACTACGGCCACAATGCTCCCATTAAAAAAAAATAAAATAAATACCCCCTCAAGCAGCTGCTTGCCACAGAGGTCTGACAGGAGCCTGTCAGTTTATATGCCATAGTAGAAGGTCTGAGAGGATGGCAGGACCTCAGCAGAAAAATGACACAAACAGCCATGCCTTACCCGGGGCTCGAACCCAGGTCCCTTAGATCAGTAACCAAGCGCGCTAACCACTCGGCCATGGGACGGCTTGCTCCCATTAAATTTATTAAATATTTTATAAGGTTTAGAAAATTTATATTAATTTATTGTTACTTATTATTTTTCATATCAATAAAAAAATTTTTAGGTTTTTGAGGTTTATTATTATTATTTTTCACATAAATAAAATAATTTTTTGAGGTTTTTGAGGTTTATTATTACTTATTATTTTTTGTATAAATAAAAATAATTTTTTGAGGTTAGATGAACTTACTTTTCAATTACCTATCATATTTTTTTTTTGGCCCGCAAAATATTGGCAAAAGGAAAAAATGGCCCGCGGTTTTAGAGAAGTTGGACAGCACTGACAAGAACTAATCTTGGAATCCTTTCCTGGCTTCAGGAAGGCCAAGACAATGGTTTCCTGCCAGAAGTCTGGAAACTGCTCCTCAAGAAAAATGCGATTGAAAAGATGGTACAGCTGATCCTTACTCAATGGTGAGAAACGTTGAAGCATTGCATAATGGACATTGTCTGGCCCAACAACAGATACACGAGAGGTGTGCAGAGCAAGGCGAAGCTCCTCCGCTGTAAATGGCCTGTTGTAAGGCTCCAGGTCATTTGAGTGGAAGGACAGCGGAGAGCATTCCACCTTGCTCTTCTGGGCCAGAAACTCAGGGGAGTAAGAAGAGATGGAGGAGAATGACTACCCCAGAATGTCGGCAATTGCTTTGGGATCAGCAATTGCCTGTCCATTGTGCTCCAGGATCAATAACGAGTGAGACGCATAATTCCCACCTATCTTCCGGACTTTATCCCAAATGATCTTAGAATTGATTGTGCAGGTGATAGAAGACTATATTTGATCCAAGATTCCTTCTGGCTCTGGCATCAGACAATATGAGCTTTCTCACTGGTGCATTTGAATGTTTCAAGGTTGGGGAACATCAGATATCTGTGACCCCCCCCCCCCCCCCCCCCCCCCCAAGATTTGTTCTGAGCTTAACAAGCTGTGGTGCAATCTGGATTCAACACAGTTTCGTAAAACGAGGAAACCGTGTCGAAGTTTGAGGAATTGTTGATGCAGTTGCATCTACGATACAGTCCATGTGAAGAGTGGAAGGTCCCATGCAAAGAGTGGAAGGATCGAGGACGAGCAGATGGTGAGGTCAATGGCAGTGAATGTGCGGGTTGGGGAATGAAAGTATGTACTGACACTGATGTTCAACAGGGAGAGAGAAGGATCCAGGAGCCATTGCTTCAGGACCCAACCCCTCTCGTTGGCGTCAGCACTGCCCCCTAGTGGACTGTGTCCATTGAAGTCCCCCATGATGAGGAAGGGGGACGGCAGCTGCGAGAAGATATCATCAGTCTTCCTGGAAGACGATGCTTCCAGGTGGAAGATATACCGAGCAGACATCAGGGAGAACCCCACGAAGAGGCGTGCTACTGCCTCTAAGTTGGTGCTGAGGGGTATGACCTGGAATGGAGAATGGTTGCTCACAAGGATGGTGACAGCCCCCACGAGCTGGACCATCTCCATTGCAGTCCCGGTGAACTAGTGAAAAGTGTCGGATTGTGGAATCTGTGACAGGCTGCAAGTATGTCTCCTGCAGGCACACACAGATGGGCTGGTGAGTCTGAAGGAGGGCTTCAGCATAAGAGATGCTGTTGATCATTTTGAGACATTGAACCTCCTTTTCCTACTTCCACTTGGGACAGTTGTGGGAATATGCTGGATGTTCACCACTACATTTCACACAGCTTGCCTTTTCTGCTGTGCAGTCCGGATCAAGGTGATTCTTACTGCCACAGCGAGCACAGGGTTTGCCCCGACAAGCTGTGCAGGCATGGCAGTGAAAACAGACCAGAGGGTTCGGTATATATGGCCTTACCTCAAAATGTAAATAACCTGCCATGCAGGAAGAAGGCAGGTATGGCGTGTTAAATGTCACAATCAGTACCCGGATGGGTACCAATTTCCCATCACAGCATGTCGAAACCAGATAGACCACTATTACTCTGTGAGGTGTGTCACAACTTGCCTGTATTTTATCAGATAGCTTCAAATTTTGCCACCTCCCATAGATTTTGCCAACTTGCTATAATTTTACAAAAAAAAATCGAAATTTTCACATCTCACCTGAATTTTACCACTTCAAATTTTTCCAACTATCCTAGATTTTTCCAAGAGTTCTCGATTTTGTAAACTCTCCTTAATTTCACAAAATCACTTCCAATTTTCAAACCAATTTTCGATCTCAATAGCAGAGGAAGCAGTTAGACAATACAACAGCAGAGAGCTGTACCAGATATTTAAAGTTTTGTGTGATAGAAAACGGAAAGTTATACAGTGATTGAAGGATAAACAAGGTAAGGTTATAGAAGGTGGTGATATTGTCATGTCTAGATGACTGAGAATTTCAGTGATGTTCTAAACAATGTGGTTATTTCTACTCCCATTGTTTGTAGTACTGATGATAGATATATTATTGGCTTTAATGTTGACTATTTCTAAACTTAAACTAATAAATCCCCAGAGGTAGATGAAATTACTGCAGAAATGCTTAGAGCTGGGAATGTTTCAGTTGCCACATGACTGACTGAAATTTTGAATATTTTTTATGACAAAGGCATGGTTTCTAAGGATTTTACCAAAGCTATTATTATCCCAATTTTCAAAAAAGGTGATTACAGTTCTTATGATAACTATAGTAGTATCAGCCTACTTTCTGTTCCAGGTATAGTTCTTTGAATGATTGTGCTTAATAGAATTAAGAATCTGGTTGACAGTCAGTTGCATGATGAGCAATGCGGATTCAGAAGTGGTAGGGGATGTGTAGATAAGATTTTTTCACTTAGGCAAACTCTTGAGAAATGTTTAGAGTTTCAGAAACCTTTGGTTACTAGCTTTGTTGATTTCAAAAAAGGCGTTTGACTGTTGATTGCCATAATTTGTGGTCATACCTCTCCAATCCCCTGTCTCCAATCCCCTCTCCAACCTCTCCAATCCAATGTTTTTAATGTCAGACCTACAGCTTGCCCACATGACTTGCCATGCTAAACCCACTTGCACTCACTGTGGCAATGTGGATCATTCTGATCCAGGTCATGCAGGCAAGCTGTGTTAACTGCAGCAGTGACTATCTGGTGTTCTCATATGACTGTCTTAAAGGAAAGAGGAGAAAGATGTGCATCACCTTAAGATGGTAAATAACACCATTTACCTTGAGGTGAGAAAGCTCATTGTACTGCCTGCCCCACTTGGCAAGGTTTCCTATTCCATTGTGGTAATCAGAAAGCCCATCATTGTAATGGCTTCCATGGTAATGCAGACTGATATCACTGTCTCGCCTTCTGAATCTTTCTCACCTGCTGCGAAGTACCTCTTATAGTAGGTGAAACTGAAGTCGATGTCCATCTCGACGTCCATACCGGTTTCCATTCATGGTAGAGCACCTTCTACTTCCACCACTAGAAGTCTCCCCTCCTTATCAATCGCAGACAGCTAGACCTTCCAGACCAAAGGGCCTCTACCAGGACCCAAGAAAAAGACCATTTTCCCCTGTTCATTTTGCAGTCTCTGATCCACACTTTTTCACTTAGGCAGATTCTTGAGAAATGTTTAGAGTTTCAGAAACCTTTGGTTGCTAGCTTTGTTGATTTCAAAAAGGCTTTAGACTCTGTTGATTGTCAATTTGTGGTTGATTGTGAGATCATATGGTATACCAGACAAGTTAGTTAACATAATGAAAGCTCTCTATAATAACACTGAGTCATATGTGAGAGTTAGTAAAGCTTGTAGCAATTGGTTTAGCATTGCTTCTGGTGTTCGAAAGAGTGCATTTTGTCTCCTTTTCTCTTTGGTCATTGATTATGTTATAAGAAATTCCTGTAAAGGAAATATTTTGGCCTTAAACATTCTGGAGATCTGAAAATTTCTAATTTAGATTATGCTGATAATTTAGTCCTTTTGGCAAATGATGTTGATGAGACTGCTAGTACAGTAGGTTTGGTGATAAACAGAGAGAAAACGAAAAAGTGATCAAAATGAAGTGAAAAGTGATCAAAATTGGTCAGGCAGGCTGTAATTCGGTTAATCTAAATAGTTCCACTCTTGAACAGGTGATGTGTGGAATGAGGTTAATAGATGAACAGGGATTGCTGCCAGGGCTTTTAAGAATCTATGGAGAATGTGGAGAAACAGGCATATACACCTAGAGTAAAATTAGATTGTTGATAGTTTGGTTCTTTCTAGGGTTAGTTATGGTAGTGAAACATGGACACTTTGTAAACAAGATAACAGGAAACTTGATGCTTTTGATTCTAGATGCTTATGCAGTATCTTGGTCATTAGGTGGGTTCAACTTTATAAGTAATGATGAGGTTAGGCAAAGGAGTCTGCAACCTACTATGAGCAGCACATTGTGCAGAGATAGACTGTTGGTTGGTCATGTTTGCCCATATGCATAATTATACATTAGCAAATAGGGTTATGAATAATGTGCCTAAATGTCTTAGAAAGAGAGGGAGACCTAAGATGTGGTGGACTGACAATGTCAAACAGCACCTTGTTAAAATTGGTGTGGGGTAGTCAGATGCAGCAGATGTAGCTGAGGACAGATATGCTTGGAGAACTAAATTGCACAGTCTGGTTGGACCTCTGTAGCCCATGGCTGCTTGAAGATGATGAATAATTTATTTAAATGAGAATTTATGTCATACTGATATTACTCTGATACTTTGGGCACGGAAATTACTTTTGCATTGTGTTAACTTTACATTATAGGATACTAGTACTCCTTAAATATCACCTTCCTCAACTAACAACTTACATCATCTGATGAAATCTATTGATGAAATGCATTGCAGCGAGTCCATCCCCTTGTTGAGTTGTTAAAGTATGAATGATGTACTGAATTTGGACATGTTCTGTGGCCCATTGATAATTTAGGAGGTTGAAATCTATTATCCTAGCCAAAAATGTGGGTATTATAAGCTACAGTGCAAAGGATCAACTACTCTACAAAGATACATCAAATTTACAAGGCAGACTGGCGGCATGGAACCTGTTATTACATCAGTGCGCAACACACACATGCGTATGTGAAGATCATGAAATGGTATAAATAACACCTCCACGAGCTAATGACGTTGAAGCAAGACCAACTTAAACAGCCAAACCGGAAATAACACCGCACTGAGCCTGAAGATGCCATAGATAGATACACGGCGAAACGCGCCGCTCAGAGTTACCTGGATGCAGGCTGGACAATGTTTTAATGTCCTTTAATGTCTTTTAAACATCAACATGTATGTTTTCTTCAACATTTGGATAGCACAGTTGTAATTTTGTTGCTAATGAATGCAAGAAGTGAAGCATAAATAATATTGGATATTATCCACTTATGAATGATAAATGGGACTGTATAAGGACTACAACACGTGGATTTGTGCTTTTGTATGCCCCGCAGATAACAATATCTCTTCACAACTAGTGTTAAAATTCGCATAGGAAGCACCCTGGAAGTCAGCAGAAGCACATCGTCTTTCGGTGAACAATATTATACAACCACTTTATCTGCTTAGGACTGGCAGCTTAAAAACATTGGACTGTGAGACTGACATCATCGCATCTATAAATACCTATGATAAGCAATTGTGCCAACTCCCACAAAGTGGTAAATATCCTTTATTTACTGTAAGATCTATTGTAGCTTCACATAACTTTATGATTACAATTATGGCTTGCAAATTACTGTAACATAATTACATCTTAGTAATTATGCTCCCAACTTTGGTGGGAAATAATATGCGCTTTGCACACTAAGATTGTAATACACCGTACTACCATATGTAACAGCTTAATCGTGATATAGTAAATTTTTTAAATTAAAGTACCTCTAATTTGTTAACAGGAAGGTCTGATGACCATAATTTTCATCCTCCTCATCTTGGATAAAGTAACAGAGTGCTTCTAAGTTAAACCTCACTTATAATGTAGCTTATGAGCATTCAGTTGTCAGTAATTTTGTGATTAAATTTTTATCTACTAAGTGCAAAAGCCCATACAAAAATACATCTAAAAGCCAAAACATTATGACCAGTGTGTCTTTATGCAAATTGAAGCAAATGCTGGTAAACAACGGCGTATGTGAAGATCATGAAATGGTGTAAATAACACCTGCTACTGAGCTCTGTTAATCGGTGTGATTCTTGTCCTTCAGATAGGAAAGGCAGTGAACTTAAGTGAGTTTGACAAAGGCCAAATTGCAATTTCCAGATGGCTGAGTCAGAGCTTGTGGGATGTTCATGATCAGCCATGGTTAGTACCTTCAAAAAGTGGTCTGAGGAGGGCAAAATCAGGAACTGCTGGCAAGCTCTGGGCCAACCACTGCTCATTGATGCTAGAGGTCAGTAAAAGCTATCCCATATGGTACAAGCCAACAGAAGGGATAGTGTGGCACAACTCATCTGTAATTTGAATGCTGGTAACAGGAGTAATGTGTTACAACACAGTACATCGAACCCTGCTGAAAATGGGGCTGTGCAGCCGCAGGCTCTTCGAATGCCCATGCTAATCTCAGTTCACCATTGAAAGTGCCTAAAATGGGCACCGAGCATTAAAACTGGACTTTAACGATTGGAAGGTCATCCATTGTCCGATGAATCTCATTTCCTATTGCACCATGTGTACGGCAGGTATGTGTGTGTTATTTACCTGGGGAAGTGTTGGCATCAGGATGCACCGTGGGACAAAACAATGAAGTGTAATGCTTTGGGCAATGTTCTGCTGGGAAACCCTGGATCCAGTCATTCATGTGCAGGAAACTATGACATCTACCACCTACCTAAACATCACTACAAACAAGATACATCCTTTCATGGCAACGGTATACCCCTCTAGCAGTGCCTTCTTTCAGCCGGATAATGTGCCATGCCATATTGCCCTGATTGTTTGAGAATGTTTGTGGAACATGAGAAAGACTTCCAGGTATTTCCCTGGCTACCAAATTCCCCCAAGAGCAATCCAATTGAGCATCTGTGGTTTATGTTGGAACAGCGTATCCAATCTGTGGCAACACAACCATATAACTTACAAGAATTAAAGGATCTGCCAGTAATATGTTAGTACCAGATACCACAACTTTAGAAATCTTGTAGCATCCATGCCTCACTGGGTAAGAGCTGTTTTGGTGGCACATGGAGGACCAACATCATATTAGGTAGTTATGTTTTGACTCTGGTGTATAATGCCCAAAAGACAAATCATAATTATACATTACTTAATTTAAATTTAAATGGTTTTTTCCACTTTATATTGTTTAAACTGTGAGGTAGAGGTCAACAAAACTCAAATATTATAAATCAGTTAAAAATAATACTAAAAAAATACTTGCATGAAACATCAGAGGCATAACTTGCATCTGAATTGGTGTTGGAGTTGAATAATCTAGCTTGGCTATGTTTTCCACGATCAAAGAACATAATCCATATTCTTTGCATAAATCATCAAAACTCTCTATGGGATCAGGAATATCAGTGCCATAAACATAAATATGATGAATTTTCCGAAAGTGACTAATCTGTAAAATATCAAGTAAATATTTATACAAATTCAAATATTTTCCAAAATATTTTAACACAAAATTTAATCAACAGTAACACTCTCAGTAATTAAATAAGCACTACTTAAATTCTTTAATCCTTCCCATAGCCCACAGAATAACTATTTGGCACAAATGGATGTACCACTGCTTGCAGCTTCACTTTTAGCCCCCTACTCTAATTCTCATTTTCCCACTAACTTTCAAAAGTGTGAGGGCACATTTCTTTTCAGTTCTGTATCTGACTCTTATTTGCTTTTTTTAATTGCCTTCTATAGAAATATATGAGAGAGAAAAATTTATTACGATTATGTATTATAAAACTATTTAAAATTAACTGCAGGATTTTAAAAAAACCTACCTGTATAATTTTAAAATTACAGCTCTCTATTAGTATTTTTTGGAACAAAATTAGTTAAGCTGCCACTTGGTAGAAGTGCTAGCATCACTTATGTGCTACAATGCACATATATGGAAGTAATCTATTTGTACTAGCTCTTAATCTGTGTCCATAAACAGCATGAAAAACTAAACTCAATCTAGATGCGCCAATTTTTTTTAAATCCTATTAGAATGCGAAAAAAACGAACTTTATCATGAAGTAATTAACACATAGCCATCCCGTAGCCGAGTGGTTAGAGCGCTTGACTACTGATCTACAGGACCTGGGTTCGAGCCCCGGGTAAGGCACGGATGTTCGTATTGTTTCCTGAGGTTGCTGAGGTCCTGCCATCCTCTCAGATCTTCTACTGTGACATATAAACTACTGACATGCTCCTGTCAGACCTCTGTGGCAAGCAGCTGCTTGAAGGGGTATTTTTTTTTTTATAATTAACACACTGGGTTAAGTTGTGTCACATACCAAAATATAGAGCAAAATATTCTGAAAAAACAATAATTGGAATTCTGAAATAAATAAAGCTATCTATTCTTTTATTTAGGCATGAGCATTCTGCAACAATGCATTTGCTTGTAAGCTTTCAAATGGAGTACACATTCAATGTTGGAGAGTTATATTTCTTTTTTATATAGATGCTGACATACTCGCCAAACATCTACACCCATTTACGGCTGTCCATGTCTCACAGCAGGATGCTTTCTTTCTGTAAGAAATGTCCTGTCTCATCACTCCTGTTTGCCCAAGGACTGGTTGGTGGAATATTCCAGAAAGTTTACAACACTCGAATGACTCTGTTAGTGTTTTTCTGGTGATTCACCATTCACTTTTATGTTCCCTAACCAGTTTAATTTATTTATGCTATAATTATTATTTTAGTCATTTTCATTTTCTTTGAACCATCGGCTCTCTCTGTCTTTTAGTAAGTTGCTGATTGCACAACTCTTTTCAATTGACAGCGACTGGCCGCTGATGTCAAGGTCACAACTACTTGCATCATCAACACGATTTAATGTGCAAATGTCATCATCATCCTGAAGCAGCCATTGGCTATGGAGGTCCAACCAGACAATGCAATTTCGTTCTCCAAGCAAGTCTGTCGTGAGCTACATCTACTGCATCTGGCCACTGCACACCAATTCTAACAAGGTCCTGTTTGACATTGTCTGCCCACCGCATTCTAGGTCTCCCCCTCTTTCTGAGGCCTTTAAGGCACACTGTTCATAACCCTATTCGCCAATCTATAATTATTCATACGGGCAACATGGCCAAACCAACGAAGTCTCTCTCTGCACAATATGCTGCTTAAAGGAGGTTGAAAACTCCTTTGCCTAACCTCATCATTAG
The DNA here is from genome assembly GCA_038380435.1 of Ryuthela nishihirai. NCBI lineage: Eukaryota > Metazoa > Arthropoda > Arachnida > Araneae > Heptathelidae > Ryuthela > Ryuthela nishihirai. The sequence continues at coordinate 61,211 of JAWZYU010000070.1, forward strand.
TTACAAAGTTGAACCACCTAATGCACAAGATACTGCGTAAGCATATGGAATCAAAAGCATCTAGTTTCCTGTTATCTTGTTTACAGTGTCCAAGTTTCACTACCATAACTAACCCTAGAAAGAACCAAAATATTATACAGTATAATTTTAGTCTTTAGGTGTATATGCCTATTTTTCCACACTCTCCATAGATTCTTAAAAGTTCCGGCAGCAATCCCTATTCGTCTGTTAATCTCATGCCGTACATCACCATTATCTGTTACATAGCTCCCAAGGTAATTAAACTGTGACACCTGCTCAAGACTGCAACCATTCAGATTAACTGAATTACAGCTTGCCTGACCAATTTTCTCCACTTTAGTTTTCTCTCTGTTTATAACCAAACCTACTCTACTACCAGTTTCATCGACAGCTCGAATGAAAGAGTTCATCTCATCAACATCATTTGCCAAAAGGGCTAAATCATCAGCATAATCTAAATCAGAAATTTTCGTATCTCCAGCCTATTTAAGGCCAAAATCTTTCCCTTGAAGTGAATTTCACATAACATAATCAATAACCAAGCTAAAGAGAAAAAGACAAAATGCATCCTTGTCAAACACCAGAAGTAATGCTAAACCGTTTGCTACAAGCCTTACCAACTCTCACACATGACTCAGCGTTATTATAGAGAGCTTTCATTATGTTAACTAACTTGTCTGGTATACCATATGATCTCACAATCAACCACAAATTATGACGATCAACAGAGTCGAAAGCCTTTTTGAAATCAACAAAGCTAGCAACCAAAGGTTTCTGAAACTCTAAACATTTCTCAAGAATCTGCCTAAGTGAAAATGTCTGATCCACACATCCCCTACCACTTCTGAATCCACATTGCTCATCACGCAATTGACTGTCAACCAGATTCTTAATTCTATTAAGCACAATCATGGAAAGAACTTTACCTGGAACAGAGAGTAGGCTGATACCCCTATAGTTATCACAAGAACTGCGATCACCTTTTTTGAAAATAGGGATAATAATAACTCTGGTAAAATCGTTACAAACCATGCCTTTATCATAAAAGATATTCAGAATTTCAGTCATCCAAGTGGCAACTGAAATATTCCCAGTTCTAAGCATTTCCATAGTAATGTAAAGCTCCAAAGAAATGCAAAATACTTTTAAGTTTGAACCCTTTTTCTGATCCAATTAGTTTTATGCTCCGGATAGCTGAGACGAGTGCCAGGCAATAATTAACCAATTGCCAAAAAAATAAGTTGAATTAGGGTTCAAAATACCAGTGAGCGTTAACGAGTAAGTATCCAAAAATGATTGTCAAAATGTAAATATCTAAATATAATCAAAACTTAATTCACGTTGCTCAAGAGAAAAAATTAGTAAAGACTCAAAAGGTTTAAATAACAAACAATTTTATTTCCAAAAATCACTCACCAAAACTTCAATGAAGATACATTAGCTGAGCACTCTTCCGTGCTCTACTGAGCTCACTCACTTCTCTGTGTAATGTACACTCAATATGTGCTACGTGCACCTACTGTGCTGTGTGCCAGTGTGACTAGCATGTCACCTGTTTTTAACAAGAGGCTTACAAAGTCGGCACGTCTCACGTTGCACGGCGGGAAAGACATTTACATAACTTGACGAGCGACACAAGCTATGACGCAAGAGGGGGCCGTGTCCTTGTGCACGCGCCTTAGTGGGTGACAGTCGGAAGATCGGAGTTGCGCATGCGCAACTCCTAACTCTTGGAAACGAGCGCTGTGATGCCAAAAAGGAAATAAAAATCCCCAAAATGATAAATATAACGTAAATTAAGCAAAACTGGTTAAGGTAAAGTAAAAGTGAATGATGGGGTATCACAGTAATTTCATCTACCCCTGAGGATCTATGAAGTTTAAGTTTAGAAATAGCCAAAATAACTTCAGATTGTGTTATAGGGTCAACATTAAAGCCACCAATGCATCTATCATCATTGCAAACAATGGGAGTAGAACTAACCATATTGTTTAGAACATCACTGAAATGCTCAGCCCACCTAGCCATGACAGAATCCTCACCTTCTACAACCTTACCTTGTTTATCCTTCAATCCCTGTATACCTGTTCGTTTTCTACCACACAAAACATTAACTATCTATCTGGTACAGCTCTCTGCTGTTGTGCTGTCTAACTGCTTCCTCGGCTTTGTCAGCCAAAGATTCTTATCAGCAGCTAATTGATCTTTTACACGTTTATTAAGTTTTCTGTAATGCTTTCTATTAGGACTAGTAGGGTATTGATTAAGGACATTCCTGCAGTTCTTTCTTTCCGAAATAAGCTCAAGTGCCTTATCGCTCAGATAATTCTGCCTCCTCTGCTCTTTTTTTCCTAAAAGAGTACTGTTAGTGTCCAAAAAAGCCTGTTTAAAATGATCCCATTCTTCCTCAACTTCAGTAGTTAGCATACCATGACTGTCATAATGATTAAGTAACCTATCATGGTAAGCTTTGGCTATAACTGGATCTTTCAGGGTTTCAGTATTAAAAGTAAATTTTTTAACCCTAGCACAACACTTTTTAAGTTGCAAGACACTTTTAACAAGGTAAGGGTCAGATCCAATTTCAGCTCCCCTATATGACCTGGTATTCCTAAAAGAACTAGCCCATTTGCTGTTAATTAATATATAATCAATCATATTCTTATGCAGCCCATCAGGTGAAACCCATGTGTACTTATGTATGTCAAGGTGTTTGTAATAAGTGTTAGTTATTCTGAAACCATTGAGTTTACTTAGCTGTAAGAGACGTTGCCCATTGCCATTGCAGCTACCAATACCAAAAGGGCCTATCACCCCTCCCCAAAGGTCAGAGTCAGTACCAACTTTGGCATTGAAGTCACCTAGAACAAGGGTAATATCTCCTTTCTTGACAGAATTCAAAATATCCTGAAGTTGTCTGTAAAACCTGTCCTCATCCTCATCAGCATCCTCAGTGGGGGCATAACAGCAGATAACATTCAAGTCTTTAACGCTTGTCTGAAATTTTGCTGTAAGAAACCTTTCATTAATGCACTCATATCCTAAAGAACATCACTAGGGTGTCTGCTGAGAAGCAGACCCACGCCTTGGTGATGCTTATTGTCGTCCCTCCCTGAAAAGAGAAATTTAAGATTATTTTTAAGAATCTGACCTTTATCTGTCCATCTGGTCTCTTGCAAACCAAGAATATCTAAATTATAATGGTGGAATTCTTGTGTGAGGACATCAAGAGAAAAAGCTCTGTGCAGAGTCCTCACATTCCTATGGAGAGAAAATGGTTAGTGGGATGTTTAAAAAAACTATGTTTATTGAGAGAGGGAATGCCGACAATATCAAACAGCCCCCTAATTGCAGACATGGGGCAAAGACCCGTTCCCCCACCACTAAAGGCTGAAGCCATCTACACTGGAAGACTTCCTCCAATGTAGAATTTGACAATGCCAATAGAAGCAAAGAGTTCAGGTGCCTGCGATGACCTCTGCTCAGGATTACCCACCAGCTGAAAAACATATCATGTGAATCTATTCACTTGGGGCTGTCAACCCACAAACAGAAAACACAGAGGAAGATTTTCTCTCCACAGAAGCCCACCAGTGCAGCAAAATCAGGATCCATAATCAAGCTCAGCCATAATTCCTTTCAGGTTGGTATATATGGTCAGCATCAGGACCCTGTGTGGTTGACCACTCCTCAGCAGGGTAGAAAAAAAAAGAAAAGTAGCCATAGTTGTCCAGATTAGTAGGCCACACTAATCTGGCAGCCCTCCCCTTCCGTTCACTTCCACAAGAGTGTATCTCTTTTGAAAGGTACTAATGGTCTGCACCACGAGAAGGCGGGGTTGGACATTAGGTGCTAGGCCTGGTCGGTTCTATGCATCATCACAGGGGATTGGTGCATAGCTCTCCTACCAGTGACTACCTAGCTACCATTTACAGACCTGTGCAAATGTGACCCATGGATATGATGTTAGACGCATGCCAGTTTGAATTAAGACAGTGTGGGCTAAGTAAAAAGAGTTGTGAGTGGATAGTTAGTACAGTGGAGTAGGGAGATGGTAGTGAAGGAATAGTCAATGGTTTAGTTTGTGAAAGAGTCACTATATCTAGAGTTTTGTAGAAAGAATTATTTGGTGAGTTAATGTTCAAAAATAAACTTTTACATTTTAAGAAATTGCATTTGACTTTATTTTTTCTTTTGAGCAGAGTTTAGTGTGTTGTGATGGTTCACCCATTCACTTTTACTTTTCCTTAACCAGTTTTACTTTATTTACATTATGATTGTTATTTTCGGACATTATATTTCAATTGGATCATCATTTCTCTCCGCCCAAACCACTGGAGGAGTTGTGTATGCGCAACTCCAATTTTTGATTGACAGCTGCTAATGATATCATCACTAATATGGCAGCGCTGGTGTGATGGTTCACCCATTCACTTTACTTTTCCTTAACCAGTTTTACTTTATTGATGTTATAATTATTATTTTGAGGCATTATATTTCAGTTGGATCATTATTTCTCTCCTCCCAATCCAGGGGAGCAGGGGGGACTCAGTCAGTAGCACGCCAGGCTCGTAATCTGCAGTTCCCAGCTGGGTCAGCGTCAAGACTTATCTCCGCAAAACTCTCCACCCTGTCCATGGTCAGTAGGGGACACCGATGGTCTTGGAAAGGCCACCGTCTGTCAGATGGGACGTTAAGCTGTGGCCCTGTGTGCGGAAGAGCCATACCCTGTGCACGTTAAAGAACACGCTGGATGGCCTTGACAGGAGGCTACCATCTGTCTCCCAACAGCTGTTCCAGTGGGTCCCCTCCCCCAACCTTCTCTGAGCCTTTGGGGTCCTTGTGACCTGGCCATTTAGCCCGTGGTGTGCAAAAAAGTGCCACTCAGAGGTAAAACAACCCAACCACCCAATCCACTACAGGAGTTGTGCATGCGCAACTCCGATTTTTGACTAACAGCCACTGATGCATGCAGGACACGGTCCCTCTTTCACCATAGGTAGCGCGAATGCACAATCGTCAATTTATGCAAACGTGACTTTCCCAACATGCAGGTCAGTTGCAAGTCTCATATAATGCAAATAACTTTAGGTCACAGATTAGTTAGTCAAAATGTTAGAATGAGAGTGTGTAGTTGGAGCTCAGTGGAGCAGAGTATGTTGAAGCTCAGAGAGGAGCAGTTTTGTAGAATATATATTTTTGCACATATATTTTTGTAGAAGGAAATTGCAGTTTGGTGAGTCTAGATTTTTGGAAATAAACTTTATTTTATGAAATAGTTTTTGACTTTCTGACTTTTTCTCTTGAGCAGAGTTTTGAGATTTTGGATAGAATTAACTTTAACGATTGACAATCTTTTGATTTAAATTCTTTTCTGCTAAAAAACACTAATCATACTAAGAGAAGAACCCTCATTTAACTTTATTGGCAAGATTAATTGCCCGGTGCCAGAACTATCCAGAAGCTAATAGCATACATTTTGGAGCATTACAGTGTTGTTGGATAGTCATTAATTTTTTCTGATCTTACATTCGTTTTAATGAAGAACCCTACTTTATTTTTTTACCAAGATTATTTGCCTGGCACCCATATTATAAGCTATCCAGCAGTTAAAAATATCCACATTATATTATATAATAATCAAAAACAAATAAATTTCCTATTGAAATTCAATGGGTCTTTGAATGGATAGATGAAATGAAATTCAAGGAAATGCAAAAAAAAAAACAGTGGTTTTAAATTCAAACTTTAGGTCTACTACAGGTAGACTTTTGAACTTTTAAACTCAACTTGAGGTGACAAGGGAGAAACCCATATGAGAAATTTGGAACTGTGTGGTCAGGCATTTGGCAGGTTATGGAAGAGGATGATAAAACTATAAATGGCATCCCAGTGTCCAAGTCACTAATGGATCAAAGGGACCTTAGTTCTAGCTTCAAATATGGTAGAAATATTACTGTTGATGTCTCACTTTTCTCACAGGCCTTCTGTATTCTCTATAGCATATCATGCTGAAAGACAGATCTCTGTAGCAAGCTGTTCACTGAAAATATATTTTTATTCTTTCAAACTTAAACAATGATGGGTAAAATGGACCACAGTATGAATTTGGGGTCTACTATGGGTAAGGACTTGAATATCTAACACAACATAGAATGGCTTGGGTTGTTTTACCATTAACACATTTTTGCAAACAATGGGCAAAATGGCCAGGTCACAAGGATCCCAAGGGCTCAGAGAAGGTTAGGGAAGGGAATCCACTGGACAGCTGTTAGGAGACAGGCAATATCCTCATATCAGGGCCATCAAGCATGTTCTTTTAAGAGAACAGAATATGGTTCTCCTGCACAAAGGACCATTTTACAATAAAAATAATAATTATTCTACAAGCTATGAAAATTTTTGCACAGCACAGAACTAACTTACTAGTCATATATTCCACAGCAATTTTAAAACATAGATTACAAAAACTCTGCACTGGTAACTTATGCAATGCAGCTAAATTTTCAAAAATGTCTAAGAAATTTCAAATTAAGTTCATTACAAACATTAAACAGACCATTAGGTTTGTTTATATATTTGTTTGATATTGTTGGCATTCCCTCTCTCAATAAACATTGTTCCTTTAAACATCCCACTAACCATTTTCTCTCCATAGGTAGTTGGAAGTGAGGAATCTGCACAGAGATTATTCTCTGATGTCCTCACACAAGAATTCCACTATTATAATTTAGATATTCTAGGCTTGCAAGAGACCAGATGGACAGATAAAAGTCAGATTCTTAAAAATAATCTTAAATTTCTCTTTTCATGGAGGGAAAATAATAAGCATCACCAAGACATAGGTCTGCTTCTCTGCACACACACACACACTAGTGATGCTCTTCTTGGATACAAGTACATTAATGAAGGTTTCTTGCAGCTATATTTCAGATAAGCATTAAAGACTTGAATGTTATCTGCTGTTATGTCCCCAATGAGGATGAGAAGTATAGGTTTTAAGGACAACTTCAGGATATTTTGAATTCTGTCAAGAAAGGAGATATTACCCTTGTTCTAGGTGACTTCAATGCCAAAGTTGGTACTGACTCTGAGCTTTGGGGAGGGGTGGGTTGAGTTGTTTTACCTCTGAGCGGCACTTTTTTGCACACCATGGGCTAAATGGCCAGGTCACATGGACCTGAAGGCTCAGAGAAGGTTGGGGGAGGGGACCTACTAGAACAGCTGTTGGGAGACAGATGGTTTTTGCCAGATGGGCTATATAAGAATGTGATTGATTATATATTGATTAACAGCAAATGGGCTAGTTCTGTTAGGAATAGCAGGTCATATAGGGAAACTGAAATTGGATCTGACCATTACCTGGTAACTTTCATAGTTCAGTGATTAATTTCAAGTGCACAGATAGCACTAGCCAAAAAGGTCAGTAGTTTAATAATATAAAGTCTGAGTGCATAGAACTGTTATAAGTTGGTGGTCTACTTTACCAAGATCTGCTTACCTATTACCTTACCCAATTCCTGACTTGCACTACCAATTTTTGCAAGACTTGAAAAGTGGTTAATTATTAGAGCTTATGCAGATGCCAGGTAATGCATTAAATATATTTTATACTTTCTTTTTTACTGAAATAATGCTTATTGTAATATTTCAAAGTATTTACTCAAAAAAGATTTTACACATTACCATATTACTGCTGGATGTATCTGAAGATGGGGCCTAACTAAACAGACCATGAAATGCATCTAGGACCATAGTAGAGCAGATACATCCAGCAGCAAAATGGTAAAGCATAAAATCTTTTTCTCTCTATACTTAAAATACTACAATATGCATTAATTTAAGTAAAAAAGATAAAATATATTGTAATACATTATCTGGTGTCTGCATAAGCTCCAATAACTGAACATTAGTCTTGTAAAAACTGGTAGTGCATCAAGAACTGGGTAAGGTAATAGATCAGACAAGTAGACCTTAGTACAGTAATTTGGTCAGTAAAGTAGACCACCAAGTCAGAACAGTTCTGTGCACTCAGACTTTGTAATATCAAAGCTACTGACCTATCTGGTAGGCACTGTCTGTGCACCTGAAATTAACCATTGAACTGTAAAATAATGGAATATGTATCAACTTGCCTTGCATGCATTACCTTTACCTACAAACATCATATATTGTTATCATCTCTCATAAAAAAATTTCATTCTATAGAGATATAGAAATGTTCATTCTATGTCAAGGAGATATCTATGTACCTGAAATAAAGACAAATAAGTCTTTTATGCCATTTTGGCATTCATCTTGTAAATTTTTGTTACCATATGTCAGGAGCTAGCAGCCGAACCTTACTTCAAGTACTGCAATTTGGTAATCAACAACAAGAAACATACCATAAATCTGTCTGTGTGATTAATGCAATGACCCTGAGTTAATGTTTTATTGCTATGACAGCTTGTAGAAGGTTCCGATCTGTAAAAGGGGTGAGTGGAGCCAGTGATCAAGGGCGAGTTGACCTTGTGTGGGTGACGGTGCTAATTGTCACCTGACCCAAAGGTCAAAGGATTACCTGGGGCAGTGAGAACTTTGGGAGAGGAGAAAGGAGAACGACTTCTGACTCTGGTTAAGCCAGACACAATTCCAAGTGGCTAGGAGATGATTTAGCTGTGGGTTTGAAGCCCTGTGTCTGCTTAAGATGTCCTTGTAATTAAACATGTACTTCTGCCTCTCCTTCATTGCTACTATATAAGGTAGTAACCTACTCTATGAAATAAGTTCTACAGTGCTGACAAGTGATTTCAATAAGTGTGAAACTGCCTACTGGCTGCCTCCCATTAATTTGTCTTTTTGAATAATAAATGTTATTGCTTCAATTTACTTGGTGTTGGCTATTAATCTTTTCACAGCGGCTGGGACAGAATCTGTCCTGACACATTTCCGTGCCTGCTCAGTGGCTGGGACCCTTTTGGAACTCTTCATGGGGGGGGATGGAAATCAAGGTGTGTTGACTTGTGCTGCTGGCAGCGTAGAGGGAGTGAGTTACCCCATACCGTCTGCAGTGCTGCGACAATGTATACATTAGGCCCCGACTAAAGAGTTTGTTTCCTGTTACAATGAAAGCATGGAGAGGAGCCACAACTGAGCTTCAGGTTCAGCCTTTGAGTTTGGTTACTTGTTTCTCAGTTCTGTTTAGTTTTTCTGAATGTTTATATTATATATATATTTACTCCCTTTCGTTATAGTTACTATTTTGTGCTTTATCATGCCAAAGTGTAGAGATTTAACGGAAAAAGAAATTCAAGATTATACCAGAAATTAAATGAAACTTTACCAATTTTGATTGAAGCTCATAATTGATGGAGACAGTTGCTAAATTTATACTTCTAAATTATTTAACGGAACATCATTTAATTATACAGTTGTGCTTGTCATAAAAATACTACTCCATTCTTATTTATTCCAACACTGGAGATTTTTCTTCAATATTCTACAGATGCAGAGGCTACATAAAAAAATTCCCATTTCCCTGTCCTAGCACCCTTAATTTTCCAGCTCTCTAATGCTTTGTAGATGTATACGAAAGTGACTGTTTTCATTAAAATGCTAACTTTTTCTCAAAGTGGATTTTTTTTCATATAGTTAAAGATATTTATGCATAAAACTGTTTTTGTTAAATATATGGGCCCTATTGCTCAAAGGAACCCAGATCTAGAAAAAAAATAAGGGGGGAGAGAGGGGTTAAGTTACAAATTATTACGTAGTAGAAAATTTTCAACAAGCTTGGTTGGATACTTAATTCAATTAAACTGTTTAAAATATGTAGTAAACAATATTCCTTATGCAACAAGTTTTTATTTGACATACAGCTCGTTACAATTGATCCCAATGTAATTTCTCTTCCCTTTTTTTCTGGAGGCAGATGGCATAATTTGAAAGAATTCACGACACTCCACCGCATCAAAAACTTTTTCTTTTAAGTCATATCCTCTTCATAATCTGTAATCGTTCACGTATTTCTATTTTTTCAAGGTATTTTTTTCCAGACGTGTGATAAGTAATCGGGAGGCAAGCATTTATATCACTTTAAGTTATGATAAGAGGAAGCTGTACACTGATAGTGCTGTAAATGATTTAGGAAAATCAAAATGGCTGATGCAAACACACAATACCTAAAATATATTTTAGATTATATGTGAATCAAAATACTTAATTTGAAATATAGTCTAGGGAAATTTCATTCTAAGAAAGTGTTGCTTCTGCAATTTCAGTGCCTAAGCTATCGTAGCTCTGCTACTGCTGCAGGGAAATATTAATTTCTTAGAAATTTGATATGCTACATTATTGTCGGAGATATTTATCATTTCCGAATAAATATTAAATAAAAAAAGAAATACTCCCTCAAGCAGCTGCTTTCCACAGAGGTTTGACAGTAAAACCTCTGTGCTTTACCAGGGACACCCATGCTTTACCAGGGACTCGAACCCTGGTCCCTTAAGATCAGCAGCCAAGCGCATAACCACTTGGCCACATGATGGCGAATAAGTATTAGATAACAAATAATTTCATATCATTATTTTTCAAACGAAACTAAGAGATAAAAATATTTTAATTCCTATAAGATAAATATAAAATGCATATCATTTGTATTAGAACACATGTAATCTTTAGCATGGAAGTTGCGTAATATTTATAAGGTTCCATAGCCAAGTATTGGTTCCATAGCCAAGTGGTTAGCTCGCTTGGCTAGTGATCTAAGGGACTTGGGTTCGAGTCCCGGGTAACGCATGGATGTATGTGTTGTTTTTCTGCTGAGGTCCTGCCATCCTCACAGACCTTCTACTATGGCATATAAACTGACAGGCTCCATTCAGATGTCTGTGGCAAGCAGCTGCTTGAGGGGGATATTTATTTTATTTTTCTTTAATTGTTTTAATGATTACAAGAAAATCTATCTGGGCATCATGAAAAAGAGAATACAACATCTGACAGTACAGATAACTAAGGTTATGAGTAAGGATCCTTATTAGACCCAATAAAACCCTACTATGCCAATTTAGTTTTTACAATCATATTTGCTTACAAATAGCATTTATAGGTCAACAGCACATCCTCTTTATTAATATTTCCTTTATTATTATACTGTCCTGTGACCAACTGGTTAGTGTGTTTGGCTTCTGATCTAAGAGGCCTGGGTTCAAGCCTTGGGTAAGGCATGGATATATATGTCGTTTTTAGTGATCAATCAGCTATTTCTGCTTAGTTCCCGCCATCCTCATAGACCTTCTACTATGGCATATAAACTAACAGGCTCCTGACTGACCTCTGTGGCAAACAGTTGCTTGAGGGGGTATTTTTTTATTCCCTATATCCTCCATCCATTTATTTACTATAGGCTTGAAAGCCTGTGATCGAATAGTTAGCATTGTCAGCTACTGATCAAAGAAAAAGCGGGTTCGAGCCTTTGATAAGCCATGTAAGTTCCTCATCTTGTCTTTCTGCTTAGGTCTCGCATACCTCATACTCCACTATTTGGCATATTATACTAATAGACTCTCATCTGCCTTCTGTACCAAGCAGCTGATTGAGGGATAATTATTTATTTTATATGAAATGTAGGCATGTGAAGTTTCTCCTTGTGTTTTGCTCCTCTTTACTAATGAAAAAATATATTTAATATTGAAAAAGAAAATCAGAGAAACTTCTGCCTTCAGGGTATTTTCACATCAGCCTAGTTCACAACACAACATTGAGAGCAAGTTTGATAAAATATGATAATTATGCTCATCAAGAATTTAACATTTGGTAATTTGTCATGTACAAAAGGTAGGGAAAAATTATTTAATTTTATCTGAGTTGCATTGTTTTGTAATACGTGAGAACATTGGGTTAAAATGAGTCAGAACATTGGTGTGGAATAGTGATGTTAAAATGTCTCAGAACAGAGTGCCTAATGAAGTATATCGAATTATGTTCAACAAATATTACGAGAATGAAAAATATACATTGTTTTTGGAAATATCTTTTTGTATTTCTCATTATTGCATACGCCTAAAATTAAGTTGTGTGGCAAAATTATCTGCTCCCCACTCTTTGTACCGTAAGATTTAATAGAGAAAAATCCTCAATCTAAAAATCTGAACATTTATTATTCTTTTTGCAATGCATCAGTTTTAGTTCAATTTTTTTAATTCACAAATTTATATATCAGTGATATGTTCTAAAATGCTAGTATTAACAAAGACAGCATTACCAAAATAATGTGATAAATGTAGACAGGCCAACCAAAGAGGGGGGTTAACCCCCCACCCCGAAAATTTGGTCATGTACGAAATCTCAAACTTGTCCACCTGCTTTGAATCCAAAACAATTGCTTTATATATTTTGTTTCAGTCCGACACTAAAAAAATAGTATAAGTCCGACTCTAAAAACAGAGTGAAAAGAAAATTACAAAATTTTATTCTGTATAGAATATCATTGAAAAATTTGCTGTCATCCAATGGAATATTTTACTTTTATTTCTCCCCTCTGGAAACTAAATCCTGTGCACGTATCTAAATACAAGTACAGGACAGAGAAATGGAAACAGTTCCATGTTATCTCAATAGAATATCACATACTGAACTCAGTAACTCTTCAATATGATAGCATCAACTCTATCTAAATCTTGATTTTAATTAATATTTGTTCAATATTCAAAGAGTTATGAACCCTAAAATACCTAATAGGCTACAAAATATTGACTCGAAAATTTTATTTAAGCACTGAAACAAATTAAAAATTAGAGATAATAATTGACATTAGTAGAATACTGGAAGAATCAAGTTTGATCTCCGATCTTTTAACCTGTTTTAATGTTTCAGTTAAATTTTGGGGTCATTTTTTTTCCGTACATGTTAAATATTCTAGCTTTCATAATCTTGGAATACTTAACCAATATTGTTCAAAATCGAGATTTAGATAGATTTACCTGAGATTTTAATTTATTTTTAGGCCTATTTTTCATTAAAAATCATTTTGAAAAAGCTATTGAGCTCTGAACATAATTGAGATAACATGGAAATTTTCCATTTTTTTTTTTTGTCCAGTACCTGTATATATTCTGTGAAGTGAAACTGGCTCTTATTCTTTGACCACAAGAAGCAGCACTCACGACACAGTATGCCCAGAAGCAACCAAGGTGGGAGCACTTAAGATGATTAACCAATGGATGGAGAGGGTCATTGGAAACTGGGAGTGGTTCTCGCATCTTCCTACCCCTCTGCAAGAATTTGGCGGGAAATGAGCTGCTACAGCAGAGAGGTCGCTGAGAAACCCAGCCGCTGTCAAAAGGTGAATTGACAATAGCAGGAATAGACTATCTTTTGCTGCCAAGCACACAAACCAAGAACAGAATATAAATAAAGTGAGGGTGATGTAAGAAAATAAATAAGAAAATTCACACCATATATCCTGAGAAGCCATTGTTACCATTACTGTTGGATTATACTGCCTTACTTCTGCAGTTTAATTTATATACAGTGTTATAGAATTTTATTAAATTCATGATATACACTGTGATTTTATTATACAGTGATCTATAATTAAAACATTACTAAATCAAACTACATATAATAGTACTGAAATATACAGGATCATTCTTTAATCTCACAACATACTATCTTCTATGAAATGAAAATGCCATTTTACCTAACAATGCCCAGTGGATATATGAATTTTACATTCCAAAAATTTAAAAATCTATTAACTAAATTTTCCTTCAAGTTGGATCATTCCATGTAAAAACAACCAAAATTTTGGTAAAAGTTCACCACCCATCACAGATTTCAATGATCTTTGACATAAATCTTAGTACACATAAGATGTCTAATTGTCCAAAATATTTTGAGTCACAAAACTTTTTGTAAAGAGTTATAATCGTTTAACCTAAGAGGAAAACATACAAATTGTGACTGTGACTAAAGGTTTTTCTTTTTTTTTTCTTTGCTACTATGATAGATGAGAAGATCAAACTTGGTGTACTGATGTAGATTCCCCTTATTCATTCAATAAAAAAGATGAGTTTTAAAAATTTAATATAATTTTGAAAAAAAAATGAAAAAAACTGAAAAATTTAAAATGTGAAAAAAAATGATATGGCCCTATAGATAAACTAGAAGGATGCATATAACCTCTGGCATATATGAGAATCTTGTTTTCAAAAATAACTTTCCTTTACCTACTTTTCATTCCTTAAAAGTTTTAATTTGAGCTAGCAGATGAGAAAAATGCAAATAGTATTTCATTAGTAATTATGCAACAGAAAAGTATTTGTCTTTTAATTCTTAAATCTAAAAACTTGTATTTCCCACACCTCTCTCAGAAAAGCAGGTACATTACTGTTGTCAGTGGAATATCTCTTAAAAACTACCACCAATTTTTCAAATTTCTATTCAATATATATATATATTCAATGCAAAACTCGTTAACAGCTCTGCTGTTTGATCCTTTCAGTGATCTGTAAATATATACCTATATTAAAACAACCTAAGTATTTGAAAAATGGGAATTATAATATTTCATTAGTACCAATCAAACTAAACTATTATTATTTTCATTGTTCCAAATCAAAACTTCAAGAGGTTCGTTCACATTCCAGACCAAAATTTCATATTTCTATCATTAATACCTCGTCGAAATATTTGTTTGAAATTTTCAAACTTTTTCACCATTAGAGGGCACGATTATAGTGTTCAAAAGATTCCAAAAGTGTGAATCATAATATTTTATCAATTCCTATCTAACCCTAAAAAGATTTCTTCATTTATCTCTAAATACAAACAAACAATTATGTGCTAAAACAAAAAATTGTGTTTTCCCATCCCCCTGGGTCTAATAGGTCAATTCATTGTTGCCAATGGAAACATCATGGCATTTACATTCCACCACCAAATTTTAAAATTTCTACCTTAAATGTTGTTTACAATATTCATTTACAATTTTAAAATTTCCTCACCATTAGAGGGTGCAATTATAGTTTTCATAAGATTCAAAACATGTGAATCATAATATTTGATCAATTCCTATTTAACCCAAAAAGAATTTTTCATTTCTCTCTAAAAACAAACAATTATCTGCTAAAACTAAAAAAATGTGCTTTCCCACCACCTCTAGGTCTAAGGGGTCAACTCATTGTTAACAATGAAAACTTCGTGACCTTCACACATTCCACCACAGAAATTTCTAGCATAAATACATCATTTGCAATATTCGTTTTTGAAATATTGGCATTTTCAACTTTTTTCACTGCTAGAGGGCATAATTATAGCTTTAGAGAGATTCAGAAAGTGCATATCGCAATATTTCATCATTATTTATCCAACACAAAAAGAATTTTTAATATTTCCCTGCAAACAAAAAAGTTCTATGTCTACAGATGGACAGACAGACAACAAATTGAAAGTTATCTCGTTTTCTTCGAAAATGAGATAAAAATTAAAACTGACATATGTTGTTCATTATATTCCACAGAAACATTGTATAAAATTTGGAGTATGGCCATTTCTTTGGATAATGAGAAAAAAATATTGAATTTTTACCAATGTTATCGCTAATGATGCACTTCAGGGGGCCATACTGATGCTCTTGTGCATGTGCATTAGAGGAGAAGCACAGAGAGGCTATCCACGTTTACAGCTTGCACTCAAGCACAACTTTGTAACTCCAACCATTATAGCCATAACTAGCATTCGGCTGCTAGTTACAGTTATAATGCTGATATTGATAAAATTCATATCTTTTTTTAAAGAAGAGCAAACGAAAAAATCCAATATTTAGAACAATACATAAGGTGACCAGATTGCGATCGGTAAAAACCGGGGCATATTAAATGTTCAGACTTCAGTTCATATAACTTGAAAATGGCAAATTATGCTTTATTTTTGATCAATTGTTCTATAATAAGTAAGTGATTAATGAGCTTGTGTAGTCCATTTAAGCAAAGAACTAAGCATTGAAGTTTGTAGTTCTTTTGGCACCCTGGGGAAGAAAAAAGATGCTCCTTCGAATTTAATGAGTAGAAATAATTGTGCATACACAAGTTTGAATTTAGTTCCTTTTAATGAAGTCATATTCACTGCTGACGAAATAAATGTTATCGTAAAATACATTGATAATAAAGAATTTTAGTCATAAATAATTAGAATATATAATCATTTAAACTGAAAAGGGCTAAATTACCAACATAGTAATCAAGAGAATTGATTTTATATTTTAATATATTTTAGAAGTACCAAGTACAAGTACTATGCAACTTGAATTAATTTTGTTGTCTAGTAAATTAAAACAATTAGTTTCTATTATTGGATTAAACTGTCTGGTGCACACTTCTGCCTTGCACTGTTCTTAAAATAATACCGGCAAAGAAATATTTTCCCTTAAAGATTATATATGGAGGTAATCATGATTACACCATCAGTTTTCACGTTTTGAAATAAATTTTTTCCCTTAATAATTATAGAACAGTTGACAAAAAATAAAGCATAATTTACCTTTTTCAAGTTATACGAACTGAAGTCTGAACATTTAGTAACCTGTCCCAGTTTTTACTGATCGCAATATGATCACCCTATGAATGACTCAACATTTGTATTGCTAAATTTGTTCCCTCTAAATATTGGGTTTTTTCATTTGCTCATCTGTAAAACAAGATATGAACTTTTATCAATAGCAGCATTATAGCTGTCAGTAGCAGCCGAATGCTAGTTGGAGTGGCTGGAGCTACAAAGTCACACTTGAGTGCAAGCAGCAAACATTTTGGTAGCCTCTCCATGCATCTCCTCCAGTGTGCATGTGCAAGAGCATCAGTGCAGTTCCCTGAGATGCATCATTAATGATAACATTTGTACAAATTCAATATTTTGTTTTCTCATTATCAAAGAAATGACAATACTCCAAATTTCATACTACATTTCTGTGAGTATAATGTACAACGTGTCAGTTTTAATTTTTTTTTCTAAGGGCCATATCACTTTTTTTTCTTTTTTCATATTTTAAAATTTTCAGTTTTTTTCAATTTTTTTTCAAAACTATATTAAATTTTTCAAATTCGATTTTTTATTGAGTTAATAAGGAAAATCTACATCAATACACCAAGTTTGGTCTTCTCATCTACCATAGAAGCAAAGAAAAAAAAAGGAAAAACCTTTAGTCACAATCGCGATTTGTATATTTTCCTCTTATGTTAACAGATTATAACTCCTTATAAAAAAATTTTTGACTCAAAATATTTCATACAATTAGATATCTTATGTGTACTAGCATTTATACCAAAGATCATTGAAATCTGATTGGTGGTGAACTGGCCTGGTTGAACTGACATGGACTCACCCAGTTATGATTTTCCTGCTTTAAACTCCAGTGATATTTTAAATAATTATAAACACAGCTAATTTGGTAAGATTTAATATCACACGATAATGCTGTTTTACATTAATAATTCACAACTCTTTAAAATTCTTAAAACGTCAAGTAGAGAGATACCTTTTTCTTTCGAAATATCTTTCACTCCGATTTCCCTTTGATGGTCAAAAGGATCTATATAGAGTTGAATCTTATTATGAGGTATTAATTAGAAATTGAAATTTCAGATTGGTTAAGCCAATCCTCTGTATTTCATTTCTAATGTTAAGCACTCCTCTCTACTTGACGTTTTAAAAATTTTAGAGTTGTGAATTATTAATGTAAAACAGCATTATCGTGTGATATTAAATCTTACCAAAGTGATATTGATAAATTGCTTACTTCTTCCTGTCTGATTTTGGCCAACTTTTCATGAGAGAGTTTTCGTGATCTTTTACTTTGCAACCGAGTTTTCTTAGTTTTCTGAGCAGTAATATTTCCTAAAAGATTAATTTCTGACTCCTCTTTCTCAACAGATACTGCAAAAAAGAAATGCAATAAATTAAAACATTTCTTAATCTATCAAAATTAAAATCGTACATAAATGAAAACCTTGGGGAAATATATTGGTTTGGTGGTTTGAGTTTTGATAGCACATCAGCAACAATGGCTATTATGCACTAAACAGGGTAAAAAGGAAGGTAAGAGATGAATAACCACAACTAAAGTTAAAAGCAGACAAAACTCACGAAAAAGACAAAAATAACATATGTAAAAGATAGAAAAGTGTGAAAAATCAGTAAAGCAATATATATACAAAAATAATATAAAACCAACCCAGATGTAAAAGACTAAGGTCAGATAAATATATATATATATAAAGCAAAGCCATAAAATCAAATTCAGTTAAAATACCTGCAAAGTGTAAATAGGCAAACACAAGTGATAAAAAGAGTCATTGGATAAAAGATGACAGAGTGAGAGGGTTTTCAACAAAAAAAATCATTGAAGTTAAAATAAAAATGATGTCCTAGGTTAAAAGAGGGACATTTGATTAAAAGATGTCTAAAGGATAAAACGTGTACAAACCTGCACTTAGGTTCGTTGTACACCTGTAAAAGAAATGGATGCGTGATAAATGCATGACCTAAGCAGAACTCAGTAAGAAACTTCCTCCTTGTGATTCCTGAGAAAATATAACTGGTACGATTTGACAATTGGTTTGATCTTGAACAGTTTGTTTGCAATCTGTTCTGACCAAGATCTTTACCACTGTGCCTGGAGCTCGATGGTAAATTGCTGCCATAAACACAAGTATGGAAACAGAAGTGAAGAGCCAGCTAGAGGTATGGTCGACTTGGCACCTGCATCTGTCAATGGTTCCTGATGCCAACATGACCAGGCATCCAACAGAGGAGAATGCCAGTGGTGGCTGCCATATGATGAGGCTGCTGGCAGATCTTGGAAGATGAGGATTCACTGAGATCAACACTCCGTAAAAACATATGAAATTAGGAGTATGGTCATTTCTTTAATAATGGAAAAAAATATTGGATTTCTACCAATGTTATTGTTAATGATGCACTTCAGGGGACCACACTAATGCTCTTGTGCATGCACACTGAGAGACTACCTACTTCGAGGCTGACATTGCTGCTTGCACTCAAGCACAATTTTTGTAACTCCAACCACTCAAACTAGTATTCAGCTGCTACTTACAGCTATAATGCTGCTATTGGTAAGTGTTCATATCCTTTTTTACAGAGGAGCAAATGAAAAAGCCCAATATTCAGAGGGTACAAATTTATCAATACAGATGTTAAGTGATACATAAGGTGACCGGATTGCGATCGGTAAAAATGAAGACATGTTATTAATGTTCCAACTACAGTTCATATAGCTTGAAAATGGTAAATTATGCTTTATTCTTGATAAATTGCTCTATAATAATTAATGAAGTGCTTAATGGGCTAATGTAGTCCAAATAAGAAAAGATACTCCTTCAAATTTAATGAGTAGAAAAAATTGCATATACGCAAGTTTGAATTCAGTCAACAAGCTGAATGCTAGTTGGAGTGGTTGGAGTTACAAAGTCGTGCTTGAATGCAAACAGCAACGCCGGCCTTGAAGTAGGTAGTCTCTCCATGTGCATGCAGCAAGAGCATTAGTGCGGCTCCCTAAAGTGCATCATTTGTAATAAAAATATGGTACAAATTCAAAATTTTTTCCTCGTTATCAAAGAAATGACCATACTCCAAATTTCATACAACATTTCTATGGAGTATAATGTACAACATATGTTAGTTTCAATTTTTTATATATGGTGCCACATCACTTTTTTTCGAAATCATATTAAATTTTTCAAATTCGATTTTTTTTAATGAATTAATAAGGCAAATCTACATTGGTACACCAAGTTCAGTCTTCTCATCTACCATTGAAGCAAAGAAAAAAACTTTTTGTCATAATCGCAATTTGTATATTTCCCCCTTAGGCTAAACGATTATAACTCCTTACTAAAAATTTTTTGACTTAAAATATTTCGGACAATTAGACATCTTATGTGTACTAATATTTATGCCAAAGATCACTGAAATCTGTGATGGGTGGTGTAACTTGCCTAGCTGAATTGACATGGAATGAGCCAGCTGTGTTAACTGCATTGTTAACCATTCAGCATTATCCTGCAACAGTCCCAAGTGGCTGGAGGAACCACTCCTCCTCATGTAGCAGTCTTATTGGATAGTTCCAAGGACATGAACCATCCTCAATTACCAAAATTATCACTGGCGATGGTTAAAATAGAAAACCATCATCCGCCTAATCTTCTAAGACATGGGATGGCCACACTCCTACAATGGAATTGTTGTGGATTCCAGAGGAATCTTGACATCTGATTCCTCCTTTGGGCACATGAGCCCTTCTGCATGTGCCTGCAGGAAACTTACCTGCAGACAGCCAATGATCCCACAATTTGACACTTTTACCGTATTCGCCGGAACCAGGACGGAGATGGACCAAGTCGCTTGGAGGACTCAAGAGGACATGGACTGCCCCATTTTTTCTAAACTGTTGCTAGCAACAGTTAAACCAGAAATCATTGTCCTGCAACAGAAATCATTGTCCTCTCAGGTCTTCAACAGAAATCATTGTCCATCTCAGGTCTTAGGATAATGGGTTGTTGCAGGACAATGATCAGAAATCATTGTCCTGCAACAACCCATTCTCCTAAGACCTGAGATGGCATTGCGATGCTGGCATGGCCATACCTCTAGCATTGGGACATACAGATGGCAGCACGGATGCAACCTTCAATCATGGCATTGCAAAATCCAGCGGACTATTGTCACTCCTTGGGATAAGAGCTTTCTTCCTCAGAAACCTTGAGGAGACCCCACTTGGAGATCGCACCTGGGAGGAATTCAGCAATTTGTGGGAGTCACAGAGACAGACACTCCACCAATTGCTGAGCAAGCAGTTTCCACCAGTAAGTTAATGGATCTTAGGCGCTTGACTGATTTCAGTACTGTAATGAGCTGATGACACAGGTAACTGACTTCACCCCTAATCTCAGTTCCATAGGTTATAATTGGCATCATAACTAATTGTTACAGTCTGATACCCTTTGTAAAGTTAGCATTTACTTTTTCATATTTAAACCTTAGTTTTAATTTTGGTAAATTTATTTCTAATTATTTTTATTTCTGTAAATTATTGATCTTTTGGTCTGTTGATCTATTGATCGAATTTTCAGTCATACTAATATCAGATGGATGGCTCACAACTTGCTGCTATGGATATTTAACATAGCATTAAGTTATATGTAAATTGTCATGAATATCAATCCTTCTGTGAGAGAGCATCTTGGGCATAAGTCACCCCCTTCCTTGGCAGTTTCACTTTAAAATAATTAAATTATGATTTTTTAAGTTTACATTCAACAGTTCTAAAAGACCAATCCAATAAATTTGTTCAATTTTTTTTTTCATAAGATTTTGAGTCAAATTCTGTTTAATTTGGTAAATAGCATGACCTATTTCTGTTGCTTTGCTTTTTTTTTTTTTTTCAATTCTAAAGTTGACTTATCTGACTCGGTACAACTGGCTAAAAGCCTGGACTTTTCTCTCTAAGTATGATACCGAGAAAACACTTACAAAAAGGGAAAAATATTTATTTGAAACAAGAAAATTAATTTTTTTGTTATTCCGAATTCCTTTCACTAGTTATTTGGCAAAAAAGCCCTGAAGTTAATTTTTTAACTGCCAATTATATTAAAATAGGAAGGGTTAAAATGTCTTAGTTAAAATTTACATCTATCTCATTTTGCTATATATTTCATTTTCATAAGAAAGAAACATACCTTTATTGTGAGGGCATTTCAAGAGTTCAGTTTTTTCTCTTCGATTCTCAGGTTTGCAATTGCTAGTGTTCAAAGATATCCAACTCTTTTTTAGTTCTTTATTAGCTTTTTCTGGCACATTTTTAATAAGCTGAAAGACATTTTTGACAAAATAAAATATAATTAATAGCTTTTCAAGATTTTTTAAATAGCATTACAAAAAGGTAATCATTTAGCTTATTTTATCATTCATATTAGTACATGTACTGGGTTTGAGCCCAGGGTAAGGCATGGATGTTTGTGTTATTTTCCTGCTGAGGTCCCACCTTCCTCACAGACCTACTATGGTGTATAAACTGACAGGCTCGTCAGATTGCTGTGGCAAGCAGCTGCATAAGGGGATATTTATTAATAAATAATTCTAACACAGCTAATTGGATAATTAATATCACGATTAAAGCTGTTACATAATCACTAAAAGAGTTTTAAACACTTAATTCACAAGAGTGAGGAGTGCAATTAAAGAAAATGGTGTATAATGCTACTATGCCCTAGGGTCAGATATCAAATCATTTCACCTTTCTTACATTAGTAAACCATGATTATCAATACCTCATAATATTATCCTTTCATTTTCTAGCATAAAGGGGATTTAGAGCAAAGATAATTTAAAGTTATTTACCAGGAAAGTTGGGCTGGTACAGCGGCGATAGAGTTCAACTTCAGCTTGGTGTTGAAATCAGCTGTTAGATGTTCAATGTTGATTATGATGACTTCTCCAAAGCATACCAGTTCTTTTTTAACACAACATGCTGTTCCAATGATAAATGGCATTAATTTGAATTACACAGGAGAGTACAGGAAAAGTTGCAATATTCATATGTTGAATGGTAATAACAATTGCAGCAAACATTTTGTAATATCCTGAGACAGATGATATCAGCTGTTGTTGTGGTTGTATATGCTTGGTTGGTTGTTTGGGGTTTAATGGCGCATCGGCAACAAGGCCATAATGCGCCAAACAAAAGACAATATAAAAGATAAAAGTCATAGAAACCCGCAACCAAAATTAAAAATATATTTTCAACATGATAAATGGGTAAAATAACAAAAAAAAAAAACAGGTGCATAGAACCAGAGTAAAACAACTGTAGAAATACTAAATAAAATAATCCCAGGTGTAAGAGACCTGGGGTAAATAATGCGATTAAAATATCCAGTATAATTAGTATATCAAATTCGATTAAAATATCCAGTAAATTTTAAAAATTGAAAAACAGCGTTAAAATGACAATGATCTGATAAAAGATGTCCGAGTGTAAGGGGATCGGACGTAAAATCGTGGAAGTTAAAAAACATACGTCGTTCAAGGTTAAAACAATTACATTCAATTAAAATATGTTTAACTGTTAAAACGGTGTCACAAAACTCGCACTTAGGTACTGCGTCCGCCTTAAGAAGAAAAGAGTGGGTTAAAAACGAGTGACCTAAGCGGAGCCGAGCAAGGACAACTTCCTCCTTACGATTCCTGCGAAAACAAGACTGCCACGGTTTGACAATGGGCTTGATCTCGAAGAGCTTGTTAGCAACCTGTTCAGACCAAGTTCTCTGCCACTGTGCCCGGAGCTCGATGGTGAAACGCTGCCGGAAATCCACATATGGAACCGGCAACGGAGAGTCGGACAGGGGCGTGGCTGACTTGGCAGCAGCATCTGCCAAGTCATTGCCCCTGATCCCGACATGACCGGGCACCCAACAGAAGGGAATCGTGGTGGTGGCTGCCAGACGATGGAGCTGCTGGCGGATCTTGGAGAGAACAGGGTGAGGCCGATGCCTCACCGAGATCAAAGCCTGTAGCGAGCTAAGCGAGTCGGTGTAAAGCACACACCGACGATGATGCTTAGCTGCTATATGGTCCAAGGCAATGCTGATAGCATGCAACTCAGCAGTGAAGATGGAACACTGCTGTGGGATCTGGTCTGCAATGATTACATCACAGCAGACCATGGCTGATCCCACTGAAGTGCCGGACTTCGAGCCATCTGTGAAGACAGGCAAGAAGTCCGGGTGCGCAGCACGATGGCTGGCAAAGAGTTGCCGATACACACAGTCGGGTGTAAAGGCCTTCCCCGTCCTGCACAGGGAAAAATCGCAGGAAGGGGAAACAGCGAGCCAAGGTGGAAGTGGCTCAGCTGTCGACTGTGCGATGCTATCGAGACGTGTTGATGTCTCTGAGGTAGCCTCGGACACGCAAACCGAAAGGACGAATGGCAGTCGGCCGATTCTGGTATAACATTTCCCACCTGGGACTGAAAACGCAGTCCCAAGTGGGATGGCCTGGCAGGGATCGCAATTTTGACGCATACTGCAGGGACAACTGCTGACGGCGAATAGATAAAGATAGTTCATCGGTCTCAACGTAGAGACTCTGGACTGGCGAAGTGCGGAAGGCCCCCGTGCACACACGGAGGGCCTGATGATGGAGTGGGTCCAGCACCTTCACCACCGAATCCCGGGCGGAGTCATACACCTGGGATCCGTAGTCCAGTTTCGACCAGACAAGTGCACGGTAAAGGCGGAGCAAAGAACATCGGTCCGCCCCCCAAGAGAGGGAGGAGAGGACCTTGATGATGTTCAATGCCCGCGTGCACTTGGACCTGAGATGTCGAATATGTGATAAAAAGGTCAATTTCCGGTCAAAGATGAGACCGAGAAACTTGGTCTCCGCCACAACTGGAATGATGTTACCCCCGAGCCGCAATATTCATATGTCCAGATGAAGATTACGCTTGCGGCAAAAGTGCACACAAGCGGTCTTCTGTGGGGAGAACCGGAACCCATTGGCCGTCGCCCAAACCGAGAGATTGTTCAGGGCAGTTTGCAGTTGTCGTTCAATGACCCTCATGCTGGACGATGAGCAAAAGATGCTAAAGTCGTCAACATAGAGGGCATTGCCTACAGTCGGAGGAAGTTGCCGTGTAATGGAATTTATCTTGACAGCGAAAAGCGTAACACTCAGGACGCAGCCTTGAGGCACCCCCTGTTCTTGGGGGAAAGGCCGCGATAGAGTGTTGCCGACACGGACTCGAAAAACACGAGAAGATAAAAAGTTCGCGATGAAGATCGGCATGTGACCTCGCAAGCCGAAGCTGTGAAGGTCACGAAGAATGCCGAATCTCCATGCCGTGTCTTATGCTTTTTCGATGTCGAAGAAAAATGACACCAGGTGCTCTCGTCGTAAAAAAGAATTCCTGATCGCCGATTCGAGGCGGATCAGGTGGTCTAAAGTAGACCGGTGCCTGCGAAAGCCACACTGGGTGTTGGAAAGAAGGCCGTGATGTTCCAAATACCAGGCCAGCCTGGTATTTACCATCCTTTCCAACACCTTGCAGACGCAGCTCG
This sequence comes from Ryuthela nishihirai, assembly GCA_038380435.1. Classification (NCBI taxonomy): domain Eukaryota; kingdom Metazoa; phylum Arthropoda; class Arachnida; order Araneae; family Heptathelidae; genus Ryuthela; species Ryuthela nishihirai. Next base: position 86,344 of record JAWZYU010000070.1, read on the forward strand.
TCAACGCAATTGGACGATAATTGGAAGGAATCTTGGGATCTTTGCCTGGCTTAGGGAAGGCCAAGACGATGGCCTCCCGCCAGGAGTCCGGAAACTGCTCCTCGATGAAAATACGGTTGAAGAGTCGGAGCAGTCGATCCTTACTCAATGGTGAGAGATGTTGGAGCATGGCATAATGGACATTGTCTGGCCCCACAGCAGATGCACGAGAAGTGTGCAGAGCACGGCGAAGCTCCTCCGCTGTGAATGGCCTGTTGTAAGACTCCAGGCCATTCGAATGGAAGGACAGCGGAGAGCGTTTGGCCCTGCTCTTCTGGGCCAGAAACTCGGGGGAGTAGGAGGACAGAGAAGAGATGGTGGAGAATGACTCCCCCAGAATGTCGGCAATTGCTTGAGGCTCAGCAATTGCCTGTCCATTGTGCTCCAGGATCGATAATGAGTGGGACGTGTATTTCCCACCCATCTTCCGGACCTTATCCCACACGACCTTAGAACTGGTCGTGCGGGTGATAGAAGATGTATATTTCATCCAAGATTCCTTCTGGCTCTGGCGCCGGATGAAACAGGCTTTCGCCCTGGCGCGTTTGAATGCTTCGAGGTTGGGGGACGTCGGATATCTCCGAAACACCCCCCAAGCCTTGTTCTGAGCCTTACGAGCTGCGGTGCAGTCGGGATTCCACCACGGTTTTGGGAACCGTGGAAACCGAGTCGAGAACTGAGGAATAGTAGAGGCAGCTGCATGGACAATGCAGTCCGTCAACTCCGCCACTGCAACACTGATGGGCTCCTGGCTGACAGAGTGCTCATCGAGCTCAGACAAGAGCTCGAAGCCACTCCAATCAGCCCGATCAAGCCTCCACCGGGAGACACGCGAAGGGCTGCAAGGCCCCCCACGAGAGATGGTACACACCACGGGGAGGCGATCGCTTCCATAGGGATTGTCCTCGACCTCCCATGTAAAGAGTGGAAGGATCGAGGAGGAGCAGATGGTGAGGTCAATGGCAGTGAATGTGCGGGTTGGGGTGTGAAAGTAGGTACTGACACCGGTGTTCAACAGGGAGAGCGATGGATCCAGGAGACACTGCTCCAAGACCCGGCCCCTCCCGTTAGTGTCAGCACTGCCCCAGAGCGGACTGTGGCCATTGAAGTCCCCCATGATGAGGAAGGGGGACGGCAGCTGCGAGACGAGGTCATCAAGGTCATCCCGGAAAACGATGCTTCCGGGTGGGAGATAGACAGAACAGACAGTCAACGAAAATCCCACAAAGAGGCGGATGGCAGCCGCCTCTAAATTTGTGGTGAGGGGAATGACCTGGAATGGAGAATGTTTGCTCACGAGGATGGCAACACCTCCGTGAGCTGGACCATCTCCATCCCGGTCCCGGCGAACGAGAGAAAAGTGCCGGATACTGGGATTGTTGGCTGTCTGCAAGAATGTCTCCTGAAGGCACACGCAAAGGGGTTGGTGTGCCCTCAGGAGGACCTTGATGTCGTCAATATTCCTCTGGAATCCATGACAGTTCCATTGAAGGAGTGTGGCCATCTCAGGTCTTAGAAGAAGTGGCGGACGACTTGCGATTTATTTTAAGCGTCGCCAGCGACGGTTTTGGAAAATTAGGGCGGTCGGTGTCCATGTCCTCGGAGTCGTCCGAGCAACATGGATCAGAGACCGCCGAACGAGGAGGTAAAATCTTCTTTTTGGGCCCCGGCGGGGGCCCCTTGGGTTTTGTAGGTCTTGCTGTCTGTGGGCGGGGAGGACGGGGCCTTCCGGAGGTGGAAGTGGAAGGCTCAGACACAGGAATAGAAACCGGTGTCGATGTCGAGATGGACACCGATGTCGGCTTCGCCTGCGTCAAGAGGTACTTAGCAGCAGGCGAGAAAGATTCAGCTGGTGGAACGCTGATGTCGGTCTGCACCGCCACGGAAGCCATCTTAACGACGGGCTTTCCGACCACCGCACCGGCATAGGAGACCTTGCCAGGTGGGGCAGGCAGTGCAGCGAGCTTTCTCGCCTCTGGATAGCTGATGTTGTGGAGGGTCTTCAGGCGCTGTACCTCTTTCTCCTCCAGCCACTTCGGACAGTCGCAGGAGTACGCCGGATGTTCACCATGGCAGTTTACACAGCATGCCTTATCTGCTGTGCAGTCAGGTTCAAGGTGATCCTGACTGCCACAACGAGCACAGGTGGGCTTGCCCCGGCATGCGGTGTGGGCATGGCCAAACCTCTGGCATTGAAAGCAACGCAGAGGGTTGGGGATAAATGGCCGCACCTCGCAGTGTAAGTATCCTGCCTTGATGGAAGTAGGCATGCGTGGTGTGTTGAAAGTTAGGATTAGTACCCTGGTGGGCTCTAACTTTCCATTACGGCGTGACGAAACCCGGTGGACTGCGATCACCCCCTGGGCTGAAAGCTCCGAGAGGATTTCCTCCTCAGAAACCTTGAGGAGGCCCCACTCGGAGATCACGCCCCGGGAGGAATTGAGCGTTTTGTGTGGAGTGACTTCAACTGCCACTCCACCAATCACTGTAACCTTTAATAAAAGCTCCGAGTGCTTGGAGCATGCAGTCTCCACCTGCAAGTCACCGGATCTTAGGCGCTTGACAGATTTCGGCTCTCCCGCAAGACCTTGAATACCCTTGTTTATAAAAAAAGGGGACATGTCCCCAAGAACCTGATCACCCGTAGAGTGGATGATCAGGAACTTCGGAGACGGAGACACACACGAAGACGAAGGCAAAGACAAAGAAGTTGGGGGTTCATGGCGAGCCCTCTTCGCAGCATTGATCGGTGAATTATGAGTAGTTGTACTCATGGTTGTTTTTGAGGGATTCAGTGCCCGTTGTCCCCACCCACCATGGAGTCCAACAAGGGGACGCCCAGTTGGGCGCCAGGGCTGCCCGGGCACCATACCCACACAGCCAGTGAGCCAAGCCCTCACTACAAAACGAAAGGAAAAGTAAAAGAGAAATGGTGGGAAACTCGTCGGAGATCCCACAAAAGAAAAGTAGCAACAAAGCAATAAAGTGTGAGGCAAGAGCTGGCCTCACAAAGGAAAGAAAACTACAAAATTAGTAAATGTGTGGGGAAACTCGCAAACCGTTGTCCGGACGGTGGACAAGTTACTCACCGACCTGCATAGTTGACCCTAGCAGGACCAGCCCACCAGCCGATTGATCCTGAGGGGGCCGCCCCAGGACCTCCCGTTTACCTGAAGCAGAGGCCAAAGCAGTGTATAGCAGCGGCCCCGGAAGTCGCTGCCCAGCCCCGCGATAGACAGGCTCCCCAATGGCAATACGGCCAAAGGGGACCCCACCAGTCATGAGCTGGGGAGAGAAGACGGAGACCCCTGAGCAACTGCCAGGATCCTCCTTTCCAGGGACACGGGTCTCCGCGCACGGCAAACACGCGGGCGAGCGTTTAGGACCCTGTGAAGGTAACCGAGCCAGCGGAACCTTCACAGGGTGGTCCCCTCACCACGGACAGGCTCTCGCATCGAGGGGTGTGGTTGTATATGCAGAGCTTTAATCCACTTCATGGAGTTTTTAATCTCCTTCCCTTTTTACCTGTGAGACATTGCTCTTTCATGCTGTTACTGGTAAAGTCTAATATTAATTTGCTCAAGTCTTATGAAAATATTAACTCAAATCTTATGAAAATATTTTAAAAACTCTTAAAAATTTTAAAATATTAATGCCCTATGTATTTCAAAGTTAAAACATTAAAAGTGCAGGCTCCATGATGCAAGGGAGTGAAGCGTTTTGCCAAGTTTCAACTACTTGGCTTCCTCAGGCTCAACGTAAAATGACTGAGCTCCTTGCCCTTATACCCATCTCACTGTTATGTCATGAAACGTGTTACTACATGATTGTGCGTGCGCACATTGATTAATGCAGCAGGAGATTATATGCTGCTGGTAGGAGTGGAATGTTGGTGTACATATCTGATTAATATTTTTTAATTATTAAAAGCTTTTCTGCACATAATAGTTGAAATTTTGTTTTTGGGGCCATAATAGGCTTAAAATCTAATTTCTTTATTTCCAATTTATTGTTTATAACTGTTTGAGCTAAAGCTGTGTTTTGAATTCCTTTTTTTACATTGTTGTGGTGTTCCTAAATGCGTAAATTAAATTGTCTGTATGTTTTCCTGATGTATTTATCTTTTCAATTCAGAACTTTTAATGGATCGGGAATGGTTATTTGGTAGACATCACCTGTTGGTGGCCTTTTATCTCTATTGTTTATTGATAATTCTTTGATGGTGTTACAGTAGTAGGTAAAGTTATATTTCTTGAGAATATTTCGCATAGATTTAGTTATATTTTTCATATATGGAAAACTTTGAGCATAAATTTCCTTAGATGATTCCTGATTTGGTGGTAGTCAAGTCCTTTAGTATTTTGAATTTTGCATTGTTATTCCATCTATTTAATAATTTTTTTTGTGTAACTGGCATCTTTTGCTTTAGTTTTAACATAAGTTAATTCATTTTGAAGAGTTTGCATTTCTGAGAAGTATCAATAGGCTCGTATAAAGTGAAGATATATGCTTGCTCATTTGTATTTATTAGGATGTGCCGAATTGGCTGGTTTGAAGTTACCAATGTGTGTTGGTTTTCGGTATAAAGTAAGTTTCACAATATTTATTTTTTCTCATTATCAATATGTCTAGAAATGGTAGCTTCTGGTTTTGTCTGGATTCTTAAGTAAAATAAATTGAAGGCATTACATCATTAAATGTAATGATTAACTCTTGTAGTAAATGGAGAGAATAGCGCCAGAAAATTAATATATTGTCAACATAACGCAGATATAATGAGGGTTTATAAGTTGCCTTTGTAAGTGCCACATCCTCTACATGCATGACTACATCAGCCACGAGTCCAGACAGAGGGAACCCCATTGGGATGCCATCTGTCTGAAGCCATGTTCGATTATTAATATTAAAGAAGTTAGAGGATGTGGCCAGGTCCAAGGCCTCATCCTCTAACTTTCTTGATATCTGGCCCTAGAGCACAGTAGCATTATACACCATTTTCTTTAATTGCACTCCTCACTCTTGTGAATTAAGTTTTTAAAACTCTTTTAATGGGTTGTTTTATCTCTGAGTGGCGCTTTTTTGCACACCATGGGCTAAAGAGCCAGGTTACATGGACCCCGAAGGCTCAGAGAAGGTTGGGGGAGGGGACCCACTGTAACAGTTGTTGGGAGACAGATGGTAGCCTCCCATCAGGACCATCCAGCGTGTTCTTTAATGTGCACAGGGTATGGTTCTTCCGCACACAGGGCTAGCTTAATGACCCATCCGATGGATGGCAGCCTTTCCTAGCCTATTGGTGTCCTCTACTGACCGTAGGCAGGGCAGGGAATTTTGCAGAGATAAATCTCAATGCTGACCAGCTGGGACTCAAACCTGGGAACTGCAGATTTCGAGCCTGGTGCACTACTGACTGAGCCACCCCCACCCCCTCTTTTAATGATTATGTAACATCTTTCATCATGATATTAAACTACGGATATTTATTATTTATTTTTATACACTTTTATTCACTCATTTGATCCATACACCTTTGGTTAAAAATACTGCCCACAAGTGTTAAAACCTCATTGAGGATATTATACATGATGTTCACCTGAGCTGCAGAAGATATGAAATCTATATACACTGAATGAACAATTATTATATACACCTCAATAACAATATGCAAAGCAAAATTATCATATCCATTTACATGGGACACTGAAACTAGCAATGCCTATAAATTGAGAGGGTCTCTACACATTGGAAACCAGTCATGGAAAAGTAATCACTTGAATGGCCCCATTTATCACCTGACTTCAACACCATTAAGAATTTGTGGGGCAAACTGGAAAGATCTGTTCAAGTCTACCAACCCCCACCAGCAAATGTGGATGTTCTACGATAAGCGATCCTCACTTCATGGGAAAAATCATTTTATGAGAAAAATGTAAGGGAAAATAAATATCTCAATCAAATCTATTTAAATATCGATTTTCAATAATGTTCGCTTCGTACTTAAAGAGTTATCATCATCATCATCCTCAAGCAGCATTGGGCTACAGAGGTCCAACCAGACCGTGCAATTTAGTTCTCCAAGCATGTCTGTCCTGAGCTACATCTACTGCATTCGGCCACTGCACACCAATTCTAACAAGGTCCTATTTTACATTGTCTGCCCACTGCATCCTAGTTCTCCCCCTCTTCATGGGGCCTTTAGGCATACTGTTCATAACCCTATTTACTAATCTATAATTATCCATACAGGCAACATGCCAAACCAACAGTCTCTCTTTGCACAATATACTGCTCAAAGGAGGTTGTTGACTCCTTTGCCTACCTCTTCATTACTTGCAAAGTTGAACCACCTAATGCCCAAGATACTGCGTAAGCATCTAGAATCAAAAGCATCTAGTTTCCTGTTATCTTGTTTACAGTGTCCAAGTTTCACTGCCGTAACTAACCCTAGAAAGAACCAAACTATCAACAATCTAATTTTACTCTTGGTGTATATGCCTGTTTCTCCACACTCTCCATAGATTCTTAAAAGTCCTGGCAACAATCCCTGTTCATCTATTAACCACATTCCGCACATCACCATTATCTGTTACATAGCTTCCAAGGTAATTAAACTGTGACCTATAAATAACCACTCTCATAGTTGATTCAAATATATATTATAGGTAGAAGCCAAGATTGGTTGAGTCTATTAATTTATTTATAATTGCTTACTCGTAATTAAATGCTTTCCATCTAAGGCATTAAAAAGCCGCTTGTGGCTAGATTGCTTGAACACTCCCTGCATATTAGGAATGTAGGTTTGAGAATGTTCATAACATCAGTTAAAGGAGATCTTGATCGGCAGCCGGTAGCTCAATGGTCCAGAGCACCTGACATGTTATCAGGAGGTCGTGGGTTCATATCCCACCCGACTCAAGACAATTTTTCCTCTAAATATTTGAATCAACTATGAGAGTGGTTATTTATAGGTAGAAGCCAAGATTGATTGAGTCTATTAACTTATTTATAATTGCATACTCATAATTAAATGCTTTCCATCTAAGGCATTAAAAAGCCACTTGTGGCTGGATTGTCTGAACATTCCCTACATATTACGAATGTAGGTTTGAGAATGTTCATAACATCAGTTAGAGGAGATCTTGATCGGCGGCCAGTAGCTCAGTGGTCCAGAGCACCTGACATGTTATCAGGAGGTCGTGGGTTCGTATCCCACCCAGCTCAAGACAATTTTTTCTCCAAATATTTGAATCAACTATGAGAGTGGTTATTTATAGGTAGAAGTCAAGATTGCTATAAGAAATCTTTCATTAATGCACTCATATCCTAGAAGAGCATTACTAGCATGTCTGCTGAGAAGCAGACCCATGCCTTGGTGATGTTTATTGTCTTCCCTCCCTGAAAAAGAGAAATTTAAGATTATTTTTAAGAATCTGACCTTCATCTGTCCATCTGGTCTGTTGCAAGCCGAGAATATCTATATTATAATGGTGGAATTCTTGAGTGAGGACATCAGGAGAAAAAGCTCTGATTGCACATGTCTACGAAGTCTGAATGAAACACCTGAGTAAGGGAGTTACCAATCTATATTCTGCTTTATCTGTATTTCGATTCTCTATACACCAAATTCCCCTAACACGCAAATTACCCCTGGAGTTGATGGTTGCAACACAAATCCCACATATATATGCTCCCAGTATAATATGTGACAAAGAAGGGCTGATAGAAAGACCTTGGTAGAAAACACGTTAATTCGTAGGCTAAATTGTAATTGAAAAATTTCCGATCAGCTGCGAATAACCCAGTACATAAACCATCTTTAACCACACCCAATTTGTAACTTATAACCCCCATCACATATTTCCTTAGCAAGAACAAAAATTCGCACTTCCATTTTAATGTATAAAAACTTACTTTAAATTTTTTTGCATCTGTTTGGAACTTGGAGAAATCAAATTTTGCGCCAGCACCAAGTTTACGGAACAATTCCACACCATCCATTGCAAAGTCAGATGCTTACGGATACGGACAAAAAGGAACACAACTTCAATTAAAACTTAATACTTCATTCTTTTCAGAAGTAATATACTGTTCAAAAGCACAATACGTTTCATGTCTTTGAAACATGACTATTTCGTAAGAGGTAACATAAATTCTATATATATATTAGAAAACGTATTGGTCCCATTGCCCTAGACCGTAACGGATCCAAGCTCGACAAAAATGAGGCCAGTAATGTATATTTACCATAGTGACAAGGATGATAGCCAAGTTCCGTCATCATCATCGTCATTCTCAAGCAGACATGGAACACGGAGGTCCAACCAACGAACTAGAATACATAGACTGCTCTATAGTGCCTTTAAGTATAACTGCTCGTATCATAGAGGACCTATAGGTAGAGTTTGGCCATCTCAAAATTGGACGCCATGTTTAGTCGTCGTTTGTATTGTTTAGCGTGCCTAGCTAAATGGTATAGCACGATACTTATGGATTCCGGAAAAGGGTTCGGTTATATTTGATGCAGATTTCAGTGTTCACGATTGGAAGTACTTTAGAAAATGCTTAAAAAGGAAAAGTAAATTTTAGGGGTTTTTTTCTTAAAAAAAATATATAATTTCGCTTTGTTGTCTGTCTGTCGGTAGACATCCAACTTTTTTGTTTTATACAAATAAAAAAAAAATTCATTTTGCGTTAGATAGGTATTACTGATTATATACAATTTACATTTTTCGAATCTCCCAAAAGTTATAACTGCGCCCTCTAACGGTGGAAAAATTTTAAAATTCCAAAATATCAAATATTCCCAACGATATAGTTATGTTAGAAGTTTGAAATTTTGGTGTTGAAATATGAAGGTTACGAAGTCACCATTGGCAACAATCATTTTACCCTTTAGACCCAGGGGGGAGGGGAGGTGAATACAACTTTTTTTTTGTTTTAACAGAAAAGTGTATGATTTTAGAGATCAATTAAAAATTATTTTTGTGTTGATCAGGTATTGATGGAATATAACAATTTGCATTTTGCGAATTTCCCAAAAGCTATAAATGCGCCCTCTAACGGTGAAAAAATATAAAAAAAATCCAAAATTTAAGACGAATATTGCAAACAATAAAGTTATGCTAAAAATTTGAAATTTTGGTCGTGGAATGTGAGTCTTGAAAATTTCATTGACAACGAGTTGACCCTAAGCCCAAGGTAGGTAAGAAACTGAACGTTTTTGTTTTAAGAGACAATTGGAAATCTCTTTTTTAGTTGATTACTAATGATATGTAATTCCCATTTTCAAAGGTAGTTTTAATTTATATCATTATAGATTACTAAATATCGAAACTGCAAAACGTTTAACGAATGTTTCAAGTGATTTATTTATGGCAGAAATTTCGGCGAGAGAAAAACAACTTTTTAAATTTAAGAACTAAAAGACATATACTTTCTATGTTTTATAAATTACCCATAAACCACGTGACTCAATCAAACAATGGCAGTGAATCACCGAGATGTGTAGCCTCTAACTATACAGGACCTCTAGTAGGAACACGCTTGTTACTGTGACTTTAATTTTGCATGTTATTTAGATTTATAAAATACCTTAAACTGTGAGAAAAATACTGAATTCATGCTGTGCAATTAATCGCACAAGCAGGTATAGAAAATATAATGCAATTACCTTTCATGGGAATGCAAAAGCAATTTATATTTATTAATATTATATTTCTGAATTTATTTCATTTATTTCAATTTGTTTCCGGTTGCGAAATAAAGAGCTGTGTAACAAATGGATACATCAAGTAAAATTAAAGTGGACACCGAAAGAAAACACAAAAAAATTTCTGTGGGTTTTGAACCAGATTGTTTTAAGTTAGATTAATAATCATAAAATGGCAAAAATAGGTCTCTAGATAGTTTAAGCAAGAAATAAAAAATTTAAAATTCGTAGTTTTTAATATAGTTTCAACATTTAGTACGAAATGAAAAAATTGAAAATAAAATAATATTGGTTTAATCAATGTCATATACAGTGTTCATTTCTCCTTTGATTATAGTCTTTATCAAATGTCCTTTTAATTAACAGAAGCAATATGTATAAAGGTTCTAATAATCCTCGAGGCCACAGGATTGTGGGATAAAACAAAACCCATGATCCAAAAAATATGTTTCGATAAATAATTTTAACTCAGACACTATTATAATCATGATAAATGACTATTACATTAGCTAAAGAATTCTAAGTAAAATATTCTCATTCATTTAAGTAGTAAAATGAAAATAATTTTTGGGGTTATTCAAGTCAATGACAAAGTTTGTCTCTCCATATTCAATGTAACCATCTTCCCCACCCACTGGTTATTTAATTAACAGAAAAAATAAGTTTAAGTTGAAGAAGCTGCAGTTAAGAAAAGTTTTTAACCCTTTGAGACTGCAGGATTTTAGATTAACAAAGCCCATGTTGCACAGAAATCTATTTTGAAAAATTTAAACCCAAATACTTTTATTTTCCGGTGTGATAATGGCAGCCATATTTTGTAAAACAATACAGGCATTTAAAAATACAAACGATAATTAAAAAGCTTTTTTTTTTTGGATGAATTGGCTCAATGATATATGTATATAGTTCATCCTAGGCCCCCCCCCCCCCTTGTTTTTTTTTTTTTGTTTTTTTTTTTGTTACAGACTCTTTAAATAGAATATAATTTTAATTAACAGAAACAATTATGGATGTGTCCGGTAAAAGATTCTTTAAACTTTTTTGAGACCACAGGATTTTTGGGTTGGGTTGTTTTACCTCTGAGCAGCATTTTTTTTTTCCGCACACAATGAGCTAAATGGCCAGATCACAAGGACCCAGAAGGTTGGGAGAGGGAACCCACTGGAACAGCTGTTGCGAGATAGATGGTAGCCTCCCGTCAAGGGCATCCAGTGTGTTCTTCACATACATATGGTATTGCCTTCCTGCACACAGGGTCACGGCCAAATGTCCCATTCGATGGATGGCAGCTTTTCTAAGACCATCGGTGTCTCTTACTGACCATGGCCAGGCGGGGAGTTTTGCAGAGATAAATCTCAATGCTTGCGCAGCTAGGACTCATACCTGGGAACTGCAGATTGCAAGTTTGATGCACTACCGATTGAACAGCCCCACTCCACACGGGATTTTGGACTGAAACAAAACCCTTGCCACAAAAAAATGGGATTTGATAAATTTTTACCCAGAAAGTATTATTAACACTACAATAAGAGAAAATCTACATTCTGTAAAGAATTTAGGAATAAAATGTTTAAAAATAATAATTTGGTATGTTAATATTCCTCCGCTGTGCAACGTGCGTTTGCTCAACGAACTATTAGATTTAAAAGTACATTGATTTGCATACAGGAACACTATAAATATTCTAACGTTAAATATTAAGAATCTGTTATTCGACTTGTAGCAGTTCACATATTAATTTTAAAAGAAATCTTTTTCTCAAGACATAGAATTACATATGAAACAAGCCAAAGTAGTACATAGTTATTTGGCTGTTGAATTAAGTAGTACTACACAAGACACATTTTCTGCAAGGAGTGCATTTGGGTTGTGAACTGCATTTCAGTTTGTATATTTAAATTGAAACTTTTGGTTTGGCCTTTTTATCTGAATTCACCAAGAAATGGGTGAAATTTTTTGTGATAATAATAACATGGAGTGGGATACACAATATAACACGGAATGGGATGATCATAATTCAGTGACCATTTGCTCAAAGTATCATATTTTTCATGCAAGAAATATGCTCCATCGATAAATAAATAAATACCCCCTCAAGCAGCTGCTTCCCATGAGGTCTGACAGGAGCCTGTCAGTTTATACACCATAATAGAAGATTTGTGAGGATGGCGGGACCTCAGCAGAAAAGCAACACAAACATCCACACCTTACCCGGGGCTTGAACCCAGGTACCTTAGATCGGTAGCCAAACGCGCTAACCACTCGGCCACGGACGGCTGCTTTATTGAACTTCTAAGAAATGAACAAAACAACTAGAAGTGTCTACTGACTCTTCCAATTACATATTTCTTGGGCATTAAAGTATTGTGCCCTGTTTAAATTAAGATATTTTAAAATAAATATGTTCACATTGGAAAAATTTTTCATTTGAAAGCTAAGGTGACGTTATGTGAAAGCTAAGGAATATTATTTTATATTGTCATTGTCTAAAACAAATGTGGTATTTACTTCCCCCCCTCCCCCGATGTCAATGTAGATGTTAAAATTCTCCACTGGGTAATTTTGGCCTAAATTTATTTACAGCCCATTCTCATATGTACTATTTAAAAAATAAAAAAAAATACCCCCTCAAGCAGCTGCTTGCCACAGAGGTCTGACAGGAGCCTGCCAGTTTATATGCCATAGTAGAAAGTCTGAGAGGATGGCAGGAAAACGACACATACAACCATGCCTTACCCGGGACTCAAACCCAGGTCCCGTAGATGCATACATACATACAATACCCCACATGCATCTCCCGTTAGCACCCAAGCGTGCTAACCACTCAACCACGGGACGGTTGTACTATTTATGCTTACGAAATTTGAATGTATACAAAATACTACTCTAAAATACGGCTTCTCAGCAGGATTCGTATCAAACATTTTTAACATATTTGCTACTCCAAAAAAAAGTTAGTAAAAGCTTAATTTGTAATAATACAGATGCAGTTTTCCAAATGCGATATTCTTTACCAGATGCACGTGGTTTACCTTAAGACTTGACGCCATATTGGTAGTTATGGCCAGCGATGACTTATAACTTGTGAAGCAGAACTTGTTGCTATCTCCTCCATAATTGTATGGTTAATTCCAGAAGGATAAGTAGCATAAATAAGTGACTGATGCTGCAGATTGATTTTCAAGTTTTCATAATTAGCGATTATGTAAACTATTGTTATCATAGAGCTACGCTTGTTGCAGAATTCGGGCCTGTTTATATCGCGTTACTCAATGTTCATGATTGGAAGCACTTTAGAAAACGGCTAAAAAAGCAAAAGTAAATTTTAGGTTTTTTTTTTTAAGATATATTTTCTTTTTGTTGTCTGTCCGTCTGAAGACATCGAACTTTTTTCATTTATACATATAAATAGAAAATTCTTTTTGTGTAAGATAGGTATTAATGATATATTACGATTTGCATTTTTCGAATCTCCCAAAAGTTATAACTGCGCCCTTTAACGGTGGAAAAAGTTGAAAATTTCAAAATATCAAACGAATATTCCAAACGATGTAGTTATGGTAGAAGTGTGAAATTTGGGTTGGACAGGTATTGATGAAATATTACAATTTGTATATTCCGATTTTCCTAAAGGCTATAATTGTGCCATCTGACGGTGGAAAAAAAAATCGAAAAATCCCAAAATTTCAAACTAATATTTCAAACGATGTAGTTATGCTAGAAATTTTGGTCATGGAATGCGACAATTTTTAAGATTCCATTGACAAGGGGTTGACCCCTCTGTCCAAGGTAGGTAAGAAAGAGAACGGTTCGTTTTAAGAGATAATTGGAAATCTTTTTTAGTTGGTATTAATGAAATATACAGTCGTATCAGAATAATATGACCACCTACCTAATAATGCGAATAGCCACCCTTCGCCCAGAAGACAGCAGCAAGACGGCATGGCATGGACGCAATGAGGCACTGGAAGGTTGCCAGAAGCACAAGTGCCCATTCGGATTCCAGCAGAGCACAGAGGTTCCAGAGATGATGTGGTTGTGGGTGCACACGCCAAACCTGTCAATCAAAATGGCCCTACAAGTGTTCTAAGGGATTAAGATCGGGATATTTCACTGGCCAAGGGAGAAAGAATACATCGCTGTTGTGTTCCTCGAACCATTGAGACGTGACCTTAGCGACATGGCAGGGTGCATTGTCCTGTTGGTAGACACCATCACCACCAGGGCAAACATCCAACATGAAGGGATGCATGTGGTCAATGAGAATGGACAAGTAGCCATTAGTGTTCAAGGACCCATCCAGCGGTACCAGGTCATACAAGGAAAACATCCCCCAGACATGCACACTGCCGGCCTGTACTTCACTGAAAAGTGTCTTTGTATTGGTTCTCGTGTCCGATGCATATCTGTCACCACCCATCACTTCTGTGTAGTAGAAACCACGATTCATCAGAGGCCTTTTTCTACTCTTCCATTGTCCAATGACGATAGTCCCGTGCGAACTGCAGGTGTCATTGCCGATGGACCTTGGTTAACATGGGCGCCTTTATGCAACGTCGACTCTAGAGACCCATACGTAACAGGGTTTGCTCTACTGTTATTGGGGACACGTACCTGGGTGCCCCAATGTTCATTTGAGTGATCAATTGCTGCATATTTGAGTGATCAATTGTTGCGCATCGGTTGCCCTTTACCAGTCGACATTCTCCTCTAGCTGAGATCCTGCCATCCTCTCAGATCTTCTACTTTGGCATATAAACTGACAGGCTCCTGTCAGACCTCTGTGGCAAGCAGCTGCTTGAGGGGGTATTTTTATATTCTCCTCTAGGGTTGATGGTCTTTGAGGCTCCACAGTTAGGACGTCTGGAGGTACTCGGTGTGCCAGCGATCCATTTTTGGTACACCCTTACTACAACACCTCACGAACAGCCCACAAAGTCTGCTGTTTCCGAGATGCTTCAACCATAGGTATGGTAGCCGATGATCATTCCTTTTTGAACGTCCCTCAAACCACTACCTCTGCCCATTGTGCTCACGTTACGCACTATGTTTCATATGTCCTGGGCGGCCGCTTATATCTCTGCATGGTTGACTTTGTCACGTGCACTCTGTGATGCGCTTGGCGGGAACACTGCGATTCCAGGGGTGGTCATATTATTCTGATACGACTGTGTAATTCTCATTGTCAAAAGGTAGTTTTCATTTATATCATTGAGATCACTGTGTCGAAACTGCAAAACTTTTAACGAACGTTTCAAGTGATCTGTTTATGGTAGAAATTCCACTTACAGCAATGATCTGCCCACTATTTTCAGATGAGCGAGAGAAAGGCAACTTTTTAAATTTAAGAACTCAAGAGACAAATACATTTTATGTTACATAATTACTAATAAAATACTACTATATGCATTTACTCCATCATACATTAAAAAATAAATAAATAACCCCTCAAGCAGCTGCTTGCCACAGAGATCTGACAGGAGCCTGTCAGTTTATACGCCATAGTAGAAGGTCCTTGAGGATGGCGATGCCTCAGCAAAAAAACAACACGGACATCCATAATAAAAACTTTTATGGTGTGAAAAAGTAGGCAAAGGAATAACTTCATTCTCTTTGAAAACGAGATTCCCATATGTGTCAAAGGCGATATGCTTTCTTCTAGTTATTTTACACATTAAGTACCCTCTTACAGTGGATTTTCGAATTATTGCATAATTGGTAAAAAAATATAAATTTTTTTTATTTGTACCTGTAAGGCCCAAAAAGAGTTATCTCTAAAGCAGAAAAGCTGCATTTTACTGACACCCCCTTGGTATAACAGACAAATCGTTGCTATTAAGTGTAAACCACTTGACCATTACACTCTATGCCCCAAAATTTAAATTTCTTGCATACATAGATTGTTTGCAATATTCATTTAAAATGTGGTATTTTCAAAACGCTGCAAATAAAATTTATACCCGTTGGCATAATCTGTTATAGCCAACTTCTCATACTGTGACCTCAGTTGAAATGAATATATGATATTAAATAAATTTTCTTAGCTCACTTCTTAAAATTTCTGTGTTTCTTTCATTTTAATTACATTCATTGCATATGTAAACAATTTACAAAAACTCTGTGATGTTAAAATTCGAAAAAGGAGAAAGATTTACATAGACATTTTAGAGGTTCAACTTTTTATATGGAATGAAGATTTTTAAACAAATATAAAACAAATTCCGGAAAGATTGTACGAGACAAAAATTAAATAATCGTGATATCAAAATTTTTTTATCAGATTATTTGTTGAACACAGCAAAAAAAGTGGACGGAGCTGGACGAGTCAGTACGGAATGCAGTGCATTTGAAAACTATATATATTATTAAAAATTGTATCAATCAAGATTTTGCTAATATTTCCTTGCAGTAACATATGTAAAAGTGTTGAAGGAGTAAAAAACGTTATTTCATCCAGTGCGAAAACATTCCCAAATGCTTATAATACACATTTAAAAAACTTATAAACATTATGACACTAAAAACAGCTGCCGAATCTAAAAGTTCGCGGAAACAAATATGCAAGTGCCTTAGCTCCCGAGATCACGAAAGCAACTTCCCTGTAACACAGCAAGTGTATCTGCAGCCTAGTGACACTGCAATCAAAAGTGTCTTATATTATGCTTATGGAAGCTTCCATTCTTCTCCATACGTATTCTTTGCACTGTTCATAATCCTATTAACTGATCGATACCAGCAACATGCGAAAACCAACACCCCTCTGCACAATATGCTCTCAAAGGAATGTATGCTTTCCTAAAAAATGGGTTCGACTATGCGCCTACGCGAAATTCCAACCAAAACACCAATTTTCTGTTCATGCAGTGGCAACTCGTAGCACTCATGAGGATTGTGTGAGGACCAGAGACGTGAGTTTTGATTGTTTACGTACCCCAACAAATGGAACCTAATAAGGTCTTCTCGTCTGTGAAGAATGTGACGTCCAAAATGTCATCTCCTTCATGGTCAAGAAAGCCTACAAATCACCTGTAGTATGCACTATGCTTACCACTGTCAGCAGGTTTTAATTCCATGCACGGATGTGATTTTGTAAGTAATGAGGCCTAGGCATTTTTTTACAGCCATATGAAACACCAACCTGCTGTGACAATCGCCTGATGGACTTTTTCCGTTTTCGGAGCATGCGGTCTGAGATATCCAACACTTTCTTCTTTGTCTATCAATGGCCTACCAGAGATGGTCGTGTCACACACAGAACCGGTTTCCCAGAATTTCTGAATCAACTGCCATACTGCATTACAATGGGGCACCTTGGTTTACGGAAACTGTGCCTGAAATTGTTGTTGAACGTCTTGTGTGTATTCTCCACCACACCGAAACACGTTCCACTGGAAGAAAATGCGTGTGCGTTGTGGCAACAGTGTTATCTGTTCAGGAGCGTACACTCCTTAACAGATAACACCATTGCCACAACGCACATTTACAGTGCCTGCTGCTTGGCAGTCAATCGATCCACTAACGCCATCATGTGTCCCTAAATGTCTCGAGACACACTAGACACACTTTCAACGTTTATTATAATGATACAGATATTCCTCATCAGGTGCAGACTTTTTGATCACCCTGTATTATTTTGCACTTGCCAGAATTATTCTAACACGATTATTATCAGTGATAAAGATAAATTTGTTCCATATTTTTTTTGCTATTATTTCTTTTTATCTTCTATTGATCTAATTAGCAACTTTAGATAAAATGCTTAATTCATGTGACTTGAAGGCTTTGAGCTGTTTTACCAAAAACACTTTCCGCATGGAATGGTTTATTTTATTGTGATTTTCGAAACGAATCACTTCACTAAGATGCACACCTGGATGTAGGAAGAAATTTGAGGGGGGGGGGGATTAATAATTGGATCAAGCTGGAACGACCAGCCTGGTATATAATTTCTTCCTGTTTTTCTATGTATATAAATTCTTCTGGTCTTTAAAATATTTAATATTTGGATACAAAATGAAAGTTTTAATATTTTTTTCACTCCATTTATGTTATTAACATTTTCAAAGAGATAATATCCCTTTGCCCCCCACCCTCTCTCATAGATTATTATTATATATTACATATTATCATCCTTATACATTTCTCTCTGCTAAGATGAATAGCTGAGAATATAGAGAAAAATATTTTTATCTGAGAATTACTGGGAAGGAGGGATTTTTCAGATATATTTATAAACATATCTAGTAAGCATTGCAAAGTTATATCAAGCTGGAACGACCAGCCTGGTATATAATTCCTCCCTGTTTTCCTATGTATAAAATTTATATTTATAAATATAGCTAGTAAGTATTGTAAAGTTTTCCTCATTCGATAACCCATGAAACGTTGTCTCCTGATCCAATAGCTGGTTTCATGAGTTTAAAAAATAAAGTGCAGGAATTAATAATTTAACTTATTCACCTAAAATAACCAGGTTCAAAATAATTAACTTAAAAAGCAAATTTTCAACATTGTTACTATCTCTTATTGAAACATATATATAATATATAAATAATTTGCATTTGTAATTCAAATAATTTTCCAAAAATATTGTTTTGCACAGAAACAGTACACTAAGAGTAAATCGCATTTATGATTAAATATCGATTGTCCAATGCCTACATTTCAACCTCTTGATATGTAGATTCCATTGATCAACTTAATATATCAAGCTGTCATAAACAGATGGAATCTGGTGATTATCATTATCTATCTAATATTACTATTCCCATGAAATTCATAAATTATAGATATTAATAACTATAGTTGAAAATGAAGAAATTGAATCTGAAAGTTTTACGATTTAAATTATTTTGAGATAAAGAAACTGGATGCCTTAGAACTAAAGTTACTTTTTTATTTCGTTATTAATTTTAGTTAAAAACTGATTTAACATTTTACCAAATGTATAATAATCTAATGACAATATTATTTTTCATTGCAATGATACTTCTCGAAGCAGTATAAGCACAGTGCTACATCACATTTTTCACAGATTATGGTCGTTTTGCTTACCTTTGGCAGAGCAAACAGCGCATCATCGCCTTTTCTTCTGATCAAATGGACTCCACCCCCTGGGTCTAAGAGGTCAATTCATTGTTGCCAATGGAAAAATCATGACGTTCACATTCCACCAACAAAATTTAAAATTTCTAGCTTAAATTCATTATTTGCAATATTTGTTTAAAATTTCGGAATTTGCAAATTTCCCCACCGTTGGAGGGGGCAATAAGTTTTCAGCAGATTTGCCGAAAACTATAACCCCCTCCAACTGAATCACAATATTTTATTGATTGCTATCTAACCCAAAAATAATTTTTCATTATCTCTAAAAACAATTATCTGCTAAAACTAAAAAGATGCGTTTTCCCACTCACTCTGGGGCTAAGAGGGCAATTAATTGTTGGCAATGGAAACTTGGTGACCGTCACATTTCACCACGAAAATTTCTAACATAAATAATGTACGTATATCGTTTGAAATATTCATTTGAAATTTTGCAATTGTCAAAATTTCCCACAGCTAGAGGGCGTCATTTAGCTTTAGAGAGATTCGGAAAGTGAATATCTTAATATTTCATCGATATCTATCCAACAGAATTTTTTATCTCTGTAAACAAAAAAGTTCGATGTCCACAGACGGACAGACAAACACCTCCTACAACAGAAGGCCAGTGGACCAAGTTATGACGTCTGCATTAGTAGTCCTGAATTCTAAAAAATTCTTGTATCAGTAATAAAATTAGGTAAAAATTCCTAAAATTTTCTAGACATAGGACTGCTTACGACGACATCATAACTTGGGCCATCGGCTTTCTGCTATAGGTGTTGAACAGACAGACAGACGACACAGCGAAATTAACTAGTTTTTTCTTTGAAAACGAGATAACAAGATAGAAGTAGAAAAAAAATCTCCATGAAAGATGTCTTTTTCCTATGATGCATTCTGGAATTGCGATAACAATCGAATGCGCAATAGGTTATTTCAATCTGCATCGGTTTTTTTTTACTTACATACAGTCATAGCAGAATAATATGACCACCTACCAATGTGTATGTATGATAGGTGGTCATATTATTCTGATACGACTGTGTAAACCTGCATATATCTAAGTCTAATATATCTAAGTTTGTAGGAAAATTTATAAAATTTTATCCCCAACATTTGTTTATTAGATATACAGGGTGATTCAAAACTTATCGTTCAAATTTCGTGGGGAGGTAGGGAATACGTCAGGAAACCGATTTCACATAGGAAAGTATGTCCGCGAATGTACGTATGCGTATGTAGAGGGCGCTGTGTGTACCCAACCAGAGTACAGCTCGCCCGACCACTCCCGCTGTCATCAGTGTACGAGCTGACTTACTAGTGATAAGATGAATCGTTTTACGCATCAAGAGCTAGCGGATATGCATCTCCCCCCCGTCGACAGTGAAATGGACCTTGTTGCACGAATAGTGGCCGCCGCAGGCATTGTACGTGATATGCCAGGCGTTTTTGAAAATGTTCGGCGGTCAATGGAACGGCACTGTGAATCCTGTGTCCGTGTGAATGGTCGCAATTTTGAGCAACTACTGTGAACCTGTACTTTATCTTGTTGGAATAAAAGTCACATTCGTTACCACTTAACTGTATTGTTTCCTTGTGTTCACTTTACTTGTCTATTTTGTTCATGTAGATGACGTTTGCGGACATACTTTCCTATGTGAAATCGGTTTCCTGACGTATTCCCTACCTCCCCACGAAATTTGAACGATAAGTTTTGAATCACCCTGTATATTGCCGAAAAATAACTTCCTTAAAAACTTACTATAACTTCGTCCACTGTAGTTTCTTCGGTTGGGTCATAAACAGTCTTAAATTCATGGTTAAGCATTTCGAATAATTCTCTATTTCACAGAGGATTGTAATTAGGGCTTGATCGATCGACTTGCTTAAAATTGTCCTCAAGATAAAAAAACTGTAAAATATACCGATCTCTAGACATAACCTTTCTGAAAAACGGAGTCTGTCAATTCATTCATTGACCAGTAATCTTTTATGCAGTCATTCTCTACGTGGCACATTAGTAAAGTGAAAGCTAAAAATTTGTGTTGGAACAATATCATCCAATCAGCCGAATTATATCCTTTTGCACTTAAGTTTGGGGAAGCATACCTGTCAGTTTCCCTACACAATAATTCCATAATATGTTTGGAAATACATGTACAAAACGTTCAATTCTCTTTCAGGTTCAGTTCCTTTATATTTCAATCCAGTTGTAAAGAGCAACACTTGGGCATGCTCAGTGCTACTGAACGAATCCCATTTCATTTTCGTACATTGACGCAGAAGGCTTACACATGCTATAAGTATTGCTTACAGTTCTAGTCCAGCATATTGAATATTCTTTGTAAAATTAGCATTTTTTTAAATATTTAAACCTTAGTTTTCATTTCACTAGATTTATTTTCGGAAATTAGAGACCTTTTGGTAGATCGATAAGTATCGATTTTTTTCATGGTATACTACATCGTATGGCCGACCTACAACTTGTTGCTTTGGATATTTTAACATCACATTATACTATATGTTAATTATTTTATTATTACTTTTCCAGTAAAACTTTGATCTGATATCATTTTCTGAAAATAAATGGTCTTGGGATATGGAAACAAATTCATTTCTCTAGATTTAGTTCCGTTAGCGACCTTTCGATCGGCCGATTTATCGATCTTTCCGAGATATACTAAATCGAAGGCCAGCTTAAAAGTTGTTGGGAATATTTTAACATCCCATTAGATTATATGCAATTTTTCTTTTATTATTTCTTGTTTTCTTAGTAAAAAAACTTTGAGCTTGTACCGTTTTCTGAAGGTGAATGTCTTGGATATGGAAGCAAATTCGTTTCTGCGGATATTTCATTTAACATCCCATTAGATTTATATGCAAGTAAAAAAAAACTTTGCTTCTACCGTTTTCTGAAAATGAATGTCTTGGCTACGGAAATCAGCAGTCATGTGGGAGGGCAATTTCGGAGTGGCGTCTCCTCCACTAAACTCGCATAAAATGTTTCAAACCCCCACCCACCTATCTAGAAAAATATATTTTTTAAATCAAGAGTTTTTATGTTTATATTGAATGATTTTAAAGGCAACCCCCCCCCCTTCCTCAGTACCTTGGCTGTGCCACACAGATATAACGCTGTTTTTTTTTATTTTGCGCACAAAGCTTTCTGCACTTAGCCAAGATCGCCAAACTTCAAAACCCAAAGAAAAAATTCATAATGTTTACCGAAAAAAGCAGCCAAGAAAGTTTTTTTTCTATTTCATAACCAGTTCAAAAAATCCCATTAATGTGAGGTTCAAGTCACGTTGTATAACACTGGTTGTGCTTAAAAAATCATTAAAAGAAATAAAAATCATATATTTCGGGAGGAAATTTCCTTTCGATAAATATATAATTTAACTATTTTTATTCACCAGGTTTTCCAAAATGAAGCCTTAATTGTATAGTGCGATCTTTTTTTTCTCTATCACATTGAAAAAAGGCTTATTAAAATCAATATGCTTGCAAACTTCTTTATATTATTTTCATAAAATTCATAATTAAATTCTGTTAATTTGATATATAACATGACCTAATTCCATTGATTGGTTATTTTTAAATTCTAAAGTTGACTTATTTGACTCAACACAATTGGCTAAAAGCCTAGAATTTTCTCTGTGCTACTGAGGAAAAAATTGCAAAACGAGAAATATTTACTTAAAATCAAAAATTTTTTTGTCATTCAGTAATATATAGTCATTCTATTCATGTGCGTTGTAATCATGTCAATTAGTTTTTAATTTTTATGTTGCTAGATGCATTTTTTTACTACGACTAAAAAAGTTCTATTAAACATATAATCTTTTTTGTTAAATATTTTTTCAGAAAATCCAAAATTAAATGCTGATTAATTTGGCATACATGTCATAATTCCCTTCATTAGTTATTCGGCAAAAAAAGTTTTTTAGGCTGGGCATTGGGAGAAAATAGCCTGACCTCTGGATGGAAACCTGTTTTTCAGGTTGGACACTGGAAGGGTTAAATGCAGGTGCAACCAGAATTTCTAACCAGAATGTGTTTACATCCAGTTTCGATTTTAAGAGCGGGAAAGATACATAGAATTCTGGGAAAAATGATTAAAATAACTTGGGAATACTGAAATATGTTTACGACAGAAAAGAGTGAAACGAAAAAAAATTGGCGGTGCGTACTTTACAATTACTTCAAAAAATTATCGTTTTTAAAAATAGCAATTTTGTTAATTTTTAGATTTTCGAAAATTTAAGGAAAAATTTGTCGATAATAGTTCAAATCAAACTTGTGACCTTAAATCAGAAGGTTGCTTCAGCAAATAAGAACGTTAACAAGCAAATCGGCAATACCATTTAATGCTTCTAAGAAATGGCAATCAGATGGCTTTATAAAATTATTTTTATTGTAGTTTGATAAAATATGCCTCAAGTTAAAAAACAAAATATTTTTGAAGCCTGAATTTATATTTTTATAAGATAAATATAAAAAATTTTCAACGACAATTTTTATTTTTTTTTTAAATCTTTTTTTGTTGAACTAGAAACGATGTCCTTGGACTCTCATTTCAGATTCTCCGAACGTTTAGACAAACGTGGATACTGGAAGATTTAATGAACTCATAACTAGGAAGTGCATCACTAGTGTGTCTGGATTGCTCCATATTAAATTTGATTTCCAGTTCTCGTTAAGAAATGGTGGAATACCTTCTTTGCTGCTTTTTTTACTTAAACATTACAAATATTTTTCTTTGGTGTTAGAACTTTGGGGATTTTTCATAAGTGCTGAAAAGTTCGTAAGCTGAAAATGTCTATATTGTCAGAGTGGCACAGCCAAGATATTGGAGGAAGGGTGGAGAGTAAAAACCCTTGATCAAATTTTCCTTTTACACAAGGACTTGATTTCCGTGCCAAGGAAGTTCCATAACAAGATGTAAGCTGGCTATCTGATGTAACATAACTCTGAAAAATCAAAAAATATCAATTAATCAAAAGATCAATAATTTAAGTAAAGAAGTAAATCTACACATATGAAAACAATGGTTTAATTATAAAAAAAAAAGGAAATAAAAACTAATTTTATGAAAGGAGTTTATATCCGATTTTTTGGGAGGAAATATTGAACCTAAATCAACCATGTAAACAACTTGCCATGCAGCCACTTAGATGATGGCTCTTCATATTTTTTGCACATATGAGCAAGCAATTAGAACTTACTGTGTTCACATATGAGCAAGCAATTAGAACTTACTGCGTTCACATATGTTCAAAATAAGTAATAAATAAATTTAAAATTTATACAAAATTAAAAGAACCTTCTTGCTCAGAAATTAATTAAAAATACCTTAAAAATCTCTGTCATTGAACAATAAAATTTTAAAGTTTATCCTTCAAACTATTTGCATGTTTAAAGTTTTTAGAAGAAAACTCGAAAGCTTTTCGGAGCAAGGACAGCACTCTGTCTTCAGTGCAGTGACACACTATGTGGTGACGTTAGGTCTAAAAACTTTTAACATGCAAATAGTTTGCAAATAATTTTATTGCTCAATGACAGAGAATTTTAAGTTATTTTTAATTAATTTCTGACCAAGAAGGTCTTTTAATTGCATACATCGACAGCACAGAAGAAACCACAATTGTTCCAGTTTCACAAGTTTTAACCGTAAAGTCCATCTCTGCAGAATGACCTACTACCAACACTGGAAAGCATTATGGACTTTACGGTTAAAACTTGTGAAACTGGAACAATTGTGGTTTCTTCTCTGCTGTCGATGCAACGTAACCCCACAATTGATCCACCTAACATGCAGCAGCCTCCCTGACTCGTGTCAACATGTGCTACGCACAGTAGAAGGCAAGCTTCTCCAAGCTCTAATACAGGAGAAAAGGCAGCACATTTTAAGCACATTTCAAGCAGAAGCATACCAAGCACACCAAGACTTCTGTTACAGTTGCCCTCCCATCGTATTTATGGATCTACTGGAAAGGCTCCACTACAACAGAAGAAAAACGCGAAGACACCAGATGAACACATCTTAAAAAGCTGCAGTGTCTCACTCTAAACCTCAGATAAGCCTTTTTGCCCTATTTTTAAACCCCTCCCTGTCACTCTTTGGAAAATGGCCCTAAATTCAGCCCATTCCATAAAAAACTGGACAAAAAAGAAATCATCGCTGAAATTGAAAATATTATGGGCATCTGGAAGAGCATAAAATTAATACAATAAGACACAAAATCTTAAAATTCATGAACTCCTGACAAAAGTCTCCACCCCACTCAGAAAAAAATTTCTCACATGACTATTTTCAGGCCTTAAAAAAATGTTAGAAATATAAATAAATTTGACATACTTGGTATTAACCTATAAATTAACACTTTGAAGTCGATTTAAATTATAGAGGAAAAATTGCCTTGGGCCAGGTGAGATATGAACCCACGATCTCTTGATAACATGTCAGGTGCTCTGGACCACTGAGCTACTGGCTGCCGATCAAGATCTCTAATTGATGATATGAACCATTTCAACCTACTTTCTATGTAGTGAGTGTTCAAACAATTGCCTAAACACTTCATACATAGGAGGTAAGTTGCAGAGAAGATATTTTTCCTCTATGTTAGAAACACCTGACATTATTATTACTTTAGCCAATAAAACATGTAAATTTGTTATAATAGACAAAAATGACTTCGACGTCAAAGTTTTGGCTTTTATAAATAGCCCCCACTGTACCAATCTAAATGCTGACTTCACAACTAGCATCAAAAACAAGGTTTGCAGGCTAAAAAAAACAACAACGCAGTACCATCCAACTGTCAGGTACCACGAATGTTTGCCCAGTGCAAAGTGCACAAAGAAAATTACCACTCTGGCTGCTAATGTGCAAAAGATCATCCCAACTTTCTTTCTTGAAAAGAATTCCTCAAAATTTTTGTCCAGCTTCATTAGTGATCACCCATTTTTTATATGTCAGTGGTGAATTTCTCAAGACTCAAGGATCTGTCCATTCCTCCAAACAGCAAAATTGTTAAACTTGATGTAGTCTCCTTATTTCCATCCACTCCAGTTTTTGACGCTGTCATGTTATTTCAAACAAAAATTATTGAAGTGCAAAAATTTTCTCTTCCTTACAAACAATGCCATTCATGAGGCTCTAAAACTTGTCACAGAAAACAATTATTTCCAGTTCGGCAACCAACTCTACAGGCAGCACTCATGGGCTCACCCCTTTCCAGCATCCTGTCCCAGATTGTCCTTCAAGATCTTGAAACAAAATTATCCACCTTGGCAACAATTTTATCTGTCTTCTTGTGTCACTATGTAGATGATATGTTTTTAATTTGGAATGACAGCAATGAGCAATTAAACTGCCTCATTAATTCTGCCTACAATATCTACCCTATGATAAGTTTTACGAAGGAGGAAAATAGCAGTTCCATACCCTATTTAGATGTTTTCATCCAAAAACGATGATGTAGGAGCCTTGACGATGTTAGTATACTGAAAGCCCACATATGTCCCCTGTCATACACCCCATGGGTGTACAAAATTGCAGCTTTCCATTCCCTCACCCACAGGGCCTTCACCATATCTTCAAATGAGCAGTTGCTTAAAAAAGAAATTCAAAACATCTATTCCATTGCTGCATCCCATGCTACATCCAACAACAATAGGAAAGCTATCAATAAATATAGAACTGAAAACATGAGATTCGACTCTCCTCCCAATCACTGACTCCGAATGTGCAACCTTTGCTGGACCTATATCTTATGTTCCTGTTCTATGCAAATCAGCCCACAAATTAACTGAGCCCAAAATATCAATATTGTTTTCAGCCCAGTTCCAAATCCAGAGAAATTAATCAAAAGAGGCAGAGACAAATTTAGCCTACTTCAAAAATAAGGTGTATACCAATTTCCTCTACATTTGTTGGATAATTCTTTTGTTTACTACTTCAGAAAAACCATACTTTCTTTAGAAGAGAGGTTCACAGAGCATAAAACAGATGTCAGCCAAAACAAGCTAACTACAGCCACCACAGAGCTAACAATACAACACACGGCAACAATAGACTGGGAGCATACCATACTGCTTGCATGTGCATCCACTTTCTATGGAACCATAGTCAGCAAGGGTATTGAAATAATGATCTCACCTGTCCCCACCTGCCCCCACCTGCAACCAGACACTGGAATTGCCCTTCGTGACATGTGGTAAGAAGCTCTAAATAGCCCTAACGTCAACACATAGTATCACTTCACTGAAGAGAGAGCACTGTCATTACTCCGAAAAGCTTCAGAGTTTTCTCGTAAATACTTTTAACATGCAAATAGTTTGAAAGATAAACTTCAAAATTTTATTGTTCAATGACAGAGAATTTTAAGTTATTTTTAATTAAAATTTATTGCATCTATTTTAAAAAAATGCATCAAATGAAAAAAGAAAACATTATTTTTCAAACTTAAATTACATATTTTTAAAAGATATATGTAAGAAAATTTCCAAATGGCAATTTCTAATTTTTTTTTAAATCGAAGTTCCACGTGTTTTGCAAAAGTTTGACATGGGCCTCTCATTTTGGATTCTGTCAATGTTTGTTCATTGGGGAGCCTGGAAGGGTTAAATGCAGATAATGAATTTGCACAACTAAAAATTTACTGAACCTATGTTCAAAACACTTAAAAAGGTGAAATCAAGAGATGTTTAAAATCATGTTCACATTTCTAAAATGAATTAGTCTCCCCCCCCCCCCCAGCTAGCCAAGGGCAAATGACAGACTAAAAAGGCACAAGTATAGACTGGAAACAACATATATTCACTAAATTAAAATGAAAAAAAAAAATAAAAGCAATAGCAACTCAAAACTAGCACTATCCAAAGAAAATAATTTTCTCCATCTAACAAAATTGTCAGCGTCAAGATATTTCTAAAACCTTATTTGGTATTAAATTTAATATTCTACAAAAAGTTGTTAACCTCATTGCTCATGCTCTTAACTTAAACTTCATTGCTCTCATACACAAAAGATAGCCCCACACAAAAAAAAAACCCAGATTGGTCTGACATGATAGCCAGCCCCCCACATAGCCTAAGGGGAGTTTCCAACACAAGACACAAAATTAATAGTTATATAGGAAAGTCTAAGGACCTGAGTATAAGAAATAAAATTGCAATTATTGAAAAAATATTGGGGAAAAGGTTCAGATTGATGAAAGTGAATCACTAAAATAAGATATAAACCAAAAAAAATGTAAAAGGATAGAAATCCTAATCAAAAGAAAACAAAATAATGTAAGGAATATATAAAGAATATCAAAGCATTCAAAGGAAATGTTAACAGCTATTGGAAGACAGATGGTAGTCTCCCATCATCCATGTAACATCTTTAGCATGCACAGGGTATGGCTTTCTCCTGCACACGGTGCTACAGCTTAATATCTCATCCAGTAGACAGCGGCCTTTCCAAGTCCATTGGTCTGTGTCATAGAGAATTCAAGATTTCAATTTAATTTTTGTCTCAATATTGCTAATTGTACTTAAAACAGCAAATGGCCCGTGTAGTGGTTACGGTCCTCAGCTGATAGATGGCATTGCTCTAGTGGGGTGTGACGTCGGAGTGTAAAGTATGATGTCGAAGTGTAAAGTATGACGTAAAAACATAACTGTTGGTTGTTGGTAGCCTATGGCATTTTGATTTGTTTCTTTTGGGTGGGTAATGTGAAGTCACGTCGTATGTGTGATTTGACGGGAGTGTGAAGTTACGTTTGATTTTTTTCACCATTTTTGCTTTATAATTTGTTTGGATAACATGCCTGTACGGTTAAAGGTAAGTGCGCATATATCATATATTTAATGAGGGTTTTTTAGTGATAGCTAGAATAATTAAAATGTTTTTTGGAAAATTCATTAAGATATGGTAAAAAATACCCCCTGAAGCAGCTGCTTGCCACAGAGGTCTGACAGGAGCCTGTCAGTTTATATGCCAAAGTAGAAGATCTGAGAGGATGGCAGGATCTCAGCAGAAAAATGACACATACATCCATGCCTTATCCGGGGCTCGAACCCAGGTCCCTTAGATCAGTAGCCAAGCACGCTAACCACTCGGCCATGGGACAAGATATGGTAAATAATAAGTTATTAAAGATATTTTGGAAATTGAAATTATTTAATATTAGGAAGGTTGTTGATATTGTTAGTGAACTGTTTTATAATGTTAAGGTCACGTCGTTTGGAAGTGGGAGTTCGGTAGCTTTTTACTGCTGTGTGTAGGGGGAATATTTTTTAAGTTGTTTGGAGTGAGGGGCATTTGAAGGGGTAGGGAGGAGTGGTTTACCAGATAGAATTAATAATTTTGTGTTTAGTATGATGCAGTAGTATGTGTTTTGCTGTGAGTGGAAGAAAACGGGAAAAGATGATTAGTTTAAGTTTAAAAAATGAGTTTTTATGAGGTGTTAGGGTTTTAGGAGAATAGGTTTTGGTGAAACATATAGAGTTTTCACAGGATTCTAATGTAGTGGGGGGAGGGGGAAGTATGCATGGTGGAAAGAATATTGGAAGTTTTTTCGTATGGGACTAGAACATGGTGGTAGTAATGAACACGCATATTTCGTTATCATAGTTTGGAATGAATTGAGTGTTTTTTAGTAGTTATGTGTAGTATGCCAATTATTAGTGTATTATGGTGATTTATTAATTTTGTTTTACATTTTGGAGTCTTATAAAGTTACGTATATGATTTATTGTGAATATGTGAAAGCGTTTGGTGGTTTTTTGATGTAGAAATTATGGGTTGGGTTTTACCTCCAAGCTGCATTTTTTTGCACACCATGAGCAAAATGGCCAGGTCACAAGGACCCTGAAGGCTCAGAGAAGGTTGGGGGAGGGGACCCACTGGAATAATTATTGGGAGACAGATGGTAGCCTTTCGGGAAGGCCATTCAATATGTCCTTTAACGTGCACAGGGTAACAGCACACGGGGCCAGGGCTTAATGTTCCATCTGACGGACGGCAGACTTTACCAAGCCCATTGGTATCCCCTGCTAACTGTAGGCATGGCGGGGAGTTTTGCAGAGATAAATCTCAATGCTGACTCAGCAGGGACTTGAACCTGGGAACTGCAGATTACGAGCCTGGCGCGCTACCGACTGAGCCACCGCCGCAGCAGAAATTGTGGGTATTGTAGAATTGTCGGTGTGGAAAAACAGTTTTTGGAGTCCAGAAGGTAATAAATAATTTAGGGGAGGGCTAATTGAGCTACAAGAATTTTTTTGTTGTATCTGATGAGATTATTTGGTTACGGGGCTTTTTTTATAATTCAGTCGGCGGTGCACTGTTTCCGATTTTTATGTTTTTAGGTTTGTGTTACCTGAGAGGATATTATTTAGTGTTGGGGCTTTTTTATAATTCGGTCAGCGGTGCACTGTTTCCGATTTGCATGTTTTTAGGTTTGTGTTACCTGGGAGGACATTATTTAGTTTTGGGGCTCTTTTATAATTCAGTCAGTGGTGCACTGTTGCCAATTTTCATGTTTTTAGGTTTGTGTTATCTGAGAGGCCATTATTTAGTTTTGGGGCTTTTTTATAATTCGGTCAGCGGTACACTGTTTCTGATTTTCATGTTTTTAGGTTTGTGTTGCCTGGGAGGACATTTAGTTTTGGGGCTTTTTCATAATTCGGTCGACGGTGCACTGTTGCCGATTTTCATGTTTTTTATTGTCTGCAAGGACATTGTATAGTTTTGAGGGCTTTTTTTTTTATAATTCGGTCGACAGTGCACTGTTTCCATTTTTTTGCTTTTTGG
Source organism: Ryuthela nishihirai (assembly GCA_038380435.1). NCBI lineage: Eukaryota > Metazoa > Arthropoda > Arachnida > Araneae > Heptathelidae > Ryuthela > Ryuthela nishihirai. The sequence continues at coordinate 116,985 of JAWZYU010000070.1, forward strand.
TGTGTTATGATGAGATTTAGTTTTGGGGGCATTTTTATAATGCCAGTCGGCGATGCATTGTCAATGATCTTGGTTTTTAGACTGGTGTTTGATTTCATTAATTCTGGTGATTTATTTAGGCTAATTATTGTATGTGTGACTGGATTGATCAGTTTAGTTTGTGGAAACATATTTGTGGTTTTAATTATTGAGAAAAGAGGGGGGGATTTCAGGTATTTGTAATATATGGGAAGGCAACATTAGTGTAGTTTCTCTATGTATTTTTTTATAATTTTTTTAAGAATATGTGGTTGTGTGGGATGTTTTTACCGGAATCGTAGTTTTTTTTGTTACATTGTTTCTGTACAACTCAAATTACCGTTACCATGACAACGGTACTTTGCGTTTGACGTAAACTCGGGTTTTTCATTACTATGGTAACGAAAAAAACAATATTTTTTCCTAGAAATCCTTGTTTGGGTTAGGGTCCTGGGGGTTATGGGAATAAACTAAAAGGGCCGTTTTGTTAGGTTGTGTCAAAAACAAAATGGCGGCTGAGGCCCATGATCTGTACTACTGCCCAGCAAATAGAACTAAAGATTAACTTTTATGAAAAAGCTGACATACCCTCCAACATTTCTAGAAGTTAGAGAGGGGGGGAAAAACTTAACACAAGGATCAACAGATAGAAAGTGCTTACAACATGCAAATAGTTTGAAGGATAAACTTTAAAATTTTACTGCTGAATGACAGAGAATTTTAAGTTATTTTTAATTAATTTCTGAGCAAGAAGGTCCTTTTAATTGTGTACTTAAAATCCAAAACATTTTACTACAATTTACATGTTATTTTTGACTTTGTGCAATTTTAAATAAAATTCTACCTTTAAATAAGTTATATCATACTGCAGTTAAACTTTATGAAACAAGCAAGTAGAAGAAATAACACTTTAAATATTGGACTTACTACTTAAGGTACATTTAATCCTCACCAAACACTTAATCTCAAATTACATTTTTGAACAGAAAGCATGTCAGACCTGATGCCTTTCATACAATATATATATACATTTAATTTCCTTCACTTTTAACACACTTATCTTTTTCATACTCCCGAGTGTGCACCACTGGAGGATTTTCTTGAGTGTCAGGTTTGTTGGGTTCTTTTTCATTACATGTCTCACTACTTTGTTGTTCATTCTTATATTTTTCAGCTAAAAGTGAACAATTAATCTTATGAGTAAACCAATGAAGTTTCTGGCAACTTTGATCACAGTACTGCACAGATTTGCATGCAGCACACCTTTTTTCGGCTTTCGGTTCACCACATGTTGAACACACAGGTCCATCATTTATTCCACGTTGACCACTAACAGCCTGACTTAAAATTGATACAGCACTAGGCTCATCCCCAATATTTACTGGTGCTAATGTATGCACCAATTGTTGAAACAGGGCACACTCCATAAATGGATATTCTCGAATTGACTGTCGTAACAATTTTTCCAACACTTCTGGAAAGCCATCACCATCTCTACCTTTGATCCACCTTTTAATTAATGGCTCTAGAAGCCCACCTTTTGGCTCAGCACTCTGTTTTTTTGATACTTTAGTTTTGTGCTCAAAATAGAAACGGTCACAGGCTCTGACAACATAAGCTAAATGATGAAATTTTAAAGACAGAAGTTCATTTGTATTTGACTTCAGCTGTTTTTCACACAAAAGTTCTAGCACACAAATAACTTTTTTGGCTTCTTCTAAGAGTGATTTATTTGATTGGAGAAACATAGCTATTCGGACAGGATGAATATTAGTTTTAATTACTAAATGATGGAATTGATTTGCCAAAATCACCGGTAGTTTTGGCTCAGTCTCTAAACCGTGGACTTCAGTGTAATAATTAATATCTTCTCTAGGGATAAAATTATTGATAATGCTTACAACTTCATGATTTCCAACAAAAGCTGCCATCTGAGCGGCAGTTCGGCCAACGGAATTCACTACAGTGGTAGATGCCCCATGTTCAAGGAAAAGACTAACAACATTTAATTTTCCTGCTAATCCCGCAAAAGTTAGAGCAGTATACCCAGATTCATGATAATGTGAATTGACATCAGCTCCACTATCGATAAACAATTTACACAATTCGAAATTACCTCTGTATGCTGCATGTTGTAATGGTGTCATACCGTGGTCATCAAGACAATTTATGTTGATATCTCCACAACTTATCAAATTTTTTACTTCGTCAAAAGAACCTTCTTGAAGTGTTTTAAACAACAGCTTTTCATTATCGGTCAATATATCAATATCAGGAGCCATGTTCTTTTTTCCGAAAATGATATCAACCTACAACTTGATGACACATAAAATGCCACTAACGCTATCACCGGTATACATTTAACTACGCAATTTTGCATAGTACATTTGTTTGCCTCTTCCTTTTACAAAGTGCAAAATTGCGATATACTCTTCATAGTAAATAGTTTACTTGTAATATTCGTTTGAAATTTTAGCATATTCCATCTTTTCCCACCGCTAGAGGGCGCTATTAAAGCTATTGAAAATTTTCAAAATTGCTAATCACAATATTTGTTCGACACCTATCCAATCCAAAAAGAATTTTTCATTTAGCTCTAAAATAAAAAAAATTGATTGTCTGTAGACTAACGGACAGGTGGAAAGACAGATGGACGGACAACAGTTAACAGAGAGATGGACAGACAGACGACCAAGTGAAAACATTAGCTCGTTTTTCAAAACGAACCTTAAAATAAATTATTTGATGATTTTTCAGTTAGCTCGTTTCACTTTTGCAGCCGTTTTGCCGTCTTCTGATGGAGTTTCTCGGGGGGAAAATATTCATTAAATTATTTCTTTGAGTGAAATTTTTACACCCAAATGCAGCGCAGTGAGGTATTCATAAAATATAACAGCTTTTATAGACAAAAAATGGTAGAAATATATAAAACTTTAACTCAGAAGTTTTAACTTGGTACATACACTAACTCATAGGCTTTCGTCTCACGGTACAAAACATGGCGTCCATAAACCACGTGACTCAATCAACCAATGGCAGTGAATCACCGAGATGGCCAGCCTCTATTCTACATGATCTACCAACAGTATTTAACAAGGACATTAATTGCTCCATCTTTGCTGATGACATAGTGCTCTGGACCAAAGGAAATGATACCCTCATTATAGAAACAGTCCTACAAACAGCAGTCAACCAGGTCCTTGACTTTACAAACAAATGGGGACTAGCCATCTCTGCACCTAAATCTGCGGTCTTACCCATAACACATAAACAACCCCCCCCCCCCGCCACCTCACTAAGCATAACTATAAACAATCACGCCATCCCCCTAGTTAAACACTACAAATACTTAGGGCTAACTATAGACCGACAGCTTAACTGGAAACAACACATCACAAATACACAATCCACATGTAATGGAGCTCTCAACATTCTCAAATCAATCACAAGAGCTAGCTGGGATGCAAGTGACAGATCTATGGTCACCCTTATTAAAACATTTATCAACAGCAGACTGGAGTATGGCCTACTAGCTCTAAACACTACCTCACCCACATTTTTTTAACAAACTTGAAACCATACAAACCAGAGGCATCAGACTTGCACTGGGTCTTAAAACTGGCTGCCCAAACTTTGCCACATGGGCAGAAGCCAACATGCCTCCCCTTGACAACATCAGACAAAAACTCACTTGCAAACACTATGTCAAATTAAAACATCTAAACCCCAACCACCCCATATAAATAGAATTGAGTCTCCTACCAACACATCCCCCACTGCACAAATCATAAAGCAGCACCCACTATATTCAACATGGAGAAAAATCAAACCTTTCAACCCTAGATACACAATCCCCTATTGGACTATTAAAAAACCCTCCATAAATCTCACACTACCACACATCACCCAAAAATATAAACACCTCCCACAAGAACTAAAATTTGCAGCGGAACAACTCATCAAAAACATTCCTACCACAGACCTCATTATATTCACAGATGGCTCCCACATCCCACACACAACAAATGGCTCTGCTGCCTTCCACTCTACCCAACCAATTTTCTCACATATAATCAAAATGAACCATGCAGAAAACAGTACTGCTACAGAGCTAGCTGCAATACATATGGCTTTGGAATGGTCCTCCAGACAAAATACACACAGCATACATATTATCACTGATTCAAAATCTGCCTTGCACAGCATCAACAAACATACATACAACCTATCACAAAATTACTCGCTTTTCCATATTCACAGAATTTCACACAATATAATTGCCACTCACAAAACACTAACATTCCACTGGATACCCTCTCATTGTAACATAACCCATAATGACAATGCTGACCATCTTGCTAAACAAGGACACAATATCCCTACACCTAATTATCACACCCCTGAGACATATAATCATCACCTAATTGAAATCAACAAATTCTTCCACTCCACATGCATCAACTAACATACATACAACCTATCACAAAATTACTCGCTTTTCCATATTCACAGAAATTCACACAATATAATTGCCACTCACAAAACACTAACATTCCACTGGATACCCTCTCATTGTAACATAACCCGTAATGACACCCGGCTGACCATCTTGCTAAACAAGGACACAATATCCCTACACCTAATTATCACACCCCTGAGACATATAATCATCACCTAATTGAAATCAACAAATTCTTCCACTCCATATGGACACAAAACTGAATCCAACAGGCCACAATTAAAAATACATTCAGAGCCACCATTGCTGCCATCCCACACACTACATCTCAACTACCTATCAAGAAGAGCCCAAACAGCAATTCATCAACTACGCACTGGCAGAACAAATCTCAGCAAGGACCTTTTCATGATACGAAAGGTACCATCTACTCTTTGCACTACATGCCATGTGATAGAAGACATTCCACACTACCTTCTACACTGCACCAAATACACATTACATAGAATTACCCTCTTCCAGACACTCACCACACTGGGAACCACTTATTTCTCAGCCCAAACAATTCTTGGTCCTTCTCATAATAATATAAAAAGCCACTATAGGGCCTTGGCCCAATATATCAACAGCACTAGCAGATTCCCCTAAAGCCTCTCTGCCTCTCCAGAGGCCTCTACCTCACTTTTAAAAGATCCTTGGGACACTAAAAGATTCAGATGCCAATAAAAGATCCCCATAGGACATCAAAAGACGCATTTTGGACAACTTATTCCATAGGAACTAAATAAAAATAAATATATAGTATAAAATCATCAAAAAAAAATCAATCTAACTATCAAAAATAAAGACACATAAAGGAAAACTTTATTTCTATATTGGAAACTTATATTTCTCTTTAACCCAATAACTTATATGGAATCTCTCCCAGAACATAACATCTCTATACACATTATCATTCCTAATATGTATGTGTCGTTTTTCTGCTGAGGTCCTACCATCCTCTCAGACCTTCTACTATGGCATATAAACTGGCAGGCTCCTGTCAGACCTCTGTGGCAAGCAGCTGCTTGAGGGGGTATTTATTTATTTGGTCTGTAAATGGTAGCTAGGTTGTCACTGGAAGGAGAGCTATGCACCAATCCACTGTGATGATGCATAGAACTGGCCAGGCCTAGCACCTAATGTCCGACCCCGCCTTCTCGTGGTGCGGACCGTTAGTAACTTTCAAAAGAGATACTCTCTTGTGGAAGTGAACGGAAGGGGAGGGCTGCCAGATTAGTGTGGCCTACTGATCTGGACAACTATGGCTACTTTTCTTTTTTTTTTCTACCCTGCTGAGGACTGGTCAACCACACAGGGTCCTGGTGCTGACCATATAAACCTACTGAACTGGACAGATATATGGCTCTGAGCTTGATTATGGATCCTGATTTTGCTGCACTGGTGGGCTTCTGTGGAGGGAAAATCTTCCGCTGTGTTTTCTGTTTGTTTGTGGGTTGACAGCCCCAAGTGAATAGATTCACAGGATATGTTTATCAGCTGGTGGATAATCCTGAGCAGAAGTCATCGCAGGCACCTGAACTCTTTGCTTCTATTGGCATCGTCAAATTCTGCATTGGAGGAAGTCTTCCAGTGTAGATGGCTCCAGCCTTTAGTAGTGGGGGAACGGGTCTTTGCCCCATGTCTGCGATTAGGGGGCTGTTTGATATTGTCGGCATTCCCTCTTTCAATAAACTTAGTTTCTTTAAACGTCCCACTAACCATTTTCTCTCCATAGGTAGTTGGAATGTGAGGACTCTGCACAGAGCTTTTTCTCTTGATGTCCTCACACAAGAATTCCACCATTATAATTTAGATATTCTCGGCTTGCAAGAGACCAGATGGACAGATAAAGGTCAGATTCTTAAAAATAATCTTAAATTTCTGTTTTCAGGGAGGGACGACAATAAGCCTCACCAAGGCGTGGGTCTGCTTCTCAGCAGACACGCTAGCGATGATCTACTAGGATATGAATGCATTAATGAAAGGTTTCTTACAGCAAAATTTCAGACAAGCGTTAAAGACTTGAATGTTATCTGCTGTTATTCCCCCACTGAGGATGCCGATGAGGATGAGAAGGATAGGTTTTATAAACAACTTCAGGATATTTTGAATTCTGTCAAGAAAGGAGATATTACCCTTGTTCTTGGTGACTTCAATGCCAAAGTTGGTACTGACTCTGACCTTTGGGGAGGAGTAATAGGCCCTTTTGGTATTGGTAGCTGCAATGGCAATGGGCAACGTCTCCTACAGGTAAGTAAACTCAATGGATTCAGAATAACTAATACTTATTACAAACACCGCAACATACATAAGTACACATGGGTTTCACCTGATGGGCTGCATAAGAATATGATTGATTACATATTAATTAACAGCAAATGGGCTAGCTCTGTTAAGAATACCAGGGCATATAGGGGAGCTGAAATTGGATCGGACCATTACCTTGTTAAAAGTGTGTTGCAACTTAAACTTAAAAAGTTTTGTGCTAGGGTTAAAAAATTTACTTTTAATACTGAAGCTCTGAAAGATCCAGTTATAGCCAAAGCTTACCATGATAGTTTACTTAGTCATTATGACAGTCATGGTTTGCTTACTACTGAAATTGAGGAAGAATGGGATCGTTTTAAACAGGCTTTTTGGACACTAACAGTACTCTTTTAGGAAAAAAGGAGCAGAAAAGGCAGAATTATCTGAGTGATAAGGCACTTGAGCTTATTTCGGAAAGAAAGAACTGCAGGAATGTCCTTAATCAATACCCTACTAGTCCTAATAGAAAGCATTACAGAGAACTTAATAAGCGTGTAAAAGATCAGTTAGCTGCTGATAAGAATCTTTTGATGGTTTGGCTGACAAAGCCGAGGAAGCAGTTAGACAGCACAACAGCAGAGAGCTGTACCAGATAGTTAATGTTTTGTGTGGTAGAAAACGGACAGGAATACAAGGATTGAAGGATAAACAAGGTAAGGTTATAGAAGGGGAGGATTCTGTCATGGCTAGGTGGGCTGAGCATTTCAGTGATGTTCTAAACAACGTAGTTAGTTCTACTCCCATTGTTTGCAATGATGATAGATGCATTGGTGGCTTTAATGTTGGTCCTATAACACAATCTGAAGTTATTTTGGCTGTTTCTAAACTTAAACTACATAAATCCCCAGGGGTAGATGAAATTAGAACCGAAATGCTTAGAGCTGGGAATGTTTCGGTTACCACTTGGATGACTGAAATTCTGAATATCTTTTATGATAAAGGCATGGTTCCTAAGGATTTTACCAGACCTATTGTTATCCCTATTTTCAAAAAAGGTGATCGCAGTTCTTGTGATAACTATAGGGATATCAGCCTACTCTCTGTTCCAGGTAAAATTCTTTCCATGATTGTGCTTAATAGAATTAAGAATCTGGTTGACAGTCAATTGCGTGATGAGCAATGTGGATTCAGAAGTGGTAGGGGATGTGTGGAACAGATATTTTCACTTAGGCAGATTCTTGAGAAATGTTTAGAGTTTCAGAAACCTTTGGTTGCTAGCTTTGTTGATTTCAAAAAGGCTTTCGACTCTGTTGATCGTCATAATTTGTGGTTGATTGTGAGATCATATGGTATACCAGACAAGTTAGTTAATATAATGAAATCTCTCTATAATAACACTGAGTCGTGTGTGAGAGTTGGTAAGGTTTGTAGCAATTGGTTTAGCATTACTTCTGGTGTTCGACAAGGGTGCATTTTGTCTCCTTTTCTCTTTGGCTTGGTTATTGATTATATTATGCGAAATTCACTTCAAGGAAAAGATTTTGGCCTTAAATGGGCTGGAGATAAGAAAATTTCTGATTTAGATTATGCTGATGATTTAGCCCTTTTGGCAAATGATGTTGATGAGATGAACTCTTTCATTCGAGCTGTTGATGAGACTGGTAGTAGAGTAGGTTTGGTTATAAACAGAGAGAAAACTAAAGTGAAGAAAATTGGTCAGGCAGGCTGTGATTCAGTTAATCTGAATGGTTGCAGTCTTGAGCAGGTGTCACAGTTTAATTATCTTGGGAGCTATGTAACAGATAATGGTGATGTGCGGCATGAGATTAACAGATGAATAGGGATTGCTGCCGGGACTTTTAAGAATCTATGGAGAGTGTGGAGAAATAGGCGTATACACCTGAAGACTAAAATTAGACTTTATAATAGTTTGGTTTTTTCTAGGGTTAGTTATGGTAGTGAAACTTGGACACTTTGTAAACAAAATAACAGGAAACTACATGCTTTTGATTCCAGATGCTTATGCAGTATCTTGGGCATTAGGTGGTTCAACTTTGTAACTAATGATGAGGTTAGGCAAAGGAGTTTTCAACCTCCTTTAAGCAGCATATTGTGCAGAGAGAGACTCTGTTGGTTTGGCCATGTTGCCCGTATGAATAATTATAGATTGGCGAATAGGGTTATGAACAGTGTGCCTAAAGGCCTCAGAAAGAAGGGGAGACCTAGGATGCGGTGGGCAGACAATGTCAAACAGGACCTTGTTAGAATTGGTGTGCAGTGGCCAGATGCAGTAGATGTAGCTCAGGATAGACTTGCTTGGAGAACTAAATTGCACGGTCTGGTTGGACCTCCGTAGCCCATGGCTGCTTGAGGATGATGATGATGATGATGATACATAAGGATTCTCACCACATCTCCCACTACCCTTTGACGGGAACCTTAAACAGCACTCCTGCCACACACCCCAAGCTCATGGCTGACCTTCTACTGGCTCTATAAAATTAAACACTGACCACCACACACTGAACACATAAATTGATTTCCAACTCATATAACGTAGCTATATCATTTTGCTCCCTTCTCCTCCAAAAAAAAAAATTATCTTTATCATACTCCTTCCCATATATATGGCTGTCACTGATCTATGACTTTTCTCTGATCTACCCCTGCGCAACATTTCACTGTATTGCAGGGCAACCCAATGCTAACCTCTGGTGTTAGATATGCAACCATAAATATTTCCTTCTCCTCTTCTTGACACAGGAGTTCTACATATCCCACCGTCTCAGCTCCCCCCACCAAATATTTCATCCCCCTTTGATTGACTCAAATCTACCATACTGGCAACCAACCATGGCCACAATTTCATAAAATAACATAACATTCGCCACTCGGAAAATTTAAAAAAAAAAATATATATATACACTACTTCTTCCTCTATCTCTCTCCACCCCCCTTCACATGACATGCAACTGGTATTTATTCTCCTTCACCCTTCAACATCTGCCTCTCCATCACTGGGCGGCCTGCGGCCTAAAGCCCAATTGCCAATATGTACGATTGCCAGCCTTCACTGTGCTGGCCAGTCTTTGCCGTTTCATCCGTTTTCATCATTTAAATCATTAGAGATTTAAATGGAGTGGGGAAATCCCCACTCCATTTAAATCTCTAAAACGCACCCGATCTAAAGACGGTTTTATCTTGCCGAAGTATCGAGACCTTCATCTCTCTGCTTTAGGCAAATGCCCACAGAGCGATTGTTTCACTGTCTGGGACTTCCTCCAGTTAGTAAAGCAACTCCTCCCTCTTTTTAGATAGTTCTCACTTCATTTGAATTAACGTCTTCTCATTTTATTTTCCATTTTGGCCATTTCCCATATTCTTGCTTTACTCGCGATCAAAATTCATCCTCCTTCACATTTTCCTGCTCTCAGCCAATGCCAAAATTCCTTTTTTCTCATTGGCTGAAGCCTCCCTAATCCCCTCAACTCCGTTAGCACCCAAACCTTCTTCTCACATCCGTCATTGACCTGGTCCTATTTGTAAAGCGGGCCTCGTCCCGCTTATCATCAGGACCACAAGCAAAATTTTTCAGAGGTGGCAAAAGTTGTAAATGCAAATTTGGAATAGAGATCGAGAGGTGGACGGAGGAAAAAATAAAATAAATAAATACCCCCTCAAGCAGCTGCTTGCCACAGAGGTCTGACAGGAACCTGTCAGTTTACATGCCATAGTAGAAGGTCTGTGAGGATGGCAGGCCCTCAGCAGAAAAACGACACAAACAGCCATGCCTTACCCGGGGCTCGAACCCAGGTCCCTTAGATCAGTAGCCAAGCGCGCTAACCACTCGGCCATGGGACGGTTTGGTCCATGGACGACAGGTCCAAAAGTGGTAAGAAACGCCGTATTTGTGTGAGGAGAGAAGTGTGGGGGCAAATGTGAAAGGAATTATTTGATTTTGAGGGGAAGGAGTATAATTAATTGATTTGTTGATAATATGTGTTTGAACAATGTGTGGAAGCTGCCGAGCTGAGCTAAAGCGGGAGCAAGCTGCTGGATCCAGCCAGAAACGTCTCAGCCAATGAGAATGCAGGAATTTTGGTATTGGCTGAGCGCTGAATCCAAGATTTAGGAAATTTGGAAGCGAGCGAGATCGAAAGAGAAAAAGTGAGTAGCTAATGTAGAAACAAAATTTAAAGAAAATTTTAATCGAGGTGGCCAAAACAGAGGTTATTTAAAGAGGGGGAAGTGTTTTATTACAATATGGAAGTAGTCCCATACTGAAAAACAATCCGTTTGTGGGCATTCCACCAAAGCTGTTAAATATAGGTCCTGATATCGTCTTAGTATAAGGCCAGTGCCTGAAAGTGTTCTGTTGAGTGGGAGAAGGTCTGGGGGGGGGGGGGGGGGTATCCCAAATGAAAGTGGCTAATTTAGGATTAGCCAAAGATTTGAAAAGATCGACGATATCTTCGAAATCTTCAAGATATTCGGGGCCGTCTGGTTTGTTGGTCGATTCTGGTGTCCTAGTATGATCAATAATGTAATTTTGTATGTTGTCGATAAGCGACGAGGTACCGTTGTTGTCTGATAATTTTTATTTTTTGGATGTGTCCACTTTAGGGGGGGGAGTCAGGTGGTGAGGGGGGATCTTTTCTCTTAGGGAGGGATGAGACCTCAGAGGGTGGGTTTTTGGGAGAGAATTGGGTGGAAGATTGGGTGAGGGAAGGCAAGATACTTACAGAAGAAGGATCGGGAATAGCCGGTGTAGAGGTGGGAGCTTCTGTTTCTGTGATAATAGGAATTGCAGGTGTATCCAAAGTGACTTCTATAGTATCCAGGGTAGCAGGGTGTTTCTTGGCAAATAGCGGACAGTCCTTGATGAGATGGTTTGGCTTCCTGCACCATTTGCATAGAGGAGTTACACTTGGATAGAGGATAGTTGCATTGTAGGTAGCAATCGTTAGGAGATTTGGGACCTGCCTCTTCATCTCTATTACCACAACTCTGGTTCCTGTTTGGATGGATTCCAATCCCGGAAGGTCGAGGTATTCTTCATTTATGCTCTTTATCGTGCCAAATGGTTCCAGGGCTGAGGCAATCTCCTTGTTGGAGACGAAGAAGGGTAGTTTTGCGATGGTGAGCCGTTTTTCTGGTGTGTCAAGTCGAGTTGCATTGACTGGGTGGCCTTTAAAAAAGTCCTGTGGGTTGCAGGCGAATAAATCAGCACGTTCTTCGTTAGCAAAAGTCACAATTGTGGTTGATTTATTTATCTTCTGAGCAATAGCGATCGAGGAGGCGAGGAGCTGGTCGGCCAGTGAAGACACTATAAATTCATAAGACAGTCCAATGTGACGAATTCTGAAGGTTCTGTTGATCCTTATATCCTTGGTGATATCCATTTTCCACTACACTATTTTCCACAGTAAAACTAAAATCAGAGAGAGCTAAAAACACGTCCGTCGTTTACGAAACCGAAGTTGGAATCCGCCCAAACCTAACACTGCCCATGCTCCCGCTCTCAGCCAATCCCACAATTCCTTCATTCTCATTGGCTGAGCCTTCGGCGTTCACTATCCACCGTCTCGCTCGTTTGACCCCCCCCCCCTTCTGCAAACTTATTCCTACCTTCTCCAAATTATTTATTTTGGCCTCTAAATTGATTATTCCACCAATTGTTCCAAATTCTCCCGATTTCCACTCTCCTTCCACGACTTTTACCATCTCTGGAGCTCTTTAAGACCAGCATCGATTTCGGCCTTTGCCTCCTTATCTTGCTTCAAAATTCCAAATTTGCCCTAACAACCTTTGCCACCACCGATGAATTTTGCTTGTGGTCCTGATGATAAGCGGGATGAGACCCGCTTTACAAATAGGACCAGAAGTACGATGGATGTGTAAGAAGAAGAAGGACAGCCTCTAACTATACAGGACCTCTAATAGTAAATACCTTGCCCAACAATTATAGATTAGACTTCAACAATAGTTAAAACTTGTAAAAAAATTATCGCTAACGCGGCGGGAATCGAACCCGCAACTCTCCAGATTCACGCCAGAGCGTACGACCGTTACATCACGCATCACAAGCTAAACACTTTCGTAATAAGACATAAATCTTTCCTTGAGAAAAAAAAACAGACCTTACGTCATCTATGCTTCAGGAGAGGCAACGTTTCCAATTGTTGCTAATGATTTAGATGTTAATGAGGTCAATCATGCTCAAGCGTTTATTTTTAAAAAACTATCCATAGTTAATACACAGATTACCTGTAGAAATAAACATCAACAATAGTTAAAACTTCTGAAAAAAAAAATATCGCTAACACGGCAGGAGATGCATCTAGAGTTGCGGATTCGATTCCCGTCGTGTCAGTGATAATTTTTTTCAGAAGTTTAACCTATTGTTTGCCTATTTCTACAGGTAATCTGTATATTTACTATGGATAAATTTTTAAAAATAAACGCTTGAGCGTGAATGACCTACTCATTAACATCTAAATCATTAGCAATAATTGGAAAACTTGCCTCTCCTGAAGTGTAGATGGCGCAAGGTCCGCCACATCTTAGTAAAAGATTTATAGGTTTTATTCTGGAAGGTTTTATGTCTAATGCGTGGTGTAATGGTAACGTGCTCTGGCATGAATCTGGAGAGTTGCGGGTTCGATTCCCGCCGGATCAGCGATAATTTCTTTCAGAAGTTTTAACTATAGTTTCTCTTGTTCATTATTATTTTTACAATACCCATGTACACCGAAGAGCCAAAACATTATGAACAGCGCATCTTTATGCAAATCGAAGCAATAGCAGGTAAACGACGGCACGTGTGGTCTTGAAACGGTATAAATAACACCCAATACTGAACTCTGTTAATCAGTGTTTTTCTTGTTCAAGTGGAAAAGGCAGTGTGCTTAAGCAAGTTTGACAATGGCCAGATGACTGGGTCAGAGCATTTCCGAGACAGCAAGGCTAGTGGGATGCTCACAGGGAGCCACGGTAAGTATATTCAAAAAATGGTCTGTGAAAGGAAAAAAACCACAAACCGCCAGCAAGGAGTTGGCCGACCACAGCTCATCAATGCTAGAGGTGAGCGAAAGCTATCCCGTATGGTACAAGACAACAGAAGGGATACTGTGGCACAATTCGCCTGTAAATTGAATGCTAGTGATGGAAGAAATGTGTCATAACACACAGTACATTGAACCCTGCCGAAAATGCTTTGTATCCACTCCAAATGCCCATGCTAACCTCGGTTCATTGTCAAAAGCGCCTACAATGGACACGCATCAAAACTGGTTGGGTTGTTTTACCTCTGAGCGGCACTTTTTTGCACACCATGGGCTAAATGGCCAGGTCACAAGGACCCCAAAGGCTCAGAGAAGGTTGGGGGAGGGGACCCACTGGAACAGCTGTTGGGAGACAGATGGTAGCCTCCCGTCAAGGCCATCCAGCGTGTTCTTTAACGTGCACAGGGTATGGCTCTCCCGCACACGGGGCCACGGCTTAACGTCCCATCCGACGGACGGCGGCCTTTCCAAGCCCATCGGTGTCCCCTACTGACCGTGGGCAGGACGGGGAAATTTTGCGGAGATAAATCTCAACGCTGACCCAGCTGGGACTCGAACCTGGGAACTACAGATTACGAGCCTGGCGCGCTACTGACTGAGCCACCCCCGTCCCCCCATCAAAACTGGACTTTGAATGATTGGAAGGTAGTCTGGTCCAATGAATCTTGTTACACCATGTGGACGGCTGGGTACGTGTGCATCATTTACCTGGGGGAAGTGTGGCACTAGGATGCACATTGGGACGAAAACAAGCCAATGGAGGAAGTGTAATGCTTTGGGCAATGTTCTGCTGAGAAACTGGGTCCAGTCATTCATGTGCAGGAAACTATGACATCTACCACCTACCTAAATTCCATTGCAGACCAGGTGCATCCTCTCATGGCAACGGTAATACCCTCTAGTAATGCCTTCTTTCAGCAGGTTAATGTGACATGCCACACTGCCTGGATTGTTTGAGAATGGTTCGCAGACCATGACGATTTCCAGGTATTTCCCTGGCCACCAAATTCCCCATATATCAATCCAATTGAGCAGATTATCATGGCTGACTACGAGCACCCCATAAGCCTTGCTGTCTCGGAAATCCTCTGACCCAGTCATCTGGCCATTACAATTTGGCCTTTGTCAAACTCACTTGTCTACTGCCTTTCCCCATCTGAAGAACAAGACTCACTGATTAACAGAGCTCAATATCGTGTTATTTATACCGTTTCATGACCATCACACAGGCACTGTCGTGTACCTGCAGTTGCTTTGATTTGCATGAAGACGTGCTGGTCATAATGTTTTGGCTCTTCGATGTATAACTAGATGGAGCACTCTCGATAGCGCTAATCCACAGTGGTAGTATCTAAGTCCCATAGATTTTGCAGGTCACAGTGCAAATTGTGATTTTTTCCGCATCGTTACTCTAGGTAACTTGACTGTATGGATTTATTTACAAATAGATTATTTCAACATTTTATTAGCCATTTGTGATAATTTTTCCATGAATTATACTCTGAAAATTATCTTAACTTGCTTATTATACTTGATGACACGAACCTATGCATACGGAAGCCCATCTACAATAGTGGAACTACTAAGCCAGTAAGCGTGTTACTTGTGTTTTTAAATGACGAAAAACCGGGAAAAATTGAATAAAATAAAATACTACGTCCTTTTTGTCGAAGAGGCCATGGTATTCTTTAAAAAAAAAAGCAGGGAGAATATTTCACAATGCAGTTTTCAATACGTCCCATTTGCATTGGAAAAGCAAAATATTGTTTCACATTGTTTTATACTCTTTATCTTTCAGTGATTATTCACAAGCCGCAAAATTTTATTTCACTAAAAAGAATTTTGTATGTTACTGCAGCGTAATATCGATGGTTATGCAGACTTAATTTTTTAAAAATATCAAGTACAAAAATTTTTGCAGGCTGCTAAAACTAGTGTAAATTTCTAAGACATTAACAGCATTTTGTGTGTATTTTGTAGTCATATGTCCATTTTCATAATGCTGACTTTGATTATGCAGCGTGATTTAAAGATCAACAAAATAAATTTCTACTGGTTAATAATTTCGTTACTACCTTCAGAAGGAATTCTTATTTGGTTCAGACCTGGATCTAGTAAATATAATAGGGTGGAGTGGTGGTGGGGGGGAAGACAGGTACAATCAGATCGAAATAATGCAAACTGGTTGGCCAAGGGAGTGGATTTCCAATTCAGTAAAAAATTTTCATCCTTGTTTTGCGTTTTTAAAGAATTTCTTGAGAAATTCATGAAATGTAACTTTTTCTACCTTATTATTATTATTAGCATTCTGAAGGGGAGGTCATTCCCCCTCCCACATCCGGCCCCGATTTGGGTCATGTAATAAGAGTGGTAGCCATCGCATGGCCGAGTGGTTAGCGCGCTTGGCTACTGATCTACGGGACCTGGATTCGAGCCCCGGGTTAAGGCATGGCTGTTTGTGTCGTTTTTCTGCTGAGGTCCTGCCATCCTCTCAGATCTTCTACTATGGCATATAAACTGACAGGCTCCTGTCAGACCTCTGTGGCAAGCAGCTGCTTGAGGGGGTATTTTTTATTTAATAAGAGTGGTGAAAAATTTTAATGTAAGGTATCCAATTAGGACGACAGCTTTCATGCCACTTGATCTTTTACGGATATCTAATGGAAGTGAGTTTTGAAAAGTGCAAAAAAAAAAGCATTCGTGAGATTATCTACGATAGATTCTGGCAGTAACTTCTATAAGATGTATATTTATTTGTGTGTATGCCATAATTACTTACCTGAATCACAATTCTTGGTATATGGCCCCTTTGATATTTGACATATCTGGAAGTCTATCCCCACGTGTTAATGTATGCCATTTATCTGAATCACACTACTCTTGTTCACTGTCTATCATATGTAATAAACATTTATTTCTAGGAAGGCACGCACATTTCTTCACTTAAAGGTATAATTGGCTCACTGAATATGCTCATTTTGTGTTCTATTTACTAACCTTTTTTTCCTGTTACTTATAGGATAGTGTATTATTTTAATATATATGATTAATGAATAATAATTCTTGCTAATGTTAATGTTCTTTAATTTTCAATATTTTCCCTCACCTCTAAGAGCTTTATATATTCCTTCATTTGAATCAATATATGATTTAATCATATCACTATTTTGTTTAAATTTCACTTTTTTTCCTTCTTACTTTTAAGAGCTTTATGTATTTCTTCAATTGGTTTAGTATATATGATGTAAATGAATGATTTTGCTACTTTTGCATATTTCTTTGCCTGGCATATCGTATAATGCTAGTCTCTACCCACCCCCCACCCGCCTTTATATCTTTTACAAAGCTCATATATGAAGATATAAATCAAAACTTTTGTAATTTTATGCATATTTGCTGGGTTGTTTTACCTCTGGTCGGCATTTTTTGCACACAATTGGCTACATGGCCAGGTCACAAGGACCCTGAAGGCTCAGAGAAAGTTGGGGGAAGGATCCCACTGGAACAACTGTTGGGAGACAGATAGTAGCCCCTCTTCAAGGCTATCCAGTGTGTTCTTTAACGTGCACAGGGTATGGCTTTCCCACACATGGTGCCACAACTTAACATCCTATCTGACAGATGGACAGCGGCCTTTCCAAGACCATCAGTGTTCCCTACTGACCGTGGGCATGGTGGAGATAAATCTCAACACTGACCCGGCTAAGACTCGAACCTGGGAACTGCAAATTACAAGCCTGGCGCACTGTCGACTGAACCACCCCCACCCCGCATATTTGCTGACATCTGCAAACCCGTCGCATGTGTTATGTCATTTACTATGAATCGTATATATATATTAGAAATATTATATTATAGTTGTTAATCATGTTACCTAATTTTTCTGCTATGCCCATAAATTGCACATACTCTTAATCATTGTATAAGGCATATTTTAAAGAATAAATGCTTTTAATTAAGAAATGTTTCATTCAATCTGCATTTTCAATTCATATATTGACCTTTTATATGCAAAAAGTCAATATACGAATTAAAAATATAGTTTAAACTACATTTCGGGAAACTTTCTTCTATTAAAATATATATATTTATTTGTTTTCAAGGAAAGAATGCTATTACCAGTAAACAAGAAATTTAAATGATGTCTGTATGGCATCAAAATATTGTAAAAAATTTTGTTTTTGTTCACAGAAAGACACAGCGGTTGAATTTAAACATGCTTGTCTCACTTTGGCAGATATATATTTCATTTTTATATTTACTCTAGGAATTTCTATTAATTTATAAACTAAATCTATGTTAAAAACTGCTTCATTTGAAGCCATTACCAATGATTTCACTTTGAACTTCATTTAATGAAATGATATGTGAAAATAACTGTAGCTAGCAGATGCGGAGACAGCCTACTGTATAGGATGTTGAAAACAGATTAGTGGGCTTGTTCATTCTAGGCTTCGGTATAGCACTGTTGCAAACTGAATCACAGCTTAATGTCCATTCAACAGACAGTGGCTTTTCCAAGCCCAACAATGTTTCATTTGTCACAGAGAGTTAGCAGAGAAAATCTCAAGCAGCACAGTGAGGGCTCAAACTTGAGTCTGCTGTTTTACTTCTGAATGGCACATTTGCACACACAATGGACTATAAATGGTCAGATCACAAGATTACAAAGATCTAAGAGAAGGTTGAGGAAAGGAACCCACTATAAAACTGTTAAGAGGCAAGTGAAAGTCTCCCATCAAAATATTCAGTGTGTTCTTCAATGTCCACAGAACAGATTCTACTGCTCATTGGGCCATAGTTTAACATTTCATCTTGAGAAGGCTAACTTTCCAAGCTCATTACTACCCCATTTCTCACCAAGGGCAAAGGAGGGGGGGGGGGGGGGGTAGTGAAGATAAGGCTAAACACACAGTTCATGCTTGAATCTGGAAATTGCAGATTCCAAGCCTGATGTACTATTGTTTGAGCCCCTCACCTATCCAAAGTGGACAAGAAAAGGAGGCCTACTATACAATATGTTCTCTATTATGGACATAGTATGATTCTTTTCACATGGGACCATGGCTTAATCTCCTATCAGACAAACAGTAATCTTAGCAAGCACACCAGTGTCCCCTTTCTCATTAATGGCAAAATAGGGGCACATGTAATCCATCAGTACTACTAGTAATTTATTAAAAATTAAACATGGAAAGAATTAAACAAAAAATATCACAAATAATGAAAAAAAAATATATAATCATTGCATAAAATAACAGATTACAAAAGTTTAAATATACATTAAAACAGAAGAAGTGTTAATGTACCAATGTTGAGTGAGGCATTGTTGTTGTTTTTTTTTATTAATTTTTCATATTTTAAAAAGCTGTTTACATTAACTAGCATTTATGTACGAGTTTATATATTTTCCAAGTAGAAATTATTGTCATCTTTATTCATTAGTGTTGCTTAAAGAAAAGGTACTCAAGATTAAAAACTTAATTTTCTTCTATGTTTCGTAAGAATACAGACCTTATCACTGAACCTTCAAAATATCTAATATTTATCAAAACTTTGAACTATTAATTTATTACACTCAAAATAAATGAATTACAAATCACAAAATGAAACAGTTTTCAATGTAATATGTAGAGTTCAACATTATCTACTAATAAATCAGCACTTTGAAGTCGATTCAAACTCTAGAGGAAAAATTGTCTTGATCCGAGTGGGATACAAACTCATGACCTCCTGATAACTAACCTGATATGTTATCAGGAGGTTGCGGGTTCATATCCCACCCGACTCAAGACAATTTTTCCTCTAGAATTTGAATCGACTTCAAAGCACTGACTTATTAGTAGATATTGAATATGTCAAGTTTATTTCATTATTTGAGTTCATTATCTGAAATTTGCAATTTTAAGAACATAATATCATTTTAACCATCATCCTACAGTATATTTGTATTCCACTGAATCTCAAAGTTCATATAATAAAAATAAATTAATAACAAAATAAGCATTCTATTCCACAATTACTTTTATTCGCTATTTTTTTGCTGTTATAAAACATGCACCAAAATAGTTATATATCTTGATTAGGCAACAACATTTGAAAAGCCTCCAGCAGCTATAGCCAAATTTTCTGTATCTTCACCTGGTAGGTATGAGAAACTCCATAAAGTGGGGCTAAACAGGACTGAAAAAGAAAGTCCATATTTAGTTTTCTATTCTGATTATGCAATAAGACACTGGTTTACAAAACTAAAACTTTCTCATCTGATATTAAATGCTTACCTACCACAAGACTCTGTAAGTTGTTTAGCAATGTGCTAAACCATTACAATTTAGTATTTTTGTATTATGTTAAGGTAATTCTAAATATTTCATTTTGTTGCCATAAACCAATAATTTACTGATAGTTTGTTACAAAGATGAAGTTTTGTTAAACGTTTAGGCTTTAATGCTATTCCCTAAATACTACTATATAGGTCAATGTTGTCTCAAATTTTCATTAACAGTGATCAGTGCCAAAAATGGAAAGTAGTCAAATAGGCATCTCCATCACACATAAATCTCAGCACAGTTAGTGTCAGTTCGCCACTTTTATTGGTGTAAATAATTCCTTCTTTGGACTGATCTGTGTTTTATATTTTTTCTCTAGAAGCAATCTCCATATTCTGCCTGATTTTCAGTGACCAAGAATCTCAGACTAAAACTATGTTACACATCAATAATATGAACAGTTGGGTTGTTGTTGGGTTGTTTTACCTCTGAGAGGCATTTTTTGCACAAAATGGGCTAAATGGCCAAGTCACAAGAACCCCGATTGCTGAGGGGAGGTTGTGGGGAGGAGACCCCTGGAGAGCTGTTGGGAGACACAGAATGTTAGTCTCCCGTCAAGTCCATCCTGCTTTATCTTTAGCACACACAAGGTGTAGATTAAAGTCCCATCCAATTCCAAGTCCATTGGTGTCCACTATTGACTGAAGGCAGGGCAGAGGATTTTGTGGAGATAAATCTCAATGCAGGCCCAGATGGGACTTGAACTTGGGAATTGCAGATCACAAGTCTGGCGTGCTGCCAACTAAGCCACCCCTGCCGCAATGTAAGCATTAATGATAATTTTAGATTAATTTTATCTTTCCGCAATGTAAGCATTAATGATAATTTTAGATTAATTTTATCTTTCCATCTTAGTCAGGATAACAAAATTTTAATTAGATGGTTGGTTGGTTTGGATTTTATGGCACAAGAGCGGAATTGAAGTGAAATAAAAAGGGAACAGATATGGAACCCACAACCAAAGTAAATACCAACATACAAAAGATATGAAAAAAGAAAAATGGAGAGTGCATAACAACAATCTATATAAAAACCTAGATTAAAACAGAAGCAAGGATAAAAGAGAAAAATCCCCATAAGTGCTTAGGATCCATATAAAAGCATAAATTCCAAAATATCAAAAATACAAACATAATAAACATGCAAAATAAACAGTAAAAGATTAAAATTCAAAAACAGGGGTTAAGAACGAGTCTTCAGATAAAAGATGCCCGAGTGTAAGAAGTTTGGATGTGAAAAAAATAAAAGCTAAAATAAAAATGATGTTCAAGGTTTAAAAACAGGATATTCGATTAAAATATGCTTTATGGAGATTGGATATATGATTATAGATTCATTGTTCATAAATAGAATAAAGAAATGAGGGATAAACAAATAGCATAAGTGGAGCTAAGCAAGTACAACTTCCTTCTTGCAATTCCTGCGAAAACATGACTGCCACTATCTGACAATAGGTTTGATCTCAAAGAGTTTGTTACCAATCGTTGCACAAGATCATTGCCACTCTATGAAAATCAATGGGAAAAAAACTGTTAGAAGTCGAAGTATGGAATTGGCAGTGAAGAGTCAGACAGGAGGGTGGCTGACTTGCCAATGGAACTGCTAAGTCACTGCCCCCAAAGGCACTCAACAGAAGAGAATGTTGATTGCTGCTGCCAAATGATGGGGCTGCTGGTGGACCTTGGAGAGAAAGCGAGTTGGGTAAAGAGCACACATGATGATGATGATGATGCTTAGCCACCAAATGGTCCAAGGCAATACTGAGAGCATGCACTCTGCAGTGAAGATAGACCAATGCTGTGGGATCTGGTCTGCAATGAGAGTATCACAACAAACCACGACTTCAAGACAGGCAAGAAGTTTGGGTGCTCAGCATGGTGGCTGGCAGAGTTGCTGGTACATGTAGTTGGGTGTAAAGGCCTTCCCCATCATGCAAAGAAAAATTCACAGTATGGGGAAACTGAGCTTATGGTAGAAGTGGCTAGGCTTCAACTGACTGATGTTGATGTCTCAGGTAGCCTCAGACAAGCAAACTCTACGGGTTTGGTTGTTTTTAAGGGCCAGCAGGGATCGCAATTTTGATGTGTACTGTAGGGACAACTGCTGATGGCAAATAAGGATGGTCTCAAAATAAAGACTTGCCTGGTGAGTTGCAGAAGGCTCCCATGTAAACACAGAGGACCAGATGATGGAGAGTCCAGGATTTTCACCACCAAATCCTAGGCAGAATAGTACACCTGGGATATGTATTCCAGTTTCAGCAGGACAGGTTTATGGTACAGCAGACCAAAATACATCAGTTGGGTCCCCATGAGACTGAGGAGAGTCGAGTATGAGAATCGATCTTCACAGTGAAAAGGGGGTAATGCAAGGCTCAAGATGCAGCTTTGCGGTACCCCATGTTCTTGGGTGGAAAGCAGAGACAGAGTGATAATGACACAAACAAAAAAAAACATGAAATAAGAATTTGGAAATGAAGATCAGCAGATGACCTCTGAAACCAAAGAGGTCGTGAAGAATGCCAAACCTCCAAGCTATGTTGTGCACTTTTCCATGGCAAGGAACACTGACACCATGTGGTCTCTACATAAAAGGAATTCCTGATCAGTGATTCAAGGCAGATCAGGTGGTCTAAGGTAGACCTTTGCCTGTGAAAGCCAAACTGCTGTTGGAAAGAAGGTTGTAGTGATCGAAATACCAGAGAAGTCTGGCATTTACCATTCTTTTCAACATCTTGCACACACAGCTCATCAACATGATGGGATGATAATTGGAAGGAATCTTGGGATCCATTCCTGGCTTGTGGAAGACCAAGATGATGGCCTACAGTTGTAAAGGTGTTGTCCAGGTGTACTATTCTGCCTAGGATTTGGTGGAGAAAATCCTGAACCCTCTCCATCATCTAGTTCTCTATGTCTTCACGGGAGCCTTTTGCAACTCACCAGGCAAGTCTTTATGTGAGACTAATGAACTATCCTTATATATTTGCCATCGGCAGTTGTCCCTATAGTACGCATCAAAATCTTAGTCCAGAAACTGCTCCTAGCGCAAATCGCAGTTGATCCTTACTCTATGGTGACAGATGTTGGAGCATGGCATTATGGATATTGGATATCAGACACACAAGAGTGCAGAGCACGGTGAAATTAAAATGAATGACAAAACCCAGATGTATCACAATTCAAGGACTGCATGCCATCTATAGGGATAATGCCAAAATCTCCACTACCTATGGTCGAGGGAAAGACAGCACCATATAGATACAGCTCACCCCACGACTACCTATGGCGAACAGTACTATAGAAGTAAAGTTCATCCATCGGTCAAAACCTAAATTTAATCTGTGTCCTGGATTGCTACAAACAAGGATATACAATCCAAGTTGCCTCAGCTCCCGTGATGGGAGCTCTTAGTCCGACCCGTCCATCTTAGCCTGTCCAACTGGTGCCACTCTGGTCAGCAATGCATTCAACTTCATTTAGGTCCTGAAGCCCCCCCCCCCCCCACCACCACCTCAACAAGGTGGTTCCTATTTGGGGGGAGAGAGCAAGATGAAGCTTTTGCACTGAGAATGGCCTGTTGTAAAGCTCCAGCCAGCTAAGTGGAAGGAGAGCAGAGAGCATTCAGCCTTCTTCTTCAGGGCCAGAAACTTGGGGCAATTAGAAGAGGAGGAAGAGAGGGAGGAAAATATTTCTTCCAGAATGTTGGCAATTGCTTGGGGATCAGCAATTGCCTGTCCATTGTGCTCCAGGATCGATAATGAGCAGGATGTGTATATCCCACCCATCTTCTGGACTTTATACCATATGACCTTAGAACTGCTCACACAGATGATAGATGACATATATTTGATTCAAGATTCCTTCTGGCTCTGACATCAGATGAAATAGGCTTTCGCTTTGGTGCACTTGAAAGCTTCAACGTTGGAGGATGTCTGATATCTCTGAAACACTTCCCAAGCGCCTAGTTCTGGTCCTTATGAGCTGTGTTGCAGAATTTCTCCATGGTTTCAGAAATCGTGGAATTTGTGTTGAAGTTTGAAGAATAGTCTCAGAAATAGTTTGTGATGTACTTTATGAACAGGAGAGGCTGAATATATCTTGTCAGATTGAGAGAGTTGTAAAAACTTCTAAGGGAAGATGGTTGAATCCTGTCGGGCTTGCCAGTTGTAAAGTTCTTTATATAAATTAAAATTAAGGTATCACACAGCTAGAATAGTAATAAGATTTATTCACGATTATGCTGTGGTAATTAGTTTAAAACATTTAAAGTACGGTTTTTTGGGAGCAAGTCTCAAAAGTGAGAGAGTGCTTTACATCTTATAACCCAGTTATAGGTTCTACCTTAAGATTACCCATTTTTCTATACAGCTTATCTATGTGGCTCTTTTCACCTAAGAGCCGCCAGAACAAATATATAGAATAAGACATATTTATCAATTTTGCTGGTACAATTGCACTTTGCAAACATTTGCAAGAGAGAATTTATATGGCCGGATGGGATCTTGTGGCTATCAATAATCAAACAGTGGTGGAATAACAATTTATTGAATAACAACAATACAGTAAGAATTCCTGGCTGTCTGGCAATCTGGGCAACTATTTACTTATACTCTACTAGCCAGAGAGGACTGCACTGAAGTGTCATTGAATTAGGGATAGGAAACACTATCCAAATTCAGTACTGTAAGTCTCGCATTTGAGCGCATGTGTGGCTGAAACTCTGGTCATATATAGCTGTCAGCTTTGGTTTCCCCAAACATTCATTGTAAGAAGCATAATGGGAAAGGCACGGGAATTAGATGCATTTGACAGAGGGCAGATCGTAGTTGCCCGACAGATGGATTCGATTCCCAAAATTGTCAACGAACTTGGATTTTCTCGTATGACAGCTTCAAGAGTGTTCCGGGAATATGAAAATTCTGGCAAAAAAAACAAGCACCCGAATAAACTGCAAAGGACAACCAGCCTTGAATGATCATGGGTTTTGCCATCTAACCCATATCGTATGGCCGATAGGACCAGACATTATCTGAAATCACCTCCCATCTGAATGTGGGTTACAGCCAGGAAGACAGTGCATGGACTGTGTGTAGTAATATTAAATAAAGTGCACACAATAACAATGAGAAACAATCATAACTACATCACAGGAAGTAAGGCAATAGGAAATTCAATGTCAAACAAACAACTTAATTACACAGCAATACCTTTACTAGTAATAAACTTTTAGTAAAAAAAAATTGTTTGTCATTAAATTTAGCATTTTCATCCTAACGTATATCCTATCCTTCCCCTGGTTGCTGTAGTCTTGACAGAGAGTCAGCAAAAACCTCTCTCCCCTATCAATTTCTAATAATTTAAATTTTAACTTAATTAACTCTGCTACTATAATGCTACCAAAAGTACCTTCAAGATTAATTTTTCTACTGAGCTTTAGGTATTGCAAGGAAATCAAATTCGAATTAATTACATAAATTTGAAAACCACAATCAAGAATACCTGTAATCTTATTGTTATCTAACTTTAGAGTGACTTCTTGAAACTTGTTATTAATTTTGAAAGAGGAATCTAATTTATTATGATTTTGTACTCTGTTGTATGTAATCCAGAAATTCTTGCTATCATAGCTATTGGTTGATTAATTTCTTGTCTTACTCTTATCTCCTGTGTTTGATTCTGAGTATGTCTTTTCGGATATTCCTTACATAAATGTGAAATGGATCTGCGATCATACACTTCCTAACATTCCTTCAGAGCTTGCCCTAAAGGTAGGTGCAACTTTGGGGACTGTGTTTTGCAAATTTCTTGGTGCTGTGTAAGGTGTCCTGGCTGTGTAACATCATTACATTTTGTTATATGCTTGGCATCAAACTACAATCTAGACCAAGACATGATAAAATTTCTCTTAAAACCTTCATATCTGAAGAAAAACCTTCATATCTGAAGAAAATAAATATCTTTCAATCTTCTCTGATTATGATTCTTGGCTACATTTACATTTCTATTGGGACACCAGGTAATACATTTATTATTAACTCTGACAATTGGATTCAAATTACAGTATTCACATTTAATATAAATTGACCACTCCTACAATTAAAATTATGAATATTCTCATTAGATTTTATTTTGCTCTTATGTTGGAATTGGCTAAAACAGGTGGATATTAGCAGCATTTATCAGAGTAGGCTTTTCCTTTTGTCTCATGCTGTCTGAATGAGCCGAATTAATATGGTGACTGCCACATGGGCCAAATGTCCTTGTTTGATGAAGTATAGAAAGTATACTCATTTTAGTGGGCTGCTTCCCTCCATAATCTATACTCTGTGTTTTCTGCTGATAACTACACTGGGCATATCTTTAATGAATTTCTTATGTTCTAAAATTCCACCTGGGTCATTACTCTCAAAAACATAATTAAACAAACTCCCATCAGAGTTTTTCTGCCTAATGCCAATGAGATTTTTTAATTCTCGGTTTGCTTTACTTCAGAATATACAATATCTTTCTTAAATTCATCACAAGCCATTTCCTTTAATTCTTTATTATTAATTAAACTCTTAAAATTATTCATTTCTTTGGCATTATTCTTGATCATAGCTGTTACTCTATCACTATCAATGCAAACACTTTCATTACTACCATATTCAGAGATACACTTGTCTTTACTAATTTCCTTAAACCTAAAATTCATATCATTTACCGTTAGCAATTTCAGTTTTTTCATTCAATATAACCTGATGATGGAACTCTTTTACACAAGGCATTTCATTAAGTAATTGATATTGATTTTTTAATTCAGGATTATATATTCTTGGTAACTGATCACACTTCTTAACAAATAAACATTTTGCTAATTCCAAATTTATTTCAAGAATTACCTGTAACTTTATTCATAATTTTGGCATCAATGCATAATAAATCATAAGCTTATTTAAAAGTAGAGAACTACACAAATTGGAGTAATAGCACACTAAGTTTTGATTACATTATCAGTGTTTACTTCGTATCTATCAATTTCTAATAATTTAAATTTTAACTTAATTAACTCTGCTACTATAATGTTACCAAAAGTACCTTCAAGATTAATTTTTCTACTGAGCTTTAGGCATTGCAAGGGAATCAAATTCGAATTAATTACATAAATTTGAAAACCACAATCAAGAATACCTGTAATCTTATTGTTATCTAACTTTAGAGTGACTTCTTGAAACTTGTTATTAATTTTGAAAGAGGAATCTAATTTATTATGATTTTGTACTCTGTTGTATGTAATCCAGAAATTCTTGCTATCATAGCTATTGGTTGATTAATTTCTTGTCTTACTCTTATCTCCTGTGTTTGATTCTGAGTATGTCTTTTCGGATATTCCTTACATAAATGTGAAGTGGATCTGCGATCATACACTTCCTAACATATCCTTCAGAGCTTGCCCTAAAGGTAGGTGCAACTTTGGGGACTGTGTTTTGCAAATTTCTTGGTGCTGTGTAAGGTGTCCTGGCTGTGTGGGTATATAGCTGTCTGCTACCTTTATGAAACTTCTCCTGATTTTTTTTTTTTTGTGTCCTAGCAAATTTATTATCAGAGATGAAGCTGTCGGAATGCAATTCCACTGTCTCAGCCAACTTTTAGGGCTGAAACCAGTGGTCGCTCTCCTGACAAATTGCATAGCTCAGCGTGGCTGCAGGTAAAAATGTCTTAATTTTGTACGAAATTATCAAATGCAACACCTGATTTAAATTTTCAATATTTCTGCTCTTTATATAATAATCCCATGTCTTTGATAATCTGGAAGCAAACTGGATTTAGGTTTCCAAGTCACTTTGCTTCATCAAAACGCATCGATAAACAGCTGACATTAGCCGGCATTCTGTCAAAACTTTCTGTTTGACATTCTGAAAGCTTTTCAGCTCCTCAATAGACAATGCTACTATCGTGTTATCAACAAATTTCCCTAACAATGAAATTATAATCAGGGCACAATAGCTGTCTAGTATGTTTTCCAGTTCAAAGCTTTTTCTCAGTTCTCTGAAAATATGTAGAGTTTCTTCAATATTATGAGGGGGATTCAGCAAAGCATTTCGCATAATGGTCGAAAAGGCTGCTGCTATGCTTTCTGACTACACTCGGTACTGCTAGCTCTCAAATTGTTGTATGTAGCTATCCTTGCCAGCGCAATATCTCTTTCCATTTCCATTCTAAATCATCATTATCCATTTCTCTTAATCTTAGTTCTTGCTTATTTTGCATCTTGATCATTTTAATATGAAAACCCACATCTTGCACTGATGCCTGATCAAGGAAAGCACTTTCTGCTAAAATCTCCCTGTCAGCAACTGAAACATCCATAGTATTATCAGTATTTCCATATTTCCACTATACCCTGAATTTAAGTCTTCTTTCATCCCTAAATTATTAGTATCAAAACTCTTAGACATAATATTAACTTTAGATCGTGAATTGGTTTCTATACAATTTAAAATAACTTTAAATTTTCCTAAAAGACTATTGGCAACACAAAATTTACAGTGTGTTGGTCTGCCACTGCTTTTCCAAGCCAAATCTTTTACGATGCAAGGGTAACTGGACTCGTTGCTATAGCTGATGTTGACTCAAGAACACTTTGCTGCATGCTGGATTCCACAGGAACAATTCTAGACACACAGTTCAGAACCAGTTTAGCTGCATACTAGATTCCACAGGCACAATTCTCGACACACAGTTCAGAAACAGTTTAGCTGCACCTGGAAAGTTTGTACAATATCTTCTGACAAAAAGTTCAGGAACAGTTTTCTTCAATAGGTACAATTTCACAATTTATTTCTACTATGTATCCATATATATGATGTATCCTATGAAATCAATCCTTGTCAGACTGTGACAGTTGTGATATCTTTTATGGACAGGTGAGGCTGAATATATCCTGTCATATTGAGTTGTTGTAAAGACTACTAGGGGGAGGCGGTTGAATCCTGTTGGGCTGTGCCGGTTGAACAGTTCTTTATATGGCCAAGTGGTTGTATGATCTTGTGGCTATCAATAATCGAGCAGAAGCAGAATACAACTTAACAATTTTTTGAATAACAATACAGTGTGAATTCCAGGCTGTCTCACAATCTGGGTGACTATTTACTTATACTCTACTAGCCGTAAAGGACACATAAACCATATGATTTATGCACAGATCTCCCCCTTTAGATTCCAAGGGAGAAATCCAATGGAGTCCCTCGATAGTCGGACTCAAAAACCTCATCACCACACTTGAACATGACAACTTCACTCATGACCTCTCTGTTGCAGAGCTCTCACCATTCTCCCTTGTCTCCTTCTCTTCACTTGCAACCCCTCATAAGCTCTCTGGGCTCAAACCCATTAGCTTAACTTTTCAACAGCCTATGGTTTAATCCTCTCTGATTACCACAGACAGCCCCACTCATCATGCTGACCCCTCGCCTTGACATTTAGCGGCATTGATCCTTGCAGATGACTGGAAGCTGATTATCTGCATCTCCACAATCAGCGCCTGTGTGTCTAGTCAAGGAATTGCGGGGAGTTCCTTACATTTACTTTGTGTTAATACATATCGAAATCCAAGAGTAGAAGGGGGTAAGGAGGTGTTGAATTTGACATAGTTGATGCAGCTTCTTGGAAGATACAGTCTGTCATCACTGCAACATTGATTGGCTCCTGGCTGACAGAGTGTTTGTCAAACTCACAAAGTAGTTTTAACCACTTCTGTCAGTCTGATCAAGGCTTCATCATGATATGCATGAAGGGTTGCAAGGCTCTATATAGGATATTGTACAGACCATGGAAGGTAATCGCTTCTATAAGGGTTGTCCTCCCCCTCCCATGCAAAGAGCAGAAAGATCGAAGAGCAGCAGATAGAGATCAATGGCAGTGAATGCGGGTCAGAGAATGAAAGTAGGCACTGACACCAGTGTTCAACAGGGAGAGAAAAGGATCCAGGAGACATTTTGCTCCAAGACCCCACTGCTCCCATTTACACCAGCTGCCCCAAAGAGGACTGTGTCTGTTGAAATCCCCAATGATGAGGAAAGAGGACTGCAACTGTGAGATGAGGTCTTCCCAGAAGATAGAGAGTCAACAAAAATCCCACAAAGTGGCAGATGGCAACCATCTTTATGTTGGTGGTGAGGGTATGACATGGAATGCAGAATGGCGACTCATGAAGATGGCGATACCCTCATAAGCTGGACCATCTCCATCCTGTTCCTGTCAAACAAGAGAAAAGTGTCATATTGTGGGATCAGTGGCTGTCTGCAAGTATGTCTCCTGCAGGCACATGCAGATTGGCTGGTGTGCCTGAAAGCATATCTTAATATCGTCAAGATTCCTCTGGAATATACAATCCCATTTTAAGAGTGTGGCCAGCTCAGATCTTAGGAGAATGGGGAGACAGTGATTTCTCATTTATTTTTATCATCATGAACAATAGTTTAGGAAATTGAGGGCAGTATGTATCCAGGTCCTCGGAGTCATTTGTGGGATGTGGATCATCATCATCATCAAGCAGCCATGGGCTACAGAGGTCCAACCAGACCGTGCAATTTAGTTCTCCAACGAAGTCTGTCCTGAGCTATTATTATTAGAATTGGTGTGCAGTGGCCAGATGCAGTAGATGCATCTGGCCACTGCACATCTGGCCACTGCACACCAATTCTAATAAGGTCCTGTTTGACATTGTCTGCCCACCGCATCCCAGGTCTCCCCCTCTTCCTGAAGCCTTTAGGTACATTGTTCATAACCCTATTCGTCAATCTATAATTATCCATACAGGAAACATGGCCAAACCAACGGAGTCTCTTTCTGCACAATATCTGCTTAAAGGAGGTTGAAAACTCCTTTGCCTAACCTCATCATTAGTTACAAAGTTGAACCACCTAATGCACAAGATACTGTGTAAACATATGGAATCAAAAGCATCTAGTTTCCTGTTATCTTGTTTACAAAGTGTCCAAGTTTCACTACCATAACTAACCCTGGAGAGAACCAAACTATTATACAGTCTAATTTTAGTCTTTAGGTGTATACACCTATTTCTCTGTACTCTCCATAGATTCTTAAAAGTCCCAGCAGCAATCCCTATTCGTCTGTTAATCTCATTCCGCACATCACCATTATCTGTTACATAGCTTCCAAGATAATTAAACTGTGACATCTGCTCAAGACTACAACCATTCAGATTAACTGAATCACAGCCTACCTGACCAATTTTCATCACTTTAATTTTCTCTCTGTTTATAACCAAACCAACTCTACTACCAGACTCATCAACAGCTCGAATGGAACAGTTTATCTCATCAACATCATTTGCCAAAAGGGCTAAATCATCAGCATAATCTAAATCAGAAATGTTAGTATCTCCAAACCATTTAAGGCTAAAATCTTTCTCTAGCAGTGAATTTTGAATAACATAATCAATAACTAAACTAAAGAGAAAAGGAGACAAAATGCATCCTTGTCGAACACCAGAAATAATGCTAAACCAATTGCTACAAGCCTTACCAATTCTCATACACGACTCAGTCGTGTATGAGAATTGGTAAGGCTTGTAGCAATTGGGAGATTGACGAGGAGTGTTATTATAGAGGGCTTTCATTATGTTAACTAACTTGTCTGGTATACCATATGATCTCACAATCAACCACAAATTATGATGATCAACAGAGTCGAAAGCCTTTTTGAAATCGACAAAGCTAGCAACCAAAGGTTTCTGAAACTCTAAACATTTTTCAAGAATCTGCCTAAGTGAAAAAGTGTGGACCAGAGACTGCAAAATGAACAGGGGAAAATGGTCTTTTTCTTGGGTCCTGGTAGAGGCCCCTTTGGTTTGGAAGGTCTCACTGTCTGCGATTGACGAGGAGCGGAGACTTCTAGTGGTGGAAGTAGAAGGTGCTCTACCACGAATGGAAACCGGAATGGACGTCGAGATGGATATCGACTTCAATATCACCTACTATAAGAGGTACTTTGCAGCAGGTGAGACAGTGATATCAGTCTGCATTACCATGCAGACTGATTACCATGGAAGCCATCACAATGACCATGCATTACCATGGAAGCCATCACAATGATGGGCTTTCTGATTACCACAATGGAATAGGAAACCTTGCCAAGTGGGGCAGGCAGTACAATGAGCTTTCTCACCTCAAGTTAAATGGTGTTATTTACCATCTTATTCTCTTTCCTTTAAGACAGTCATACGAGAACACCAGATAGTCACTGCTGCCATTAAAACAACTTGCCTGCATGACCTGGATCAGAATGATCCACACTGCCACAGTGAGTGCAAGTGGGTTTAGCATGGCAAGCCATGTGGGCAAGCTGTATGTTTGACATTAAAAACATCACAGGGAGTTGGAGAGGTATGACTGTACTTCACAATGCAGGTAGCCTGCCTTGATAGCAGCAGGCAGGCAAGGGTTAGGTTGTTTTACCTCTGAGCGGCACTTTTTTGCACACCATGGGCTAAATGGCCAGGTCACATGGACCCCGAAGGCTCAGAGAAAGTTGGGGGAGGGGACCCATTGAAACAGCTGTTGGGAGACAGATGGTAGCCTCCTGTCAAGGCCATCCAGCGTGTTCTTTAACGTGCACAGGGTATGGCTCTCCCGCACACAGGACCACGGCTTAAAGTCCCATCCAACGGGCGGCTGCCTTTCCAAGCCCATCGGTGTCCCCTACTGACCGTGGGCAGGGCGGGGAATTTTGCAGAGATAAATCTCAACGCTGACCCAGCTGGGACTCGAACCTGGGAGCTACAGATTACGAGCCTGGCACGCTACCAACTGAGCCACCCCCACCCCAGGAAGGCAAGGTGTGTTAAATGTGACAATTAGTATCTGAGTGGGCATTAATTACCCATCGCAATGTACCGAAATCTGGCAGACTACAGGTGATGCATCTCTTTCTCCTTCCATTTAGAAGAGTCACATGAGAATGCCAGAGGGTCATGATTGAAACTGACACAGCTGATCAATCAAAACCAGCATGATCCACACTCTCACAGAGAGCCATGTGGGTTACTACAGCAAGTAGTGAGAGCATGACCATATCTCTGACATTGAAAACAACACAGAGAATTGGGGATGTATGGCCATACCTCACAATGCAAATAGCCTGCCCTGATAGCATCAGGCAGGCAATGTGTGTTAAATGTGACAGTGTCTGAATGGGCATATTTTACCCATCGCAATGTATCAAAATCTTACAGACTACAACCACTTCTCATGGAGCTAATTCCGAGCAAAGCTCCTCCTCAGAAACTTTGAGAAGGCACCACTCTGAGACCACCTCACGAGAAGAATTCAGCAACTGATGAGGTGTTGAAATAGGCACCCCACCAATCACCATGGCCTTTAGGAGCAGTTCAGTATGTTGAGTGCAAACAGTCTCAATGAATAAGTCACTAGATCTCAAGTGCTTAAAGGATTTTGGACAATCTTCAAGACCTCCCAAATCCTTTCGAATGAAGAATGGGGGCATATCACTAAGGACTTGGTGACCATTGAATGATAAAAAAATGTTGGACAGGTGAAGATACAGAATTGATGATAATGAGGATGAAAATAGGTAATGATACACTTGTTTACAGCTCAAGGCAAAAGAAAAACAGAGTCTAGAAAGCATGGTTGTTTTATTGGTAGGTTCAGTGCCTATGGTTCCCGTTCACCATGGAGCCTAACTAGAGAATGGCCAATTGGATATGAGGGCTGCATGGGCACTATACCCATACAGCCAGTAAACAGAGTCCCCACAAACAAAATAAGGAGAAAAATAAAGTGTGAGGAACTGTTCTGTCTTCACAAAATAAAAATACCCAGGAAAATAAAAATGTGTGGAAACTTGCAAACCTGTACCCAGATTTGGGTAAGGCACTCACTGCACAGGTCTAGCAGGTCCAACCCACCAGCTGATTGATCCTGGGGACCCATCTGTCAAGTTTGGCACCTCCTTACGCCCTTCTATTCATGTATATAGGTATTTTTATATTTTGATATGTATTAACACAAAGTAAATGTAAGGAACTCCCCGCAATTCCTTGACTAGATACACCGGTGCCAATCATGGAGATGCAGATAATCAGCTTCCAGTCATCTGCAAGGATAAATTCTGCTAAATGTCAAGGTGGGGGGTCAGCATGATGAGTGGGGCTGTCTGTGGTGATCAGAGAGGATTAAACCATAGGCTGCTGAAAAGTTAAGCTAATGGGTTTGAGCCCAGAGGGCTTATGAGAGGCTGCAAGTGAAGAGAAGAAAGGAGACAAGGGAGAATGGTGAGAGCTCCACAGCTGAGAGGTCATGAGTGAAGTCATCATGTTCAAATGTGACGACGAGGTTTTTGAGTCCAACTATCGAGGGACTCCATTGGATTTCTCCCGTGGAAACTAAAGAGGGAGATCCGTGCATAATTGTATGGTTTATAATCCTCCAGATTGAGAGACAGCCAGGAATTCATACTATATCATTGTTATCCAATAAATTGTTATTCACCTCTGCTCGATTATTAATAGCCACAAGATTGTACAACCACCCGGCCATTAAGAGCTTTACAACTATCACAATCTGACAGGATATATTCAGCCTTACCTGTCCATAAAGTTCATCACACCACTTCAGGACATCCTACTTAACTGAGAACATACCAAAGTAATATATAGAAGCAACTGTCAAAACTAGTACACACCCTCACTAAGAGCAGGCTACCCAATAGTAAGATGCAAAAGGGAACCCTGGTAGTCCTGAGCTAAGGAGAGCAGATGAGGTCCCCCCAAGCCACTACCAGGATCCTACTTTCAAGGGACATGGATCACCACATACAGTAAATATGCAAGTGAGAGTTTAGGACCCTGTGAAAGTACCTGAACCAGCAAAATCTTCACAGGGTGGTCCACCTACCACAAACAGGAGCTTGCATCGAGAGATATGAGTAATTGATGATAACAATTATATGTCTACATAAAAGAAAGTGTTTGAAATGGCTTCCCTCAGCAGCAATACATGCCTCACAGTGTATACTCATTAACTGTAAAACACATTCCTGAAGTCCTGGAGTGTTATGAATTTTTTGAGTCTATTCACAATCCGTTCATGGAGAGCTTATGTATTACGAACTGGGGTATCATAAACATCAGTCTTAACATATCCCCCATAAGATGCTCATAAGAAATCCAGTGGATTTAAATCATACATACATCTGCTATGCCATCAGATATGCAAATATACACAGCATCATACCTATTGAGAGGATTCCTTACTTGTACTCTCTAAATGTGCTATAACTCAGAAGGGAAGCATTTCTGGCCAGATGTTCACATGAAAAATTTTTTTTTCTTATGCGCAGTAGTACACACTCTCAAAGTTTGACTAGATTTTTTGTAAACCTGTGTACATAGATATTTATCAAAACTAGGTGCAGCCCTAGAAAAAAAATTGGGGGGGGGGGGACAAAACACTGGATATTCATTACAGTATAATATTCCACCTCCATTTCAGGTCTTTAAAAATGTGTGAAATATGCAAAATTAAACAATTTTTGCCTACACTGCCCTTATTAGCATTATCAAAGGGAGGGAGGAATGCCTCCACCCCTTAAATATGGTCCTGATCAAAATAATCAGTCAGAGCCTGGATAAGCTAAGAGACAATGACACTTAGCTCTTATATGGGCTACTTACAGTTTAAAATTAAATTAAAATTTTTAATTCTCTATGACACTCTTAAATGCTTTTAAGCATTTCAACAAATGGTCTGTGCTATCAAGTATCAAAAGTTATTAGGGAGATTTTACGCACCATAGAGAACTGGTAGTGAGAGGAACTTCCGGGATGCTAGTGAGTGACAAGTTTATTTTTGATGTTCTTGTTGGCAAGTGACAACTCAGTAGAATTTCAGAAGGTGATGCCGGATGCTGGTAATTTATTTGATCAAAGTTTTGTGACTGCAGTAGTGTCATAAGTAACTAATAATAAGTTTGTAGCATACAGTGATTAAAAACTTTGAGGTCTACGATGTGCATTTTGCACTCTTACTTTGGGCGCATTGCATGTCCTGAACCTCAAAGTCTTTAAGCACTCTATGCTACCAAAATATTATGTTACTTCCGACACTACTGCAGTCACAAACCTCAATCAAATAAATTATCAGCATCCCACATCAACTGAAATTCTACTCAGTGGTCACTTGCCGGTAAGAACGTCAAAAAATAAACTTGTCACTTGCCAGCAAGAACATCAAAAAAAATAAACTTATCACTTGCTGGCAAGAACGTCGAAAAATAAAATTGTCACTTGCTAGCATCCCGGAAGCTCTTCTCACTACCAATCCTCTACAGTACATAAAATCTCCTCAATAACTTTTGATACTTGATAGCATAGAACATTTGTTGAGTGCTAAAAACATTTAACAGTGTCATAGAGGATTAAAGATTTTAATTTAATTTTAATTACTGCACTGTGAAGCTCTACTGTAATTTTTGTTACTTATAATTTATTTTTATGTGTTCCAAAGAGTCATAGTAGAGCTAACTAAGCTATCAAATAAGAAATGCTACCAAGACATATATTAAGGTCTAGCAATAATCTTGGACATACACAGAAAAGCAAACAGCAATCAAGAAATGATGGTCAAGTATTTTCCATTCAGAGTAGGTGCCAAGAAGTATTGTAATGGTTCAAAGACAGAGAATGCTTAAGTACCTTATCCTTAGAATGCCTTTCAGGACTAACCTCAGCACAGTGTATCAAGGCATCGCCACTTTTAATGCATTTGCAAAACTTAGATCTCAGTTTCAATCCAAGTGAGGAAGTCAATTCTCAGCCTGATGTGTTCAAGGTGGAGCTGCCAAAATCTAATCTGGCTGATGCACAGTAATGCTCAGAGATTCAAGTGGAGTTTTCTCATACTAGAAATGTTAATCAAAAATTGATGACCTTTTAATTCAGATGTCAGTTCACTGCTCTATGCCTAGATGGTAGCATGGACAAAAGTGCAATCAGCATACTTAAAAGACATACCAATATAATATGAATGAGATTTGAAAAATAGAAATACCGAATGAAGCTAATAGATGGCATCAGAGAGCAAAGCCAGATCTAGCACTCCCCCCCCCCCCCACAAAAAAAATCAGAATGCTAGTAGGGTTAAGAAGAAAATAATTATTAAACTTCTTTATATTTCATGCATTTTTTAAGAAATGCAACCCAAAATGACTGTTTGATGATGATGATGAACCCTTTGAGACTGGTTTCTATATAAATATCTGCAATTCAGGTGTGTACTTCTAGCAGTGTATGGATATAACCATAAAATTTTTAAGTTGTGATCCTTTCTATACCATACTATGACTTCATCATACCCAGTCACTGTATTCTCCAGTGTTGAGCACTATCTCAGGATGAATCCCATCAATGGGTGATTCCACTCTGTTAACATCTATGATTGAGGGAGGAGTCATGAAGGCTTATCACCATAATACGATCCATGGGCTACAGAAGTCCAACCAGATTGTGCAATTTAGTTCTCTAAACATATCTGTCCTGATCTACATCTGTTACATTTGGCCATGTACACCAATTCTAACAAGGTCTTGTTTGACACTGTCTGCCCAAGGCATCCTGGGTCACCCCTTTTTCTGTGGTGTTTAGGTACACTGTTTATAACCCTATTTGCTAATCTATAATTATACACGTGGGCAACATGACCAACCAATGGAGTCTCCCTCTGCACATGCTGCTCAAAGGAGGTTGCCGACTCCTTTGCCTAACCTCATCATTACTTATATAAAGTTGAATCCACCTAATGCCCAAATATAATGTGTAAGCATCTAGAATCAAAAGCATCACGTTTCCTGTTATCTTGTTTACAAAGGGTCCAAGTTTCATTCCTATAGCTAACACTAGAAAGAACCAAACTATTATACAGTCTAATTTTAGTCCACTAATGCAGCACTTTGACGTTGATTCTAATTTTAGAGGAAAATTTTAGAGACATTTTTCCTCTAAAATTAGAATCGATGTCAAAATGCTGATTTATTAGTGGATGTTGAACTGTCAAGTTTATCTCATTATTTATCATCATTAGAATACTTGTAAGACATGCTTTCCATCTATATGGCAAATAGAAAGTCGCTTTGTCTAAAATTGCCTGAATAGCTCCTATATGTGACATAAAAGGAATGTTCATAGTGTTAATTAGAGGAGATCTTGATTGGCGCCGGTAGCTAAGTGGTCCAGAGTACCTGACATGTTATCAGGAGGTCGTGGGTTCATATCCCACCCGGCTCAAGACAATTTTTCCTCTAAAATTAGAATCGATGTCAAAGTGCTGATTTATTAGTGGATGTTGAACTGTCGAGTTTATCTTATTATTTATCCTAATTTTAGTCCTTAGGTGTATACACCTATTTCTCCACACTTACCATAGATTCTTAAAAGTGCCAGCATCAATCCCTATTTATCTGTTAATCGCATGCCACACATCACCAGTATCTGTTACATAGCTCCCAAGATAATTAAACTGAGACACCTGTTAGGAGTGGAACTATTAAGATTAACTGAGCCACAGCTTAACTGACCAA
The DNA here is from genome assembly GCA_038380435.1 of Ryuthela nishihirai. Classification (NCBI taxonomy): domain Eukaryota; kingdom Metazoa; phylum Arthropoda; class Arachnida; order Araneae; family Heptathelidae; genus Ryuthela; species Ryuthela nishihirai. Next base: position 155,746 of record JAWZYU010000070.1, read on the forward strand.
TTTTTATCACTAGTTTTCTCTCTATTTATCACCAAACCTACTCTACTACCAGTCTCATCAACAGCTCTAATGAAAGAGTTCATCTCATCAACATCATTTGCCAAAAGGGACAAATCAACAAAATCTAAATCAGAAATTTTCGTATCTCTAGACCAGTGGTTCTCAACCTTTTATGCTTCATGTACCCCCTGGAAAGGTGTATGTAATTGGCATACCCCATATATAGATAGATAAAACTATAATTATAGTATAATAATGCCAACTTAGTGACTTTGTTACTAGATTTAGCGACTTTTGAACTCTCATGGCGTACCCCAAAAATTTTACTGCATACCCCATGTTGAGAACCCCTGCTCTAGACAATTCAAGCCCAAAATCTTTGCCTTGTAGTGAATTTTGTGCAACGTAATCAATAACCAAACTAAAGAGAAGAGGAGACAAAATGCACCATTGTTGACCAGCAGTAGCAATGCTAAACCAATTAGTTAGTTAATTAGTTAACACAAAGGATTACAATATTCAAATCAAAAATACTTTAAATTAAGTGAAATTTGTTTTGCATCTTCCTTAGACAAGAAATTAGAAATCAACTGATCACAATAAACAAGTTGATGAAGATAATCTTTGTCACAGGTATGTGCAATTCGCAGCCTGCAAACCATTATTTCTGATGAAAAAAGTTCATTTACTTCTTATTTATTAATTATGCAAATTTAGAATTGTTCCTTTATCCTTTTTCTTGTCACAAAAAAATTTATCGGCGCAATCCTTCTTCTTTCCAGTTTTGCATTTGTGGCTTTCCATTCATATCTAAACTCAAAAGTGACCCTCATTGTTGAAATTAAAGTAATATTTAACTCTTGGAAGTATCAATCTATAGTAGAGGCAGAGATTACCTGTCAACATATTTTTTCAGCAAAAAAAATTGTATGAATTCCGAGTTTCACTATGAGTGGGACATGAACCTGGATTCGTGACAGGTGTTCTGTCAGGAAAGTTTATTGGTACAAATAGCTGAAAAATGAACTAGTCACTTATAGTTTAGAGATCAGAACACCTGGCATGAATTCAGATGTTGGATGGCATTCTACTCATGGTAAAGCTCATTTTTTCTGCTGAATTACTTCTATGAAGTAGTTTCCTGGGATTTCACTTCTATAAATTTATTGATGATAGATTTATACAACAATGGATAAAAAACTACCCTTGTGGGATTTTGATATAAAAGTGATTTTACAACTTTAAATATCAAATCTTTTGTAACTGATTATAAAATGAAAAATTGGCACCTATGGTTTTAAAAATAGTATACAACTTGTAAAACAAAACCAACGAGCATACCTATTTCACCTTCTTCAATAGTATCATCAATAATGCTACACACATCCTTGCAAGGAGGTTTAGGTTCAAGTCGAATATAATGATAACCTCGAACTTGTGCCACCCACATTACAGTTATAGATGGCTGTGGGTTCACCTACCACACAGAAAAAAAATAATCAAAGTCTTATAGATACAATGAATGTTATTTAATACAAGTTCTTTTAATTCTAAACTTTCTTACTATCAGTAAAAATATGTCTTTTAACTACTCTCAAAAGCGCCAATGATGAAATCCATTTTTGCTGCACTAGCTTAGAATAAAAGTTAGTAATTCCTTTATATTAACAAGGAACTCTAGTGTTTTTTGAAGAACTGATACATATCCCTATATATGTGGTTCACATTAAGTTTAAAGAACTGATACATATCCCTATAATATTATGGTTCACATAACATCTTACATTAAAGCAACTTACTAGAAAAGTAACAGATATGAAATTTAACACGTGTATGCTACCAATAATTAAATTTCTCTATGATCTAGGGCTGTAAAAATAAATGTTTGAAGTAACACATGAGGGTTGACCAGAAAATAAGAATTGTCTGTACTGCACCAACGGAACTTTATATTCAAACACAACTTTTACACGTTCATAGGTCCATAATGTTAACTATTTTTCAAAAATAATTACCTATGTGATTGGGACTTTCTCACAACATGAAATCAGTGAGTTGATACCAGAAAAATACAATTCCAGGCTATGAGTCCACGTCTATTTTAAAACAGCCTATTGAACAGCAAAATCTGATGCAAATCTGCTGCCTCCAAGATATTTCTTAAGGGGGCAAACTGGCGATAATAATTTACGACTAAATCAGGACTGTAGGTGTGTGTGTGTGTGGGGGGGAGGGGGTTACACCTTTCACCCAAATTTCTCCAGCAAGTGTATTTGACAGGCTTCATGGGGACTAGCACTGTCATGAGGTATGGCAACTCCCTTTGAGAGAACTCAATCTCTTATTTTTCTAATCAACTCGTAAACATCAGAATGTTTCACTGTAGGAGTCAGCACTGACTCTTGTCCCACCCTCCATAAAGTCCACCCTTCACGTCTCTTCACAATCCCAGAATATGGTAACCATCACCTTCCCTGCAGAAAGAATCACTTTAAACTTTTTTAGCCTCTGAAACTGCCATGTTTACATTCAATCAACTGCTTCATTTCACAGGTAAAGTGATGCATCTACATTTCATGCCAAGTAATGATATGATCAAGAAAACAGTTTCCTTTCTCAGCATACTGATCAAGAGTTAACAGGTCATCACACGTTACATACATAAACATACAAAATCCTATGCAGCCATGGGTTATGGAGGTTCAAACTAGACTGTGCAATTTTCCTCTCCAGACATATCTGTTCTGATTTACAGCTGCTGCATTTGGCCACTCTAGGCCAATTCTAGCAAGGTCGTTTGATATTGTATGCCCATCACATTCTAGGTCTCCCCCTTTTCCTGAAGCTTTTAGATACATTATTCAAATCTTCTTTGACAATCTGCAACTGTGAATACAGGCAACATGGCCGAACCAATGCAGTCTGTGCACAATATGCTGCTCAAACAAGGTTGATGACTCCTTCTTCTAACTTCATCATTACTTACAGAGTCAAAGCACTTAATGCCCAAAATACTGTGTAATCATCTAGAATCAAAAGCATCCAAGTTTCCCATTATCTTGTTTACAAAGCATTCAAGTTTCACTACCATAACTAACCCTAGAAAGGACCAAACTATTATATAGCCTAATTTTAGACTTTAGGTGTACATGCCTATTTTACCACACTCCCCATAGATTCCTAAAAGTCCTGGTGGCAATCGCTATTCTTCTATTTATCCCATGCTGCACATCACCAGTATCTGTTACATAGCTACCAAGACAAATAAATTGAGACACTTGCTCAAGAGTGCAGCCATTCAAAGTAACTGAAACACCATCTGACTGACCAATTTTCATCACTTCAGGTTTCTCTCTGTTTATCACAAAACCTACTCTATTATCAGTCTCTTCAACAGCCCTAATGAAAAAATTCATCTCATCAACATCATTAGTCAACAAAGCCAAATCATCAGCATAATCTACATCAGTAGTGCACTCAGTATTTAATCTTGGGGAAGCTGAGGAGCCCACCTCAGGCAAACCTAACTACTATATACTAACTAAGTTCAAAAAATGAACTGGCCCACCTCAGGCAAACAAAGTAGTGCTCAGTCCACCCGAGCACTACTTTGTTCGAATTGTGTGCACAGCGGCCATGATTCCGAGAGCTATAGGGTATTCCCACCTTATGTGACCGCTAATTCATAAGTAGTATAGAAAGAGAAGATACGACACAATATAAATATAAGAAATGAATTTTAATTAGGAAAAGATTTTTGAAAAAATTTCTAGTGTTTTTTTTTTCCCTTTTACTTTGGGGGGAGGTGCCAGGTCCCCTTGCCCCCCCCCCCCCTCCTCTGGGTGTGCCACTGATCTAAATCAGAAATTTTGAAATCTCTAGACCAGAGGTGGGGAACCTGCGGCCTTTGTAGGCCATTAAATGCAGCCTTTTGAATGAATCCAAATTTTGCAGAACAAATCCTTTTATTTTTATTGATAAGTTTTTGTTCGTCTTTTATTATTTTTATTTTAATTTTAAAATGAACATATTTAAAATACCAAAGAGTAAAAGAAGTTCAATGAAATAATCCTCCCCAACTGACGGCCACAAATAAAGCATTAGCAAGTCACAAGGGCTATTTTGACACCTGCTATGCACAACAAAATATTGTGCAACCAAATGCACAACAAAGTCATTAAAAGTTTAGTTAACCTTAGAATTAACAAAATTTTTCCATTTTTTGAACTTAGTTAGTATATAGTAGTTAGATTTGTACAAAATAATGTACATTTTGAAGTGTATCTAACTGAAGTTTCTTGAATGCGGCCTTATTAGATTACAGCTAACTTAATCTGGCCTTCCAACATGAAAAGTTTCCCCACCCCTGCTCTAGACCATTTAAACCATAATCTTTCCCTTGCAAAAAATTTCATGTAACAATCAATAACCAAACTAAAGAGAAAAGAAGACAAAAATGCACTGCTAAATCAATCATTACAAACCCTTACCAACACATGACTCAGTATTATTATTATTATACAGAGCTTTCATTACAATAACTTGTTAGGTATTCTGTATGATCTAACAATCAACCACAAATTATGTCTATTGACCGAGTCAAAGGCCTTTTTGAAATCTATAAAAATAGTAACATGTTTTTGAAACTCTACACATTTCTCAAGAATCTGCCTCAGTCAAAACATTTGATAAATACTCTATCACTTCTGAATCCACACTGTTCATCATGCAGTTGTCTATCAACAAAGTTCTTAATTCTATTAAGTATACTCATGAAAAGAACTTTACTTGGAACAGAAAGCAAGCTAATTGCGCTATAATTATCACAAGAACTGCAATCACCTTTTTTAAAAATTGGGACAATAATATGCTCTAGTAAAATTCTTGGGGGCAACACCCCAAGAATTTGTGCTGTTTAACAACTTCCTCTGCTTTGTCAGCCAAGCTATCAAGCGAAACAAGTGCTGTTTAACTGCTTCCTCTGCTTTGTCAGCCAAGCTATCAAGCGAAAGATTCTTATCAACTGTTAACTTATCCTTTATATGTTTATTAAGTTCATTGTAATGTCATATGTTAGAACTAGAAGGATCTTAAAATTCATATTATTCCTGTACTTCCTTCTTTCAGAAAAAGATTCCATAGCTTTATCACTCATATAATTCTGTTTCCTCTGTTCCCTTTTACCTAAATGAGCTGTTAGCTTCAAGAAAAGCCTGTTTAAACCGATCCCATTCTTCCTCAACTTCAGCAGTAGGCAAACCACAATTGTCATAATGACAAAGTAGCCTATCATGGTATGCTTTGGCTATATCTGGATCTTTCAGACATTCAGTGTTAAAACTAATTTTCTTAATGTTCACACAACATTTCTTAAGTTTCAGCTGCAAGACACTTCTCTTGGATGTGTTAATGGTCAGACTCAATTTCGGCTCCCCTGTATGATCTGGTATTCCTAACTGAACTAGCCCATTTGCTGTTAATTAAAATATAATCTATCATATTCCTGTGCAACCCATCAGGTGAAACCCATGTACATTAATAAATATCACAGCATTTGTAATATGTATTAGTTATTCACAAACCATTAAATTTACTTACCTGTAGAAAACATTCTCCATTGCCATTGGAACTACCAATGCCAAAGGGGCCTAAAACTCCTGCCCGAAGATTAGGGTCAGTACCAACTTTAGCATTGAAGTCACCTAGTACAAGAGAAATATCTCCTTTCTTCACAGAATTCAATATCCTGAACCTGTCTGTAAAACCTATCCTTCTCCTTCTCATCAGAGTCCTCTGTGGAGGAATAATAACAGATGGCATTCAAGTCTTTACTTTTTGTTTTAAATTTTTCTTGTAAGAAATCTTCCATTAATGCAGTCATATCCAAGAAGAGCATCACTGGTGTCTGCTGAGAAGCAAACCTACACCTTGTAGATGCTTTCCATCCTCATCCTCCCTGCCTGAAAAGAGAAATTTCACGTTATTTTTAAATATCACATCTTAACTTGTCCATCTCGTATCTTGCAAGCCTAGAATATCTAGGTTATAACGCTGGAATTCCTGCTTGAGGACATCAAGAGAATAATCTCTATATAATGTCCTTACATTCCACATACCTGCAGAGAGAAAATTATTAGTAGATTTTTTAAAGAAGCTAGGTTTATCGAGATAGGTAGGGACAACAATATCAAACAGCCCCCTGATCACAGGTATGGGACAAAGACTTGTTCCCCCTCTGCTAAAGGCTGAAGTCACCAATGCTGATAGGAACTTCAGGCACCACCTATTCAAGAGCCATATGACCTGCTGAGACACATTACTCTAGGATTGACGATGCCTACCTAGCTAAGTGAGGGTTCAGTTACCTGCAATAGCCTCTGATTAGGATTATCCACCAGCTGATATAAGGTATCCCATGCCTCTGTTCACTTAGGGCTGGCAACCCACAAGCAAACAGAAAACACAGTGGCAAATTCTCCCTCATCAGAGGCCCACCAGTGCAACAAGTCCAGGATCCATAATCAAGCTCAAATCCATAAACCAGTCCAGTCTAGTGGGTATAAATGGTCAGCATCATGAAGTTGACCACTCCTCAGCAGGATTGAAAAAAAAGAGAAAAAAGTGGCCATAGATGACCAGATCAGTAGGCCACACTAAACTGGCAGCCCTCCTCTTCCATTCCCTTCCAAAAGAGAATATCTCTTTTTATAGGTACTAATGGCCTGCACCACGAGAATGTGGGGTTGGACATTAGATGCTACACCTGGCCAGTTTCTGTGCATCATCACTGGGGATTGGTACACAGCTCTCCTTCCAGTTTATGCCTAGCTACCATTTACAGAGCATCACACATTATCCTTTGTGATTTTCCATCAATTACCTCAGACTTTATGATACCCCCAGTTCATTGTAACATTGGTTCATTGATTGTTTCAGGGGTTTTTGGCACATGAGAAACTAACGTTATAATGAGCTAAACAGCTCAAAGAGCTAAAGATACAGAACCCTCAACCTTTTTTTGTTCCAGCAGATAATCGTTTATTTTTAAAGATGAATTGAAAATTCTTTTTTGGGTCAAACAGGAATTGATGAAAAATGATTCACACTTTTGGAATCTTTCAAAAACTATAATTGCACCTTCTAATGGTGAATGCAGTTAAGCTACAAATTTGAAATTTTAGTGGATAATGTGAACAACATGAAGTTGTCATTGGCAACAACAAACTGATTCCTTAGACCCAGGGTAGGTGGGAAAATAAGACATTTCTGTTTAAAAAAATAACTGTTTGCTCACAAAAATAAATCAAAAATTCTTTTTAAGTTAGATAGGTATTAATGAAATATTAAGGTTTGAACTTTTCAGGTCTGTAAATGGTAGCTAGCCATAAACTGGAAGGAGAGAGGTGTGCCAATCCCCAGGAATGATGCACAGGACTGACCATAGCAAATGTCAAACCCCACCTTCTCATGATTAAGGCAGTTAGAATCTTTCAAAAAATATATTCTCTTCTGGAAGAGAACTGAACAAGAGGGCTGTCATATCAATATGACCTACTAATCCAGCTGCAAATAACTACTTTCTAATTTTTCTGTCCTGCTGATGAATGGTCAACTTCACAGGGTCCTGGTGCTGACCATTTATATCCACTAGACTGATTTACGGCTTTTAGAGACAACAGAAGGTATTAGTGGGCCTCTGTTGAAAGAAAACTGCCGCTCTTTGCTATTTTCACGTGGGTTGCCAGCACAAAGTGAACAGAGGCACAGGATACATTATATCAACTGGTGGATAATCCTGATCAGAGGCCATTACAGGATACCTGAACCCTTACTTTAGCTAGTTGGGCATCTTCAATTCTACACTGAAGTAATGTTCTCAGGCAAGTCAGTTTTTATCTAGATTCTGCTTCTTGAAAAGGTTCTGATGGTCCACCCATTCACTTTTCTTTTTCCTTAACCAGTTTTACTTTATTTACATTATATTCATAATTTTGGGGATTTATTTCATTTTGGACTTACGAAAACTAATTAAAAAAATTATGAAAGTTAAATTTTTGAATAAAAATTGGTGTATTTATAGTTTATTATTGATTCTGTTACTATGTTGTTGATGTAACCATGACAGAAAATATTAATATGGTAATATACTTAAAATGTTGTTTCTAATGTGTATATATGTTTTTTATTTTAACCTTATACTCCGTGTGCGAGTCTATAAACTCTTGTGGAGTTGTATATTTCCAAAATTTTTGTAAATACTTATATTGTATCAAAATTTAATATAAATGGAAATAAAGGATACTACTACTACTACTACATTTCTCTTTTCTGATCTGTAAAAGGAGTTGCGCACTTTTGATTGTCAGCCACTAATGCACACTTTAAGACACGCCCCTCTTGCATCATAGGCAAAGCAGGCGTCAAATTAAGCAGCAAATGTTTTCCCAGCATGTAACAGACACGTGTCGGATTGTACGCCACTTGTTATACTAAGTGATGTTAGATCACAGAGTCAGTAGAGGAGTGTGGAGTTAGGAAGGTGGTGAAGAAGTCGGACATTAGTAGCCAGTTTTTGCGAGTCATAATTCAAGATGGAGTTAGTTATTCCAACTTTTATATTCATCAGCTGAATTGGTGAGTTTTTTAATTTTTCGGAAATTAACTTTGTTATATGAATATTTGACTTTTGCTATTTTTCTCTTGAGTCCATTAATTATTTTTTGATTAGATTTAAACTTTAACAATTTGACAATCCTTTTTGAATTCTTACTCAATAAGTAACACTATATACATAACAAACCCTATTTTAACTTTATTTGGCAATATTGCCTGGTACCCGATAAGCTATCCGGAGTTTGAATCTATTTTGGATCAGACAAAAGGTCCAACTTGAGAAAGTTAATAATCTTCGGAGCATTACAGAGCCAGTAAAGAAAGTAGTGCCCGAATAGCGACTGTATATATATATATGCATAAATTGTATGTTATTTAACATAATTGTCAAAGTTAACAAATTTTTGAGCTCATTAGCTATTTGTACCAATCATAGATTTAATGGCAGTTTAAGCCGAAATTTTTGTTGAGCAAGAAGCTTAACTTTTGTATTAGTCAAAGATACTGAAGTTTGAGTGCAGTTATTGCTGATAGTTAAGATTTTTATTGTATGTGTGTAAAGATTAGAAGTGTCCAGACACATACGATAAACTTTTTGATAAGCAAGTTTATTTACAAGTTTAGTATAGCTTTAGTATTGTATTGTTTTATAGCAATACCTTTTGAGTGCTGCTCCAAAGAAAAAAAAGTTTCAAAATTTTTGCAGATCACTAAACATGTCTGCTAGTAATATGGCCATTTCTGCCATAATGACTTCCAACTTAGATAAAGTAAAATATAGGTTGCAGAATGTGATGAAACAAGCAGAAGTGTTAATGAATATGCTTAAAGAGCCTTGGGAGAAAAGGGGAACGACAACCCCCCGTAAATTTGCTGACAATGCTACGTCAGTTCAAGAACATATAAACTTTGAATGTAAAGTTCCATTTTTTGTGTCGTCAGAAACAAGTGACAGAACAGAGCATTATCAATCACTTCAATGACAAATTTCCAATCTATTTCTTAATTGTAGTCCTCATGTTAATTGGCCTTTATCTGAGATAAGGTTTGATGGTTTGAAACATCCGTCATCATGGACATTTGTCAAGCCCATGGAAGAGCATTTCCATTTACATGAAGTGCCCGACAACAAAAAGGTGGTTTTTGCAGTATCTTGTTTAATTGGATGTGCTGAGCAATATTGGAATAACATAGGATGTCATGATGGCATAGAAAATTGGGTAGACTTTAAAAACGTCTTTTGGAAATTTATCCTCCTTACAATTATGTCTAAAACTATGATTTCACAGAGTATGATCGCTGATCATTATCTCATTGCAGCTATATTTGGATCAAAAGATGAGAAATCATATGGAAAAGTCTCAACTGATATCAAAACAACGGATATTAACTGGTATTATGAGCATAAAAATATCAAAAGGGAAATAATCTTAACGAACTGGTCTAAATATAACAAAAACTCAACAAGAACACAAACATAATACCGATTTTTATAATTTCTTTAAAAATAAATACAATGAAATTTTAGAAAAAAATAGAAAACCACATAAAAATTTAGAACATTTAAATAACCATAATGTTATCAAACAATTGATCACAGTGGATATCATCAATTTAATGGAGGGTAGAGATAAGGCTTGGATTAAATATAAAAATAACATAAAAAGTGGTAGGTATGAAGCTGAGTGTAAAAATTTGCGCAATTTAGTTACAGCGAAAATCAGAAATCAAAAACAAAATTTTTATAAAGAACAATTAAAGATAAAAAGAAATGATATGAGAAAAACATGCGAATTAATCCATCAAGCACTAGAGGATAAAAAAAAAACATCTATTGACGAAACTATCATTAAGAACATGCCTAAAAATTTAAAACCTTTACAAATTGCAAATAAATTTAACAGTGAATATTGTTCGTTAATTTTACAGATAAGAGAAATAAACCAAGAACCTGATGTTGAATTTGAAACAATCAATAACACTACAAACAAAAACTCAATTTATATACCTCCTGCAAACAGGACAGATATTGTGAATATAATCAAAACTTTAAATAAGGACAAATCCCCTTGATATGACAATATACAAATTAAACACATTAAAAACTGTGTCAAGGTATTTGCTGATGTCATAAAAGAAATAGTAAATGAAAGTATTTCAACAGGAACAATACCAACTAAGCTAAAATGGCAATTCTGCGACCAATATTCAAAGGAGGAACAAAGTCAATTATAACTAATTACAGATCCATTGCTATTTTATCTTCTGTACATAAAATATTGGGAAAATATGTTTACAATACTTTACATAAATTTCTTAGTAAACATAACATTCTCAGTGAAAATCAATATGAGTTTCAAAAAGGGAAAAGTACCGTGAACTTACTAATGAAATTTACTGATTTAGCCTATATGGCGCTAAATAAAGGTGACAGGGTTGCAGTGTTTTTAATTTACAGAAAGCCTTTGACACATGAAGTGGATCATGATATTCTTCTACAGAAATTAGAAAAGTATGGAATTAGAGGAACTGCATTACACTGGTTTCAAAACTACTTATCAAATAGATTTACGGTAACTAAAATTAACAACACCTACAGCAAAAAGTGTGAAGTTAAATTCGGTGTTCCTCAAGGATCCATTTTAGGCCCGCTTTTATTTCTGATTTACATAAACGATGGTTAATATTATTAAACGATGGTTAACAAAATTCAAACTAAATAGTACCACGTTTTTATATGCCAATGATATAGTTTTAGTTAATATAAACAAATTGGAAGAAGATGCTGTTAAACACTTTCAAAAAGACTTTAATATTATTAAATGATGGTTAAACACAAATAAACTGCATCTAAATAGCAATAAAACCAAATGGATGACTTTTCATTCACCTGGTTTCAAAATTAACAATAACTTAATTATTAAATAAAATAAAATAAATACCCCCTCAAGCAGCTGCTTGCCACAGAGGTCTGACAGGAGCCTGTCAGTTTATATGCCATAGTAGAAGGTCTGTGAGGATGGCAGGACCTCGGCAGAAAAACAACACACACAACCATGCCTTACCCGGGGCTCGAACCCAGGTCCCGTAGATTAGTAGCCAAGCGCGCTAACCACTCGGCCACAAAACACAAAATTAAACTGCAGAAAAAAGGGAACCATTTCTGAGCTAGATAACTGTGGCTGCATAAAAAATGACAGAGTGCATACAATAAAATATCTAGGATTACATCTTGACAATGCCCTCTGATGGAATGTTCATACTGAGAAAATCTGCAGCACATTAAGGCTTTGTGCTTTGAAATTAAATAAATTACGATATATTATGGATACCAACACATGTATATGTTTTATAAAGCAATCTGTGAGTCCCTCTTAAATTATGCCATAATGATACAAGGTACAACCAACTTAACAAATATTAGAAAAATAGAACACATTCAATCCTCAATAGCTAAAAATATTATACCAATTAAAGACCGCACACATCTAATTACAGCCCAAGATAGATTTATTTACTTGGATATCTTACCTTACCAGAGCCTATTTAAATATAACATAGTTATATGTAATTTTTTCGACAACAGACATAAAAATAAAGTCCAGCATGATAAAAACACAAGATTTAAAGAAAAAAATTATTTTCAACTACCGAATTTTACAAATAACTATGGGAAATGCACAAGCGGCTACAAAATTTCATACATTTTCAATCAATTACCAAGGGAACTTGCTAGCTGTAAATTCGTTCAGAGAAATAAAACATGAATTAAATAGATTTTTATTAAAAAATTAGATAATTAATATTAATACCTACTGACAAATTATGTGCTGCTGAATGTAAACATAAAAATCCGATTGTTATTTTAAAATATTCTAAATGAAAAAAGGTAAAATAATTTTGTAAAGAGAGCATATTATTGAATGTTGAAATTCTAAACTGAAATAGTAAGATAGCACATAGTAAATGCAATGTGATATAAATATATTAAGATTAGCAGATTAAGGAAGAAAGAAGATATTATGTTTTATGCCAATGTATTATTCTCTCCTGCAGAAAAGCTGTTAGCTTTGCGGGACATCTGTAAATAAGGAATGATTTATTTGAATTTGTCTAAAAAAAAAAACACGACACATCTAGCTACAGAACTTTTTTCACAAACACAAAGGGAAGGAGATGATATCGAAAAATTCATCTGGGATACAGCAGAGTTATACCAGATGTACGATGCTGATGCCACCAAAATTTACATTATAAACTGCATATTGTCTCAATTACTTTTGCCTATTAGGGAATTCTTAGAAGTACGAAATGTAAATTCAATTTCAACTTTAGTCAAATTGGCTCAGCAGTACACCGCAAGAAGAGAATCTGGGAAAACAGCATTAAATCAACAATGGATACAATCCTCACCAAAGCAATGCTATCAGGTTGTCTCGCAAAATGACTCTCACACAACCGGAAGTTACAGTCCCGACAATTTGCACTGAATGCACCTACAACAATGCAGAACGGAACAAAGCAGAGATTATGTTCCGCATCAAGCTTTCTAAATGAATCTAGACCAAAAACTTTTGCTATGAATAAGAGAGAAACTCTCAGATGTAATTTTTGTGGCCGACTTGGGCACATGGAGCAATATTGCTACAGAAAAAATGGCAATTCGGGAAACTTACGTTAGGATGTTTGAGCAAGAGGCCAAAGTTCCTCAATTAAAGCCCTCTCATGAGTTATGTCATATCACTGTTGGTACACATAATGTTATAGATTTACATTTCGTTAAGTCTTGTCACGAAAAAACTGAATATATCACAACGATATAAAAGCCAATCTTTCATGTCCAAATGAGTAAGTTTTAGATATTAATGACAATTATAAATTGAAATTGCAGCCGTGGTCCAGTGGACTTTCTAATTTACCTTGTAGTTCAAAGCAGAATGTTCAGGAAGAAACTGAAAACTTTTCTGTCAGTTTAAATAATTTAGATTTGAAGAAGCAAGATGATACCATGAAATGTGTTGAAAGAGTTTTAGAGGAAAACAGTACAAAATTAAGAGTTTGTACAGGTTTACTATATTGCTGTAGGTAAAAGTATGTACACAGTCATATCAGAATAATATGACCACCTACCATAGCATATGTATGGTAGGTGGTCATATTATTCTGATATGACTGTGTATATATGACAGCCGTTGATGTTGTTAGAGTGTCAAAAGGATTTGTTGCAGAGGGATAAAAGAAGCACTTACTCAGAGTTGACTTCAATGCGTTGGCATTGTGGTCAAGTCAGCTTCTGGTTCTCCTCTTTCTTTGATGGCTGTCATATGCATGGGAAGCACACGACCAATTTTGCTGCTTCTTCAGCAGCAACTTTTTCAAGTGTAAGGTCAAAGTTTAGGGCATCTGGAAGTGGTTAATGGTCTGAAGGCGGTGCATGTGCACTGGTGTATTTCTTACCTAGATGTTTCAGAGGTGGGTCCCTAGGCTGGTTCATTATGGCTGTAGTATGAGGTAATATGGGTTTCTCCATGTGATTATCAAGAAGTTTCCACAACCGGAAACAAAACAAAGTACTGGCCAAAGCCGTCTACTGCGGGTAATGCATTATCAAAATTTAATGAAGCTGAAATTATTTGTGCTCTACCAACACAATACCAACTCAATTATACTAAACAACTTGCAATGTATAAGAATAGAAGACATAGCATCAAGAAATAAATTTATGCCATCACATCAGCCTTCTTGATAATCACACGGAGATACCCATATTACACCATACTAGAGTCATAATGAACCAGTCTAGGGACCTACCTCCAAAACATATGGGTCAGAAATGCACCAGTGCACATGCATCGCCTTTGGACTGTTAACCACTTTCATGTGCCCAAAACTTTGACCTTACATTTGAAAAAGCTGCCGCCGAAGAACCAGCAAAACTGGTTGTGTGCCTCCCATGCATACGACAGCTGTCAAAGGAAGAGAACCACAAACTGACTTGACCATAATGCCAATGCTTTGAAGTCAACTCTGAGTAAGTGCTTCTTTTATCCCTCTGCAACAAATCCTTTTGACACTCTAACAACACCAACGGCTGCTGTATATACATACTTTTATCTATAGCAATATAGTGAACCTTTACGAACTCTTGAACCTTATGCTGTGTTTCTAACTTTATTTTGTAGTGCAAAATTAGGTGATGAAAAAGTTTTTGAACTAGAATTTTTAAAGGAAATTAGTGATGGAAATGTTGATGAGAAAAATGTTGAAATAGAGGCTGTAAAGGAAAATGTTGTTAATGAAGAACTATTAAATGAAAATGAGAAAAGCATTCCAGAAATTGTTTTGAGTGCAAATAATCCTGATGAATCTAACAAGTTTAGAAGTTTTCAACTGTTGAAACGTCATTTAGAAGCGTCATTTAGAAGCAGGCAGCAATAAACCTGGAAAGTACGAAAAACAGGCTCTTCAAAGACAAGCATGTAACAAAGAGGTGTCAACGAGATGACCACAGCCTGCAGAGCAACAACAGGCAACGAAGTAGTCAACATAGAATAGATTACATCACCAAGATCTTCAGAAGTGCCTCATCATCATCATCCACAAGCAGCCATGAGCTATGGAGGTCCAACCAGACCGTGCAATTTAGTTTTCCTAGCATATCTGTCCTGAACTACATCTGCTGCACTGCACACCAATTATAGCAAGGTCTTGTTTAACATTGTCCGCCCAAGACATCCTGGGTCTCCCACACTTTCTGTGGTCTTTAGGCACACTGTTCATAACTCTATTTGCTAATCTATAATTATGCACATGGGCAACATGACCAACCAATGGAGTCTTCCTCTGCACAATATGCTGCTCAAATTTATACACCACTTTCCCTATTAGGGTGATGGACCTTTTCTGGCTTGCAAACATCACTTCCCCGCAAATGAAACAAAATGCATCTGCACTATTAACACAGTTACAAGGCATCACTACTGCTGGATTAAAACTGCTAGGATCACTTATGTTGTACTTATGACTCAGGGGTAAATGAGAGTCACTTAAAAGACTTGCTCATCCTATGAGACATCACTTACAACTAATGATTGCATCAGACAAAGATGCAATACCTCTGGGGGTTGTGTGTATGGCGGGCTGATGCACTACAACACAATATGTTGCAATCTGCAGTTTAAAATACAGCGTTGCGAAATAGTTACCTATGTACTCAATGCGGACTGAGTTGTTTATACATGACCATCTCTGTCTCTCCTAAACAAGAGCCAACTGACAAATTTTATTCTCATTTTCATGCTCAGCACCTCGAAATTATTAAAGATTAGCTATTTTTATTTTAAAGCCTTTTTGTGTCTTGCCCAGTGTTATTTTAAGATTCTGATCTCTGTCTGTCCATCTGGTCGCTTGCAAGCTGAGAATATCTAAATTATAATGGTGGAATTCTTGTGTGAGGACATCAAGAAAATAAGCTCTGTGCAGAGTCCTCATATTCCAATTGCCTACGGAGAGAAAATGTTTAGAGAAATGTTTAAAGAAACTATTATTTATTGAGATAGGGAATGCTGACAATATCAAACAGCTCCCTAAGTGCAGGCATGGAGCAAAGACCCATTCCCCCACCACTAAAGGCTGAAGCCATCTACCCTGGAAGACTCCTCCACTGTAGAATTTGATGCCAGGAGAAGCAAGAGTTCAGGTGCCTGCAATGACTTCTGCTCAGGATTATCCACCAACTGATAAAATATATCCTTTGAATCTATGCACTTGGGCAGTCAACCCACAAACAGAAAAAAAAAAGCAAAAAATTCTCCCTCCACAGACACCCATCAGTGTAGCAAAATCAGGATCCATAATCAAGCTCAGAGCCTTAATCCAGTCCAGTAAGTTTATAATGTCAGCACCAGGACCCTGTGTGGTTGACCACATACCCTAAAAATTATACAAAGATTAGAAACAAAATACCAAAAAAATCAAAATTTCCAACCTAAACCTAATCAACAAGCTAATATAGTAAAATGTGCATATAGTTTCCCACTTACTACTGGGATAACTAAAACATTAATGTCTTAAAAAATACCAAATAACTTTACCACACACACATACACACTGTGCTTCAAATTATAAAAAAATTATAATAAATGACAGGGATAAATTAGTTACTAGGGGGGAGGGGGGGAGTATACAACATAAATATATCAGACTCTTCAAATAAACTTGAAGGAAAAATTAATTATATAAATAAAGCCTATAGAACATATGAGCAATGCATGACAGAGCATAAAAATGACATTAAAAATAAAAAACCAAATACAGCCATAATGCAAAAAATACTAGATAAGAAAATAAAAATAAATAAAGTTCAACATAAACCCCTAGTAGCTCCCCCAACTAAATTTCAATTGTAATACGCAAAGACATTAATGATCAATTTATATAAAGAAACACTCTGCAATACAGAAATACCTACTCTTCCAGCAACATGGAATTTCCTACTGTGCGAGCAACAGAAAAATTCGAGTTGCACAGTTCAACACTAAAAATTAGAGACGAGTATAAATAACCCTAGGCAGTCACCAATGTACTGCACTCGCACCTGAGGACACCCAAGACAGGAGGGGTGGGGGAACAAAACACATTGTAATGGTAGAGTGGAGGCAACTTTTTAAAAATGTTTTAATGTTTAATTTAATGTTTAATTTAACACTTTAATGTTGAATTGATTACATATTTTAAACTCTTTGGAGTTACTTTTAACTTTTAAACTTTGAATGTTCCTGGGTGGAAACGAAATGTCACCAAAGCTATACCATTCTGAATTGGACTGTGATTTCAGCATGTGCACAACCTAAACGTCGATGAATAATCAGGTTCAGCAAAGCACTAGTTGATGACTGAATATAAAGTACAAGGACTGGTAAACCTAATGATTCAACGTCAAACATAGCGTCCACTCAGTAGGTGAAAGGTATCACCACATCAGGAGGCATTAAATGTCTGTGTCAGCCATCTACTGCACTCAGAACTGGTGTGAGCAAAAGTCACCAAAGTTCAGTGTTCTGAAGAGAACCATCTATTAAGTGTCTGAACAAATGAACCATCGATAAGTAGCAAGTCCAGTAAACCATCAACTGAAGAACAAACATAATGTAAAAGGACTAGTAACTTCTAATGCTGGGACACCAGATAGAATGTCAACCTCCAAAGAGGATTAACAGCTGAAGGCATCAAGAATCTGTGCCAGCCCTCTACTATACACATAACTGGTAATAAAATTTTTTTTTTGCTCTTTTGTGTACTTCATCACCTAGTTAGTAAAGGTAGATTTAGAGTCAAAAAGAGACAAAGTGTAAATCGGGGATATTGCACCAGAGGCAATACACCTCAGATAAGGGAAGCAACGGTTGATACTGGCAACCACCCTAGGAATATTTTTAGCTTTTTAAAGTGCAATACCAGCTAGAAATCATGAGAATTAAACTTTTAAAATATTTTCAATTCTGTCAAGAAAGGAGATATTTGTGCTAGGTGATTGAAATGATACAGTTGGTACTGATCTGACTTTTGGGCAGGGATGTTAGGTTCTTTTGGCATTGGCAATTCCAATGGCAAATGGGGAACATTTCCTAGAAGTAAGTAAACTTAACAGTTAGCAAATAACTAACACATACTACAAATACCGGGTTGTTGGGTTGGGTTGTTTTACCTCTGAGCGGCACTTTTTTGCACACCATGGACTAAATGGCCAGGTCACATGGACCCCGAAGGCTCAGAGAAGGTTGGGGGAGGGGACCCACTGGAACAGCTGTTGGGAGACAGATGGTAGCCTCCCGTCAAGACCATCCAGCGTGTTCTTTAACGTGCACAGGGTATGGCTCTCCCGCACACGGGACCACGGCTTAACGTCCCATCCAACGGATAGCTGCCTTTCCAAGCCCATCGGTGTCCCCTACTGACCGTGGGCAGGGCGGGGAATTTTGCGGAGATAAATCTCAACGCTGACCCAGCTGGGACTCGAATCTGGGAACTACAGATTACGAGCCTGGCGCGCTACCGACTGAGCCACCCCCGCCCCACACATACCGGGACATTTATAAATAATATGTATATATTTCATGATGAAAGCTGTTACAAGGATTTAAAAATAATTTTCAAATCTTAAGGATTAATGAGTGCATTATGAGATATGGGTTAATTGAACTTATATGCCGTAAGGTCTAATATCATTACTTTTCACACTTCTTGTAATAATTTACCATAATTATCAAGAACTCTTATAATTATCCTCAGTCTTCAATCACCAAGGGAATCTTCAGTATATAACTTTAAAGGTAATTACCAGTGAATTGTCGGCTGGTACAGCGGCGATGGAGTTCAACTTCAGCTTGGCAGTTTCTCCTGCTGACTGATGTTCTTTTGTTGAAGGTGTTGAAACATTCCATAGCATACCAGTCCTTTTATTAAAACATGCCTTGATGTTCTGTGGTTCGCGGGAAGGCCATTTTATTGCACACACAAGATGGTTGATGATGTAGCTGAAGTCTTGTAATACTCCCAAGATGGATGTTGTTTTGTCGTTATTTTGGCTATGTGGGCAGTCCTTTAATATTTAACAGGCAATACTTTTTGTGCTTGCACTGGCGTAGTATAAAACTACCTTGCACATCACTCAAAAATCGTGTTTAAAACCTTTAAAATAGTTTAAAAAACATTGTGCACATTGCATATCAACTGTTAAAACATTCGAACTAAAATTGTGCATGCACCATGATGTTAAATGGGAGCAACACATTTCTTGCCATCTTTCCTTTACATGGCTTCCTCAGGCTCAGCTCTCTAACCTCTGATTCCTTTGCTTTATACTCATCTCGCCTGTTATGTTATCAGTCATATGTTTCTATGTATTTGTGTGTGCGCAATGAAATTGATGCAACAGGAGATTCCATGTGGTAGGCAGGGGTGGAATTCCGTGTTGCATACTTGATTTATATCCTTATGTATTAACAGTTTTTCAACAAATAGGAGTTGAAACTTTGAGTTAGGTGCTATTATAGGTGTAAACTCTTTTTTCAAATTATTGTTTAGTACAGTTTCAGCTAAAGCGGTATTTTGAATACCTTTTACTAAATCATTATGATGTTCTTGCATTCTTGTGTTGAATTGCTTATATGTTTTCCTAATATATTTGTCCTTTCCCTGTATTATTT
The DNA here is from genome assembly GCA_038380435.1 of Ryuthela nishihirai. Taxonomy (NCBI): domain Eukaryota; kingdom Metazoa; phylum Arthropoda; class Arachnida; order Araneae; family Heptathelidae; genus Ryuthela; species Ryuthela nishihirai. The sequence continues at coordinate 175,566 of JAWZYU010000070.1, forward strand.
TTGAGGGATCTAGGATAGTTATTTCATATAAATCTCCAATGGGTGCATTCCTGTCTCTATCATTTATTGCTAAATTCTTTATGGTATGTGTTACATTAGTAGGTAAATCAATTCATATTTCTTAAAGATGTTTTGCATTGTTTTTGTTATATTTTTAGTGTATGGGAAGCTATATGCATATATCTCTTTGGTATTTTCTTCGTTTGGCATTGGATGTGAACTTTTTAATACTTCAAATTTTGCATTTTTTCCCCGCCTATTTATTTATTTATTTTTTTTTTATTTTTTATTTTATTTTTTTTTTTTGGGGGGGGGGAGTTATCATGCTTCTTTTTCTTTTATGTAATTTAATTCATTTTGCAATGTTAACATTTCTGAACAATATCTGTGGCGTGAATAAAATGTGGGAAAAGACTTGCCCTTTTATATTTATTTGGGTGTGCAGAATGTATTATTATATTATATGGTATATAATTAGGTATGTGTGTAGTTTCACAATACTTATTGTTTCTTGTAATTAGAATGTCTAAGAATGATAATTTTCGGTTTTCTTCGGATTCATATGTAAATTTAATTGATGGTAATATATTATTAAATATATTAACTCCTGTAGTTGTGCAATAGAGTAAGGCCAGAAATTCATAATATCATCAACATATCATAGATATAGAGATGGTTTTAAAAAGGCTTTTGTCAAAGCCACATCTTCAATGTGTTGCATCACGACACATCGGCTGTGATTCCAGACAGAGGGGATCCCATTGGGACACCCTCGGTCTGGAGCCAAGTTCGATTATCAACGTTGAAAAAATTAGAGGAGGTAACCCAGACCGAGGGTGTCCCAATGGGATTCCCTCTGTCTCAAATCATGGCCGACGTCATGATGTGACACGTTGAAGACGTTGCTTTGACAAAAGCCTTTTTAAAACCATCTCTATATCTACGATATGTCAATGATATTCTGATTTTCTGGCCTTACTCAATCGAACAATTACAGGAGTTAATTAATATATTTAATAATATATTACCATCAATTAAATTTACATATGAATCCAAAGAAAACCAAAAATTAAAATTCTTACACATTTCAATTACAAGAAACAATAAGTACTGTGAAACTATAGTTTACAGAAAAACTACACACATACCTAATTATATACCAGCTAATTCTGCACACCCAAATAAATATAAAAGGACAAGTATTTTCCCACATTTTATTTGTGCCTACAGATATTGTTCAGAAATGTTAACATTGCAAAATGAATTTAATTACATAAAACCAAAAAAAGCAGGACCCCCCCCCCCAAAAAAATAAATAAATAAAATAGGTGGGGGGGGGGGAAATGCAAAATTTGAAGTATTAAAAAGTTCACATCCAGTGCCAAACGAAGAAAATACCAAAGAGATATATGCACATAGCTTCCCATACACTAAAAATATAACAAAAACAATGCAAAACATCCTTAAGAAATATGAATTAATTTATCTACTAATGTAACACATACCATAAAGAATTTAACAATAAATGATAGAGACAGGAATGCACCCATTGGAGATTTATACGAAATAACTATCCTAGATCCCTCAAAAATAATACAGGGAAAGGACAAATATATTGGGAAAACATAAAAGCAATTCAACACAAGAATGCAAGAACATCATAATGATTTAGTAAAAGGTATTCAAAATACCACTTTAGCTCAAACTGTACTAAACAATAATTTGAAAATAGAGTTTACACCTATAATAGCACCTAACTCAAAGTTTCAACTCCTATTTGTTGAAAAACTGTTAATACATAAGAATATAAATCAAGTATGCAACATGGAATTTCACCCCTGCCTGCCACATGGAATCTCCTGTTGCATCAATCTCATTGCGCACACGCAAATACATAGAAACATATGACTGATGACATAACAGGCGAGATGAGCATAAAGCAAAGGAAATAGAGGTTAGAGAGCTGAGCCTGAGGAAGCCATGTAAAGGAAAGATGGCGAGAAATGTGTTGCTCCCATTTAACATCATGGAGCATGCACAATTTTAGTTCAAATGTTTTAACAGTTGATATGCAATGTGCACAATGTTTTTTAAACTATTTTAAAGGTTTTAAACACGATTTTTGAGTGATGTGCAAGGTAGTTTTATACTACGCCAGTGCAAGCACAAAAAGTATTGCCTGTTAAATATTAAAGGATTGCCCACATAGCCAAAATAACGACAAAACAACATCCATCTTGGGAGTATTACAAGACTTCAGCTACATCATCAACCATCTACTGACAGTACCTACGGGTTAATACCTATGGTTGTTCAAGCATACTGAACATTCGAACAAAGAATATTAGAACATTAAACAGACATTAAAAATAAGCAACCTACTACGACATTAACACAAACCATATTAAATAATGACATAAAAAATTGAGCAAATTACATATAGACTATTAGCAACACCACAAACAAAATATTAACTCACTTATGCTGAAAATATGTTAATTAACATTAATCAACATAAACTTTGCAACACAGAGATTCCACCTCTGCCACTGGCATGGAATCTCTTGCTGCATGAGCAGATGCGCACAAATGAAGTGCCATAACCTCCGAATTTAATGAGACACGTATTTAAACTCACACAATATCGAAGAAGAGAAACCTGAGGATGCCATTATGTGAAAGTTGGTGAAAAGCGTAGCTGAAGGAGGGGGGCTTGTAGATTTAAACTTATTTTAAAGAATTTTAAATGAGTTTTAAATTGTGTATTAAATCTTGGGGATGTACAAGAAAACTACCTGTTTAACCAGAAATAATAGTGAGAACCTCTATTGTGAGGTATAACAAGTGAGTAACCAAAGGACTGGTATACAGGAGCTGAAATAATGGTACAACTGTACCAAGTGCCAACTACATCGATTAACAGCAGTCAAGATTGGTCAGCCCAAGCATTAAAAAGTGGCAATAGTGGAGATGATAAAGACCTACGAAATATGGCCAAAAAACTTCTACCAACAACAGACGGAAATGAAAAGCTATCTGTACCTGTACTAGCAAATTTTCCATCCATATTTTCACTTAAAGAACTTGTAACTATAATTTCCTCTAGTCTATAGCCCCTTTGTAATGGAAAGGAGAGCTTTCAGACTGTATCAAGGAAATTACGTTAAGAGCATGAGAATAGTAACATAGAGGTTACTTACCTCAATGGAATGTAATGCACTCCTCTCGATCTTAATTTAACTTTCATTGTACAGTAATTAATCGTGAAGAATCAAATTATAGTTATATAGCTGTGACTTGTAATTTATAGGGACTGTAGGCAGGTCAGGGAGTTACTGATAATTGAGTAGGTTTGTTGATAAACAGAGAGAAACCTGAAGTGATGAAAATTGGTGACGCAGATGGTTCAGTTGCTTTGAGCAGTTGCAATCTTGAGCAAGTGTCTCAATTTAATTATCTTGGGAGTTATTTAACAGATACCAGTGATGTGTGGCACAAGATAAAAAGAATAGGGATTGCTCCGGGGAGTTTAAGAATCTATGGAGTACAGTAGTTTGGTTCTTTCTAGGGTTAGTTATAGTAGTGAAATTTGGACCCTTTTGTAAGCAAGATAGCACAAAACTTTATGTTTTTGATTCTAGGTGCTTACACAGTATTTATTAAATCAGCACTTTAGCGTCGATTTCAATTTTAGAGGAAAAATTGTCTTGAGCCAGGTGGGATATGAACCCACGACCTCCTGATAACATGTCAGGTGCTCTAAACCACTGAGCTACTGGCAGCCGATCAAGATCTCCTCTAAACATGAAAGGAATGTTCATAGTGCTAATTAGAGGAGATCTTGATCAGCGCCGGTAGCTAAGTGGTCCAGAGCACCTGACATGTTATCAGGAGGTTGTGAATTCATATCCCACCCGGCTCAAGACAATTTTTCCTCTAAAATTTAAATCGATGCTACAGTGCTGATTTAATAGTTGATTTGGAATACATCGAGCTTATTTCATTGTTTATTACACAGTATCTATGTAGATGTTTTAGATGCTTACACAGTATCTATTAGGTGGTTTAACTTTCTAAGTAATGATGAGGTTAGAAGGAAGAATTACAACCTTCTATGAGCAGCATATTGTGCAAAGAGAGACTGTGTTGGTTTGGTCATGTTGCTTCTATATATATCAAAAATTGCTGAACAGAGTTATGAACAGTATGGCTAAGGGCCTCAGGAAAAGGTGATACATCTAGCATGCAATGGCCAAAGTCAAACAGGACCTTGCTAGAACTGGCCTACAGTGGTCAAATGCAACTATAGCTCAGATGTTTGGAGAACAAAATTCATACTTTTGTTAACCTCTGTAGTCCATGGTTTCATGAGGATTTTGTATATATGTATGTCAACACATAATCTACATTGATAAAATTGAATTCAAAACACATTTAATTAAAAAACTTACAACTTTATACTTTTTTCCACGATAACCAGAAGACATAAACAACCAGTTAGACTCAGTCATCTGAAGGACATTCGGCATAAAGTATGGACGATTGTAAAATTTTCTCAAAAACTTTTCAGCAGGTTTCTGACAATTTTCCCTAATAAAATATAAAAATTTATTCTGATTCTATTATTGGAAGGTTCATCAATCTGCCAAAAGAAAATTACATAATAGGTTTACTTCACTAAAGCAATTACTTTGAAAAGATTCTTTTAGAATAATAACCAGGCCTATTGCTATACTATGCTAACTACACTGGCAGAAATTGAAAAAGGAACACCCAGAAGGAATTCCTTTAGGAACTTCATATTATAAGCAGGTACGATGGTGGCATCGATGGTCAAAAGAACATTCACACACTTGCAGACATGGTTCCGAGCAACAAAGAGTTACAGATGCACAAGAGAATCGGCATATCAGGATGGGGCGGTGGCAGAGCAGACAACTACAGTGTCACAAATTTGATCCTTTGTCACACCAAGGTGCTACAAGAATGATACACAATCATCTTTTGGAAGCAGGACTATGGGCACGCATGCTGCTGGCATAGTTACCACTGTCAAACATGTTTGCAGTAGTGTCAAAAACGAGTTCACTGGAGGGAAGAATGGCTGTCTGTGGTCTTCAGTGTTGAAAGCCGATTCTGCTTAGGAGTGTCTGATGGTCGTTTACGTGTCTGAAGGCAACAAGGTAAGTGGCTTCTTCCATCATGCATCCATCAGCAACACAAGGTCCACACTGGGCATCATGGTGTGGGGAGTGATTAGCTAACACTCTGGTATGTATCTGGTGTTTGTAAGGGGTACACTGAATAGCAATACGTATGTCAGTGGCATCGTACAGCATCTTGCCATATTTGAGTGTAATTCCAAATGTGATATTCCAGCAGGATAATGCATCCACACTCCACCTGGGAAACTCAACATGCTCTTCAGGCAGTGCGCCAACTCCCTTGACCAGCATGCTCTCTGGACTTGTCTCCAATCGAGTATGTCTGGGACTAGATCAAAGACTCTTCCTCAGACTGCGACAGGCAACGACCATCACTGAATTATGCATCCAAGTTGAAAGCCCATGGAATGGTATCCCCCCACTGTGATATCCAGCATTTGTATGACCGATTGCATGCCAGATTGGAAGCTTGTATTGCTGCTCGAGGAGGTTCAACACTTTATTAAAATGGGACTTCTGTAAAATGCAATACTCATTAAAAGGTAAAATAAACATTGAATCACTTCACACTTGTGATCACTGTCTTTTCTCAACAAGTTGTTTCTATTAAATAAATCTCACAGATTACACTTCAATTGTTAATAGTGTTCTTTTTTCAATTTCTGCCAGTGTATATAGCCAAGTCTAATGTGTTAAATTATTTACTACCTTTAAATACCATACCAGCTCAAAATAGGCCAGGAGAGATATTAAATGGACTCATCCAAACAATGTTATTCCTTCCTCTTTACTACCTCCTACCTACAGTTTGAGCCAGTATGGTAGTAAAATGAGTAAAATATATTCAGTCAGCTAAAATATTTTACAAAACATTACCTCAAATATTACATAATGCTTTAAACAATAAATAACAGAGTTACCTGTTGACTTTTTAATATCTATAAATCGATAAATATTTTGTGAAAAAAATTTCGATGTACAGGATTCAAACCCACATCTGTCCAGAAACATGCCATAGAGAGGAGAGATGTGGGTTTGAATCCCATATGGTAAGCAATTTTTTTCCACAAAATATTTATTGTTTACATAATGCATTAGAGATATGTAAGAATCTAATGTTTGTAAAAATATAGTTTTAAGGAATGCCTTAGCTAAGCAATGCTTTTATTACAGGAAAATATACTGCTCACAAAAATTAGGGGATATTTCAAAATATATATGAAGCGAAGAAATATCCCCTAATTTTTGTGAGAAGTATATTTTGTTGAGAAATGGTAATGAATGTTTTTGTGGAGACCAGAATAACATATGTAATCTAATATCAAAATATGGATGAATTAATCTCATACTATATATGCTCTTCCCATCAGCCATTACTGCCCACTGTTCCTAAATATATTCATAACTTTATATTCATAACTTGTCACTGGTGTAAAGGCAACATAACCAAACTAATGCATTCTCTCTACATACAAAATACATCCTCTATGCAAACCTTAGCACTTATGAATCCATGATTCATCTAGAACAGCGGTTCCCAATCTTTTTGGAGTTGGGAATGAAATGAATAATTTTCATAATTTCATGAAAATGGAATTCTTTTCTCTATAAAACCAGTTGGAAATATATTTAGCATGTATACAAATTTACAAAAATACCCTACAAATTTCTAAAATGTCTCCAGAGTGGTAGAACTCCCATTGGCAACCACTCATCAAGAAGTTATTATTCAACAAAATGTTTAATTTGTTAAGCACATGTGCAGAGAACATCACAAGGAACAGACACGCATATTATTAATGTCTCTTTTGAAATTGGACATTTCATAGATGCTATTAAAAATTCGATTATTACACCTACTTATAAAATGTCAAAAAAAATTTACTTTTCTTTCATGTTCTAAAGACTGTTTCTTGAATTATCACCCAATCTATTATTTCTATATTCTCAAAAGTTGTTACAAAACTTATGAAAAAACATATTATGAATTATTTAGAAAATAAGAAAATATCAAAATATCGATATGGTTTTTGGGAAAAAAAAGGATGACGGAGCAAGCAATACTTCAATTTACTGGAGATATTTATAGTAATACTCATAAAGGTAAAAAAACAGCAGCTTTGTTCATTGGTATTCATAAAGCATTTGACTCTGTAGATCATAGTATTTTATTTTTTAAAAACTTTCTGATATTGATATTAGAGGTAGTTACTCCCTCAAGCAACTGCTTGCCACAGAGGTCTGACAGGAACCTGTCAGTTTATACATCATAGTAGGTCTATGAGGATGGTGGGACCTCAGCAGAAAAATAACACAAACATCCATGCCTTACCCAGGTCCCTTGATCAGTAGCCAAGCACATTAACCAACTCGACCACAGGAAGAAATTAAATTTAATTCTAGAAAAAAATGACTTTTCTTTCATGTTCCAAAGACCAACAAAAAATAATTTGCAACATCATCTTCATAGCACCAAAACTGTTTAATTCTTTAGATTATAGACTTAGGAATGAAAAAAGCTATTCTTTGTTTAAAAGAGAACTGAAAAAATATATTAGTAATATTAATGATTCTGAAAGCTTTGTTTTAATTTTTCATTCAATTTGGCTGCACATTTTGGTAACTAGCATATTTTGGGATTATCAACTATAATTGATAATTTTATGTAGTGTGTCATATCTAGCTGTGATTTGTTGCCTGAATTTCATTTAGAAGTGAACTTTGTAGCCTGGATGGATTTAAACCCCTTGGCACAAAATGTTAAAAACAATATTTTTTAGCTTTTGTTTTACTAATTTTATTTACTTATTTTTTTTCTCAGTTGTGTTACTGTTTTTATTATTTGATGTTCTTATTCACATCTAGACTAAATGTTTCCAAAGCTTTGTATTATAAACTTGTAAGAAATATTGTTGAAGTTGAACTTGATGATGAATAAAGAAAGATTATTAGAACTGCAATCAGCTGAAGAGCACTAATTTAACTCTAATAAAATCCTTGAATACATTATCTCTAGCGATAAAAATATTCAACATTTCAGTCAGCTATGCTAATCAGATCATTTCCAGGCCTCAGCATTCAACACACTTGGTGACTTATGTAGCTTTAATTTTGGGATAGTCAAAGTGGCTTCAGGATCTTAATGTAGAATTAACATTAAAGTGAGATATGCATTTCATTGCAAAACAATGGGGTTAAAACTAATAACATTCCATTGACTATCTTTAAGACAATTGGCCCATCTTGCCATGAAGAATTCACCTTTGGTAGACTTACTAACTTCATCCCTCAATCTATGCACAATTTTTTTCCTGCCAAATATTTATTACAACATACAGTTGTCATAGTGTTGAGTGGTTTTTACTGCTTTGGTAGCCCAGCCATCAGGCAAAAATTCTTTTCAGTTTCAACTAATCTTTTATATACCTAACATTCGTGTAATATTGACTATAAAGAATAACAGATTAATAATCCAATTTGCCTTCACATCCCCTATTTATAAAGATGTTTTATATTAATTAAAAAATTCAAAACTACTTATCTTCTTATGCCCTAAAAATAAAAAATAAAACATAGTCCATAATGAAATTACTTACCAAATTCATATTAACTTCAAAAGAATATAGGATACAATTGGTAAAGAATTCAATTGGTAAGAGAAACCAGTTTGGTACTGTGTTTTCCTTTGAAATTATAAGACCCGAGTAAAAATAGGATTTGCCACTGGGAATTTCAAGAATCTGTGGAGATTGTGGAAAAATAACCATATCACTTAAGGACTAAAATTAGGCTATATAATAGTTTGGTCCTTTCTAAAGTTTGCTATGGTAAGGAAACTTGGACCCTTTGTATGCAAGATAATAGAAAGCTGGATGTCTTTGGTTCTAGATACTTGCAAAATATCTCGGGCATTAGGTGGTTTAAATTTGTAGGTTGTTGGGTTATTTTACTTCTGAGCGACACTTTTTTCCACACCATGGGCTAAATGGCCAGGTCACAAGGACCCCGAAGGCTCAGAGAAGGTTGGGGGAGGGGACCAACTGGAATAGCTGTTGGGAGACATGTTAACCTCCTGTCAAGGCCATCCAGCTTGTTTTTTAACATGCAGAGGGATGGCTCTCCAGCACATGGGACCACGGCTTAATGTCCCATTGGACGGACAGTGGCCTTTCCAAGCCCATTGGTGTCCCCTACTGACTGTGGGTAGTGCAGGGAGTTCTGTGGAGATAAATCTCAATGCTGACCCAGCTGGGACTCGAACCTGGGAACTGCAGTTTACGAGCCTGGCGCACTACCAACTGAGCCACCCCCGTCCACCTTTAAATTTGTAAGTAAATATGAAGTTAGGCAAAGGAGTCAGCAACCACTTTTGAGCAGCATATTGTACAGAGAGAGACTGCATTGGTTTAGCTAAAAAGACTGCATTGGTAAAAGCTAAAAGGCCTCAGAAAAAGGAGAAAACCTATGATGTGATGTTTTGGCTTAAAATACCAAACAGGAAGTACCTTGTTAGAATTGGCCTTCAGTGGCATAATGCAGCAGATGTACCCAAAGATAGACATGTTTGGAGGACTAAATTGGACCTCCATAGCCTATGGCTGCTTGGTGAGGGGTGGGCAGGTGGGTATTTGGGAAAGAGGGAGGAAATTAAATTCTATTATTTTACCCCTTAGAGCATATACAGTAAAATAGATAATTTTTTAACATATCTTTTATCGTTTGCTTTCTAGCAGTAACTTTGCAGAGAATATTGCAACAAAATACACTTATCTTTTCCCCTGCTTAAAGGAGGAAAACTGTTATATTCTCTATTTACTCTCATGTCATCAACTTTCACCTGATATATTATTAATTATAATTGACCACGATTAATACATTTCCTCTTTTTTTTGGGGGGGGGGGGGTAACAAAAAAGCATAATTTGTGATAGCCTATGGCACTCATGTCACAAGCTTTTATCTGAAATAGAATTTGCTACCATTGGCTTTTGTGTTAAAATGATATAGTGGAAAATTTTATATACTGGAAATGGTGTAGGAAAAACCTCACTTCCCTTTTGGAAATTAAAATGAAAAGTCATAAGAAAATAAAGTGACTGTTCCCTGCTTAATTTTATCCCCAAAAAAATTTGTTAGTCTGAAATATAGTCTACTTAAAATGGTCTATTTTTCCTCAAATTAAGTTATAAACAAACCACACTTACTGCCAGTGCTTTAAGCCACAGCTAATCAGAACAACTATTATTTTGCTGGAGCTAAATAAAAGTTGCAAAATGTTTCCAGGTGTTTTTTTTTAACTCTTCTGTTCCTCAGAACAAAATGGTTAACTTTCTCCAACAACTGATAAATTTATTCAGAATTCTGTATGCTGATGACAACTAGTTGGTAGACATTGTAAGCATTCATTCCACAGTAATTGTTTGCAGGTTACATTTGTGACCAGTTACATGCATTAAGCAAAATGATGTTTGGTAAAAAATAGTTAACACAATCAAATTTCTCCCGAAATACAAGAGGCAAGGGGTGGCTCAGTCAGGCCAGGCTCATAATCTGCAGTTCCCAGGTTCGAGTGCCACCTAGGCCACCATGGAGATTTATCTCCACGAAACATCCCACCTTGCTCTCAGTCAGTAGGGCACACCACAGGGCTTGATCCAAAGGCCACTGTCTGTTGGATGGCGCATAAAGACGTGGCAAGATGTGGATCCAACACATCTTTTGATACACTTTAGCACACTTTTCTAAAGGATACAGATCTTGATCCCACAACAGAAGTCCTTACGATTTTGCATTGATGTCCACAAGTATGCCCACAGTTTGGGTTTCATCTTTTCTGCAGTGGTAGTTTGCAGCACAATCTTTAGTTGGGTTGTTTTACCTCTGAACAGCACTTTTTTGCACACAATGCACTAAATTGCCTGGTCATAAGGACCCCGAAGGCTTAGAGAAGGTTAGGGAAGGGGACCCACTGGAAGAGCTGTTAGGAGACAGATGGTAGCCTCCCATCAAGGCCATCCAGTGTGTTCTTTAACGTGCACAGGGTATGGTTCTCCAGCACAAGGGGCCATGGCTTAACATCCTATCCGATGGACGGCAGCCTTTCCAAGCACCATCGGTGTCCCCTACTGACCATGGGCAGGGCGGGGAATTCATCTTTAGTTGGGATGACACTGAACTAGTCAATGAGACACTAGGACTTTTGCACTGTTTAGTGATCCATGTATATCCAATAAAAAAGTATATAAAATATAAACATGTAATAAGTAAAAATAAGTACTGAATATACGTAGTAGCTGTGATTATTTTGGAAATTAAGATATTTAGACATTTGTGTGAAATCTTAAGATATTTTTACATACAAAAAAAAACTTATTTTCCAAGTTAGGGAGCCTTACACATGGTATTCTGCCAAAAAATACAATTAAAAAGACTTTCTTGTTCAGAAAATAATTAAAATACCTGAAAGCACTCTGTCATTGAGCAATAAAATTTTGAGGTGTTATCTTCAAATTATTTACATATAAAAAAGTTTTCTGGAGCAAACTCAGAAGCTTTTCGGAACAAGGACAGCACTCTGTCTTCAGTGAAGTGACACTATGTGATGATATTAAGCCTGTTAAGAACTTCTTTCCACGTGTCATGAAGGGTTATTTCAGTGTCTCTTTTCCAGATGGAGATGGCCGAAATCATGATTTCAATAGCCTGGCAGATGATGGTTCTGTAGTAAGTGGATGCATATGTTAGCAGTGTGTTATACTGCCAGCTTGGCAGTGAGTCATTAGCTTGTTTGGCTGATATCTGTCTGATGCTCTGCGAATCTCTCCTGTAGAGAACTTATGGCTTTTCCAATGTAATAAACAACAGAATTATCTGGCAAATGAAGGAGTAATCTGTATAAGCCTAATTGTTGAAGGAGGCTAAATTTGTCTCTGTCCCTCTAATAGAGTTTACCACTTGTCATCAGGGCAGAAAATATAGAAAAAAAGTGCCATAGTTGACCAGATCAGTAGGACACACTGATCTGGCAGTCCTCCCCTTCATTTCCAAAAGGGAGTATCTTTTTTGAAAGGTACTAATGGTCTGTACCATAAGAAGATGGAGTTGGACATTAGATGCTAGACCTGGCCGGTTCTGTGCATTATCACTGGAGATTGGTACACAGCTCTCCTTGTAGTTTATGCCTAGCTACCATTTATATACAGATCAGGAAAAGTATGGATGTGTGCATATATTATTAAGTACAATTAAAAGCTCTTTCCTTTCAGATATAGCTTGCCATATTCTGCTCATTAGTAATTTCAGAATGTGGTTCAATTCCAATTAAATCACTTTTTCCCTTACTATATTATTTTAAATAAACATTATTAAAATCAATATTGTTGCTGTTTTTGTAACAAAAATTATTTTATAAAAATTCACAATTAAATGCTCTTTATTTTGGTATAAAGCATGACCTATTTATGTCTATTAGTTACTTCAGGGTAAGGTTTTAAAACTTATTTTTTCTGCTGGAAGTATTTCAAAATTAACCTGGCCACCAGTCTAATGCTATTACATGTATAAAAAAAATGAATTGTAGAGAAGCTAATTTCTAATTGGTCCGTGGCCAAGTGGTTAGCGCGCTGGGCTATGTGATGGTCCACCCATTCACTTTTACTTTTCCTTAACCAGTTTTTCTTTATTTACATTATATTTATCATTTTGGAGATTTTAATTCATTTGTGGGCTGTCTCAATCCTAGTTCCAAGCTGCGCATATGAAATCCGACCTTTTGACTGAAAACCGCTAAAGTGGCCGTGGCAGGACACGACCTCTCTTGCATCATAGCTTGTGTGATCGTCAGTTTATGCAATGTCTTTCCCAGCATGCAAAAGACATGTACTGGCTTTGCATGCCGCTTGTTATAACTTGGTGACGTTAGGTCACAGTGTAAAGTGATGAGATACAGATGTAGATAGTAATTGTGGTTGAGATTGTGTTAGAGTTAGAAGAAGAGTGGAGTGGAGTTTTTGTGAATTAGTGTAGACAGAATTTTTGTCTGAGATGTATTTGAGATTTTCACTTTGAGTTTAGCGAGTTGAATTTTTGGAAATAAACTTTGTTTGTTTTAGAAACTTCTGAATCTTTGCTATATTTTCTCTTGAGCAATGTAAATTAATTTTTTTGTTTGTATTTAAATTTAATTAAACTTGACAATCATTTTTTGATTTCTCACTTCATACGTAACACTTGGCAAATATTTAAAGAACCCTATTTCAACTTTATTTGGCAAGTTATTATTGCCTGGAACCCTATAGAGCTATCCGAAATTTGAATAAATTGGATCAGACAAAAGGCCCAACTTTAAAAAGCTAATAATCTTTGGAGTGTTACAGCTACTGATCAAAGGGGCCTGGGTTTGCATCCCAGGTAAGGCATGGATGTTTGTGTTGTTTTTCTGCTGAGGTCTTGCCACCATCACAGACCTACTGTGTCATATATATAAACTGAAAGGCTCCTGTTAGACTTCTGTGGCAAGCAGTTGCTTGAAGGAGGGGGGGGGATATTATTTTTATCCATGGAATAAATTTGCAAAAGTTCAGAATTAACCTAAAATTTTTGTTTAACTACAAATTATATACTCACTACACAGTACTTACCAATGAGCATACCATCTAATGACAGTCTCTTCTGAGAGTAGCCTATGGAAAAGTTTTAGATGACTCTGAACTCTTAAGTTTGTATGGAACATGCATACTTCTTGTTTGCCAATTTCAGCAATATGTAAATAACCCTGCAAATTATACATATTACTGTTAATTTCACTATAAATAAACTGTTGACAAACTACATGCAGTTGAACTTGGTTATAACGAGCACCAGGGGCCTTACAAAATTTCCTCATTATAACCATATCATTATATCAGTGATGAGTTAAATCTACTTCCTATTTTTTTAAATTCTCAATATCTTGATAGATAGATACAAAAAACCAAAGAAATGTTAGATATAAAAAATAATATAATTGCATACCTACATATTATTTGCATTAATATGCTTGCATAAACTACGATACACTTAATATTAAGTACAATTTATTTCTCCATTGTGAGCGAGTTGTTTTACCTCTGAATGTCACTTTTTTGTACAACAATGGGCTAAATGGTCAGGTCACAAGGACTCCGAAGGCTCAGAGAAGGTTGGGAGAGAGGACCCACTGGACAGCTGTTAGGAGACAAATGATAGCCTCCCATCAAAGCCATCCAGTGTGTTCTTTAACGTGCACAGGCTATGATGACTCTCCTGTACACTTTATTTCTCTATAATTAAAAACAATACTAATTAATAATAAACACGGTTTCAATTAGTCTTTTTATTTATGAATTTTAAAATTGATGTTTGTTTTAAAGATTTCACTTTAGATATTTCTCAAATTTCTCCTTACAATACTCAATGCATTAAATGTCTCATTATTTGCCTCAGTTCTTTCAAAAAAACTGACTAATGTATCCATTGCACCTTCAACTTGGGAGATTGCTGGACCTGATTTTGATTCACTTTCACTTGTCACCATATCATCATCACAGTCATCATTTTTATCATTTTTTTTTTTTGACTACCCAAGCAATTAAGACTGTTTGTGTGTTCCCATAGTTACCAAAATTTGTACAGCATATCCATGTAGTAAGCTTGTTATAAAGTGAGCAATGTATGGGAATATGTGTAAATTAAATTTATGGCTTTTTGCTCATTACAGCCATGATCTCATTACAACCAAGTTCAACTGTAATAACATATTAGAATCTGAGGACAATATAAAATACTAAATGTGCATTGTAAGGAAAGCAGATCAGCATTCTCCTGACTTCATGAATGAAAACTATCTAATGCCTAAGGTTGGTTGATTGGGGTTTTACAGTGGACAGTAATGGAAAAAAAAAAAACAAATAAAAATCCTTCTAAACCACAACTAAAGTTAAAAGTAAAAACAGATCATATGAGACAATTACAAAGTAAAATTGTAAAACGAAAACAATGGGTGTAAAAAACCTGTGCATAAAAAAGATTCAACAATTATAAAATACAAGGGAAAAAAAGAGTGTAGAAGACCCATGTTAAAAGCAACCAATATCAAATACAAATTACAAAGATAAAAACATTAGATGCATTTAAAATAGCTAGTAAAAAAGTTAAAATTCAAAGACAGAAGATACAAACAAGTGATAAAAAAAAAGATGTCTGAGTTTAAGAGGTTCGTTGGTTGGTTAGTTGGGGTTTTATGGTGAAAGAGCAATATGGGTTATGTTGTGCCAAACAAAGATAAATAAAAAGGTAAATGACAGTGAACCACAACCAAAGTTAAAATCAACACAGAAATTGTAAAGGACACTATAGGAATGAAAAGTGTAAAATCACAACCAGTATAAAGATCAGGATTTAGAAGAACCAACAAGAATAAAAGTCAAAAATCAATAATGGATATATAGAACCCATGTAAAAATCAGAAACAAGTGTAAAATCCAAAAATCAAAGTAAAAACTTTATAAACATTTAAAATATCTGGTAAAACATAAAAAGGCAGAAACAAGTGTTAAAAACTAGTCATTGGATAAAAGGAAACCGAGTGTTAGGGGTTCATGTGGTAAATGGTAAGACTAAAATAAACACACCATTCACAGTTAAATATGCATGACAATCACAGCATTACCTGTTGACTTTTTAACATCTATAAATATTTTGTGGGAAAATTTTCACAGACATATAGGACTTGAACCCACATCTCTCCAGAAACATGCCAGAGTATTCTACCATTGAACTAAAAACAGCTCTGTCTTTTTTCCACTACGTATGACTTTAAACTCATCCTGCAATTTCGGCACCTACAGTTGTGCCATCTATGATATCAGGTGGGAACTATTTCTTTTATATTGCACTGGGTAAGATGGAAATACTCTGGCATGTTTCTGGAGAGATGTGGGTTCAAATTCTATGTCAGCAAAAATTTTCCCACAAAATATTTATTGATTCACAGTTAAAAGCTAGACATGCAATTAAAATATGTTTAATGGTTAAAATGGTGTCACAAAACTCACACTTAGCTTTATCGTCCACTTGTGATTCCTGCAAAAACATGACTGCCACTATTTAGCAATATTTCTTGATCTCAAAGAGTTTGTTGCCAATCTGTTTTTCCACCAAGATCATTGCCATAGTACTGGGAGCATGATGGAACCAATAGTGGAGTGTCAGACAGGGCCTTGGGTAAACTGGGAGCTGACTCAGTAAAAGTCATTGTCTCTGATGCTGATGTGACCAGACACCCTTCAGAAGAGAATGGTGGTGGTGGTGGCTGCAAAATGATGGAGCTGACAGCAGATCTTAGATCTTGGTGAGGCCAAGGCTTCACCGAGATCAAACCCTATAGCAAGCTAAAAAAGTTTGTAAAACACACCGACAATGACACTTAGCCACTCTGTGGTCCAGAGCAAGTCTGATAGTGTGAAACTCTACAGTGAAGATGAATACAGTTATGGATCTAATCTGCAATGATAGTATCACAGCAGATCAAGCCCGATCCAACTAATTTTTGAGACTCTGAGCTGTCTTTGAAGACAGACAAGAAGTCTAGGTGCTCAGTTGCTGGTACATGCAAGTTGGGTGTAAAAGCCTTCCCATCCTGCAAGAAGAAAAGTCACAGGTAATGAAAACCTCAAGCCATGGTGGAAGTGGCTCAGCTATCAACTGGGCAACTTCACTGAAAATCATGCAATGTTCTAGCTTTGGACATGCAAACCAAAAGGAAGAATGGCAGTAGGGCAATTATGATAAAGTATCTTCCACTAAGGATGGATGACTTGGCAGGAATCACAATTTGGACACATACTGTAGGGACAACTGCTGAAAGCAAATAGATAAAGATAATTCGTCAGTTACAACATACAGACCCTGGATTGGTGAGGGCAGAAGGCCCCCATGCAGAAATAGGCCTGATGGTGGAGATGGTCTACTACCTGTACCACTGAATCCTGGGACAGAATTGAACACCAGGGATTCATAGCCAAGTTCCAACCAGACAAGTGCACAGTAGAGGCAAAGCAAAGAACATCAGTCCACTTTATATGGGAAGGATGACAGACTTTGAGGATGTTCAATGCCTGTGTGCACTTGGATAACAGGTAATGTATGTGTGGTAAAAAGGCCAATTTCTGATCGAAGATGAGGCTGAGAAACTCGATCTCTGTCCCAACTGGAAAAAGGGTACCATCAAGTCACAGCTCGGGTTCCAGATGAAAATTACACTTGTGGCAAAAGTGCACCCAAACAATCTTCTGTGGTGAGAACCGAAACTCACTGGATGTCGCCCAAATCAAGATATTAACCTCAGTTTTACCTACATTAATACTTTGTTGCTGGCGAGAAAGATGCAGACAGTGGTACGATGATATTGGTCTGCACTGCCACAATGATAGGCTTACCAATGACCGCACCAGCATAGCAGACAGAGTGGGGCAGGGCAAGCAGTGCAGTGAGCTTTCTCAGCTCCAGATAAGAAATACTGTTAATAATTTTGGATTTTATTCCTCCTGCCACTTTGGACTGTCACAAGAGAATGCCAGATGGTGGCCACTAAAGTTCACGCAGCTTGCCTTTTCTGTTGTAATAATCAGGATTAAGATGATCCTGGCTGCCACAATAAGAACAGGTTGGTTTGCTGTATACCTCTGCCACTGAAAACAATGCAGAGGGTTTGGGATTTATGGCTGTACCTCACAGTGATGGTAACCTGTTTTGATGGAAGTCAGCAGGCGAGAGGGTACTAATTCCCATCACGGTGCTGTAAAACCCAGTGGACTGCTATCACTTCTTCGGAGGATCCTCTAAGAGGATTTCCTCCTCAGAAACTTTGAGGAGGCTCCACTTGGAGATCAGACACTGGAACAAGTCTCTGGATCTTAGGGGCTTGACTAATTATGTAACTCTGGCAAGACCTTCCAGACCTTGGCTAATGAAAATTGCAGACATGTCTGCAATTACCTGATCATCCATGGAATGGATGCAGTGCAAAAATCTTTCTTTCATGTATGGGAAGTTCTGTACTGTCTTAATGCACTGGATCTTTGTCTCCTCTTTTCTTTTTGGATAGTCATGGGAGAATGCTGGATGAGAACAACTATAGTTTACCAGCTTGCATTCTATAGTTTGCCAACTATTAGTAATTTATCAATTTTATTCTTAATGCTTGCCATTATAGTTTGCCAGCATTAAGATTTTTATGAAATCCCCATCCTGTCCTTGGTCAGAAAGGGGACACTGATGGGCTTGGAAAGGTCACTGTTGTTGGATGGTATGTAAAGCTGTGGCACCATGTGGGAAAGAACCACATCATTTGCAACTTAAGAATATGCCGGATGGCCTTGAAGGGAGGCTACCATCAGTCTCTTAACAGCTGTCAAGTGGGTCCCATTCCCCAAACCTACTCAGAGCCCTTGTAACCTGGCTGTTTAGCCCACTATGTGCACAAAAAGTGCCACTCAGAGGTAAAGCAACATAGGAGGGTTGGGATATATGGCTGAACCTCACAGTAAAAATAACCTGCTTTGGTGTTGACAGATCCATGGCATTTGAAAATCACAGACTATCTATGTAGTACTAACTTTCCAACAAACCCTTTCAACTGTGATGGTTCTCTGGGTGGAGAACTTTGAGAGCATCAACTCCTCGTGAAAGATAATTCCCATTCAAAGATCACCCCTTGCAAGGAATTCAGCAATTTGTGGGGAAATACTGTGACAACCATCCTACAAATCACTGTTATTTTAATCAGTCACTCAGAAATGTTTCAAACAGTGATCTTAACTTGCAAGTAATTGGGATCTTAGGCACTTGATGGATTTTAGAACTCCTGTAAACCATCTGAATCTTTATTTAACCCTTGCCAGGCCTGAAAAACTGAATTGTACTATGTGGCCACTTTAGAACTTTTTGACCAAACTACTAAAGGGAATCATGGCATGTTGTATGCCAAATTAATCAGCACGTAATTCTGGATTTTCAAAAAATAAAATATTTAACAAAAAAGATGACTGGTTTCGTTTTAACACTTTGAAGACAGGTAAAATTTGTCAAAAGTCACAATTTTCAATTTTGGCAGGTAGATTTCTATTGTTTATCAAGGCAAATACCATAATCCGGCAGTAAGCATGATGATTACAGAAATACATCAATTCATGTATTCAGGCTGTAATGTGTTAATAGAGATTTTATAGTTATGTAGTGAAAAATGCATCTGGCAAGACAAATAAAGATTTATTTAGAAAACTGATAACCAAAATGATTATAATGCATATCAATAGAAAGGCTATTTATTTACGTGTAAGAGGAAAATAAATTTTTTCTTAAATGAAGAAAATTACATTCTTTTTCGAATTATTTTCATGGTACTATACCTTTGAAAATATTCCAGGCTTTTCACTAGATGTGACCAGTCAATTAAACAAATCAACAGAAATCGAGCATGTTATACACCAAAAGTAAGAATAATTAAGATTAAGAAAATGACAAAAATTAAAAAAAAAAAGACAAAGAAATGCTTATGAAAATTTACCTAAGAAAATTGCAAGGTTTTACTGTATTTTTTTGCATTTTAAATTCGGTAAAAAAGCATTGGTCTATAAAATGGTAGCTAGGTAATCACTGGATGATGCACAGAAACAGTCAGGCCTAGCACCTAAAGTACGACCTCGCTTTCTCATGGTGCAGACCATTAGTACCTTTCACAAGAGATACTCTCTTGTCGAACAGAACAGAACGGGAAAGCTGCCAGATCAAGGTGGCGTACTGATCTGGCCTACTATGACTACTTTTTTTCCATCCTGCTGGGTCAACAACACAGGGTCCTAGTGCTGACCAAATACACCTAGCAGAATTGAATAATGGCTCAGATTGATTATGGATCCTGAATTTGCTGCATTGCTGCTTCTGTTGAGGGAGAATCTTACACTGTGTTCTCTGTTTGTTTGTGGGTTGACAACTACAAGTGAATTGATTCACAGGATATGTTATAACAGTTAGTGGCTAATTCTAATCTGAGACGATCACAGGTACCTGAACTCTTGCTTCTATGGGCATCATCAAATCTGAACTGGAGAAAGTCTTACAATACAAATGGTTTCAGCCTTTAGTGGTGAGGGAAACAGGTCTTTGCCTCATGCTTGTGATAAGGGGGTTGTTTGATATTGTCAGCATTTCCTCTCTCAATAAACATAGTTTCTTTAAACATCCCACTAACCATTTTCATGCCATAGGTAGTTGGAATGTGAGTACACTACACAGAGCTTATTCTCTTGACGTCCTCATATGAGAATTCTACCGTTCTCATTTAGATATTCTCGGCTTTCAAGAGACCAGATGGACAGATAAAGGGCAGATTCTTAAAATAATCTTAAATTTCTCTTTTCAGGGAGGGAAAAAAATAAGATCACCAAGGCATGGTCTGCTTCTCAGCAGACCCATGCCTTGATGCCTTGATATGCCCCAATGCCTTGATATGTGTGCATTAATGAAAGGTTTCTTACAGCAAATTTTCAGACAAGCATTAAAGACTTGAATGATATCTGCTGTTATGCCACTGAGGATGCCAATGAAGATTAGAAAGATAGGTTTTACAGACAACTTCAGGATATTTTGAATTCTGTCATGAAAGGAGATATTACCCTTGTTCTAGATGATTTCAATGCCAAAGTTGGTACTGACTCTGACCTTTGGGGAGAGATGATAAGTCACTTTGGCAATGGGCACCATCTCCTACAGGTAAATAAACTTAATGCTTTCAGAATAACTAACACTTATTACAAACACCACAAGATACATAAGTGCACATGGGTTTCATGAGATGGGTCGCATAAGAATATGATTGATTATATATTAATTAATAGCAAATGGGCTAGTTCTGTTAGGAATAACAGGTCATATAGGTGTGCAGGAGATTTGATCATTACCTTGTTAAAAAAGTCTTTCAACTTAAGAAAGTTAAACTTAAACTTAAGAAGTGTTTTGCTAAGATTAAAAAAGTTACCTTAAACACTGAAGCTCTGAAAGACCCAGTTATAGCTAAAGCTTACCGTGATAGGTTACTTAGCCATTATGGCAGTCATGTTTTGCTTACTACTGAAGTTGAAGAAGAATGAGATCATTTTAAACAAACCTTCCTTGAAACTAGCAATACTCTTTTTGGTAAAAAATTGCACAGAATGCAAAATCATTTGAGTGATAAGGCACTAGAGCTTATTTTGGAAAGAAAGAACTGCAAAAATATTCTTAATCAATACCCTACTCTAGCTGTCCCATGGCCGAGTGGTTAGCGCGCTTGGCTACTGACCTAAGGGACCTGGGTTCGAGTCCCGGGTAAGGCATGGATGTATGTGTCGTTTTTCTGCTGAGGTCCTGCCATCCTCTCAGACCTTCTACTATGGCATATAAACTGACAGGCTCCTGTCAGACCTCTGTGGCAAGCAGCTGCTTGAGGGGGTATTTATTTATTTATTTTATTTTTAATACCCTACTAATAAGTAGGTACAAATTAATAGAAAGCATTACAAAGAGCTTAATAAATATGTAAAGGATCAGTTAGCAGCTGATAAGGATCTTTGGCTTGATGGCCTGGTTTATAAAGCTGAGGAAGCAAATGGTAACAGCAGAAAGCTGTACCAGATAGTCAATGTTCTGTGTGGGAAGAAATGAGCAAGTATCAGGGATTGAAAGATAGACAAGGTAAGGTTAAAGAAAGTGAGGATTCTGTTATGGCTAAGTGGGCTGAGCATTTCAGTGATGTTCTAAACATGTTTAGTTCTACTCCCATTGTTTGTAATGATGATAGATACATTACTGGCTTTAATTTTGGCCCTATAACACATTCTGGTGTTATTTTTGCTCTTTCTAAACTTAAACTACATAAATCACCAGGAGTAGATGAAATTACTACAGAAATGCTTATAGCTGGGAATGTTTCGGTAACCACATGGCTGACAGAAATTTTGAATATTTTTTATGATAAAGGTGTTGTTCCTAAGGATTTTATCAGATATTATCATCCCTATTTTTAAAAAAGGTGATCGCAGTTCTTGTGATAACTATAGGGGCATCAGTCTACTTTCTGTTCAGGGTAAAGTTGGTAAAGTTCTTTACATGATTGTGCTTAATAGAATTAAGAATCTGGTTGACAGATAATTGTGTGATGAGCAGTGTGGATTCAGAAGTGATAGGGGGGTATTGAACAGATTTTTTGCACTTAGGCAGATTCTTGAGAAATGTTTTGAGTTTCAGAAACCTGTGGTTACCTAGTTTTATAGATTTCAAAATATTGCTTTAGACCCTTGATTGACATAATTTGGGGTTGATGGTTAAATCATATGAAATACCTGACAAGTTTGTGCTATTATAGAGGGCTTTCATTATGATAAGTTGTGTGCAATAGTTGTTAAGGCTTGTAGCAACTGGTTTAGCATTGCTGGTGGAGTTAAACAAGAATGCATTTTGTCCCCTTTTCCCTTGAGTTTGGTTATTGATTATGTTATGAGAAATTCTTTGCAAGAAGATTTTGGCCTTAAATGACCTAGAGATTTCAAAATTTTTGATTTAGATTATGCAGATGATTTGATAAATAATGATAAATAAGTGAGATAAACTCGACAGTTCAATATCCATTAATAAATCAGCACTTTGATGTCGATTCTAATTTTAGAGGAAAAATTGTCTTGAGCTGGGTGGGATACGAACCCACGACCTCCTGATAACATGTCAGGTGCTCTGGACCACTGAGCTACCAGCCGCCGATCAAGATCTCCTCTAATTAATGCTATGAACATTCCTTTTATGTCACATATTGTGCTATTCGGGGAGGTGGGTTCGTCTTGAGCCGGGTGGGTTCGTATCCCACCCAGCTCAAGACAATTTTTCCTTTAAAATTAGAATCGACGTCAAAGTGCTGATTTATTAGTGGATATTGATAAATAATGTTGATGAGATGAACTCTTTCATTAAAGCTATTGATGAGTGATAGTAGAGTAGGTTTGGTGATAAACAGAGAGAAAACTAAAGTGATGAAAATAGGTTAGGCAGGCTGTGATTCAGTTAATATGAATGGTTGCAATCTTGAACAGGTGTCTCAGTTTAATTATCTTGGGAGTTATTTAACAGATACTGGTGATGTGTGGCATGAGATAAACATACTAATAGGGATTGCTGCTGGGGCATTTAAGAATCTTGGTGAGTGTGGAGAAATAGATGTATACACTTAAAGGCTAAAATTAGACTATATAATAGTTTGTTTCTTTCTAGAGTTAGTTACGGTAGAGAGTAGGACCCTACGCAATCAAGAAAATTGGAAACTTGATGCTTTTTATTCTAGATGCTTATACAGTATCTTGGGAATTAGGTGGTTTCACTTTGTAAGTAATGATGAGGTTAGGGAAAAGAGGTGGCAACCTCCTTTAGGCAGCATATTGTGCAGAGAGAGACTCCATTGGTTTGGCCATGTTGCCCGTATGGATAATTATAGATTGGTGAATAAGGTTATGAACAGTGTGCCTAAAGGCTGCAGAAAGAGGGGAAGACCTAGGATGCAGCAGGTAGACAATATTAAAGAAGAACTTGTTAGAATTGGTCTACAGTGGCCAGTTGGGTTGTTTTACCTCTGAGTGGCACTTTTTTGGCCATGGGCTAAATGGACAGGTCACATGGACCCTGAAGGCTCAGAGAAGGTTGGGGGAGGGACCCACTGGAACAGCTGTTGGGAGACAGATAGTAGTCTCCCGTCAAGGCCATCCAAGCGTGTTCTTTAATGTGCACATGGTATGGCTCTCCCGCACACGGGGTCACGGTTTAACGTCCCATCCGACAGACAGTGGCCTTTACCAAGCCCATCAGTGTCCCCTACTGATTGTGGGCAGGGCAGGGAATTTTGCGGAGATAAATCTCAATGCTGACCGAGCTGGGACTCGAACCTGGGAACTACAGATTAAGAGCTTGGCACACTACCGACTGAGCCACCCACCATCCCACAGTGGCCAGTTGCAGCATATGTAGCTCTGGACAGATGTGTTTGGGGAACTAAATTGTACAACCTGGTTGAACCTCCATAGCTCATGGCTGCTTTTGAATGATGATTTCAATTGATTGTAATTTTTTTAAAATAACTAAAATTGGTTTGTTGGTATGACTCAGCACAGTTTGCAAAAGCCTGGATTTTTCTCAAAGTATGGCACTAAGAAAAAAAATTACCAAAACGGGAGTAATTTTCTTGATTCAAGAAAATATTTTTTATTCAGAAATAAAAAAAGATTCAGATATAAAAAGCCATTATAATGATTTTTGTCTATTTGTTTTTTTTTTAATAAACTTTTATTTGCATTCCCAGATGCATTTTTTTACTGCATGCTTCTATAAAAGCCCTATTAAAACAAAACTAGTCACCTTTTTTTCTAAATATTTTGTTTTCAGAAAATCTGGAAATGCTGATTAATTTGGCATGTAATATGCCATAATTTCTTTCATTAGTTATTTGGCAAAAAATTTCTAATGTTAATTTTTTTTGTGGGTGGGGGGGGGGGTGATCATAGTGTAAAAATAACTGGGCCTCTGGATATAAATGTTTTTCAGGTGGGACCCCACAGGTTAATAGACTGCAACTCATAGTATCTAATACTATTGTATGTATTACATCTTACTGTTATTTACCTCAGTAATGTTCAAAATTGTGAATGAATCATCCATTGCAGGCCAGTCTGCCATTGCATCAGTAATCACAACAGGTACATCATTCTGAAGATAAACTAATGAAATATGATCCGGTGTGCTGTTATTCAAGTGATCAATTTCAAATACATCTTCACATGTCTGTAATTAAAAAAACACTATATACAGTACATGAAAAATTTAAATTCAACAACAACAACAAAAAAAGTGCATACAAATAGATAATAAAGGGATGGAATAACCATGAAAACAACCTAATGTTAACATCAGAATAAAGTTTCTTTATCCAATATAAAAAACATAAGTCTATGAAGAGTAACTGTTTTGATTAATACTGATATTCTCAGTATCAAAATGTTTTCAGGTATATTCAGAATGTTTATAACAGTGAATAAACAAAAGAGCATGAGAGTGGTGTTCAAGGCTGCTGTCAGATTCTGTACTTCTTTTCCCCGAAATATTTGAGATTGGTAGTGCATCAGTGAAGCCAGCATGAACACAAGTCAGCTGGCAGTTTGTGGTACTAATCCATAACCCTGCATGTATGTAAATTACAAACTAGGGATAGGGTGAATTTGTAGAGCGAAAGTTGCCTTGTCCATAGAAGTCCCACTGAGTGGCCAAGGACATCTAAAGCAGGGCATTTATTGATAAGCATTGACTTTCTCACTGCATTCCCTATTTTACATTTCCTTATAATGCCACTTTGGAAATAGAAATTATGTTCCCCAACCTACAGCCAGTTAATTCACACAAATTCCCCTTGTGCACAAACTAAACAATGTGGCAGGATTCATTAAATTATTTAATGCTCAAGGGGCTGATAACTTAATGAGTGCAGTTCTTTTGTGGCACAGATCAAAATGTTCAGAGAGGGAGGTGAATTTGGCAGATGGGAGTAGTTAGTGAGCCCAGAGGGGAACTCAAATGGTGTGAGATTAATTTAATGGTAGAACAGCAAGATTGATCCTGAGAGTTGTGGATTGAGTTCCTGCAAAGTCTGGTTTCAGTTTCTGCATTGGTTGCTTTGTGGTTGTCTTGTTTTCATTAGAGAGTTGTCATCAGTGTGATATTTCTGCAATTTTAAAACAGAGATTTGAAACTGAGTTATTCCTGATCTGAAAGTGAATCTCTTTCCAGTTCCTGTGATCACAAGATGGTACTCTTGGTTCCAAGCAGTGATTTATTTCGATACTTACCTCAAACCTGTTATGTTTCCTAAAAAAATTGTGAGCTTAAGAACTCCAGTACATCATTTTTGAAAGAAACATTTGAAAATGAGAGTCTGTCTATAGCAATTTGAATTCAAAAGAAATTAGTTGCTGAAATATCTAATGATATGATGAACATCATTAATGACCTGAAGATGTTATGTACAAACCATGGCCTGAAACTGCTTAAGCTTATGTCAGAATTTTTATATTTTACATTATCTGCTGTTAATGTTACATATGTGTAAAAAATTTAATTATTTCTGCAATTTTCTCTGTGAAGTGTGTTTATGTCTAAAGTTATGCACCCAGTTAAAAAAATTTTCTTACTCAACCATGCAAGCCCAGAAAATATCTCTTGTGCATCCCATTGATATGCAAAGATTGTGCACCACTGATCTCAAAGGATCCAAGTATCCTTTCAAATATTGTGGGAAAGAAAAACTTATTAAAATCAACTTTAACTCATTACTCTATAGCTTTTTGGGTCTGAGACTAGGAGCACTTTAAGCATAATTAAAATTAAGTTTATTGAAGCTTCTAAGAAATTTTCAGAAAAGCTGACCAATATGCAGGAAGTAGCCCAAAACTAATGACAGTATAAAGAAATTGGAAATTTATTTAGCATATTCACTGCTGGTGGCAAAGACTGATATTTCCTCTTTACCGAGAAGTACAAATTTTAATCTGTTCTTCCACATTTGCAATGAAAGTGACACAGTAGATTAAATGTAAGTAGATTGACACAGTAATAATTGCATTCATGACTGTCTTAGAATAGGCATATTAATAGAGTTAGCAACTTAAGACAAATATATTCACTGACTTGTAAGTAAATATCCTAATATTTTTAGCATATTAATCTAGATTGGCACAGTTAATAAAATAAATCAAAGAGTGAAAACTAAAAATATTCAATTACTTTTGGCCACAAAATGCAGTGAATTCACTACAGCAGCCCTACAATTAATATGAACACCAGTAAATAGTGTTAATACTGAACAGTAGTTTAGTCTGTATAACATTACCATGCCTAATCACTGATGGAACATTTACAGTACAAGTGAAACATGCTTGCTTTCCATAAGTAAACATAAGCATTTCATAGAAAATTTTGAACATTTTTTGCATTTATAAATATCTACATTATTTGAATATTTGCATTTACAGAAAACTCTTTCCAGAGTTTTGCACCAATCCCCTGTGATGATGCACAGAACTCTCCAGGCCTGGCACCTAAAGTCTGACCCTGTCTTCTCGTAGTGCAGACCATTAGTACCTTTCAAAAGAGATATTGTCTTGTGAAAGGAAATGGAAGGGAAGGCTACCAGAATAATGTGACTTTCTGATCTGAACTACTGTGATTACTTTTCTTTTCTTTTCTAACCTGCTGCACTGGTGAACTTCTGTTAAGGGAGCATCTTCTGTTGTGTTTCTGTTTTTTTGTGGGTTGACAGCCCCAAGTGAATAGAGTCAAAGGACACATTTTATCAGCTGGTGGATGATCCTGATTAGAAGCCATCACAGGTACCTGAACTCTTGGCTTCTATGGACATCCTCAAACTTACATTGCAGAAAGCCTTCAAGTATAAATGGCTTCAGCCTTTAGTAGCGGAATAATAGGTCTTTGCCGCATGCATGCAACAGAAGGTTGTTTGATAGTGTTGGCACTTCTTCTCTCAATAAATATAGGGGTTAGCAACTCAACTGCAACACAGGAGACATAACTCTCCTAACAATGATATTGTGAAATAAATAATTTCCTTCACCATTATAACTTAGGTATTCCCACCTTGCAAGAGACCAGAAAAATAAATTAAAAATAATTTAAAATTCTCTGTCATTGAACAAAAAAAATTTAGAGTTTATCCTTCAAACTATTTGCATGTTACAAGTTTTTAGGAGAAAACTCAGAAGCTTTTTGGAGCAAGGACAGCACTCTGTCTTCAGTGAAGCAATGCTATGTAGTAACGTTAGGTCTGTTTACACAAAGACTTCTTTCCACTTGTCGTGAAGGGCGATTCCAGTGTCTCTTGCAGGTGGGAATGGACAAGGCCATTATTTCAATAGCCTCGCGGACTATGGTTCCATATAAGGTGGACGCATGCCCCAGCAGTGTGGTGTGCTCTCATTCTATTGTTGCTGTGTGTTGTACTGCTAGCTCAGAGGCGGCCGTCGTTAGCTTTTTTTGGCTGACATCAGCTTGGTGCTCTGTAAACCTTTCTTGTAAAGAGCGTATGGTTTTGCTGATGTAGTATACAACCGAATTATCTGGCAAATGTAAGGGAAATCGGTATACACCTGATTTTTGAAGTAGGCTAAATTTGTCTCTGTCCCTTTTGATTAATTTCTTTAAATTTGGAGCTGGGCTGAAAACAATTTTTATATTTTGGTCTCTGAGTAATTTGCAGACTGAGTCACATAGGACAGGAACATAGGAAATAGGTCCGGCAAAAGTTGTACGTTCGGGGTCGGTGATTGGGAAGAGAGCCGAATCTCTTCTGTTTTTGTTTCTATATTTTCTGATTAATTTGTCTATTGTTATTGAGTTGTAGCTGTGGGAAGCAGCAATGGAATGGATGTTTCGAATTTCCTTTTCAAGCAGCTGCTCATTTGAAGACATGGAACAGAACGCTGCAATTTTGTATGCCCATGGGGTGCATGACTGCGCATATGATGGAAGGGACATAGGTAGGCTTCCAATATACTGACTCCAGTTTTTTATGTGCATGCATGCAACAGAATTTCTGGGGTCGGTGATTGGGAAGAGAGCCAAATCTCTTCTGTTTTCGTTTCTATATTTCCTGATTAATTTGTCTATTGTTATTGAGTTGTAGCCGTGGGAAGCAGCAATGGAATGGATGTTTCGAATTTCCTTTTCAAGCAGCTGCTCATTTGAAGACATGGAACAGAACACTGCAATTTTGTACGCCCATGGGGTGCATGACTGCGCATATGATGGAGGGACTTAGGTAGGCTTCCAATATACTGACGTCGTCAAGGCTCCTGCATCATGTTTTTGGATGAAAACATCTAAATAGGGGATGGCACTGCTGTTTTCCTCCTCCTTCGTAAAGCATATTGTAGGATATATATTGTTGGCAGAGTCAATGAGGGTTGAATAATGCTGAGTTGAATAATTTTGTTTCAAGATCTTGAAGGACAATCTCTGATAGGATACTGGAAAGGGGTAAGCCCATGTGGGCCTCTGAGTCCTGCCTGTAGATTGGTTGTCGAACTGGAAATGTTGGTGAATGGTTGTTTTTGGTGACGAGTTTCAGAGCCTCATGAATGGCGTTGATTTCAGGAAGGAAAAATTTTTGCATTTCAATAATTTTTATTCGAAACAGCATGACCACATAAAAAACTGGAGTGGATGGGAATAAAGAGACTACTTCAAGTGTGACTAGTTAGTAGCATCAAAACCAAGGTTTGCAGGCTAAAAAACAACAGGTGGCTCCCCAAGGACCTTAAGAAGAGCTCAGTGCCATCCAACTGCCAAGCACCATGAATGTTTGCCCAGTGCAAAGTGCACAAAGACAATTACCCCATCCGGCCGCTAGTGTGCAAAAGAAAATCTCCAACTTTCTTTCTTGAAAAGAATTTGTCGAAATTTCTGTCCAACTTCATTTGTGATCACCCATTTTCTATAAAGTCAACAGCGGAATTTCTCAACAGACTCAAGGATCTGTCCATTCCTCCCGAGAGCAAATTAGTCACACTTGACGTAGTCTGTTTATTCCCATACACTCCAGTTTTTGATGTGGTCAGTTGTTTCGAACAAAAATTATTGAAACGCAAAAATTTTCCCTTCCCGAAATCAATGCCATTCATGAGGCTCTGAAACTCATCACCGAAAACAACTATTTCCAGTTCGACAACCAAATCTACAGGCAGGACTCAGGGGCCCACATGGGCTCACCCCTTTCCAGTATCCTATCAGAGATTGTCCTTCAAGATCTTGAAACAAAAATATTCAACTCAGCATTATTCAACCCTCATTGACTCTGCCAACAATATATATCTTACAATATGCTTTACAAAGGAGGAGGAAAATAGCAGTGCCATCCCCTATTTAGATGTTTTCATCCAAAAAGATGATGCAGGAACCTTGACGATATCATATAGTATATTGGAAGCCTACACATGTCCCTTCCATCATATGCGCAATTATGCACCCATGGGTGCACAAAATTGCAGCGTTCTGTTCCATGTCTTAAAATGAGCAGCTGCTTGAAAAGGAAATTCGAAACATCCATTCCATTGCTGCTTCCCACAGCTACAACTCAATAACAATAGACAAATTAATCAGAAAATATAGAAACAAAAACAGAAGAGATTCGGCTCTCCTCCCAATCACCGACCCCGAACGTACAAATTTTGCCAGACCTATTTCCTACGTTCCTGTCCTATGTGACTCAGTCCGCAAATTACTCATAGACCAAAATATAAAAATTGTTTTCAGCCCAGCTCCAAATTTAAAGAAATTAATCAAAAGGGACAGGGACAAATTTAGCCTACTTCAAAAATCTGGCGTATACCAATTTCCTCTACATTTGCCGGATAATTCGGTTGTATACTACATCAGCAAAACCATACACTCTTTACAAGAAAGGTTTACAGAGCACCAAGCTGATGTCAGCCAAAAGAAGCTAATGACGGCCGCCTCTGAGCTAGCAGTACAACTGTAACGCTCCAAATAAATGCAATATATTTAAAGTTGGACCTTTTAATTGATCCAATTAGTTTTATGCTCCGGATAGCTGATACGGGTGCCAGGCAATAATTAACAAATTGCCAAAAAAGTAGACTAAGTTTAAAGTAGGGTTCAAAATGCCAGCGAGCGTTAATGAGTAAGAATCAAAAATGATTGTCAATTTTAAGATTTAATATTATCAAAACTTAAATTCACGTTGCTCAAGAGAAAAAAATTGTACAGACTCAAAAGGTTTAAAATAACAAACAGATATATTTCCAAAATAATTCAACTCACCAAGACATCAATGAAGAAGATATCACTCTATACAACTCCAACTCCTCATTCCTGTGCTACACGCACTGTGCCTGGTGCTACGCACCTTGTGCTTCTGTGACTAGCAAGTCACCAGTATAAAAACATGAACCAGACACGTGTCATGTTGCATGCCGGATAGACATTAACATAAAGTGATGAACGACGCAAGCTATGACGCAAGAGGGGGCGTGTCCTTGGCACGCGTTTTAGAGGGACAGTCGGAAGATCGGAGTTGCGCATGCGCAACTCGCAACTATTGGAAATGAGCACTGTGATGCCAAAAAGGAAATAAAAATCCCCAAAATGATAAATATAACGTAAATTAAACAAAACTTGTTAAGGTAAAGCAAAAGTGAACGATGGGGCATCACACAACACACAGCAACAATAGAATAAGAGCACGCCACACTGCTGGGCATTCGTCCACCTTCTATGGAACCATAGTCCGCAAGGCTATTGAAATAATGGCCTTGTCCGTTCCCATCTGCAACCAAGACACTGGAATCGCCCTTCACGACATGTGGAAAGAAGCTCTTTGTGTAAACAAACCTAACGTTACTACATAGCATCATTTCACTGAAGACGGAGTGCTGTCCTTGCTCCAAAAAGCTTCCGAGTTTTCTCCTAAGAACTTTTAACATGCAAATAGTTTGAAGGATAAACTTTAAAATTTTATTGCTCAATGGCAGAGAATTTTAAATTATTTTTAACTAATTTCTGAGCAATAAAGTCTTTTCAATTATATAATTATACAGACAAAGGTCAGACACTTAAAAATAATCTTAAATTTCTCTTTTCGGGGATGGAAATTAAGAAGCATCTCCAAGCTATAGGTTTGCTTCTCAGCAGACATGTCTGTGATGCCCTTCTATGATATGAGTGCATTATGAAAGAAGCTTACAACTAAATTTCACACAAGCATTAAATATTTGAATGTTATCTGCTGTTATGCCCCCACTGAAGATGCCAAAGAGGGACTTCAGGATATTTTGAATTCTGTCAAGGAGATATTCAATAAATATTTTGTGAATAGTTTCATCGACATATGGGACCTGAACCTGCATCTCTACAGAAACATGCCAGAATAATCTGGCATGTTTATGATTGTTATTGATTTATAGATGTTAAAAAGGCAACAGGTGAAGCTGTTATTGTCACTTATGCTTAACCGTTCCAGGGCCTAACCCGTATGTATACGTATGGAGAATCTGAATTGCGAGTGTCGATGACGTATGCATAAGGTCTTAGTACAACAAAAATATATCGATTTTTTAAAAATAAAAATTGCGTTGTAATTTTCTTTTATATATATATATCATTATCATCATCCTCAAGCAGTCATGAGTTATGGAGGTCCAACCAGACCATGCAATTTAGTTCTCCAAGCAAGTCTGTCCTGCGCTACATCTGCTGCATCTCGCCACTGCACACCAATTCTGACAAGGACCTGCTTGACATTGTCTGCCCACCGCATCCTAGGTCTCCCCCTCTTTCTGAGGCCTTTACACACACTGTTCATAACCCTATTCGCCAATTTATAATTATCCATACGGGCAACATGGCCAAACCAAGTCTCTCTCTGCACAATATGCTGCTTAAAGGAGGTTGCCAACTCCTTTGCCTAACCTCATCATTAGTTAAAAAGTTGAACCACCTAATGTCCAAGATACTGCGTAAGCATCTAGTTTCTTGTTATCTTGTTTACAAAGTGTCCATGTTTCACTACAATAACTAACCCTAGAAAGAACAAAACTATTATAAGTCTAATTTTAGTCTTTAGGTGTATATGCCTATTTCTTCACACTCTCCATAGATTCTTAAAAGTCCCGGCAGCAATCCCTATTCATCTGTTAATCACATGCCGCACATCACCAGTATCTGTTACATAGCTCCCAAGATAAATAAACTGTGACACCTGCTCAAGACTGCAATCATTCTGATTAACTGAATCACAGCCTGCCTTACCAATTTTCATAACTTAGTTTTCTCTTTGTTTATAATCAAACTTACTCTACTACCACTTTCATCAACAGCTCGAATGAAAATGTTCATTACATCAACATCATTTGACAAAAGGGCTAAATCATCAACATAATCTAAATCGAAATTTTCTTATCTCCAGTCCATTTAAGGCCAAAATCTTTCTCTTGCAGTGAATTTTGTATAACATAATCAATAACCAAACTAAAGAGAAGAGGAGACAAAATGGACCCTTGTCGGACACCAGAAGTAATGCTAAACCAATTGCTACAAGCTTTACCAACTCTCACACACAACTCAGTGTTATTATAGAGAGCTTTCATTATGTTAACTAACTTGTCTCGTATACCATATGATCTCACAATCAACCACAAATTATGACGATCAACAGAGTCAAAAGCTTTTTTGAAATCAACAAAGCTAGCAACCAAAGGTTTCTGAAACTCTAAACATTTCTCAAGAATCTGCCTAAGTGAAAATATCTGATCCACACATCCCCTACCACTTCTGAATCCACATTGCTCATCATGCAATTGCATGTCAACCAAATTCTTAATTGTATTAAGCACAATCATGCAAAGAACTTTTCCTGGAAGAGACAGTAGGCTCATACCCCTATTGTTATCACAAGAACTGTGCTCACCTTTTTTGAAAATAGGGATAATAATAGCTCTGGTAAAATCCTTAGGAACAATGCCTTTATCATAAAAGATATTCAAAATTTCAGTCATCCAAGTGGTAAACGAAACATTCCCAGCTCTAAGCATTTCCGTAGTAATTTCATCTACCCTTGGGGATTTATGAAGTTTAAGTTTAGAAATAGCCAAAATAACTTCAGACTGTGTTATAGGGCCAACATTAAAGCCACCAATGCATCTATCATCATTGCAAACAATGGGAGTAGAACTAACCACAATGTTTAGAACATCATTGAAATTCTCAGCCCACCTAGCCATGACAGAATCATCTTCTATACCCTTACCTAGTTTATCCTCCAATCCCTGCATACCTGTCCATTTTCTACCACACAAAATATTAACTATCTGGTACAGCTCTCTGCTGTTGTGCTGTCTAACTGCTTCCTCAGCTTTGCCAGCCAAGCCATCAAGCAAAGATTCTTATCAGTAGTTAACTGATCCTATACATGCTTATTAAGCTCTCTGTAATGCTTTCTATTAGGACTAGTAGGATATTGATTAAGGACATTCCAGCAGTTCTTTCTTTCTGAAATAAGCTCAAGTGCCTTGGCACTCAAATAATTCTGCCTCCTCTGGTCCCTTTTCCCTAAAAGAGTACTGTTAGTTTCCAAAAAAAGCCTGTTTAAAATGGTCCCATTCTTCCACAACTTCAGTAGTAAGCAAACTATGGCTGTCATAATGACTAAGTAACGTATCATGGTAAGCTTTAGCTACAACTGGGTCTTTCAGAGCTTCAGAATTAAAGGTAAATTTTTTAACCTTAACACAACACTTCTTTAAGCTGCAAGACACTTTTAACAAGATCATGGTGAAATCAATTTCAGGTCCCCTATATGCCCTGGTATTCCTAACAGAACTAGCCCTTTTGCTGTTAACTAATATATAATCAATCACATTCTTATGCAGCCCATCAGGTGAAACCCATGTGTACTTATGTATGTTGCAGTGTTTGTAATAAGTGTTAGTTATTCTGAAACCATTAACTTTACTTAGCTGTAGAAGATGCTGCCTATTGCCATTGCAGCTACCAATACCAAAAGGGCCTATCACCCCTCCCCAAAGGTCAAAGTCAGTACCAACTTTGGCATTGAAGTCACCTAGAACAAGGGTAATATATCCTTTCTTGACAGAATTCAAAATATCCTGAAGTTGCCCGTAAAACATATCCTTCTCATCCTCAGTGGGGGCATAACAGAATATAACATTAGTCTTTAATACTTGTCTGAAATTTTGCTGTAAGAAACTTTTCATTAATGCACTCATATCCTAGAAGAGCATCACTAGCATGTCTCCTGATAAGCAGTCCCACGACTTGGTGATGCTTTCCATCCTCCCTCCTTGTAAAGAGAAATTTAAAGTTACTTTTAAGTATCTCACTTTACCTGTCCTTCTGGTCTCTTGCAAGCCTAGAATATCTAGGTTATAGCACTAGAATTCCTGTGTGAGGACATCAAGAGAATAATCTCTATATAATGTCCTCATGTGCCAGCAGGGAGAAAATGATTAGTAGGATTTTTAAAGAAACTGGGTTTATTGAGATAGATAGAGCCAACAATATCAAACAGCCCCCTGATCACAGGCATGAGGCAAAGACCTGTTTGTTCTCCGCTAAAGGCTGAAGTCACCGATGCTGGTAGGAACTTCAGGCACCACCTTTTCAAGTGGACTTTTTCAAGAGCCATATGGCCTGCCTGAGACACATTACTCCAGTTTAGGCTTAACGATGCCCAACTAGCTAAGTAAGGTTCAGTACCTGTGATGGCCTCTGATTAGGATTATCCACCAGCTGATATAAGGTATCCCATGCCTCTGTTCACTTAGGGCTGGCAACCCAGAAGCAGACAGAAAACACAGCAGCAGATTCTCCCTCAACAGAGGCCCACCAGTGTAGCAAGTCCAGTCTAGTAGGTATAAATGGTCAGCACCAGGACCCTGTGATTTTGACCACTCCTCAGCAGGGTTGAAAAAAAAAAGAAAAAAGTGACCATAAATGACCAGATCAGTAGGCAACACTAAACTGGCAGCCCTCCCCTTCCATTCCCTTCCAAAAGAGAATATCTCTTTCAAAAGGTACTAACGGCCTGCACCACGAGAAGGCGGGTCGGACATTAGGTGTTAGACCTGGCCAGTTCTGCGCATCATCACTGGGGTTTGGTACACAGCTCTCCTTCCAGTTTATGCCTATTCAGGCTTTAAAAATAATATTTTATTGGCCCGTGTAGTGTTTACGGTCCTCAGCCGATAGATGGCATTGCTCAAGTGGCGTGTGATGTCGAAGTGTAAAGTATGATGTCGATTTGTAAAGTATGACGTAAAAACGTAACTGTTGGTTATTGGTGGCCTATGGCTCTTTGATTTGTTTCTTTTGGGTAGGTAATGTAGAATCACGTGTTATGTGTGTGATTTGACGAGAGTGTGAAGTTACGTTTGGTTTTTTTCGCCATTTTCGCTTTATGACTTCTTTGGATAACATACCTATATGGTTAGAGGTAAGTTCGTGTGTATTATATATTTAATATGGGGGGGTTCAGTGATAGGTAGGATAGGAATAATTAATATGTTCTAGCTTTTTTTTTGAAAATTGGTTAGGATATGGTTTATAATTAGTTATTAAAGATATTTAGGGGCCGATGTAGTGGGGAGTATGCAAGTTTTTGCGTGTGGGATAGAAAATGGCGATAGTAAAGAACACATATTTCGTTTGTGGGTGAATTGAATGGTTTTTTAGTAGTTACGTGTAGTATGGTAATTATTAATGTATTATAGTGATTTATTAATTTTGTTGTATATTTAGGAGTCTTTTAAAAATAGTTATATGATTTATCGTTAACATGTGGAAGCGTCTGGCGACTTTTTTGATGTAGTAATTCTGGGTATTGTAGAATTGTCAGTGTGTGAAAAACGGCAGTTTTTTGATGGAGTCGGGAAAGAATGAAAAATTTAGAGGTGGGGTGAGAGTGGCGGAGTCGGTAGCGCGCCAGGCTTGTATTCTGTAGTTCCAAAGTTCGAGTCCGAGCTATGTCAGCGTTTAGATTTGTATCGGCAAATTTTCGAACTCGGTTCATAGTTAGTAGGGGACACCGATGGGCTTGGAAAGGCCGCTGTCCGTCAGTTAGGATATTAAGCCGTGGTCCTGTGTATGGGAGAGTTACTGTGTACGTTAAAGAACACGCTGGATGGCCTTGACAGGAAGTTTCTGTCTGCCAACAGCTGTTCTAGTGGGTTCCGTACCTTCTGTGAGCCTTCGGGGTTCATGTGATCTCGACATTTAGCCCATGGTGTGGGAAAAACATGGAGGCTCAGAGGTAAAATGACAATGTAATTTAGGGAAGGGTTATTTGAGCAGTAAGATTTTTTTTTGTCAGATTTTGTTTTGGGGCTTTTTTTTTATAATTCGGTCGGGGGTGCACTGTTTCCGATTTTCACGTTTTTTGGTTTGTGTTGTCTTGGAGGACATTATTTAGTTTTGGGACTTTTTTATAATTCAGTCGGCGGTGCACTGTTTCCGATTTTCATGGTTTTTGGTTTGTGTTGTCTTGGAGGACATTATTTAGTTTGGGGGCTTTTTTATAATTCGGTCGGCGGTGCACTGTTTCCGATTTTCACCTTTTTTGGTTTGTGTTGTCTTGGAGGACATTATTTAGTTTTGGGGCTTTTTTATAATTCGGTCGGCGGTGCACTGTTTCCGATTTTCATGGTTTTTGGTTTGTGTTGTCTTGGAGGACATTATTTAGTTTTGGGGCTTTTTT
This sequence comes from Ryuthela nishihirai, assembly GCA_038380435.1. Taxonomy (NCBI): domain Eukaryota; kingdom Metazoa; phylum Arthropoda; class Arachnida; order Araneae; family Heptathelidae; genus Ryuthela; species Ryuthela nishihirai. The sequence continues at coordinate 213,113 of JAWZYU010000070.1, forward strand.
ATAATTCGGTCGGCGGTGCACTGTTTCCGATTTTCATGGTTTTTGGTTTGTGTTGTCTTGGAGGACATTATTTAGTTTTGGGGCTTTTTTATAATTCGGTCGGCGGTGCACTGTTTTCGATTTTCACCTTTTTTGGTTTGTGTTGTCTTAGAGGACATTATTTAGTTTTGGGGCTTTTTTATAATTCGGTCGGCGGTGCACTGTTTCCGATTTTCATGTTTTTCCGTTGTGTGTTGCCTTGGAGGACATTATTTAGTTTTGGGGCTTTTTTATAATGCGGTCGGCGGTGCACTGTTTCCGATTTTCACCTTTTTTGGTTTGTGTTGTCTTGGAGGACATTATTTAGTTTTGGGGCTTTTTTATAATGCGGTCGGCGGTGCACTGTTTCCGATTTTCATGTTTTTTGGTTTGTGTTGTCTTGGAGGACATTATTTAGTTTTTGGGCTTTTTTATAATTCGGTCGGCGGTGCACTGTTTCCGATTTTCATGTTTTTTGGTTTGTGTTGTCTTGGAGGACATTATTTAGTTTTGGGGCTTTTTTATAATTCGGTCAGTGGTGTATTGTGTTTTGAAAAGAGGGGAGGGGTAATGGTGGAAGTGGTTTACTGTATGTAGGAAGGCAATCGTTTCATTTTTTGTTGGATTTGGCACTTTTATGAGCTTTCATTCTGTAATTGACGGTTACGAGGTTTTTTTTGCGGTAATTTAATATTTTTTACGTTTGTTTGGGTTTGTTACTATGGTTACGGTGCGTTGTGTTTGACGTAAACTCGGGTTTTTCGTTACTATGGTAACGAAAAAAACAATCTTTTTTCTAGAAACCCCTGTTTGGGTTAGGGTCTCTGGAGTTGTGGGAATCAACTAAAAGGGCCGTTGTGTTACGTTGCGTCAAAAACAAAATGGCGGCTGAGGACCGTGAACTGTATTACTGCCATTTTATTTTTTAATTTGATGCATATTTTAGTAAACTACAATATAAATAATTTTATAAAGCCATCTGATCGCCATTTTTTAGAAGCACTAAACGGTATTGCCGATTTGCTTGTTAATATTCCTATTTGCTGAAGCAACCTTCTGATTTAAGCTCACAAGTTTGATTTGAGATATTATCAACAAATTTTTCCTTAAATTTTTGAAAATCTTTTAAAAAAATAACAAAAAACTGCTATTTTAAAAAATTGTATTTTTTGGAAGTAATTACAAAATACATACTGCAATTTTTCTTTCTGTTTCACATTTTTTTCTGTCATAAACGTATTTTAGTATTCCCAAATTATTTTTATCATTTTCCCCATCATTCTATGTATCTTTCCCGCCTTCAAAATCGAAACTGGAAATAAACACATCCTTCTTAGAAATTCTGGTTGCAGCTACATTTAATTAGTTATGCTTCACTGAGTCAACAAGACACAGGTGGCTGAAACATGGTATCTCCATTGTTCTCTTGTGCTGTGTTTTTTTTTTTTCAGCTTTCATCCAGCATATTGGATACTCTTTGTCAAGTTAGTTTTTTTTTATATTTAAACCTTAGTTTTCATTTCAGTAGATTTCTTTTCGGAAATTAGCGATCTTTTTCGCCAATCGATACGTCACGTTAGGCTATATGTTAATTTTTATTTTATTATTTATTACTTTTCCAGTAAAACTTTGATCTAGTATCATTTTCTGAAAATAAATGAGTTTTTGGATACGAAAGGAAATTTACTTCCGCTAGTTAGCGATCTTACGATCGGCTGATTTATGATCTTTCCGAGATACGCTAGATCGGAGGCTGGTTAAAAGTTGTTGCAGATATTTCATTTAACATTCCATTAGGTTACATGTAATTTTTATTTTATTATTTGTTGTTTATTTTAGTAAAAAAACTTTGAGTTTGTACTGTTTTCTGAAAATGTCTTGGATACGGGAGCAAATAGACTTCCTTGCTATGGAAATCATCCATCATTTGGGAGGGCAATTTCGGGAAGAACACCAAGTCCTTGGTGAACAAACCTTTCTGCACTTAGCCAAGATCGCCAAAATTCAACACCCAAAGAAAAAAATTCATAATATTAGTAAAAAAAAAAGCCTAGGAAGTTTTTTTCTATTTCATAACCAGCTGAGAAAATCCTGTGAATGTGAGAAGTCCAAGTCACGTTGCATAACGCTGGTTGTGTTTAAAATATACGATACCGAAAAGAATCATTAAAAGAAATAAAAATCATATTTCAGGTTGAAAATTACATTATTCAGGAGGAAATTTCCTTTTGATAAATATATAATTTAACTATTTTTATTCAGCAGGTTTTCCAAAATGAAGCCTTAATTGTATAGTGCGGTCTTTTTTTTCACCATATCACATGGATCCTTTATAAGGAGATAACAGGATATTTTATTCCTTTAATTCTAGATGCTTACACAATATCTTGGACTTTAGGTGGGTTGATTTTGTAAGTAATGATGAGGTTAGGAGTCAGTAATTCCCTTTGAGCTGTATTTTGTGCAGAGAGAGACTGCGTTGTTTGGCTATGTTTTTTGTATGCATAGCTGTAGATTGGCAAATAGGATTATGAGCAGTGTTCACAAAGGCTTCAGGAAAATGGGGTGAATACCTAGGATTCGATGGGCAATGTCAAACAGGACCTTCTTAGAATTGGCCTACAGTAGCCATATGTAGCAGCTGTAGTTCAAGGCAGACATGTTTGGTGAACTAAATTGCACAATATGTTTAAACCTCCATAGCCTATCACTGCTTGAGGATGATGATGCTAATGATGATAATATCTTAATAAAATTGTCATTAACTTTCATTGTACCTAAAAAGCATGTTTAGAAGGAAACATACACTATAATGGTTGTAGATTTAGGAACTTTGAGAATGCATCAGCCTACTTTACATTTGTTTCTATTGGTAAATTAGTCTTGAATTATGTAAGTTTTAAATTATGTAGTCTTCAGGAACACATCCCTCACATAAAATGCAACTCCATGAGAATAATAAAGTTTGAATATGTGAAATGACTTTAAGGATGTTCAGCAAGAAATTATTTCTAGCAGAATTGATTTACTGTAAAAAAATATATGCATTTTATGGTCAAATAAATAGGATTAAAGAAACAATTAACTCATCTTAGGATGAAGCATTATCCATACTAATTTTACTAAGTGCATTTTATTGTAATAAGTAACACATGTAAGAAAATCTTTAATGCTTACCTGGCAATCGGTCATAACAATTTCACTGTCTTGAAAATATGGATTGTTAACAAAACAGCTAGCACCATATAAATGTGTCCAATCCCACACTGGAAGCAACTGTAATAAAAACAACATAATCTTTTTACTAATAAGAAATGAAAAATATTTTAACAAGTTGACTGCCAGACTGATATTTCAAAAAAAAAAAAATCATCTCAGGCCAATATCAATATTACATTTCATTACTTATTGTTATAATCCAATAAACAAATGATTACATGAGAATTTATACAAGCTATAGCTGACACATACGCTTACCGACAGCTAGACTGTAAATCTTGACACAAAAACTCCCTGCCACAGAACATCAGTGTCTGCTATGGCAGGGAGGAAAATGCTCTGCAGAGGACACCAATGTCCTCCATGGTAGCCAATTTATTAATCTAAAGAATGTAAATTTCTAGAAATACAATTTGCATACAAATTGTTAGATTGATTCAATGACCAACAGATATCAAGCTTATTGTTACACCAAAAAACATTAGCCACACAGTAAATTCTATTGAATTATGTGAAACATTTACTATAGTAGTACCCAGAAAAAAAGTTGGTGGTAGGGATGGGGGTGGGTGACTTGAGTCTGATCTTCATGGAGTGCATTAGAAAATGTTTTATTCAAACCTTCAGAGGAGTAGAGTTATAACCCCATACTCATCTGAATCTGCAGGTTTGAGTCACACCTGGGCCAGAATTGAGATTTACCAAGTAACTCCCTGTCCTCAGTCAGAAGGGGCACCAATGGGGTTCGAAAGGTTGCCATCTATTAGATGGGATGTTAAACTGTGGCCCTGTATACAGGAGAGCCATACTCTGTGCACGTTAAAGAACATGATGGATGACCTTGACAGGAGGCTACCATTGCATGGTAGCAGTACTTTGCATCTCACAAAAACTTGCATTGCCATTAATATGGTAAGGAAAAAAACGTTTTTTTTTTCTAGAAACCCGTTTGGGTTAGGGTCTGGGGAGTTGTGGGAATCATCGGAAAGGATCATTTTGTTACATTCATAAATGGCAGTGATGTATCATGAAGTGTACTGTTGCCCACATCATTAATCTATTAATAACTGATTAAAAATCGATTGATAGTTCGTATAAATTAAGTTGGAATACAGAGAGAGATCATTCATTACAAGTATATGATCTGTTACCACTGGTTGGTGGTTGAAATGAACTGCACCTGATATTTTGAAAGTCTGGTAAGGTATGGAGGTTTGTGTTGTCTTTCTGCTGTGGTCCTGCCATTCTCAGAGGCCTTCAACTATAATGTATATTAAACTGGCAGGATCCTGTCAGATCTCTGTGGCAAATAGCTGCTTGAGAGAACGTTTATATTATATTTACAGTTCATATCAATTAACTCATTGTGTAACGAGGAAATTAGACAATGCATATTTTTTGGTTTACATTCCTAACCCAACAGTAAATCACACATCAATACTGGTTCCCCCTTTGGGAATTTCAGAAGCCATATATCACATTATAATTTTACTAAATAATAAAAGTTGCCAAAACCTTCATGAGTGTAAGCTATACTAGTGCGACGAAAGATCAAAACATCGTGCAAACTTTAAAACATATTAAGATTTAAAAGATTATACAATGTACTATCAGATATAAAAACAAGGATTTCACCTTGAAAAGAAAATAACGGCTCTGTCTGAGTACAGAGCGTTGAACGGAATCGGATGCAAATAACATTCCAGCTGCAGCAACTAGAAGGAGAATATTTCCTATCGCAAAACATTTTCTTTTTATGTCAACTTTCTTTATCGGATACAACAGTGGCTTTGCTTTTTCTTGAATCTCTTCATGGGATAGCCCTGCAGCACAGCAATACTCATACAAATTACTGATTTCTTGATCAATTTCCGACAGAACTTGGTTCTTATTAGCTAATCCTCTTTCGCTCACCATATTGCACATCTTTGCCATATTGTCACTAAAGGGTTTGTTGGCGAAAAGCAACCTTGGCCTATGATGATAGACTAGAGGCCCTAGACACTCCTTGCTAGAGGCATATTGCGTTTCCAGTTTTCTTGCAGCTCGTGGCAAACCTCAAAAAATAAATCCGCAAGAGGGCGAGCAAATAAACTCTGAACAAAACCTTGTTTTCTTTTTGGGAAAAAAGTTCCTATCGTATTATTAACATCTTCAATATTTTCCTTAATAGTAACGTCTCAGAGTGGTATAATGATCCCGATTGATCAACAAACCAAATAAAAATATTTATGGAGGAAGGGGAACATGGACAGAGGTAGAAGAGTTTGGTGGGAAACATGTTTAGAAAAGAAAGCGAGAAGGTTGAAACCGAAAATCTCAACTATCTTCGGTTAATGGCCCATCCTTCCTTTATTTCAACCGCCTCTCAAATCAACCATGAATAATTTATATTGCAGCGGCTATTCAAAACCATTTCTAAAGTCTTTGTTCTGGTAGCTGCTGAGTGAGACTGACTGCAGCTACAGTATCAATTAACATCAAACCCATTTCTAGCAATTTGAAAGGAGGCCATTTTCAGTAAAATTACTATACTATTCAAGAATAAAAAGAGCTGCTTAAAAGCTAAAGAGAACTACCGTATTTTAACGTGTATAAGGAACCCCTTTTTCCCAAAAATTGGGTCCCAAAAATAGGGGGGTTTCTTATACATGGATAGTATTATAGACATTAGCAAATTACTTAAAATAAAAATATCTTTGATGAAAAATCAGGGGGTTCCTTATACACGTTAAAATACGGTACTTTGAAAGCTTTTAGGCAACTGTCATTGTTAAATATCCCTAAATGAGAGCCCTTTGCTTCACTACCGATATCTGAATATCACACGTATCTATCCATAAGCGTTAATTACAAGAAAGGTAGCTTGATGAGTGGTTTCCAGTGAAATATTTCGAAATGACTGCTTTTAGCGGCTCCCACACGTTTTGTTTGTTTCACTCCTTAAATGATTTCAGACACAACTTAATGCCCTCGAATGAGTTGACCACTGTAAACGGTGGAAAAACAGTGAGGTGGGATACAGTGGAAAACGCTTGAGGTTAATTGAAGTTATAAAGTGGCAAAAGGAAAATACTATATGTATTAATAGTAGCAATTTTTATTTCTCGTCTATCAGTAATTGTAAATTTAGTTTTAGTAAGTAAATGCAATAAAAATATTAACTTTATGAATAAGTAAATGATGTCTTGTGAGGCCCCTAGCGGTCACGACTCCATCTAGCCGCTCCTGGGAATGGTTTTTGGTTCTTTATTAACATTCCTTTTTTCAGGTTTCATTTGACATAAATGGGAAGAGCGAGGGGCGAGTGTAGCACACTTTCTGATAAGTTATTACTTATGTCATAAATTTTTATTTGATATATACAGGGTGTCTCAAAAATATAGGTACAAACTTTTAGGGGAGTTAGATAACATATAAAGGAATGAGAATTGCATAGGAACCCATAACCGGAAACGTCATGGGAAAGTGGTAGCAGATGTGCAAGATCTGAAAGGACACAAGACAATGATTAATGGGAAAACATTTATTGGACATAATTATTACAAATGGCATACTAGATGATACATTTAATAATGTTACACCCATAACCTCACAAATTTTGATGCGCACGCGCAAGCAAACGATGGCCCAGTGCATGTCTGTGTGGGAAACGTTCTTGATACATTCGTTGAGCAGTTCGTCCGTTGCCCTCAGCTATTCCATACACTAAGTGCATGTCTGCCAGCTCCCTGTTCGAATATCTTTGCATGCTCTTCGTAAGCCGACTACCACTCGAATGAGGAAATCAGAAATTCCCCCCCCCCCCTACCGCACTGATGAACAGCGCCGCCTATTGACTTACGGTGACGTTTCCGGTTATGGGTTCCTATGCAATTCTCATTCCTTTATATGTTATCTACCTCCCCTAAAAGTTTGTACCTATATTTTTGAGACACCCTGTATATATGGTGGTACAACATTTGTCAAAAACTTTTTTTTTAATTAGAAGAACATATATTTCTTCTGGCAACTGTGGAATGCTCGTTTTTAACGACAACGAAGTTTCACATATACTAGATTTTGCACTCGTTTTTCAAAATCGAACTACGCATGATTGGGAAAACATAATATTTTATTAATGCCTATATCTCAGAAAAATACTTTTTCATTCATCTCTTAAAACCAAAAAGCTCTATTCCTCCCCACTACTAGAAATAAAGAGCAAAATCGCTGCTCCCAATGTAAACCTCTGACCATAACATTCTACCATCAAAATTTCAAATTTGTAGAATAAATAGATCGCTTGGAATATTCCTAAAAACCTTCTGATAATTTTAAAAAAGTGAATCATAATATATGGAAGAGCCAAAACATTATGACCACCTGCCTAATATGATGGTGGTCCTCCATGTTCTGCCAAAACAGCTCTTACCCAGTGAGGCATGGATGCTACAAGATTTCTAAAGGTGTCATCTGGTATCTGGTATCAACATGTTACGAGCAGATCATTTAACTCTTGTAAGTTACGTGGTTGAGCTGCCACAGATCGGATATGCTGTTCCAACACAAACCAGAAATGTTTAATTGGATTTATGTCTGGGGAATTTGGAGACCAGGGCAATATATGGAAGTGTTCCTCATGTTCTGCGAACCATTCTCAACTAAAGAAGGCAGTACTAAAGGAATATAACGTTGTCATGAAAAGATGTATGTGATCTGCAATGATGTTTAGGTAGGTGGTAGACATAATAATAATTTACTGAACATGAATGACTGGATCCAGGGTTTTCCAGCAGAACATTGCCCAAAGCATTACACTTCCTCCACAGGATTGTTTTCGTCCCCCAGTGCATCCTGGTGCCAACACCTTCCCAAGTAAACACTATCCACATGGTGCAAAAGTAAACGAGATTCATCATACCAGACGACCTTCTTCCAATCATTCAAGGTCCAGTTTTGATGCTCATATGCACATTGTAGGCACTTTTGACAGTGAACCAAGGTTAGCATGGGTACTTGGAGCAGCCTGCAGCTCTGCAGTCCCATTTTTGGCAGGGTTCTATATATTGTTTGTTGTGACACATTACTCTTGTCACCAGCATTCAAATTATGGGCGAGTTGTGCCACAGTATCCCTTCTGTTGGCTTGTACTATATGGGATAGCTTTTGCTCACCTCTAGCATTGATGAGCTGTGGTGGCCCACACCTTGCTAGTGGTTCGTGGTTTTTCCCTCCTTAGACCACTTTTTGAAGGTACTAACTGCGGCTGACTGTGAGCACCCCACAAGACTTGCCTTCTTGTAAATGCTCTGACCCAGTCATCCGGTCATTACAATTTGGCCTTGGGTCAAACTCACTTTAGTCTGCTACCTTTCCCATCTGAAGAATAAGAATAACACTGATTGACAGAGTCAGTATCAGGTGTTATTTATACCATTTCATGACCTTCACATGTTCCATTGTTTACCTGCAGTTGTCCGATTTGCATAAAGACACGCTAGTCATAATATTTTGGCTCTTCGATGTATTTTAGTACCCATATATTGGCAAAAGAATTTTCATTTATCCATCAACCAAAATTTAAAAAAAGCCAAAATTCAAATTTCTGGCATAAATTCCTCATTTTGTAATATTCGTTTGAGATTTTGCAAATTAAAATTTTTTCCACCATTAAATGGGAACAATTTAACTTTTTGAGGAATGCTGGAAATGCGAATCGCAATATTTCTTCAATACGTATCCCAACCAAAAACGTTTTAGTATACTCTATATCTCTAAAAACAAAACTGATGAATGTATACAGACGACAAAGTAAAAATTTTAATTTAATTTAATAGCAATATTAAATTCTAATAATAATAGAATTCATTAATGCTTCTCTTGCAGCACATATTGTCGGCGCTTGCTTAGTGTTGGCGTTTTCCACAGAGGAGTAGGGTATAGACGTAACACTCGATTTCCATGTAGTGACATCAGGGACACATTGTTCAACTAAAGACCCCCCCCCCCCCGATAGGGGACCACCTTGTCGTGGTGGTGGTGGGGGGGGAGGCTTCGGACCCAGCACCCGGTCGAAGGCTTTGGTGACCGGATTGGGTCCCTGGTTGGACAGAGTCAAGACCAACCGAGGTCGAAGACATCGCCGACCGGTTTGGCTGGCTAGGTTGGACGGTGTCAAGACCTCAAATCAGGGCTCCGTGGAGCAGTTCAAGGCTCGGCTGAACGGATTTGGTCCCCTAGTAGGCACGAGCCCTTTCAAAGTCTGGACCTCACTAAGAGTCTTCACCCCGGGTGCCGAGTGAACTTGGATCTACATATCCTTGTTCATGGCTAACCAGGGAACAGATTAAATTTTAGGTTTCTACCAGTGGTTAGCTTTCCTTTTATAGGACAGTTGCCATGTGAGGTTGGGGATGAGTTTCATCTATATGGTGTATTCTTGCCCCTGACTCTAGATAGTCGCGGTTTCCTTTAACTTGGTAGTGTCGTGAGACAGAACCGGGGTTAGCCGTGGTTGCTGAACGTCTGGCAACAAATAGTACAATTGTTCAACTAAAGAACTAACTCGGCATTTTTGTTCTCGGCGTAATGTTTTGATGGGGCGTAATGTTGCCTTCACTAAGTTCCCTAAGCCCTCACTAAGTTCTAAAAAAACAGTTGCCAGATATTTTTTCTGATTTTTGTAATCAACCATAGTGTTCGGATATTTTTTTGAGCAACTGTAACATGTTTACAGTTTTACACTTGCGTGTTTGGCCTTTGGCACCCTTCTGTTCTTCTGTATGATTAGTTTGCTACAGACTATTTCGGCAATAGATCACGTTGTTTGCATTGTATACTGAATTTTCTAGTTTAGTGAGATTTGTATAAAAATTTAATTAAAAAAATAGTGATTGTGTTCTGAGTTACTAAGCTGCATTACGCTTTTTTCATTTTTATTTAGAAACTTTACGGGTAAGTAATAATTTAATTTTTTTTTATACGCTCTTTATACTATAAAATAAAACATTATTATTATAGTTTTATTCCTTTTTTGCTGTAACCCTGAAATTTAAAGCGATGAAAAGGCAACGTTGTTTAATAGATTTCTTCACCAAAAAACCAAAATCGGAATCTGTTGTTTCCGATATGGCTTCGGATGATAGAAATCAGTCAAAACATTGCAAAGTATACTAGAAAAGAAATATTTAATAAAATAATTGAAAAAAATTTGAAAATACGCTTGATTATTGACGACGTTTCAACAATATCCTGCAACCAGTCATCCTAGTTTTTTTAAAAGTTGAGGATTGAGTTACACACCAACAATTTTGGTCGCACTAGTTACATTGGAAAAATAAGATGCAGAAACAATATGCTCTTCAGTGCTGGAAAGTTCAAATAATGTTGAATTTACTAATAACTACTTTAAAAAATTTAATTGGATTTTGCTTCGATGGTGCCAGCGTTATGCTTGGAAGAAAATCTGGAGCACGAGAATTACAAAACAGTTTCGAAACATCATATTATGGCACTTTTTAAACAACTGTCTCCAGCTTGTTTTAGATGATTCTATAAATGAAATAAAGGTAGTTAACCATTTTAAAATCTTTATTGATAAGATATACACCATTTTTCATCAGTCCAATAAGAACCAAATAGAACTTTCCAAAATATCCGAGCAACTTGCTATTGATATTATAAAGATTGGTAGAGTTTAGGACCAAGAGAATCGCCTGTAGTTTAAGATCAACCCTAGATGTTTGGTGTGCTTATCCAGCACTACATAAATATTTTTATTCAAATAAACAGTACTCGGGTATGGCTACTCGTCTTAAAAATATATATTCTTTGAATGATTTGGCATTAATGATTGATATTTTAAATGAAATTTCTTTTCTTTCAAATGCGCAGCAGACAAGAAATTTAGATATAATAAAGGCTGAAAAACTGGTGATAAGATCTATTAAAGTATTTCAAATGTTTGAAAAGTAAAAGTGTCCATGTGAAGAAAAAGTTGATGATTTAATTGCTTCAGAAACTTTTAAACGTGTAAATTTTGTAACAAATCATCGAGTCGGACTTCCTCGGCAAAGACGTTTAGAAAATAAGGTAATAAATTTGGAGAAGAGACTAATCGACTGTGATCATTTAAAAGCAAGTTGTAACCAAATTCAAGACAGCAATAAATTAGAATTTCTCAATATTTTGGAGCCAGATTAATGGAACATTGCAGAAGTTCTTGTTCCATGGAAAGCAGCTGAAGAACAATTGCCTGCATTTAATGAAAATTTTTAAGTACAAAATTAATGTAAATGATTATCGAGATTTCGTGGAAAACGTTATTAAAAATTCTCAGAATTATGCATTTCCTAAAAATGTTAAAAAAGTTAAAAGTATGGTCAGAACAATTGCTGTAAGTTCTTCAGAAGCAGAAAGGAGGTACTCAAAAATGAACATAATATGCTCAGATAAGAGAAGTCGCTTAACTGTTTCTAATATAACAAATATAATGAGTATAAGTCTAATCGGCCTACCTCTGAATGAGTGGAATCTCGTTACCGTAGTAAAAAGGCGGTTAAGAATTAATCACACAGCTGATGATACTCGGGTGAGAGCGAAGCAAATTGTAAAAGAGGACGCCAATCAAGAAGCAATATAGAAATATTTGAAATCGTAGTTTTATCGTTTCTTTTATTATCTAGATTTATTTTATACTATTAATAAGATTTATTTTTAGATCACATAGATCTATCGTTTTTTATTAATACTTTCATAACTTTTTTGTAACATAATCCATTTTGGTAACTCATTATGTATAACTACATATACGAAATAAATAAATATTTTTTCGTCAGCAGCGAACCGAACCGGTTGTGAAATTGAATCCCACCACTGGATAGGAGTGTATACTGATTTCATGTTTCGTTAAAAAAACGAAAATTTCAGTAATCATTTAGGAAAACACGGAAATTTATGTTCAAATTGGCAGCACCACATCTTGTTTTCGTCAATTTATATGGAAGAATATTGATGCTATTGTCTTACAAGACGTTAGTTACAAAGAATACGCAAAGAATATTAATTGATACGTTTAGTTGTCTAGTCTCAAAATTAGCGCCCGTGGTTTAGCATTGCGAGATAATGTGTTCTGTTTAAATGTATTACATGGGTCTGACAACGAATAGTACTAGGTAGTTTAATCAACTAAATTATACTGTTATAACGAAAGAAAGTGTCGCCATTCAGATAAAATTTGGCGACCCAAAACGTTTCATCCAGAGATCCGACAAGGAAACTGTTTTCTTTTCCGATTTGGGTTTGGCATTAATATCAACTATGAAGGACAGAAAAGTTGCAATATTGGCCCAAAACGGTCAAAATATATTAACTCTTAACTACCAGATAGACTGATATGAGCAATAACTGTAAGTGGCCCACAAATATTCGATGTGGTAGGTCCAACATCATTATTCTCTGATGTATAAACATTTCATATTGATTAAATATAGTTTTTGCAATAAATAACAATTATTTCAATTTTGAGTGTGATAGCTGTTGTATGAAACCCAAATAGTGCTTTGTAGTTTTTTTTTTTAAATGCAATATTATTGCCCGGGAGGAAAATACTGAATTACATCTCATACAAACAAACAGTCAATGATTATGATTTATGAACAAAATAAATTTTACAATGATACATATGTTGATCAAAAACACCTAACCAAGAAGCATGCACACAAGAATTTTTTTTTCTACATAATGAAATACAAATATTTCAGTTTGTAAAATATTCAAAAGAAATTGAAGTACATAAAAGGAAAAATTTTTCAGTGAAAAAAACGTTTTTAAATTTCTGTATAAAAATAGCATCTCTGTGAAGTAAAATAAAATATAAGTAACATATACTGTAATAAAGAACTAAGCCATATCCTAAATTTGAAAAAAAGTAATTTGAAAATATATTGGTTTGCTCTTTAAAATTTTGCACCTGTCTGGTGTCCAGCAAGCCACACCCTAATTCCAGCACTGATCTTATATTGGAAAAGAACCCCCGAGTTCAAATAAAAATTGTTCTTGTCAATATAACAAGTATCAGAACTACAAATTGTGTCAGAGACAAAAAATTTCTAATCCCCCCAATCAAATGTTATGAATTTATTGATTAATAAAAATTGTACAATGATATGTATATATACAACCAAAATAATTTATCCAAGAAATGTGATACACAAGGAAAAAATCTGTATAATGAAATAAAAGGATAATAAATATTGAGATATACTCGACGGTTCAACATCCAGTAATAAATAGGCACTTTGACACCCGGCTCAGACAATTTTTCCTCTAAAATTGAAATTGACATCAAAGTGCCTATTTATTACTGGATGTTGAATCGTCGAGTTTATCTCAATATTTATTATCATTAGCATACTTGTAAGACATGCTTCCCATCTATTGGCAAATAAAAAGCTGCTAGGGCTAAAAATTGCCTAAAAATAACGCCTATATGTGACATAAAGGGAATGTTCATAGCGTTAATTAGAGAAGATCTTGATTGGCGGCTGGTAGCTCAGTAGTCCAGAGCACCTGACATGTTATCAGGTGGTCGTGGGTTTATATCCCACCCGGCTCAGACAATATTTCCTCTAAAATTGAAATTGACGTCAAAGTGCCTATTTATTACTGGATGTTGAACCGTCGAGTTTATCTGAGTTTATCTCAATATTTATTATCATTAGCATAATCATTAGCATACTTGTAAGACATGCTTTCCATCTATTAGCAAATAAAAAGCCACTAGGACTAAAAATTGCCTAAAACTAATGCCTATATGTGACATAAAGGGAATGTTCATAGCGTTAATTAGAGGAGATCTTGATCGGCGGCAGGTAGATCAGAGCACCTGACGTTATCAGGAGGTCATGGTTCATATCCCACCCGGCTCAGACAATTTTTCCTCTAAAATTGAAATCGACGTGAAATAAAAGGAACACTATAAATATAAATTTCTAAAATACAATGGCATAAAGAAAAATATTGAGAAATAAATAATGTGTTCTAACTTCTATATAAAAATAATATTTACCTCTATGAATTATATATAAAAACTAAGTAATATGATGTAAGCTGTAATGGAGGGAAAGCAATAAATTCTCTAAGTCATTGTAAAATATATTCTTGCCCTCTTACCCCATCCTAGTTCTGGCAATGAGTTACAATTACTGCATTTGGCCACTGCAGGCCAATTCTATCAAGGTCCTGTTTGATATTGTGTACCCATCACATCCTAGATCTCCCACTTTTCCCGACACTTCTAGACATTCTGTTCATAACCCTATTCGCCAGTACAAAGTTTACAAAGTTATGCATATGGGCAAAATGGCCAAACCAACAGTCTTTCTTTGCAATATATCATGCTCAAAGGAGGTTGCTGACTTCTCCCAACCTCATCATTACTTACAAAGTGAAACCACCTAATGCCTATGATACTGTGTAAGCATCTAGAAATGAAAGCATCAAGTTTCCTGTTATTGTTTACAAAGTGTCCAAATTTTACTACCATAACTAACCTTAGAAAGAACTAAACTATTTTACAGCCTAATTTTAATCTTTTAGGAGTATATGCATATTTTTCCACACTCTCCATATATTCGTAATAATACTTTAGCATGTGTTACATCCCTATTAACACCTATACTGAACAGTAACAGAACATTGCCTTTCATAGTAATATATAGTACTACTGGTGGTAATTTAAATTTAGGTAAAGTCACAATTAATGGAGAAATTAACTAGCCACTGACAGTTTTGTGATGTAGAACATCTGGTATGAAATTGGAAGAATGGGTTCAAGTTCCACTCATCAGCAAAACTTAATTTTTCCCATAAATGTATTTCTTGGAATAAAGTCAACTGCAAATAATAGCAAAAAATATGCTAACTTATGATCAAATTGACCCAAACTTTAGCAAATTAAGGATTAACAAGTAGGAAGGTAGAAGACTACCATTACCATTGATAAATAGATTATCATTTGGTTTATACTTTGTAGCATAAAAATTTCTGCTTAATATATGATTGTGATGAAAAGCAAACCCATTATCAGTTGTGGAATATCAAATTTGTTAAATGGGATGAAAGAAAATTTTAGTGGAGTGACGATGAGAACTCTAAAGATAGGGTAGTTTGAAGCAGAATGGGATCAGATTATGATGTAATCATGAATCTCAATAAGATCCAGGAACTCTTTTTTTATTGGCTGAAGAAAAAAATTAATAATTTTTCTAGTTTTAAAAACACACAAAGTTTGCCTTGCTGGAACAATCGCTAGCTCTCTACCAAAGAAGTAGTGTATGTCAACCATAAAATTTTATGCAATATTTGAATACTCAAAATTTCTATATATGCCATGATATATGGTAAATATTTTGGAATGATAAAGAACTTAACTCATTTGAGTGATAACAAAAAACTTACTTTGGCAGAAATTTACATGAGCAAAAGTGTGCCTATGGTATGGTAAAAAATTTGAACTGTACTGTATAACATTTCACACTTAAACAAGAAAGCTGTTAAAAAGCAGCAAAAACAAACAAGTTAAAAAAAGACATTTTACTGTTTCTCTTACTTGATATAATCTAGTGCCAATATAGTATTTGGAAGAATCAAACTGAGTACAAAGGAATTTCTCTTGTTGTTAAAGCCATGTTATGCAAAAGTCATCACTCAGCAAATTCTAATATCTATACATTCCAATTGGAAGTTTTTTTTTCCTTTGATGTGGCAGAGCTAGTTTCTTATGTAATGTAATGTCCAGCCTTGTAAAGGTTAAGCAATAAAGATTCTACAATGATGGCCAAACAATGTTTTAAGAATTCCCTTATATTTAAAATAACTGAAATTTATCATGGAGACAGAGAATGTTCAGTTATTTTAAATATTTCCTGAGCAAGATCTTTTAATTGTGTTCCTTTATAGTGTTCTCATATAAGACGTTTGCTTTTCCATGTTGAGAGTATTGAAGTAGAAGAAAGAGTATAGGGAAAATTAATATTGAAATAGATTATTATAATTATGCATTGTAGGAATATCTTTACTGTCTGCATCTTCTTGCTCTGAACGTTTAGTAAATTCAAAATTAACCAATTTTTATTTTAGTTATTAAGTCAATCTTGTAGGGCATATATCTGGTAATATATTATGAAAGAAACTGTTATTTCAGATTTTTAGCTCACATTGCAATGTCCCATCTGCAATATGTTTTTTTACAATCACTTTAATTCATTTATTTATTACCTTTTATATATATATATTACGTTTATTGTGATGTGTTAAGTGCAGCCTGCTAAGTATGACAATAAAAGTATTACAGCTTTAGAATTGTATATATGTGTGTGTGTGTGTTTTGTAATTTTATATAAATTTTTATGCATATTATGTTAGAAAATAATTTAAAATTATATTTCAGGTAGCATGAAGAAAATTTATGGATGAGGTAAGGTCAGAAAATACTCCTTTTAATGTTATTAGTTATCTCTGAGACTTATTGGCAGTTAGAATGGTCTACGAAATTGGAAATCTAGATACATGATTAAAAAACAATCACTAAATCACAAATTATTAGGTTTCAAGAAACATTAAAAGTAGTATAGGATACTAATTATCTGGATGTCCAATTTTCCAGATAAAACTGGTCAATGAAGTAGTAACAGATGCATAGGTCAAATATTGTCACTTGAGAAGATTCTTGAGAACAGTTTTAGGGTTCAGTGATCAATGATTGCAGGCTTTTGATATAAATTACATTTATGAAACCAAAATGATGATTTCATATACGTTATATTTATGAAACCATAGGTGCATTTCTAAAACACTTATAATATTATGTACATACACTGAAGAGCCAAAACATTATGACCACCTGCTTAATATGATGTTGGCCCTCCACATGTTGCCAAAACAGCTCTTACCAAGTGAGGCATGGACACTACAAGATTTCTAAAGGTGTCTTATGATATCTGGTATCAACACATTACCAGCAGATCCTTTAACTCTTGTAAGTTACTTGGTTGAGCCACTGCAGATTGGATATGCTGTTCCAATGCAAACCACAGATGCTTGATTGGATTGATGTCGGAAATCTGAAGGCCAGGGCAATACCTAGAAGTCTTATGTTCCGTGAACCATTCTCAAAAAATCTGGGCAGTGTGGCATGGCGCATTATTCTGCTGAAAGAAGGCACTAGTAAAGAGGAATACCGTTGCCATGAAAGGATGTACCTGGTCTGCAATGATGTTTAGGTAGGTGTTAGGATAGAATTACATAGGAAAAAATTACATGGAATAAAATTACACAAGGAAGAAATTACACGAAAAAATTACACATAGTACAAAATTTGTAGCCTCCATTGACAAATTCGTTATTTTGTAACTATTCAGTTTAATCCAGAGGCAGAACTGGATTAAGGCCAACTGATGCCCTAAGTACAGCCCAACAATGGTGCCCCTTCGACTCATTCCATTTTGAACCCTTTTATAATTAGAATGTTTTCAAATAATTAATTTATCATCATAAATTCAATTTAGGTTACTAAAGAACACTATTTCAAAAACAGTGTAAAAATCAATTTGGAAAAAATATATATTCTACAAGTACTTCAAGAATAAGAGATGAAAAAAATTAAATTTATGCAGCAATATTTGCAGGCCACTTGAAAAGTGGTTGTGGGCCAGATCTGGCCTGGGACAACTGGTTGCCCATGACTGGTGTAATGTATACACCACCTCTGTGATCAGCTATATAAATCCTGGTCTTTTTACCAATATAAGTATTTTCATTTGATTTTTATTGATGCATGTGATTTTTTTTTTGTACTTTATACATAACATGAACAGAATTATAGTTAAAATACATTTGCTTGTAAATCAATAAATATTTAGCGGAAAAACTTTTTGCTGACTATGGGAATTGAACCTGCATCTCTCCAGAAACATGCCAGAGTATTCTTCCAATTGAACTAATGCCAGCTCATCTTTTTTCCACTAATTTTAAGATTAAACTCTATCACAGAAATTTTTCGGGCCAACCATTGACGCCATCTACCATTCCCGGTGGCAATTATTACCTTAATATTGCACAGAGTGAGATGGAAATAAATAAGTCTCATAACGCTATTTAACGTTATTAATGATTTGAATATAGATCATAATCACAGCATTACCTGATGCTCTTTTGGCATTGATAAATCAATAAATATTTAGCAGAAAAAAGTTTTGTCGACATACAGGAATTGAACTTTGGCATTGATTTATCAATGCCAAAAGAGCATCAGGTAATGCTGTGATTATCATCTATATTTAAATCATTAATAATGCTAAATAGCATTTTTAGACTAATTAATAATGCTAAAATCTATTAATAATGCTAAATAGCATTATGAGTTATAGAGTTTATTTATTTCCATCTCACTCTGTGCAATATTAAGGTAATAATTGCCACCGGAGATCATAGACGGCGCCAATGATTGGCCCAAAAAATCTCCGTGATAGAGTTTAGTCCTAAAATTAGCAGAAAAAAGACAAGCTGGCATTAGTTCAACTGGAAGAATACTCTGGCATGTTTCTGGAGAGATGCGGGTTCGATTCCCATATGTCAGCGAAAATTTTTTCCACTAAATATTTATTGATTTGCTGGTAAGCTATATGACTGAATTTCTCATTTTTGTATTACTCAATTTGGTATTTTATGAAAATATTTCACTTTTATCTTTCATGTCTTCCAAAGCCATAACTGCAATTTATTTCTTTAATGAAAAAGTAATTGATGATAATCTTAATGTTAATGCAGTGCAATTAATATTAAAGAAATTCATGGTCAACAATTATTTTACTTGACTGTCAAGTGTATTGTCAGCTTCCATGTTGAAACCTTGCCGTATTTTAAATCCATGGAATGGAGTTTGTCATGTGCCAGTGGCCAAGCATGACCTTTTGAGTAGGGTAAACAGTTACCAAAAGCAGTGATCCAACTAAATCGGAATGCCGTTATGGTACTTGATGTTAGTACTTGATTTTATGGCACAAGGCAACTAGACTATATTGTGCCAAGAGTGAAAGTAGGTCTGTAATTTTTAAATTAAATATTGGCAATATATATATAGATAGTGATAGATTGTGAGTGCAATCTCCTTGACATTGAAGAATGCACCAAACAAGGTTTAAAAAAAAGGAGGTAAAAGATACATAACCCACAACTAAAGTAAAAAAAAAAACACTTGGAATGACAAAACAAGATATTTAATTTAAATGATAGAAATAAGAGTAAAAATGTCTAGAACAAGAAATAAGCATGTAGAAATATGATAAAAACCAACCCAGGTCAGACAGAATAAATACAACAAAGCCATAAAAGCATACTCAGTAAAATGTAAAAAAGGCAAAAACAGATAGTAAAATCAATGATCAGATAAAAGATCTCTGAGTATAAGAGGCTTGGATGTAAAATCATGGAAATTAAACAAGACCATCTAGGTTAAATGTGGGACAATCGATTAAAATATGTTTTTGAAATAAAATGGTGTCACAAAACACACTTTGGATCACTGTCCACCTGTAAAAGAAAATGCGTAAAAAATTAATCATCTAAGTTAAGCCAACCAAGTACAACCTCCTCCTTGTTATTCCTGAAAAACATGATGATTGCCATGGTTTGATAATGGGCTTCATCTCAAAGAGCTTGTTCATAAACTTTCTGACCACGATCTGTGCCTGGAGCTAGATGATAAAAATGCTGCCGGAAGTACAGATATGGAACTGGTAGCAGAGAGCGAGACAGGGGCAACTTGTTAGCAGCATCTGCTAAATCATTGCCCCTGTTGCCAATGTGACTGGGACCAAACAGAAAAGGATGGCTATTGTGACTGTGTAACAGAAGAATGTGATGAAGGTGAAATAGGGACTCGTATTGAGCCCTCCTATTATGACAGGCTGAATCTTATGAATTTTGAAACTTAATGTATTCACAAACCTGTACCCAGACATGAGCAAGGTACTCACCATAGTGCATAATTGGCCCAAGCAGGTCCAGGCTATCAGCTAGGGGCAGGGGTAGTTCAGTTGATCGCACACCAGGCTCATAATCCACAGTTCCCTGTTCGAGTCCCAGCTGGGATAGCATTGATATTTATCTCCCCAAAACTTTCTGCCCAGCCCCATAGTCAATAAGGGACACCAATGGGCTTGGAAAGACTGTCGTCCTTTCGATGGGATGTTAAGCCATGGCTTGTATGCAGGAGAGTCATATCCTGTGCATGTTAAAGAACACACTGGATGGCCTTGATGGGAAATTACCATTTATCTCCCAACAGCTGTTCCAGTGGGTCCCCTCCCCCAACCTTCTCTGAACTCTCAGGATCCTTGTGACCTGACCATTTAGCCCATTGTGTGCAAAAAAAAGTGCCACTAAGAGGTAAAACAACCCAACCTACCAGCCAATTGGGGGCTACAGCAGGACCTCCTGCTTACCAGAAGAAGAGGCCAAAGCAGTCAATAGCAGCAGCTCTTTAAAGTGCTGCCCAGCCTCTCGAAAAACAGGCTCCAAATTGTAAGATCGCCAAGGGAATCCTGATGGTCAAAGGTTGAGGAGAGTAGAAGAGGACCCTAAACAACTATGAGGACCTCCTTTCCAGGGACACAGGTTGCAGTGCATGGCAAATATGCAGGTGAGTATTCAGAACTCTGTGAAGATATTCAAACCAGCAGAATCTTCACAGGATGGTCCCCCCTCACCATGGATAGGCGTTTGCATTGAGGGCAAAAATAATAGAAATAGATGATATTCAACAAGCGCAATAGTCGCATCAATTCTATGTGCAGCTAAAAAATAATTACCTTAATATATTAGTAAATGCACAAATGCAAAATAGTTTAACCCTTTAATATCCATAACTGCCCAAAATGTCTGAAACAAAGTAGTCGAAATTGTGCTATTCCTTTGTCCTTACTGACCTCTACCCTTTTTTGAGATATCATGGTAACTGCATTTGCCAAGTCATTGCCCTGATGCTGACATGGCTGGGCAGTCAACAGAACATGATAGTGGAAATAACTGCCGAATCATGGCACTGCTAGAATATCTTGGAGAGAATAGAGTGTGGCAGAGGCTTTACCGAGTCAAAGCTGTAACAAGAATTATTGAGTTGGTCTGCTGTAAAGATGGTGGTGGCTGGTCATTATGCTGACCATGAGGTCAGCACAGTGAACCAGATCCCCAGATTTTGAACCACCTGGGAAAGCACAAGATTTCCAGACAGATCATTTAAGTGTTCCTTGTCTATCCCATATTTTAATTAAGACTTTCTTTACATGTCCAATATTCCCAAAACTGGAAGCTGGCAAACATACATTAAAATATTCATTTTATTGTCATCCCTCTTCGTAATATTGTTACTTCAAAAATTAGTGTCTTACATTTCTTGTATTTCAGGAAATTTTAAAATTAGGGAATTTAATTTCATATCATATTTTTGTGTTTAATATATATTTATTGCTAAAAGATTATTTCAGAATAGCACAACATCATTAGCTGGAGATGGGATAAGCTGGTCTCTGCCTGCAGCTGCAATTTTGATTATTGCTATGGGAGGTTACATAGCTCTTATCATTGCTGCATTGCTAATAAGGAAGTGTCTTATTGTGAGTAGCTACTATTTTATATTGTTTTTTTTTTATACAAAGTATACTGCTTCATAATTTAGTGATTAATTTTTAAACCAGAGATATTCATTATACTGGTCTTCCAATTTTAACTTTTTTTGTGGTGCCTTTAAAATAATACCTGCATCTAATCAATTTCATGATGCTGAATAATGAGAAAAAATCAGTTTGTTTCAATAAGTTCTAAACTTTTATCAAAGCAAAAGTTTATTTAAAAAAAAAAAACATTTTTAACGAAATAAAGTTCACAAACCATTATTTACAATCATTGGACACACCTCTAGAGGCATAAATGAATCAGAAACATTACAGAACTGCATAAATCCCCACTGAAATGCTTAGAGCTGAGAATATTTGTATTGTCGCTTAGCTGAGTGAAATTCTGAATATTTTTTATGATAAAGTGTTCTTAAGATTTTTCACGAGCTATTATTATTCCTCATTTTAAAAAATGTGATCATAGCATTTGTGATAAATGTGACTCTTTGTTACTGAATAGGGGAGTTAGTTTACTTTCTGTTATAGGAGGTAAAGTTCTTTGCATGATTATACTTAATAAATTAAGAATTTGGTTGATGAACAACTGTGTGATGAACAGTGTGGATTCAGAAGTGGTAGGGGATGTATAGATCAAATATTTTCCCTTGGGCAGATTCTTCAGAAATGTTTGGAGTTTCAGAAACCTGAGGTTACTAGCTTTATAGATTTCAAAAGGCTTTTGACTCTGTTGATAAACATAATTTTGGTTGATCGTTAGATCATACGGACCACCTAACAAGTCAGTGTAATGAAAGCTCTTTATAATAACAATAACACAGTTGTGCATGAGAGTTGGTAAGCCGTGTAATAATTGATTTAGCAATTGCTAGTGAAATTAAACAAGGGTGCATTTTTGCCTCCTTTTCTCTTTAGTTTGGTTATTGTTTATGTTATACGAAATACTTTTCAAGGGAATGATTATGGCCTTAAATGGTCTAGAGCAGCACTGTCAAACTAACGGCCCGCACAAGGATTTTTGTGTCAAACTCAAAATCAAATTTTTACTTGAAATTTTAAATAAATATCTGTAATCCACCTTATAATTTTTCGTCAATTATATTACTTTACTTGATATGCAATTTTCAACTTACTCATTCTATTTGCAATTTTTATTGCATTATTTCAACTTACTCATCATCATCCTCAAGCAGCCATGGGCTATGGAGGTCCAACCAGACCATGCAATTTAGTTCTCCAAGCAAGTCTGTACTGAGCTACATCTGCTGCATCAGGCGACTGCACACCAATTCTAATAAGGTCCTGTTTGACATTGTCTGCCCACTGCATCCTAGGTCTCCCCCTCTTTCTGAAGCCTTTAGGTACACTGTTCATAACCGTATTCACCAATCTATAATTATCCATACAGGCAACATGGCCAAACCAGAGGAGTCTCTCTCTGCACAATATGCTGTTTAAAGGAGGTTACCGACTCCTTTGCCTAACCTCATCATTAGTTACAAAGTTGAACTACCTAATACCCAAGATACTATGTAAGCAACTAGAATCAAAAGCATCTTGTTTCCTGTTATCTTGTTTACAGAACATCCAAGTTTCACTACCATAACAAACCCTAGAAAGAACCAAACTATTATACAGTCTAATTTTAGTCTTTAGGTGTATACGCCTATTTCTCCACACTCTCCATAGATTCTTAAAAGTCCCGGCAGCAATCCCTGTTCGTCTGTTAATCTCATGCAGCATAACACCATTATCTGTTACATAGCTCCCAAGATAATTAAACTGTGACACCTGCTCAAGGTTGTTTTTGGGTTGTTTTACCTCTGAGCGACACTTTTTTGCACACCATGGGCTAAATGTCCAGGTCACATGGACCCCGAAGGCTCAGAGAATGTTGAGGGGGGGGACCCACTGGAACAGCTATTGGGACACAGATGGTAGCCTCCTGTAAAGGCCATCCAGCGTGTTCTTTAACGTGCACAGGGTATGGCTCTCCCGCACACGGGACCACGGCTTAACGTCCCATCCGACGGACGGCGGCCTTTCCAAGCCCATTGGTGTCCCCTACTGACCGTGGGCAGGGCGGGGAATTTTGCGGAGATAAATCTCAATGCTGACCCAGCTGGGACTCGAACCTGGGAACTACAGATTACAAGCCTGGCACGCTACTGACTGAGCCACCCCCGCCCCGCCTGCTCAAGATTGCAACCATTTAGATTAACTGAATCAGAGCATGCTTGACCAATTTTCATCACTTTAGTTTTCTCTCTGTTTATAACCAAACCTACTCTATTACCAGTCTCATCAACAGCTCGAATGAAAGAGTTCATCTCATCAACATCATTTGCCAAAAGGGCCAAATCATCAGCATAATCCAAATCAGAAACTTTCGTATCTCCAGCCCGTTTAAGACCAAAATCTTTCCCTTTTAAGTGAATTTCGCATAACATAATCAATAACCAAACTAAAGAGAAAAGGAGACAAAATGCACCCTTGTCGAATACCAGAAGTAATGCTAAACCAATTGCTACAAGCCTTACCAACTCGCACAACGACTCAGTGTTATTATAGAGAGCTTTCATTAGGTTAACTAATTTGTCTGGTATACCATATGATCTCTCAATCAACCACAAATTATGACGATCAACAGAGTCGAAAGTCTTTTTGAAATCAACAAAGCTAGCAACCAAAGGTTTCTGAAACTCTTAACATTTCTCAAGTGAAAATATCTGATCTACACATCCCCTACCACTTCTGAATCCACATTGCTCATCACGCAATTGCATGTCAACCAAATTCTTAATTGTATTAAGCACAATCATGCAAAGAACCTTCCCTGGAACAGAGAGCAGGCTAAAACCCCTATAGTTATCACAAGAACTGCGATCATCTTTTTTGAAAATAGGGATAATAATAGCTCTGGTAAAATCTTTAAGAACCATGCCTTTATCATAAAAGATATTCAAAATTTCAGTCATCCAAGTGGTAACAGAAACATTCCCAGCTCTAAGCATTTCCATACTAATTTCATCTACCCCTGGCGATTTATGAAGTTTAAGTTTAGAAATAGCCAAACTAACTTCAGATTGTGTTATAGAGCCAACATTAAAGCCAATAATGCATTTATCATCATTGCAAACAATGGGAGTAGAACTAACCACATTGTTTAGAAAAAAAATACCCCCAAGCAGCTGCTTGCGACAGAGGTCTGACAGGAGCCTGTCAGTTTATATGCCAAAATAGAAGGTCTGAGAGTATGGCAGGACCTCAGCAGAAAAACAACACAAACGTCCATACTTTATCTGGCATCACTGAAATGCTCAGTCCACCTAGCCATGACAGAATCCTCACCTTCTATAACCTTACCTTGTTTATCCTTCAATCCCTGTATACCTGTCCATTTTCTACCATACAAAACATTAACTATCTGGTACAGCTCTTTGTTGTTGTGCTGTCTAACCACTTCCTCGGCTTTGTCAGCCAGGCCATCAAGCCAAAGAATCTTGTCAGCAGCTAACTGATCCTTTACATGTTTATTAAGTTCTCTGTAATGCTTTCTATTAGGACTAGTAGGGTATTGATTAACCCCTTAACAGTTTTGCCCGAACACCGTTCAGGTGCTGCGAAAGGTCACTTTTCTGATTTGCCTGTACGCCGCTCAGGCATCTTATTTTTCTATGCCAATCCAATGATTTGCCCGGCTTTTTAACTTTTTTTTTGTTTGCAATGTTTTTAATAGATGGTTCTAGTAGTCCAGTAAAGATTGGAATGCAAAACATGCCTACACCGGTTTTATATCAGGTTTTACTGCTTTTTGTTTACACGGGAGAAGGAGTGAATTTTGTTTTCACTTGTGTATCACACGTTGCGAATACCATTTCTTTTGAATTCTGTGCTAAAATAAAAGGGGAATGAGTGACAGTGAGCGGCTCATAACAATATAATTCTGATATTGGATCAGATAATGAATCGGAAATCTCTCTAAATGATTCTGGAAGTTGTGAAAGTTTGTTATCGGACTTTTCTAGCAATGAGGAAATGGAAAGTTCCGATGTTCTAACTCAGGTGCGGAACTTTTGTGAAATTGATATTAGTAATCCTCCTGCAGCACCGCCGTGATTTCCTTTCACAGCGAATTCTGCTGTTCATTTGGATATTGATGTAAGTAATGGAACTTCACAGTTTCTTCATATTTTCTTTGATTGTAACCTCCTTCAAATAATAGTTTCTGAAGTTTATTGTTTGGAAAAGCCAACTTTAAGTAAAAATGCCAATTTTTCGCTATAATTAAAAATTATCATAAATTATACAATTCAATACTTGTAACAGTTTTGACTGCTGATTTGTATTTATATGATCGATTTGAATGCAAAATTGTTTATCAAAAATGTGCTTATTTTTGGACACAATATGGCAGAAAAAAGAAACTGTTAAGGGGTTAAGGACATTCCTGCAGTTCTTTCTTTCCGAAATAAGCTCAAATGCCTTATCACTCAGATAATCCTGCCTCCTCTGCTCATTTTTTCCTAAAAGAATACTGTTAGTTTCCAAAAAAAAGCCTGTTTAAAATAATCCCATTCTTCCTCGACTTCAGTAGTAAGCATACCATGACTGTCATAATGATTAAGTAACCTATCATGGTAAGCTTTAGCTATAACTGGGTCTTTCAGAGCTTCAGTATTAAAAGTAAATCTTTTAACCCTAGCACAATGCTTTTTAAGTTTAAGTTGCAAGACACTTTTAACAAGGTAATTGTCAGATCCGATTTCAGCTCCCCTATATGACTTGGTATTCCTAACAGAACTAGCCCATTTGCTGTTAATTAATATATAATCAATCATATTCTTATGCAGCCCATCAGGTGAAACCCATGTGTACTTATGTATGTCACGGTGTTTGTAATAAGTGTTATTTATTCTGAAACCATTGAGTTTGCTTACATGTAGGAGCCGTTGCCCATTGCAGCGACCAATACCAAAAGGGCCTATCACCCCTCCTCGAAGGTCAGAGCCAGTACCAACTTTGGCATTGAAGTCACCTAGAACAAGGGTAATATCTCCTTTCTTGACAGAATTCAAAATATCCTGAAGTTGTCCGTAAAACTTATCCTTCTCATCTTCATCGACATCCCCAGTGGGGGCATAACAGCTGATAACATTCAAGTGAAATATAGCTGCAAGAAACCTTTATTAATGCACTCATATCCTAGAAGAGCATCACTAGCATGTCTGCTGAGAAGCAGTCCCACGCCTTGGTGATGCTTATTGTCGTCCCTCCCTGAAAAGAGAAATTTAAGATTATTTTTAAGAATCTAACCTTTATCTGTCCACTGGTCTCTTGCAAGCCGAGAATATCTAAATTATAATGGTGGAATTCTTGTGTGAGGACATCAAGAGAAAAAGCTCTGTGCAGAGTCCTCACATTCCAACTACCTATGGAGAGAAAATGGTTGGTAGGATGTTTAAAGAAACTGTGTTTATTGAGAGAGGGAATGCCGACAATATCAAACAGCCCCCTAATCGCAGACATGGGGCAAAGACCCGTTCCCCCACCACTAAAGGCTGGAGCCATCTACACTGGAAGACTTCCTCCAATGTAGAATTTGACAATGCCAATAGAAGCAAAGAGTTCAGGTGCCTGCGATGACCTCTGCTCAGGATTATCCACCAGCTGATAAACATATCCTGTGAATCTATTCACTTGGGGCTGTCAACCCACAAACAACAGAAAACACAGCGGAAGATTTTCCCTCCACAGAAGCCCACCAGTGCAGCAAAATCAGGATCCATAATCAAGCTCAGAGCCATAATTCCGTTCAGGTTGGTATATATGGTCAGCACCAGGACCCTGTGTGGTTGACCACTCTTCAGCAGGGTAGAAAAAAAAGAAAAGGGGCCAGAGTTGTCCAGATCAGTAGGCCACACTAATCTGGCAGTCCTCCCCTTCCGTTCACTTCCGCAAGACCATATCTCTTTTGAAAGGTACTAACGGTCTGCACCACAAGAAGGCGGGGTCAGACATTAGGTGCTAGGCCTGGCCGGTTCTATGCATCATTACAGGGGATTAGTGATAGCCTCCTTCCAGTGACTTACTCATTCTATTCTTATTGCCCAACAACTACGATAGGGTTTAGATAAGGTTTAGAAAATTTATATTGGGTTATTTATTACTTATTATTTTTCATATAAATAAGATAATTTTTTGAGGTGACATGAACTGACTTTTCAATTATCTATCCTGTCCTATTCTTTTTTTTTTGGCCGTTGAAATAAAAAATTTTACGGCCTGCGAAAAAGAAAAAATGGTCTGCGGTCTTAGAGAAGTTGGACAGCACTGGTCTAGAGATTTCAAAATTTCTGATTTAGATTATGCAGATGATTTGGCCTTGTTTGCTAATGATATTGATGAGATTAATTCTTTCATTAGGGCTGTTGAAGAGACTGATAATAGAGTAGGTTTGGTGATAAACAGAGAGAAACCTGAAGTGATGAAAATTGGTCAGGCAGATGGTATTTCAGTTGCTTTAAATGGCTGCACTCTTCAGCAAGTGTCTTCAGTTTAATTTTCTTGGGAGCTATGTAACAGATACTGGTGATGTGTGGCATGAGATAAACAGTAGAATTAGGATTGTTTCTGGGACTTTTAAGAATCTATGGAGAGTGTGGAGAAATAGGTGTATACACCTAAAGACAAAAATGAGGCTGTATTATAGTTTGGTTCTTTCTAAGGTTAGTTCAGTAGTGAAACATGGACTTTTTGTAAAACAGGATAACAAGGAGCTTGATGCCTTTGATGCTAGATGCTTATACAGTAATTTGGGCTTTATGTGGTTTGACTTTGTAAGTAATAATGAGTTTAGGAGAAGGATTCATCAACCTCATTTGAGCAACATTTTGTGCAGAGAGAGACCACATTGGTTTGCACATGTTGCCTTTATGCATATCTGCAGATTGGTACACAAGGTTATGAACAGTGTGCCTCAGGCTTCAGGAAAAAGGGGAAAACCTAGGATGCGATGAGCAGACAATGTCAAACAGGAGTTATCTAGAATTGGCTTACGTGGCCAAATGCAGCAGCTGTAGCTCAGGGCAGATATGTATGGGGGGAAAAATTACACAAGTCTGGTAGGACCTCTGTAACCCATGGCTGCATGAGCATTTTGTATGTAATCTTTTCACTTAATTCCTGAACTTGATGCATCAGAAAATTTGCAATCCTTCAAACTTGCATTATCACAGTCCACATTACAATATTATCTTAAGGGATCTTCCAAATTTATCTTAAGGGATCTTCCAAATTTTCCAGCCATCTGCATTACAGCACAAAGAGATAACTTGCTTACATTAAATTTACCCATCTGTGTTTTCAATAAAATGAAGTCAGATACTGACAGAACTTTTTTTTTTATCAGATATCAAAGATTTGTATGAAAGTACAGCTTTAAATGTTTTGTGTGTATATTCAGTTTGAAGAATATGTCTTCAGTTTGCATTGTGTTCTGCAAGTACTTGAATTTTTTTTTTGTCTCTTTTTGTCTAATTTCTTATTTATCTTTTAGAAGCTATAATATGTGTATGCTAAATTTTCCAACAAATGTTTTGAATAAAGTAGATCTGGAATATCATGATATTTTAAAGAAATATTTTGTTGATTCTGATAGTAAATTATACAAATTTGTAGATTTTTCTGATTCAGAACTGAGATATTGATTCCAAGTAGAGCATAATATTAGTAATATAAACTGTTTTCACATTGCTACTTCTAGAATATTACTGTAATTAAAAAAAATAGTTTTAAACTCTACAGAAAATTTTATATATTTGACTTCAAATGGCTGTTACTTTAAGAGACATCTGATTAACAGATTAAAAATTCTGTTTTTGAAAGGTCAGTACTATTATTAATTAAATTGAAATAATTTCATAACTAGTATTCAGAAATAGCAATTTTTGAATGAAAATTGTGCTGTTGTTTTGAAATTCAACTTTCCTATTGCTGCATTTAATGCAAATTGATCAGGAATGATTCAGTCTGAATTTCAGTAGCTAAATTAAACTTTATAGGTTTTGATATATTTTTATTTTTTTTACATCTCTATACTTTATTTTAGTTATATGTTTTGTAGTTTTTACCTAAATTAACTTGTTTTTAAAACAAAATAATTTTTTGTAACATTACTTCTATAATCATAGAAATATTTAGAAATATAAAGTTGAAGGAAAATGTGACAGTGTATTTAAGAAATATTAAGTCATTGTGATGTAATCCTTACTACAGTGTCAAAATGGAAATAGTCTGTTATAATTAGTACATTTTCACAATAAATATTTTTCTGTGCTAGAGGAATTTTTATTTCACCTGAAAATTGTCATTTCTGTTTTAGTATTGATTATGTATACATGTCATTCATTCACGTACATATTGTCAGTATTCTTACTAAAGAATTTTGATTGTGAAATCCACATTCTACTAATAATATCAGTATTTAATCTTGATTTAAATTAATATTATATTCCTTATTCATATTACAGTCACAAGGTATATGTGCTGATTGTTGCCCCAAAGTACTGAAATATGATTGTTGCAGTTGTTTTACCAATTGTGCACAATCATGTGATTGTCAAGTTCCAACTGTTGATGGGTGTTTAGATATTATTTGTCCAGCCAGACAGGTGTGTATTTTTAGAAATTTTGCTGATACTTTTAAACACATTCAGAGATTTAATGACATTTTAACACTATGAACTGTTACACTGTCCAGAGTGGTTGCTAGCTGTTGAAAAGATTTTTAGTGTCTACTCGATGCAATAAGATTGTTTCAAGAAATTCAGATAACACCTTTTGACTGATGAATAGTACACAATAGCAGAATTGATCAAAGTTCCCTCCCCCCCCCAAAAAAAAAAATATATATTTTATTATATGTATATGAAAGTGTTTGAAGAAATGTTCCAATAAAGTTCAAAAATCATCTTTGGTGAAATCAAACATTTTCTTCACTTAATCATCGACAAATGTTACAAAAGAATTTAATATTGCTTGGATGGCAGAAATACAAGGGGGAACAGATATAATATACTTGGACTTTAATTGTAACTCAATGCTATGTTCATGTATTATAATCACAGTTTTAGAAATAATAAATTCTTTCAGATTTTAAATTCATATTCAAATTATGACGATTATAACTTTTAAGTTTATTTTTAGTTAGCGTGTGATTTTGCATGCTAAGCTTGTATAACCTTCCATACTTAGTTTTGTTATGCATCTTGATTGTTATTGTTGGATGACACTGAAAGTAGTACACATGGTCTGGATGTTTTTCTGAAATTATTTACTAAGATGTATTTCTTTTGAAATTAATTCAGCAATAGTCTCCAAGCTGCATGGTCTTTGGGTATGTCAGTATGACAACATTTATGGGTTATTTAGATATAAAACTTTATGAGTGAACACAGTGAGTGATAAATAAATAACTGATTTATTTCACAATTATCACTGTTGGGAGATTTATGTCTCCTGTGTTGCAGCTAGAGATGCTAAACGATTCAATGGTTATAGTTCATTTAGGTGTTGTGCAATTAAAAGCTTATGTATATTTACTGCTACAGGAGGATAATCCTTGGCTGGTACACTTGCCGTAGTGTAAAACTTCAGCAGCAACTAAGGCGAGTGTACCAGCCAAGGATTATCCTCCTGTAGCGGTAAATATACATAAGCTTTTAACTGCACAACACCTAAACGAACTATAACCATCAAATAGTTTAGCATTTCTAGCTGCAACACAGGAGACAAATCTCCCAACAGTGATAATTGTGAAATAAATCAGTTATTCATTTAGATATATAATTAACCCTTTTCACTCAATGTCTAAATTAGATGACATTTCTATTATAAGGAAAAGAGATGGAGTCCATCATTAAGTTGATAAAGAAGTATTTAAGAGACTAATAAAACCAAGTAAAATGTTATTAGAGTTTTTTTTATAAGTAAATTATCTGTAGGCCTTAATTCCATAGTCCAGTGCAACCAATATCTAAACACGAGAGCAGAAAGGGTTAAAGGTTCTGTGTATTTTAGGGTAAATTTTAGAATAGGTGAATCATGGAACTTTTAAAATTAAACATAGATGATAATTGCAGCATGACCTGATGCTCTTTTGGCATTGATAAATCAATAAATATTTAGCAGAAAAATTTTTCGCCGACATATGGGAATCTAACCCGCATCTCTCCAGAAACATGCCAGAGTGTTCTTACCAGTTCAACTAATGCCAGCTCATCTTTTTTTTTTGAGAGAGAGAGAGAGAGCTGGCATTAGTTCAACTGGTAAGAAAACTCTGGCATGTTTCTGGAGAGATGCGGGTTAGATTCCCGTATTCAGCGAAACTTTTTCCGCTAAATATTTATTGATTTTAAAATTAGCTGCAGTTTAATAACTGACAACTGTAGATAATGATGTGCTATTTTTAATGGCTCTGTTGCTTTATGTTCTTAATTCTAATCTCATTTACATTCCTTGAAGTCATCCCAATGTACATGAATTTACTATATTAAAGCCTTTTTCTTTTGGTTTTCTCTTAGATTATATTTAATTAATATAAGGTAAGGGTACACAAATCAAGTGTGGATGGGGACTAGAATCGTTTTTCAATGTAATTAAACTGCCCAAAATTGGAGGAGGAACAGAACAACATTCCATGTTGCCCTTTCTTTTTGCAGAAACGTTTTCAGAAAAGTGCAATATATGTTTTTCCTCTGTTCTAGTGGTTTGTAGCAACAAAAACGTTTTACATAATATGTGCGATATATATTTAATTGTTCTGAAAATCATCAGATGTCCACTTTTAATATCAGTGCTTTCATTCACCGCAAGAGAAAATACATCATTTGTGAGAAGTGGGACAGTTCAACTGGTAGGAAGCCAGGCTTGTAAATCTGCAGTTACAAAGTTTGAGTCACAATTTTGCCAGCATTGATATTTATCTCCACTAACTCCTATCACTCCCTCAGTTAGACAGGTTACTCCAATGGGCTTGGATATGCTGCCATCCATTAGATGGGATGTTAAGTCATGGTTTTGTATGCAGGAGAACCACATTACTAAGGAACACACTGGATAGCCATAATAGGAAGCTGCAATCTTTCTCCTAACAGTTGTCCAGTGGGCCCCTTCCCCCAAACTTCTACGAGCCCTTGTGACCTGGCCATTTGAACCACCACTGAATTATTGCCATTATGTCAGCTAGTGGAAAATAATTGTGGTGTGAATCCTAGACTGTCATTTTAATTATAGGAAGTTTTAAATTGAAGTAACAGTGAAATTGTAGGAATTAAATGTTTTAAATAATGAAATCGTTAGATTTAACTATATAAGTCTTACATTAGTGTATCACACTATCAAAATGTTTGACAACTTTTGCTCTAGCTGTTATCTTTTCTAATAGAAATTTTGAGTATTTGTTCAGTTTTCAGAGGTTAACAGCACTACTGGGTAGAGGTAATTTCTTACGATTGGTAAAATAGTTGACACTGTTGATGTATCATCACAAATCACTACCAATAATAGTTGAAATCTAGGTGTGTGTACAATAGAGATGTAAATAGTCGGAAGAAAACCTTGAAACAGATATAAAATTGTATGCGGTGTACATCAATTTTCTTGTGTGCAAAATTGTATGTCTTTTATTCACTTTTGCATACAAGAAAATTGATCACATTGTATACAAATTTATATCAGTGTTTAAATGTGTTTTTTAACTATTTAAAAATCACTACCAATATATCTTCAAATCTGTTGGCACAACTTGTGTGTTTTATAATTATTTTATTGTTACCAATTTAAAATTTAATATGTTTGAAAATACGTGCAATTTTACCTAAATGCTAGGTTTTTGTTTTCTTGAGCTTGCCTCCCCCCCTCCTCAACCTGGGCTTGATTAAACAATCTTAAGTCTCATGTTATTGTACAGGTTTGTGGATAGACATTGTCATTTCAGAAATTTGTGTCATCGTTTTTACATCCATGCTGACAATGAATTAAGTCATTAAGTTTGCTTGATTATTTTTGGAGTTTCTGACTCTGAGTTAGGTAGCTTTTGTTATGCAAGCACTCACACCAAGGAGGAAATATAGTATTCTACAGCCTATACATCCAAGATCTGTCATTCTTTTGGACAATGGATACCCAATCTCCTTCCCCAACCTTCTCTGAGCCTTTGGGATCCTTGTGACCATTTAATTTACCCCATTGGGTGCAGAAAAGTGTTGCTGGAGGTAAAATAACCTACCAACATCTATGTTTTTCATCTCCATTAATTTGCAATAACAATAGCTAGAATTTCTTGCTATTGTTATTGCAAAGTAATACAATCAAGCTGGTTTTTGAAATGATGAGTATAGTGGTTTCTTTCACCTGTTCACTTGCAAATTATTTTGTAAATAAAACATGTTTAATGCTGCAGCACTATTCATAATATTGCTTGTAGTAAACTTAGTGTACTCCTCATCATAAATGTCATTTTAATTTGGCCTTCTGTAACAAGAATTTTGGTAATAATTATATGGTCACCAGCTGGCAGACAGAATGTATTAAAGAGAAAACCATAGTGCTGTGTGGATCAAGACCATTTAAAATCTTTGCCAGTATTGATATTAAAGGATTAAATGACTATTTTAATTAACTACGTTAAGCAATGTTAATAATATTTTTATTACTTAGAATTATATCGTGAATTTTAACAATTCTGGTTATATTTTTGGAAGTTTTTCCAGAAATTTTGATTTTAAATAAATATTTCTTATGTTTTCAGAGGCTAAATTGTGTTGAGTTTTTTGTATGTGAATGGGCAAGTTTTCATTGGTGTCAAGAAGGAACAACTTTTACTGTGAGTATGTCATTCTCATTTAAGTAAACTAACGTGCTTGGCTACTGATCAAAGGGACCTGGGTTTGAGTCTCTGGTTAGGCATGGATGTTTGTGTTGTTTTTCTGTTGAGATCCTGCCATTCTCACAGACCTACTATGGCATATAAACTGAGGCTCCTGTCAAACCTCTGTGGCAAGTAGCTGCTTGAGGAAGTATTTATTAAAACGTAATTTTTAATTTAAAATTATAAACTAATTTCAGTACATACCAGTATGATTGACTTTTTAGAAAACTTAAGTTTATTAACTTTAAAACTATTTTACATTTTTCAGAAAAATGAAATTCATCATTCATAGCTGCTTGTCACAGAGAGCTATCAATATAATATGCCATACAAAAGGCCTGTGAGGAAGGTGAGATCTCAGCTGAAAGACAACACAAGAAAAAAAAATCATCCATGCCTTATTTGCTTTGGTTGAATCTGGGTCCATTTGATCAATAGTTAAGCATGCTAACCACTTTTCCTATGGAATAACTTTCACAGAAAAGTGAAAGCCTAAGCAGCTGCCATGTATACAATTAGTCACAGCTCTGACTGCTCCACTTTTATGAAGGAAAAATAAACAACTTTAGTTCCACTTTGGGGAAATTAAATGATGAATAATAGAATGAGTGATAAAAATATTTAAATGAGCTTAAGCAAGAGAATAATATGCAAGAAAAATAATAGATGCATACTTGGTAATTGCTTCCAAAGTCAAATTTAAAACCAAAATTTTCTGGAGGATTTCAGAAATTTAGATATCTGAGTTGTCAAGGATCAGTCATACTCATGAAATCAAAAGTACATGGGAGAAATTGGGAAAAATGGATTCTAGTGATATATAATAACATGTGATGCATAGTGCTGTAATTGGTTTAGATATTTCACAGCATTGATTCTAAAAACCAAAGCATGTAAAGATGAAAAAGTTCACATTTCAAATACATATTAAGGATTTTCTTTTTACAAATTTTGTTATATTGGTCATTTTCTTTTGAATCAGGATAAAATTTTATTTCATTAAAACTGATATTAGTTAAAATGAAACATTTTTACATAACACCCCATAGTTAATTGTCCAGGGTCAGAAATTTTTTTTTTATACTGACATTTCACTGTATTTGGGATCAAATACATAAAAAAAATAACAGGTATTTGCTAGAGAAGTAGTAGGGAAAAAATAGGGAAGGGGTTAGGTATTTCAGGTAATGAAAATTTTGTTGCTGTTCTACCACATTTGTATTTTTTTTTGTCTTTAATAAAGTCAAAAAATGAACAAAAATTTTATTCACAGTAACACTGATAAATTGAAATAAAAATTCCACCTAAAATTAGTAAGCTGAAATGTCTTTTTAACTGCCACAAGTTGCATACAGATCACAATATATACCAGTAGTATGGTGAGGGATTCAGTCCACTTAATAGGAATTTCTTAAAATGTAGCTTATCAGCAAAGCAAATGTCATTACTGAGTGTTAGCAAGAGATGGACCTTTTCAGTAATGTTTTGAAATGTCTACTATGTATTAAAGAAGTTTGTTAAAATTTCAAGTATTTTTCGTCTGATTAAAAAAGTTATGTAAAATTTATTAGCTAAATTAAGACTTATTTAAATCAATGAAATGGAATTTTTTTTCAGTTGTAATTAAGTATCCTAAATCTTTTTGTCTTTCAGTGTGGCAGCGGTGACTGTACCTGTACATGTGAAGCCCCTCAGTGTGAAAGTATTAACTGTTTGTGTTGTGAAATATCCTTTAGAACTATTTCACCATCACAATAAAATAGTTACTTGTTAAAAATAAGAATGTGTGCAAATTTCAGTATCGAGGCAGAATTTCTGTCTACTGTTAATCTATATTTGAGGCAAAATATTAAAATCTTGATAAGTGGTAAGATGGCTTTTTTGTTGTATTTATCTTGATAATGAAACATTGAATGTAAATAGTTTGAGATATTAACTTTTGAAATCCAAGTCAGTTTCTATTTACATATATATCACAAAAATCATGGGCTACTCGCTATTGCCTACAGCAAACTATCTTTTATAATTTTCAATTTGGAACTGACCTTGAACTGACCTCGATCTCTACTAATGTGTAAGGTAATGTAATAGGTAATTTTTCTTTACCCTTATTGCATATAAATTAACAGATTGATCAAACAAAAAAAAAACTGAAATCAAACGGAAAAGAATTCCGCATTTTTATGATCACTTAATGGACTACTAGACCATATCAAGTCACATGAAGAGTTCACAGCCAACATAAAAGATTTTGTGCATCTCACTATACCTGAATGCATAATTTCAATGTTTAAACTGATTTTTAACATTCCTTGTTTTGAAGCAAAAATTAATTTACATTTATGCAGGCCAAATGGAAGGGTGATTGTGAGATTATATGGCATACTGATAAGATAGTTAATGAAAGCTCGTTATGATACCTGTCAATCATGTGGAGATTAAGTGTTTACGCGTATTTTCTCCCTATAAAGGATAAATTTAGATTATACACAGGGTGTTTGATGACCGTTCTGCAATATTGGGGAGATTTTTAATAGAAAAAATACATCACTGGTCATTTTTGGCAGTTCCATATTATGCACACCAGCTCTATTGCTGTGTACATCTAATGTACCTTGCAATTTTGTTTGAGGTGGAATTGCCAATAATGTCAAACAGTAATTCAGTTATCTCAACTACGTTTCTGCTGTGTGAAAGGGTCTTTAAGCAACTGAATATGCAACACTTGCGTTGTGATTACAGGTGTAAATTGCTTCCAACTTCTCAGAATTCTGCACGATACTTTTGCAATACAGTGAAAATCCCCATGAATCAACAGTTTGCTCCCAGTGAACACACTGGTATCCATTACATTTGCCAAGTTTTAAATGGTAAAACAAGATGCTACTTGAAGAATATTGCGGGTTTTCGAGCACCAAATAGGCGTAATAGACACAAGAGAATAATGGATACTGGGACGGATGTTCTACCGAACATTTGATATATACAGGGGTTCATCAAAATAACGGAAACAACAACGGTGACTGGAATACACATAATGCGCCGTATGCATATCACATGGACGACGTTACCTGTGATGTGAGGTATATGAAGGGGATAAGTACGATGTCTGTCATGTAGCAGTGCCACAGGCGCAGGTGAAACAGCTGTTGTGGTGTAATTGTTGACAACGTCAAATCTCGATGACCTACAAAAAGGCATGATCATTGGTGCGTGTATTGCAGGAGCTTCAGTAACCAGAACGGCGAAAGAATAGGTGTAACACGAGGAACTGTATCGAAGATTTATGACTACCTATCAAAACAGGGCAGGGCGTTGCCTTCAAACGTGCAAATTTTGGATGCCATATGAAGTTGTCACATAGGGATAGGTGAACGTTGGCACAGATTGAAGAATGGAGCAAAAGACTATGGCACCGCAAATAGCAGAGTTGAACACCAGTTGGAATGATCCCGTTTCCATCATAACAGATCTTCAGGGACTTCATTGTGCTGGTATTCATGGATGTGCTGCAGTCCACAAACATGCTAAAGACGCAATTTGTCATCTGGTCTGATGAATCGTGCTACACATTGTTTCTCACCACTGATAGAGTGTACATCTGGAAAAAACCTGCAGAAGTGTACAACCCCAATTGTTTGGTTCCGACTGTGAAGCATGGAGGTGGGTCCCTGATGCTGTGGGGTGCCATATCATGGCATTCCCTAGGGCCATTAGTTATTCTGCAGGGTCATGTCACATCCACAACATACGAATCTATTCTCTGGGACCACATACACCCAATGTTGCGGGCATTGTTCCCTAATGACAGTCCTTGGTTTCAAGCAGATAATGAACCCGTGCATTGCGCGAAACGTGTCAAGTTGTGGTTTGCAGAGGATGAGGTACAGCAGCTAGCCTGGTGACCTCAATCTCCAGACCTCAATATTAAACATTTGTGTGAATATCTGGATAGCAAGGTCAGATCACACCCACCTCCAGCATCACTGGCACAATTCGGCCATATTTTACAGGAAGAATGGTCCCACATTCCATTACCGTATGCGTATGATTTGTATAAATCTATTCCATGTCGAATTGGATCTGTTCTGAATGCCCAAGGTGGGCCTACAGCTTATTAATATTCTCCACAAACAGTACGTCTTTTGATTGGTAAAGCCCTGTAGCACCGTTGCTGTAGAATACAGAGTGGACCTAGTACACCCTTAGCCCAGTGTTTGAAGAAATTTTATTCGAATTGGTAAATCCAAATCACAATTAAGATGGACATGATCATTATAACCATCTCTGTCTCCATGAGTGTCACTGACCAGCATGGAATATATAACGTCAGTACAAAGCTCATGCAATGGAGAGAGACTTGTTGGAATTTGACCGATAAATGTGGGGTTCGGCAACCACAAATAGTTTTGGCTGTTCGAGGGCTGCCGTAGTGAAAGTGTGGAGAGAATGGTCTGAAGAGGGATATCCATCCACACAAGCATGCTGGAAAGGGAAGACCATCACTTGTTGACAATCAAGTGAATGCTGGTTGCCATGTACTGTCCACAGCAACAGATTGCTCACGATCCCTCAATGCCAGGCACAACCAGGGCGCACAGAGAAACGTTTCAGAGCACTCAATCCAGCGGACACACTTGCAGATGCGCCCATGGAGTTGGTGGCCCATTAGTGTTGAGCAACTGCAATGAACGTTGTGACTGGAAAAAGAGACCTCGTCCAGATTCCATCCATATGTATATGATTGCATACTACGCTGATGGATGGATCAGTATATATTGTGCAGATGAATAGCTGGGTCCCCTCATCCCAGTTGAACACCCTAATGGCCAGATCCTACCAAGTGGTGCCCTACATGGAAACATTGTATCCAGATGGCACTGGACGTGAAGCGTGTCACAAGGCTTGTGTTGTGCAGGAATGGTTAGAAGCTCATTCCAAGCATTTTGTGTTCCCTTAGCCGCCAAATTTCCCTCAACGTAAATCAAATATTGGTTGGGTTTTATGACGCATAAGCAACTAAGGTTATAATGAATCAAACAAGATAAAAAGGGGGATAAAACACATGTAATCCACAGCCAAAGTGAAAAAACAACGCAGGAAAAATGTAAAAGACAAAACCAAAAGATGCCAATAATACAATTAACTAACAATGAAATGTGTAGAACAATAATTATATAAATATACAAAAGAAAAAACTAAATCCAGGTCAGACAAATTATAAAATTCTAATCTATTAAAATATCCAGTTATGCTTAACAACGCAAGTATAAGGGGTAAAAGCAAATAATTCGATAAGAAATGTCTGAATGTAAGAGGCTCGGGCATAAAATCATGGAAGCTAAAACACATGCCATTCAAACTTAAAATATGGACATGGAATTAAAAACATGTTTCACGATTAAAATGGTATCACTGAACTCACAGTTAGGTTTGTCGTCATACAACTTCCTCTTTGCAATTACCACGAAAACAAGATTGCCACAGTTTGGCAATAGGTATGATCAAAAAGAGTGTAGAACAGTAATTATATAAATAAGCTTGTTCACAAGCCGTTTCTGACCAAAATCTCTCATTGTCCATGGAGCTGAATGGTAAAACACTGCGAAGAGCCAGAGAGGGCGTGGCCGACTTGGCAGATGCTGCTGCCAAGTCTTTCCCCCCAATGCCGACATGATCAGCACGTTTTCTGTTGTGTGCTAGATGGTGGTTGTGGCTACCACGCTATGGAGATGCTGGCTGACTTTGAAGACAACAGGATGGGGCCTAGGACACAGAGATGAAAGCCTGTAGTGAGCTAATCAAGTCTTAAAGCACACACGGACGATGATGCTTATCTGCTATGTAGTCCATGTGGCTGATAGCATGCAACTCTGCAGTAAAGATGGAACATTGCAGTGGGATCTGGTCTGCAATGAATACATCACATTAGATCATGGTCTATTTTATCAGACTTTGAGCCATCTGTGAAGACTGCCAAGAAGCCCAGGTGCTCAGCCCAATAGCTGGCAAAGCGTTGTCAGTACATATAAAATAAAAAATAAATACCCCCTCAAGCAGCTGCTTGCCACAGAGGTACATATATTTAGATATAAAGGTCTTCCCTGTCCTGTAAAGAGAAAAATCACGTGAAAAGAGCGAGCCACAGTGAAAGTGACTGTTGTCAACTGTGCAATGATATCGGAATGGGGTTGGTATCTCTGAGGTAACCTCAGACACTCAAACCAAAATGATGAATGTCAGTCAGACGGTTGGTGCAAAGCATCTCCTACTTGGTGTTGAAAACAGTCCCAAGTGGGATGGCCCAGCAGGAACCACAATTTAGATGCATATTTTAGGAACAACTGCTGAGAACAAAGAGATAATACAGTTCGTCAATCTCAACATAAAGACTCTGGACCAGTGAGGTGTAGAAGGGCCTGTGTAAATATGGAGGGCCTGATGATGGATAGGGTTCGGCACCTTCACCATGGAATCCATTGTTCAGTTTCGACAAGACGAATGCACAGTACAGGCAGAGCAAAGAACATCAATCTGGTCCCCAGGAGAGGGACGTGAGGTCAACAACGATATTTAATGGGTGCATGCATTTGGCCTTGACGTGTGGTAAAAAGGCAATTTCCAGTTGAAGATGAGACCAAGAAACTTGGTCTCCACCACAACTGGAATGATATTATCCTCAAGCTGTATCTCAGCATCCAAAGGAAGATTATGCTTGTGACAAAAGTGCACACAAGCAGTCTTCTGTGGGGAGAACCCGAAACCCATTGAGTGTCACTGAAATAATGATTGTTCAAGGCAATTTTCAGTTGTTTGATGACCCTTGTGGTGGAAGAAATCAAAAAATGGTAAAATCATAAACATAGAGGGCGTTGTCTACAATCAGAGGAAGTTTCCTACTAATACAATTGACAGCAAAAAGCGTAACACTCGAGACAGAGCCTTGTTGACAAAGATACAGATTCGAAAAGAACGAGGAGAAAGTTAGTGATCACGTTTGGCATGAGATCTTGCAAGCCAAAGGAACAGAGGTCACAAAGATTGTCAAATCGCCATGCTGTCATGCTTTTTCGATGTCAAAAATATGGACACCAGGTGCTCTAGTTTTAAAAATGAATTTCTGAGCCAATTAGAGGTGTATCAGATGGTCAAGAATTGACCTGTTGCCTGTGAAAGCCATACTGGGTGTTGGAAAGAAGATTGTGGTGTTCTAAATTTCAGACGAGTCTGACATTTAGCATTTTTTCAACACCTTGCACACACATCTCATCAACACAATGGGATGATAATTGGAAGGAATCTTGGGATCCTTTCCTGGCTTGGGAAATGCCAAAATGATGGCCTCCTACCAGGAGTTTGGAAACTGCTCCTCGAGAAAAATATGATTGAATATTCGGAGTGTAAATCTCCAAAGATTATTAACTTTTCAAGTTGGACCCCAAATGACAAAATATAACGTAAACTGATTAAGGAAAAGTAAAGGTGAATGGGTGGGCCATCACAACAGCCGATCCTTTATCGACAGTGAGAAACTGGACTGGCCATAATAGGCATTTGCCCTACAGCAGATGTACAAAAAAAGTGCAGAGGAAGGTGAAGTTCTTTTGCTGTGAATGGCCTTTTGTAAGGCTTCAGGACAACTGAGTGGATGGATAGCAGAGAGCGTTTTGCCTTGCTCTTCTGGTCCAGAAACTCGGGGGAATAGGAAGAAAGAGAGATAGAAAAAAATGTTTCTCACAGAGTGTCTGCAATCGCTTGGTAATCGGCAATTTCCTGTCCATTGTGCTCTAGGATTGATGAGTGGGACATGTAGTTACAAGCTATCTTCCGGTCATGTTTCTGAGAAGAGATGTGTATTTGATTCTTTCTGGCTCTGGTGCCAGATAAAATGTCTTTCGCCCTGGTGTGTTTCAGTGCTCCCAGATTGTGGAACATCAAATATCTCCGAAATCCCCAAGTCTTGTTCTGAGCTTTATGAAATGTGGTGCAATCAGGATTCCATCATGGTTTCAGAAAACGAAAAAAAAAAACCATGTCCAAGTCTGAGGATGTACCATGGAGAGGTGATCGTTTCCGTAAGGTTTTTCCTCAACTCCTATGAAAAGAGTGGAAGGATCGAAGGTCTCATGGTGAGGTCAATGCCAGTGAACCTGTAGGTTGGAGAATGAAAGTATATACTGACACCTGTGTTCAACAGAGGGAGAGTACAGGATCCA
Source organism: Ryuthela nishihirai (assembly GCA_038380435.1). NCBI lineage: Eukaryota > Metazoa > Arthropoda > Arachnida > Araneae > Heptathelidae > Ryuthela > Ryuthela nishihirai. The sequence continues at coordinate 256,171 of JAWZYU010000070.1, forward strand.
GGAGCCATTGTTCGAGGATCCCTCCCATCCTGTTTGGTGTCAGTACTGCCCCACATTCGACTTTGTTGAAGTTCCCCACGAGAAAAAAGCGGACTGCAGCTGCGAGATAAAGTCATCAAGGTCTTCCCAAAAGATCCGATGGGTTTGGAAAGACCGCTGTCCATCGGATGGGACGTTAAGCTGTGGCCCCATGTGCGAGAGAGCCATACCCTGTGCACGTTAAAGAACATGCCGGATTTCCTTGATGGGGGCTACCATCTATCTCTCAACAGCTGTTCCACTGGGTCCACTCCCCCAACCTTCTCTGAGCCTTCAGGGTCCATGTGACCTGGCCATTTAGCACATAGTGTGCAAAAAAGTGCCGCTCAGAGGTAAAACAACCCAACCCTTCCCGAAAGACGAAACTTCCAGGCAGAAAGATAACAGACACTCAATGAAAATCCCACGAAAAAGATGGCAACTGCCTCTAAAGTAGTGATGAGCGATATGAAATGGAATGGAAAATGGTTGCTCATCAGGATGGCAACACTCCCGCGAACTAAACAATCTCCACCATAGTACCAGCCAACTAGTCAAAAATGCCAGATTGTGGGATCTGAGTTGCGGCAAGTATGTCTCGTTCAGTCATACACAGATGGGCTTTTGTGCCCGAAAGAGAACCTCTGGAATCCATGAGAATCTATTGCAGGAATGTGGTCATCTCAGGTTTTAGCACAGTGGGTGAATGGCGAATTCCTATTCAGTTTAACCACCACGGGAGAGGTTTAATGAATACGAGGTGGTTTGTATCACCAACCTCCAAATCTTCTGAGGGACACAGATCAGTAAATGCCTTTCGAGGAGGAGAAAGATTTTTATTCTTCATTTCCAGTTGGGGCCACTTAGGTTTGGAATGTCTGGCTGTGTAAGGATGAGAAGGAAGAGGTCTTCCAGTGGTGGAAGTGGAAGGCTATTTAGCAGGTATGGAAACTGGAGTTGATGTTGACACCAATTTCAGTTTCGACTGCATTAGGAGGTATTTCACTGCAGGCGAGATTGAGTAGTAGATACACTGTGGTCATCTCAGGATTGAGCCTTCGGGTCCTGTCAAGGCCCCCCACTTGGCATAGGTATCCTTGCCAAGTGGGACAGGCAGTGAGCTTTCTCACTTCTAGATAAGAAATAATATTGCTAGTTTTTAGCAGTTGTACCTGCTTTTACTACCACTTGGGATAGTCAAAGGAGAATGCCAGATGGTCGGTACTACAGTTCACGCAGTTTGCCTCGTCTGCTGTGCAGTCAGAATCGTGGTGATCCTGGCTGCACGGTAAAGGAAATATATAATATTACTGTATAATAATATAACCGAACTATCCTCACAAAATAAAGACACAAGTGAATGGAAAGAAAATGAGTAAGACAACTGTACACCTGTGCCCAGATGTGAGCAAGGCATTCACTGCACTGCATAGTTGGTTCTAACAGGTCCAGCCGATTGATACTGGAGGGGTCATCCCAAGATCTCCCATTTATCTGAAGCAGTATGTAGCAGTGGCCCTTAAAATCACTGCCCAGCCAGGGCGTTCTGTATAGTAGAAAGCCCGGGCTTTAAAATCGCGATGTCACATTAGGAGGCGACCGTTTAGCTTGCTCTATAGTATTTCGAGTTGATTTGCAAGATGTTTTGCAAGCTTTTCGTCCCATGGCCGAGTGGTTAGCAAGCTTGGCTACTGATCTAAGCCTTACCTGGGTTCAAGCCCCAGGTAAGGCATGGATATGTGTATTGTTTTTCTGCTGAGGTCCTGCCATCCTCACAGATCATCTAGTATGGCAGATAAACTGACAGGCTACTGTCAGACCTCTGTGGCAAGCAGCTGCTTGAGGGGGTATTTATTTTTTTATTATCGTGTTAAATTAATGTAAGAATTTCACGGAATTTCATTTTGACATATTCCATTGAATGCTTATCTTAAAACAATATTTTATGAGTTATATTTTGTTTTTTGAAAAAAACTTAAACATTGTTTTTTTTTTAATGATAAAGCTGTTATCGCAATTTTAGTTGAACATTTGTGCAAAATTATTTTATTTTGGAAATATAAATTAAAAACACTTGCATGTCTGGCCTCAACGTTTACATCTCATATTTTTATTTTACATTATTATCAGTTATGATTATTTAAAAAAAAATTTAAACTTTATGCTATATAGATCGTGTTCCTTTATATCCGGTGATAAATGGCCAAACTCTTAAAACACTTTTGTAAACAAAGTAACTGTCATTATATAAAATGGAAATGTTTACCATGAAATCCTAAATTATATGTAGGCTACCTCTGGATACAACATTTTTACAATTCTGATATTCATTTGTTAAAAATTTTCTTTGGTTAATTATTAGATTTCCTACAAAACGAAATTCTAATAGATTAAAAAAAATCGAAAACAATATTTTTTTTCTTACACCAACTTACTTGATCCACTTTTTTTTTTACTTTACTTTCACCAACATAAACATCTAATGCAGACCTGGCAGGCTTCCAATAATCAACTTAGTTAATAATTAATATAATCAGAATTACAAGAGCGAATGTATAAAAAGAGCTACAATGGCATTTATAAAGCCAAAGCAATACTTTAAAAATATCTAATTTTTTACGATAAGTTATATCAAGTTGTTAAAATTTTGGTTGGTTGGTTGTTCAGGGTTTTATGGCGCATTAGCATATAAGGCTATAATGCGCCAAATGAATGTTATAAAAAAAAAGATAACAATCATGAAATCCTCAACCAATTTTTTAAAATAAGCAACAAATTCAACAAGAAAAATGTAAAACAGTAATATGGCTGGTAGTGAATAACAATAAACAAATGTAGAACTATGTTGTAAAAATAAATAAATGTAACCCAGATGTCAACATATACATAACTAGGTCTAACATATACAGGGTGAATCTGAAAAAGTGGGCAAAACTTTACGGGGTGGTAGAACGCAGCTATACGAGCAATATTCGCCATAGAATGTATGGTCGGAACGCAAACGGTGAGAAGTTAAAAGGTAGTTTTCCACTGTCACATTTAAAGAATGAACACAAGAAGGAGAGGAGATACTTCAGAAAACATTTTATTAACAGGAATGTAATTGAGGTACATGCTCAAAGAAATTGCTCGAAAGAGCTGCCGCCAGCTGTAATGCAGGCTTCACACCTGCGGGATAGGGACCGACGCACATTTGCGAAGACACCAGGCATTTCCCGAATATCGCCGGCAACAACGGCGATCCTGGCGACTAGATCCATATCGGTTTCAATGGGGCACTCGTAGATTAGGCTTTTCAAGTGCATATCCGCCATTTCGTGGTTAGTATAACCAGCCATCCTCTCGGCAATCCACGGTAGAAATGCCGTTGGGTGCGAGGACCGAGCCTTTTATACCATTTCCAACGCCACCTAGCGGCTCGCCGTTTGCGTTCCGCCCATACTTTCTATGACGAATATTGCTCGTATAGCTGCGTTCTACCACCCCGTAAAGTTTTGCCCACTTTTTCAGATTCACCCTGTATACAATAAACAGGAGAGTAAAACTATAGCCGAGTAAAATATCCAGTAAATTATAAAAATTGAGAGACAGCGTTAAAACAACAATGATCTGATAACAAATGACCGAGTGTAAGAGGCTCGGACGCAAAATCATGAAAGTTAAAAAAACATTCTCCGTTCAAAGTTAAAACATGGACATTCAATTAAAATATGTTTGATAGTTAAAATGGTGTCACAAAACTCACACGTAGGTTCGTTGTCCGCCCATAGAAGAAACGAATGAGAAATAAACGAATGACCTAAGCGGAGCAGAGCAAGAACAACTTCCTCCTTGCGATTCCTGCGGTAACAAGACTGCCATTGTTTGATCTCAAAGAGTTTGTTCGTAAGCTGTTCTGACAAAGATCTCTACCACTGTGCCCGGAGCTCAATCGTAAAACACTGCCAGAAATCCAGATATGAAACTGGCAACAGAGAGTCGGACAGGGGCATGGCTGATCTGGCAGCAGCATCTGCCAAATTGTTGCCCCTGATTCTGACATGACGAGATAGCTGGTGGCGGACTTTGGTGTCAGAGAAGGTTGGGGGAGGGGACCCACTGGAACAGCTGTTGGGAGACAGAGGGTAGTCTCCCGTCAAGGCCATCCAGCGTGTTCTTTAACGTGCACAGGGTATGGCTCTCCCGCACACGGGACCACGGCTTAACGTCTCATCCGACGGACGGCGGCCTTTTCAAGCCCATCGGTGTCCCCTACTGACCGTGGGCAGGGCGGGGAAATTTTGCGGAGATAAATCTCAACGCTGACCCAGCTGGGACTCGAACCTGGGAACTACAGATTACGAGCCTGGCGCGCTACCGACCGAGCCACCCCCGCCCCGAAGCTGTAAAAATTCTAAAATATGCTTTTGATGGAAAAATGTGACTGAAGATAAGTTGAAGAACGTAATCAAATCATTAAGAACCCCCATTTTAAAAACAATTTGTTAAGTATTTAAAGCTAGAATATTTCGGAACAGTGATGCGTCATTAGAATTTACCTCAGAATTTAATTAAAACTTCAATAATGTGTTGATTGCGACCATTTAATAAAAAAATATGCATTTTTGAAGTTTCCGTAATGATTATTTCAAAATTAGACTATTATCAACAATTTTTATAAAGGAAGATAATTAATTGCTAAATATTCAGCTACCATAAATCATTAAAAACTGAACGAATATTGTTCAATTTCGGAATTAAATAGATTTGATTATGATCTTTAATTTATGTTTAGCGACATTTTCAATTAAATTCATATTTTAAAAATTATAACGCTCCGAAATTAGATCTAGTATTTTTTTTTTGTAATTTTTTCTAAATAATTTTCACCTAATATTATTTTTGTTCTTAAAATTTCTATTCGCCCCTCAAAATGTACTTTTATATACTCCTCCTTTTACTACGTCTCTTTTCATATTTCATATTATACAGAGTGAATCTGAAAAAGTGGGCAAAACTTTACGGGGTGGTAGAACGCAGTTATACGAGCAATATTCGTCATAGAAAGTATGGGCGGAACGCAAACGGCGAGCCGCTAGGTGGCGTTGGAAATGGTATAAAAGGGAAATGCCTGTTGTCTTCGCAAATGTGCGTCGGTCCCTATCCCGCAGGTGTGAAGCCTGCATTATAGCTGGCGGCAGCTCTTTTGAGCAATTTCTTTGAGCATGTACCTCAATTACATTCCTGTTAATAAAATGTTTTCTGAAGTATCTCCTCTCCTTCTTGTGTTCATTCTTTAAATGTGACAGTGGAAAACTACCTTTTAACTTCTCACCGTTTGCGTTCCGACCATACATTCTATGGCGAATATTGCTCGTATAGCTGCGTTCTACCACCCTGTAAAGTTTTGCCCACCTTTTCAGGTTCACCCTGTATATTTGGTCTGTGCAGCATTTTGTCACTTTATTTATCCAAAAATTAATAATTCAATTTTTCTGCGCATGTTTGTATTTTTGTACTGTACTTAATATTCCTTTTTAATTTTCCAAATGTATTGGGACATCAAGCCACTTGAACATTTGAAATGATATCTGTCTGTAAATGATAGCTTGGGATAAACTGGAAGGAGAGCTGTGTACCAATCTCCAGTGATGATGCAAAGAACCGGCCAGGTCTAACTCCTAATGTCCGATCCCGCCTTCTCGTGGTGCAGGCCGTTAGTACCTTTGAAAAGATATATTCTCTTTTGGAAGGGAACGGAAGAAGAGGGCTGCCAGTTCAGTATGACCTATTGATCTGGTAATCTATGGCCACTTTTTTATTTTTTTTTCAACCCTGCTGAGGAGTGGTCAACTTCACAAGGTCCAGGTGCTGACCATTTGTACCTTCTAGACTGGACTTGTTTATGGATTTGAGCTTGATTATGGATCCTGAATTGCTGCACCGCTGGGCCTCTGTTGAGGGAGAATCTGCCACTGTGTTTTCTGTTTGCTTCTGGGTTGCCAGCCATAAGTGAACAGAGGCATGGGATACCTTATATCAGCTGGTGGATAATCCTAATCAGAAGCCATCGCAGGTACCTGAACCTTACTTACCTGAACCTTACTTAGCTTATTCATCGTCAAGTCTAAACTGGAATAATGTGTCTCAGGCAGGCCATATGGCTCTTTAAAAAGTCCACTTGAAAAGGTGGTGCCTCAAGTTCCTACCAGCATCGGTGACTTCAGCCTTTAGCGGAGGAGGAACAGGTGTTTGCCCCATGCCTGCGATCAGGGGGCTGTCTGATATTGTTGGCCCTACCAATCTCAATAAACCTAGTTTCTTTAAAAATCCTACTAATCATTTTCTCTCTGCAGGAACGTGGAACGTGAGGACATTATGTAGAGATTATTCTCTTGATGTCCTCACGCAAGGATTCTAGCGCTATAACCTAGATATTCCAGGCTTGCAAGAAACCAGATGGAGAGGTAAAGGTGAGATACTTAAAAATAACTTTAAATTTCTCTTTACAGGGAGGGAGGACGGAAAGCATCACTAAGGCGTGGGTCTGCTTCTCAGCAGACATGCTAGTGATGCTCTTCTAGGATATGAGTGCATTAATGAAAGGTTTCTGGAGATATGAAAGTGCTGGAGATACGAAAATTTCTGATTTAGATTATGCTGATGATTTAGTCCTTTTGGCAAATGATGTTGATCAGATGAACTCTTTCATTCGAGCTGTTGATGAGACTGGTAGTAGAGTAGGTTTGGTTGTAAACAGAGAGAAAACTAAAGTGATGAAAATTGGTCATGCAGGCTGTGATTCAGTTAATCTGAATGGTTGCAGTCTTGAGCAGGTGTCACAGTTTAATTATCTTGGGAGCTATGTAACAGATAATGGCGATGTGCGGCATGAGATTAACAGACGAATAGGGATTGCTGCCGGGACTTTTAAGAATCTATGGAGAGTGTGGAGAAATAGGCGTATACACCTAAAGACTAAAATTAGACTGTATAATACTTTGGTTCTTTCTAGGGTTAGTTATGGTAGTAGAACTTGGACACTTTGTAAAAAAGATAACAGGAAACTAGATGCTTTTGATTCCAGATGCTTACGCAGTATCTTAGGCATTAGGTGGTTCAACTTTGTAACTAATGATGAGGTTAGGCAAAGGAGTTTGCAACCTCCTTTAAGCAGCATATTGTGCAGAGAGAGACTCCGTTGGTTTGGCCATGTTGCCCGTATGAATAATTATAGATTGGCGAATAAGGTTATGAACAGTGTGCCTAAAGGCCTCAGAAAGAGAGGGAGACCTAGGATGCGGTGGGCAGACAATGTCAAACAGGACCTTGTTAGAATTGGTGTGCAGTGGCCAGATGCAGTAGATGTAGCTCAGGACAGACTTGCTTGGAGAACTAAATTGCACGGTCTGGTTGGACCTCCGTGGCTCATGGCTGCTTGAGGATGATTATGATGATCTAAAATTACATTGACTTTACTCTATCCCTCCCCTACCCCTGCATGGAATAAATTATAAAAATAATAATGCAAAAAACCTGTAATTGAGAAACATTTTTCTGCCAAATGGCCTCAAATTAGAGTTAGTCTTTTTAGGAAATTAATCTAATTATGCTCATTAAAATCGGACTAAGAAAGCAAACTAACACCAAATTTCTTTCGTTTTTTTTCTCTCTTCACTATATTTGAATTACTCACAACTTGCAGTTTGGGTCATTATTCTTAATATCAACAGAGAGCGTTTTTATTACAAAGTGAAAAACATATATATATATATAACGATTCTGGGCTGACCTGCACTCGTGTTTTTTGGACTCCCTGGAAAATAATATGTGCTTTTCCCTGTGCTTTATATATATATAAAGCATATATATATATATTTCAATATGGATGCTGTGACTTATTGCCAATTTATCCACTTAATGTTCCAATTATAGAACATAGAATATTATGACAATTTTGATATTGAGGGACAATCGCAACAGAACAAACGACCATGTCGTCCACTCTGGGATTTGAATTCGGTCCTCGGTAGTAGCAGTGTCATCGCGAGCCAACGTGATACCACTGAGCGACCGAGGAGGCCTACTATATTCATTGCAATTCACAAATATATACGATTTGGTGGGTGCCTAATCCCGAAATGTCTAAAGTACAACTTTTACTGAGCAATTTCAGGATATATGAATTCAAAAATATGATTCTGCAAAGGGGTTTTTCTCCTAACGCCATCTGTCGATTGAAATGAGGTACACAAAATTTGTTCATTGAAACGCACTTTTTAGTAGTCTGACATAGAGATACAAATTTAAGAATTCAACAATACTAACTCAAGAATACTAACCCAAGTAAGGTTCTATGGAATAGGATATATATGTTTCTGCAACAGGTTGACCATAATTCGGAAAATAAAAATAGAAAAGAACCTGTAAATTAGAATATTAGTAAAAAAATTCTTGAAGAATAAAAGATTTTTTATTTCTACACTTCTGAATCTCCTCAGCTGAAAAATATGAATTTAACGTTATGAAAAACTTTCCATTTTTTCAAAGGAAGGCAAAGGTTAGTGTGAATTTTTTTCAAATGACCCTATTGATATCATTTAGTTCATCATTCCCTCTTGGTCTTGTAAAAATTTAGAATATGGTCTACTACAACATTGCTTACTTTAGAAATACATTTATTTTAACAACAAATCAAATTACAAATGAAAACTTTGTTATATACAGTTATTCCATACTTAAAATTCAGTTTATACAATTCATAATCAACGAACACATAAGCACCATGCGCAAAACACGATGTAGTAAAGAGAAATATGGATTGAAATATACAATGAAACGGTGAAACGAATATTCAAATATAGAGGATGCTAATTATGATACATAAGCTCAATTTCTGAAGTTACAGAAGTCTTGGCTTTAGGATACAGAAATTTTGAATATCAACATACGTTTCTTCATAATAAATTTTATACAGTTTTCAAATTTAACACATCAGACATCCTTTTGGAAATGAGTATCAATTGCTCAGATTCTCTATACTACCAACTAACACCATTTTTCTTTGCTACATGGCCTTATCATTTATCAAGTTCTACCAGAATCTTGAATGTGCAAGTTTTGCAAAAATTTGAAGCCATGAATTTTTTTGACCTCTTTTACTATTTGTATCATTCCCTTGCATCGAGAAGTGCTTAAATCTGTCACATGAATTGCCAATGATAAAAATGATATTGAAAAATCAGTGAATCCACTACCAGATAAATCTTGCAGATATATGTATGTAAGCGAATCTGAAATCCGCTTTTGTGACATCGAATTACCAGATAATGGCGGAGGATTTTCAATCAACTGAGATTGTTCAAGAACTATACTTTTCAAGTTTATTTTTTCCAATTTAGGGCAAAGTTCTAACCAGTGTAACAAGTCCAGATAATCTGAGATGATTGTAAAGCCATCATAGACAGCAGAAATGCCATGAAGACAGACAACTTGCAGTTTATTTCCTCTTAAAGAAAAAAATTCTGACAATTCTGATGAGGGAACACGTCCCTTGAAGTTCAGTTCTATTTCAGTAAGGTGAGAAAATGCAGTGCATGATAATATGTTCTCTTTTGGTACTGTAGAGTCGATTACCACTGATCTGATTTCAGGAGAACAAATAGAAACACAGTTCAAAATCTCTTCCTCTGCATCATAAAATGCAAATGATAATTTTTTTAGATTAAATTTTCTGATATTGGAGAAATCGTTTTCCATAACATTTTTTTTGTTGATATTGAACATAATTCTTGGTAGTCCTCCAGAAAGCAGTCTTATTGAGGTATTTGGCAAGATTATTTTGCAGCCTGCTACATTTTTGAAAAACTTTCTACACTTTCTCTCAGGAAGGTTCTGAGTGTATGAGTATTCTAAATTCTCCAAAAGTGAAAGGGATTCTACTATATTCTGTAGCCCTTTGAACGTGGTACTCGTGTATGCCAATTTCAAATCGGATATTTTAGACATATTTTCAATAGGTGAATTATTAGCACAGAGGTATTCAAGGCCTTTATCCGTTACAGCGGTGTAGGATATATCCAGTTCTTTCAAATTAGGGCAATGCGTAGATATTATAGACATATGATTATCAGAACAACGGGTAGACGCAAGACAGAGACTTTCAACATTAGGAATGACTTTAAGGAGTAAATTTAAATCTTCCTCAGTTACACAATTGTTGACTTTCACATGAGATAAATTCTGAAAAAGGAAGTTAAAAACATCAGTAAATACCAAAATCAAAGCACAAATTCATTAATTAAATTTAAAAGAATATCTAAATGAAATTCACTGTTATACACACAGTCGTATCAGAATAATATGACCACCTACCATACATATACTCTGGTAGGTGGTCATATTATTCTGATACGACTGTGTATGTATATATTTAAATATACACTTAAAATTTTAACAGGAAAGAATTGATAAATCACCTTTATGGCTAAAAAAAATGATTTCCAACCCTTAATACTGTAATCTATTTAACTCTCAAGGTAGCGAAATAGTTCAGTGGGCATTAATAAACACAACAATCATATTCTTACAAATTAAAACGGGATACCTTACCCTACGACAAAATTCAAATTTAACAGCGCTTCGCAACAATCGCCATTTTTGGAAATCGCGATGGTTTGCGTACAAACGCAGCCACTGGTTATGAGTACCCGGGATGACATCACGCTGGTCAGATCACGAACAATGCTGACCAATTATTCGTGTTTAATTTACACTAAAGGTTTTTGGGATCGTACTCACAAAAGTAACTTTTACTTCAGGTGAAATTTACAATATGCAGATCAAAAACTGTAGCTGGCAGAGTGATCTGTGATCTGTGGTGATCAGTATCGACCGTCTTAGTAGGGCTTGCCCTTCTCCAAGAAAGCCTATAAAGGCTAGGAATAGTTTCTAGGAACTTCTCACTCCTAAGTGTTGTATAATTAAAAAAAGAAGGTGAAGGCGGGGACTATTTAAATCAGCGTCTCGCAAACTTTTTACTCTGCGGCACACTGAATCTAATTTTTTTTCCGCGGCACACCTAAAAAAGAATAAAAGCAAACTCTATATAATCGTCATTATATTTGCGCTATGTTGAAGTCATCAACCTGGTTTTACTTGAAGATTTGCTCTCGTTCTTTAATTCATAACTCGGTGTTTGTTTTAAATATTTGTCCATTCTATGGCTTGAAATAATCCAAAATTAATACCAAAATTTGGAAAAGGCTTGATAAATACTTACAAGATCCCAGTTGATAAAATCTGAAAGAATTTTATTAAAGCACGTCGATAACACAAGTCAAGTCAAAATGAAATCTTTGGAATATCTAGTGTCAATTTGAAAATCTCTCGTGGCACACTTGGAATCTCTCGCGGCACATTAGTGTGCCGCGGCACACAGTTTGCGAGACACTGATTTAAATAGTAAGTCAATAAAAATAATAGGGGTTGTCAGATAGCAAAATCATGTGAAGCTGTTCCAAGAACATGATTGTTTGAAGGGAGAGGAATGCAGCGCAAAGTTTCTTTACTTCTTTTTGAAGTATTAAAAAAACTGAAATTCAAATAGTGAAAATTTTGCGTAGTAAAATAAGAGAGTTGCATTTTTACGATATAAATTTTGCAGTCAAATCTGGTTAACTCGGAATACAGGGAAACGAAAAATCTTTGAGTTATCTCATTTGCGCTAAAAAATACATGTATATATTTTAAGAACTAGTTACAAAATATACAATACATTCCTACCTACAAGAAAGTTTTTTTCCTGCATTGCGTAAACCATTTTAGGAACATTAGTGCTCAACAGCAGGAAAAAGGTTCCACTGCTCATTCTTTCTCTTATCGCAAATCTAGCTAGGAATTACAAAATCTTTGGCCATATCTTTTATCCTTATTCCTTATCCACCTACTTCCAACAGCTATGAGAACTTCTGCTTTGGTGGAGGGGGGGGGAGCTCAAACGACAGCGAACCACACTCGTAATCTGCACTTCCTAGGTTTGAGTCTCACCTGGGCAAGCGTTGAGATTTTTCTCCGCAAAGCCCCCAAATTGCCCTTGATCAGTAGTGGACGACGATGGGCTTGGAAAGATTGCCGTCCGTCTGATGGGACATAAATCCTTGACCCCCTGTGAGGAAGAGACATCACCTGTGGATGTTAAAGAACGCGTTTAATGGCTTTGACGGAAATCTGCCATCTGTCTCCTAGCAACCGTCCAGTGGGTCTTCCAACCATCTGTGACACATCGACGTCTTTGTAATCTGGCCATTTAACCTATCTTGTGCAAAAGAAACAAAAGCGCTACACAATTTTTCCATTATCATTTAATAAGAATGGATTTAACTTACGCTTTGCTGCCTTTGTAATGCTAATAAATCTGTAGTATGAAGAACTAGGTCTAAACTTTCTATAAGAAATGGGAACAAAACTTGTCTGTCAGCAGTGAGTTGGGTTGTTTCACTTCTGAGCGGCACTTTTTTGCACACCATGGGCTAAATGGCCAGGTCACATGGACCCCGAAGGCTCAGAGAAGGCTGGGGGAGTGGACCCACTGGAACAGCTGCTGGGAGACAGATGGTAGCCTCCCGTCAAGGCCATCCAGCGTGTTCTTTAACGTGCACAGGGTATGGCTCTCCCGCACACGGGGCCACGGCTTAACGTCCCATCCGACGGACGGCGGCCTTTCCAAGCCCATCGGTGTCCCCTACTGACCGTGGGCAGGGCGGGGAATTTTGCGGAGATAAATCTCAACGCTGACCCAGCTGGGACTCGAACCTGGGAACTACAGATTACAAGTCTGGCGCGTTACCGACTGAGCCACCCCCGCCCCCTGTCAGCAGTGAGTAATCAGTAATAGCAGAAGCTCAGTAATAGCAGAAGTGTTTATTGCTTAGCCAAATGGTTCCGTTAGCCAAAAACTAGGACAGAAAGGAGTGAAACTGGCAAACGAACCCAGGAGTAAAATTGAAATACGATATTTATTGCTCGTAGAAATTAGTTTGGGCTCAAAATTTTCAGCCCGCAATTAGTGAGCTCTGTCTTCAAACATTTCCACAATTATGGAGAACAAAATCGGTTAATCACATTCAGAAGTGAAAATGTTTTTTCTTTTCATATACCCTAAAGCGTATGTACTAAAATTTCTTTACAACTTGGTGGTAATTACGGCGAAAAACATTCTAAGGATATCACGTTATACAGAACAAGTTCCTGATTTTCACTCATGAAATTAATTAGAAGTACCTTATCACCTGTGACAAATGTCGGAATCGCCTTTCAAGAGGGAATGAGAATTTTTGATCCTACTTTTTCACTGCTTAAACTATATAATTCAAACTAATGGATGTGGGAGAAATGATAAAAAAGAAATTTTATTAGTATATTAATTTTAGTTTTAGTACTAGTAATATATTTTTAGTATTAGTATTTTACAATATAAAAAGCATTTGTTTTTATTCGAAAATTAAAAAGCTGAGTTTTTCATGCTCAGCTGATAAAAGAGGCAAATTGTTGCTGTCAGTAGATATGTCTTCACACATTACCAATGAAATTTCAATCATAAATAGATCACTTGCAATATTCCTAAGCAGTTGTTCCTTTCGTATTTAGCGACCTCTAACGACTGAAATTGAAACTACATTTAGGGTTTGAAATGCGAATCTCAAAATTTCGTTAATACCAATCGATCAAAAAATTTTTGAATTTACTCGTAAAACAAAAATGTTGCATTTTTCCCAACCCAGAAGGTATGGGTCCATCTCATTTTTATCAATTGAAACCACGTGACTTTCACATTCCGCCACCAAAATTCTAAATTCTAGACTAAATGCATCGTTTCGCTTTCACGTTCGAAATATTCATTTAAAATTTTGAAAAAATTTTCACCCTTAGAAGGGAAATTTAAACTTTTCGGAGATTTGGGAACTGTGAATCGTAATACTCATCAACAGCTATCCAACCCGAAAGGAATTATTTTTTTTTCTCTCCAAACAAGTTAGCTGGGTATCTGCAGACAATGTAAAAATATTATTTTTCTCTTTTTTGAAAACGAAATAACAAACAAGAAAAATTATGTCGTCCACTTGCTCTGATGCAGCAGTTTTAGGGGGATGTTTAACCTAAGTAATAGCAAGTAATATACACTTTTTAGAACTAATTATTTTCTTAAAGAGATTCCATATTTTAACCTATGATCCATGTTGCAGCATCATCGACTGATACTTGGAGAATATGATGAGTGCCAATGAATGATGTGCATGGATTTAAAGCATTAATGAAGTGTTTTTAATATTTTAAAAACAATATTTGCGTCTTACCTGTGCACTGCTTTCTATCGTGCGGATTACTCCCCTGGTTAATGTGATTGATCTTTCTCCAAAATAATCGCTTAGATCTAGAGTCTTTGTATATGGGATGAGGAGAAATGCTAAATAATCCTCTTCTGGTAATTTTGTTCCATCCCTTTTAAAATCAAAACGTATGGAATTGTTCTCAGCCGTAGGACACACATTATCTGGCACAAGACTTCTATCCCTTAAAGTGTCAAACATGTCTTCAGTATATACTCGATCTGAAATATAAAAAACAAATACATTAAATATATTCATAAAATGTTTCATTTTGAAATATGAGATGATTTTGATATGGGTATAGATTCAACAAAGGAGAAATATTTATATTTTTGGTGTGATAGGAATACAAAACAATATCTGGTCAAAAAAATTCCAAGGTTGGACTCTTTTTCAACCCTTTCTATCTTATAATGGGTGACCAGATTTTAAAAATGGAGTAATGGAAACATTTTGAATTATCCTTATGAGAAAAAAGGGACCTTTGCAGTTATTCTTATTGAAAAGCGAAAATTTATAGTTATCCTTTTAAGAAACGTGGTATTTTCAGTTAGCTTTACAGAAAAGGCCATTTTCAGCTATGCTTATAAAGTAAAGTATTCCTCGAAGGTCTTACACAAAATGCTCAGAAGCTAAAAGCCTTGCCCACACTCGGCCACCAGAGTAGTGTCCTGACACCGTACCCTCCCCCTCGCACAGTGCTTTCCACCCTATGGCGTCACAGACCACGCCCCCCTATTAATATCCATATTTATTAATTAATAATTCATATTTCATAAAGACCCCTGGTTGACCAACCTGTATTTTAAGCCCCCTCTTTAAAGACCCCTTAGCTGATCCACCTATATTTTAAAGCCCTCCCTGAAAAGTCCCAGATTTTTGGTGGCGCCATCTAGTGTGCCAAATTTTTGACTCCCCCCGTTAAAAACCCCCTTATCAAAAATCCCTACCCCTTTATTAAAAACCATATCAAAACTGCCACATTCTCATCAATTAATCCATTATCAAAGTTCAGTCCCCTCCCCTATATTAAAAACCCTATCAAAACTGCCACACCCTCGTTAATTAATCCGTTATCAAAAGTTCCGCCCCCCCCCCCCTTTATTAAAAAATTTCGAATTTTTTTTTCCTCGTAAAAGGACACGAGATTCTAAGGTCTTATAAATCAACTCCCAAATATTTTTATACTTTAACGTGGTAGTTGTATATCCCCTGTATTTTTTGTGAAATTTTATTCCTTATTAATTAAACACTTATCAAAACTGATGCTCCCTTAATTAATTTTCTCCCCCTCATTAAAAAACTTTTATTAATATGCACACCCTTTATTGAACGTTTATCAAAAATCCCCCCTCGGACGACTAACCTCTCAGAATGGCTGATGCAATCCTCAAAATAATTACAGAGTCCATTTCGCAACAAGGGTTCGGTACCTCACCCGTATCCGGGACCACGATTTGTGGAAAACCCACTCGCACCCTTGATCGTAGTTTTCGGACACATCTCGAAAGAGATGTCATCAGAGATGTCATCATTGACAGCCCTTCTGACTAAACCGCATTGTCACCCCCAATTCTACCCCCATTTGTTTCAGGCCATCACACGAGATACGGTATGGAAACAATGTTTCGGAAATAATTTTCCATCCTCTTATCGAAACATACCATCTCCCCTTTATGATAGGTCAGCTATTTTGTAAATAAACAATGTAATCCATCGGAAGACGACAAACCATTTTGAAATTTCCCTTCGCGCCCCTAAAACTCCAAGTGTTCCCTGCTTATTACAAGCATGTGCACGTGTGAAGTACAGTAGTAACGATAGTTTTACCACAAGCATTCATTTTTTAAGTATTAAGATGTGAATGTTACAATTTCGTTTCTTAAAACAACGTTCATTTCGAGTGAGATGCAAGTCATCAACGTTATTTTTCCCGCAAACATTCACTTTTTGTGTAAGCATGTAAATTTTTCACGTGACATTTCAGTTGTATGTGATTCAAATATTCACTTTTCTTAACAAAGGTGAAATCCACACTGTGTTTAACATTAGTAAGTATGAACCAGTTGGGATAATTTTCATGCAAACGCCTTCGCGTGAGAGACCTACTTATGTTTTTCGGAGTGTTCGAACTTGTTTGTATGGAATTAATTTTTTTCACGAGTTTTGAAGAAGCATTTTTTGTTCGAAAGGTGGTTATTGCAAAAATATTTCACCACTGATTCGAACTTGAATACTCATATTTCAGTAGGTGTAAGGGTTTTTCTTCAACACGTTCGAATATTTTTAGTACGACTTAAGAGCACTGTCTTACATTACGTTTTCTGTCAGATGTCTCGTAACGAACGAAACGTGTGTGTTTTTGTTAATACAGAAGATGACATACAGTCCGAGAATTTTTCAAACTTAGAATTACACAAAATCCTGATGCGTTAAGAACGAATCGAAGGGATGCTAATAAGTGAACCATGATCTGAAACGAATTAAATCCTGTTGTTTCGCGCAAAGTGTACAGGATGATAAAACTTGTAATAATCTGAAAAGGGAAATCCAGTTGTTTCAGTAAAAGAGGACCGGGTGATCCTTTCGTGGCACAAGGATTTTATCCCTTTTCATGGATATTAAGTTTTATCACCTCTTCAACCCTTGCGCGAAACAACAGGATTTAATTCGTTTCAGATCATGGTTCACTTATTAGCATCCCTCCGATTCGTTCTTAACGCATCAGGATTTTGTGTTATCCTAAGTTTGAAAAATTCTCGGACTGTATGTCATCTTCTGTATTAACAAAAACACACACGTTTCGTTCGTTACGAGACATCTGACAGAAAACGTAACGTAAGACAGTGCTCGTAAGTCGTACTAAAAATATTCGAACGTGTTGAAGAAAAACCCTTACACCTACTGAAATATGAGTATTCAAGTTCGAATCAGTGGTGAAATATTTTTGCAATAACCACCTTTCGAACAAAAAATGCTTCTTCAAAACTCGTGAAAAAAATTAATTCCATACAAACAAGTTCGAACACTCCGAAAAGCATAAGTAGGTCTCTCACGCGAAGGCGTTTGCATGAAAATTATCCCAACTGGTTCATACTTACTAATGTTAAACACAGTGTGGATTTCACCTTTGTTAAGAAAAGTGAATATTTGAATCACATACAACTGAAATGTCACGTGTAAAATTTACATGCTTACACAAAAAGTGAATGTTTGCGGGAAAAATAACGTTGATGACTTGCATCTCACTCGAAATGAACGTTGTTTTAAGAAACGAAATTGTAACATTCACATCTTAATACTTAAAAAATGAATGCTTGTGGTAAAACTATCGTTACTACTGTACTTCACACGTGCACATGCTTGTAATAAGCAGGGAAAAAAGTTTCGAACTTAGAAACATGCATTCTCATGCGGGAAAAATAACTAAACCATTCTTAGTTGAACATGAAATATGCATGATTGATTTACTCGCGTAATGAAACACATATGTGAATTCATATCGCTGTCGAAAAAACTGGTCCATGCAGGAAAAATAACCACTTTTACACTTATAAAATACAGAAATATACAGTCTCGCGGGAAAAATTACTAATCACACTCTTACTTAAACACGAAATATGCATGTTAGGTTTATGCACATAGTGAAACACGTGTATGAATACATATCATTATCAAAAAACCTGTCCTTGCCGGAAAAAGAACATCTTTCACACTTATAAAATATATTGTACTTCATACTTGTCTAAGAATTCCATCCCTTTGCAGGAAAAACAACCACTTTCACACTTACACAAACATAGTGTACGTACATACTTGTTCTAAGAATTCCACAGTAGTATAGAAATATGTATTCTCATGCAGGAAAAGTAACTAAACAGATTCTTACTTAGACATGAAATGCACGTGTTAGATTTATTCGCGTAGTGAAACACGTATGTGAAAACATATCATTGTCCAAAAACGTGTGCTTGCAGTGAAAAATAACCACCTTCACTCTTGTACACACAGTTAACTTACTTGCTTATTCAAAGGTAGCAGGGAACTGTAGAAATACACACAGAACCCTGAAAATAGTACGAGAACGGTTCCAAAAATATAATATCTACCTTTTTAACACACGTTTATATTTTACATGTTCATATGTGAAAATTTCCCACGTCTCCTAATTTCAGCCATGTTATGATTTTTTAGTTCAAATCTTAATTACACATTGTCTATGGGAAATGCAACGTTCATTGACCAGGTTCGTTTTTTAGCAAAGTGCATGGTCATATCGTTACCGTGAGAAAGATCGCCCCCCTGTACCATTTTCACATCGAAATCACCACCGGAACTGTCCCGCAGAAACTGTACATTATCGTGGTTATTGGTTGAAAAAAATAAAAGAAGTTGAAACTTAAGTGATGAAAATGATACACCTCTGAATGTCATTTGAAAATTCGTGGATGTTAGTGCATGTTAACACTATCGCCACCTTAACTGATGACGTGGGGAATAATGCTAAATATTTCTTTTCGCATTACTTCTACATCATATCACACTGGGATTTAAATTTTCACACATTCTATAATTCTGTGAAACTCGTATTAAATGATACGTTTTTGCTTTTCCGTTTTTACACTGAATTTTTTCCGAAATTGTTACCGTTTTGTAAAATACTTCCCACATTTCTTATGACATTAACAATTTTCTGTCTGGGTTCCTTCCAACAGTGATTTTCCCTTTTTAATGTACCTTATTTCCTTTTTCTGGCGGGATAAAACCATATTCTCCCGGTAACGGCTACATCATCATCCTCATCCTCAAGCAGCCATGGGCTACGGAGGTCCAACCAGACCGTGCAGTTTAATTCTCCAAGCACATCTGTCCTGAGGTACATCTGCTGCATCCAGCCATTAAACTTTTTTAATTGTGATGAACAGTATAAGAGGGCATTTTAAAATTAGCTGACCGCATGGTGCTTTTGCAGACAGTGAACTTTTGAGATGCGCCTTTAAGCCGGAAAGATCCCGTCGAAAATAAGACGCCAGCATACGTGAGCTTCCGTGACCTAACCAATGAAGTGCTGCATTTCGTCATTAAACGAATAATTGTTTCGCTTTGTCATTAGGGTTGAAAAGATTCTTGAAGAAGATAAAAGTCACGGAGCAGACAGCTCTTTCAATGAGTAAAGGATTTAGGTAAACAGTAGCATATCTGTTTTCACATCGAAAGGCTGTCCCATAGCTCAGTGCGTGCCATCCCCCTTTGAGTCATCACCGACTGGACTGCCTGTTCACGCCAGGAGTCTCTGGTCATTTCTTCAGATTAAGCGACAAGGTAGTGTTAAATTTTAAGAAGTAGGAGCATGTATGGATGGAATTTTTCTATTTTTTAAGAAGGGTATTTCTGAACTTGGGATGTTTCACACAGAGTGACTCTTAGTTAGTAAAGACATTATATTTTGTCTGTCACTTATATCCAATATATGCTCTACGTGAGAACATCGACTTCTGTGACATAAGTGCAGAATTCTTTTACTGAGGTCCGATCAGAACATATATGTCAGAGCAAACGATTCCGTCCCTCACCAATGTGAGCCATCGTATTGTCGTTAGGGTTGTGAAAAGACATTATTGGGAGTGTCTGATTAAGCGCACAATTCAACGGTCTGAGTCGTGGTTGGGTCTGTGGGAAAAAATTCCACAGTCCGCGATTGTTTACCAAGTACATGTCTTTTGCATGAAAGGTATATATATCAGTGTCGCTTTTTCTCCACAAGGGAAAAATTAGTTTTCACCGGTGTCACTGAACAGTAATAAGTATCCAAAACTTATTGCTGAGGTTTGTACTTTTAAATTATTCCTGAAAATTTTTAGTTAGACGGATTTTTATGTTGCCGGTGACGTATCGATGAAGCTTTCTCATGTAGCTTGTTCCATAGATATACTGATATAATCGCTGAAGTATTTGCTAAATTTTCACTATCAGTCCAGTTGCAAATGAAATTTCGGTGGATTAGCTCAGGTAAGTTGAGAGTTGTTATCAGTATATCGATCGAATGAGACTTATTAAGTGTATTATTTTTATAGTAGCTTAGTGTATTTTGTAGTATTTGTTAAAACTAATATCCTCTGCTCCGTTGACATACATTCATGTTGTAGTTGGATGTAGAACTAAAGTTCGATGATTTACACAGAGTAAGCAGAAACGCAAGGGTACCCGCAACGTATGAATTGTTTTCTACTTTTAACAATGCTTACTTTCTATAACATTGAACCGCGAACAAAAATTCTTTACAGAATTATTTTTTACCCTATGAAAGAGAACTGACCTTGTAAAGCGTAACGAACACGCGTTTACTAACGACGGGTCGCAACGCGAAATAAAATTTCATCAACGTAATGAGTCATTGGCTTTGTGATCACACGTTCGCCGGTAAACGGTGGAAAAGACGATTTTTAAAAACTGCGAGAGCGTTTTGGAATTGTAGATTTTTTAAAAATGATATCTTACTCTCAAACAATCAGCTGATTTTACTTCGGAGGACGAAATGATATTTTGTTATCGATTTTTCTGAGTAACCTTACTTCCTAGGAAAGAGTAATATTTTGCATAAGTGAATCATGTACTGAGGATGCAGCGGTAATAAGTGTTAGGAATAAAATGTTCTACACTTTTGATTCACTCACGTAACGGATATAAAAAAAAAATAAAATAAATACCCCCTCAAACAGCTGCTTGCCACAGAGGTCTGATATACGGAAATTAAAAAAGTTAGTTTTATTGATTATTCTTTTGCAATCACGATGTCTTTGAAATGACTTAGTAAAGGAAAACAAGTTAATAAATTGGGAGGTGTTTGAAATTTGTAAGGAATTTTTTTTAACCTCGATTCGTGAGGTTTTTGAAATGGTTTAGTATAACATGAAAATACGGAGAGTAATAAATTGAGACGCAGCAAAAATAAGAATTTAACGTAAAATCACTTTCCGAACAAGTCCTGACGCTGAAAGTGCAGTGGAGAATATGTGTGAACACAAGATATCTGATGGCAACATCCTTCAACCCAATGGAGACTAATTTTAATAAGTGAGGCGCAACACTTGGAGGTTTAGGGGCGCGAAGGTAAATTTAAAAAGGGTTGTCTTCTTCCGATGGATTACATTGTTTATTTACAAAATAGCTGACCTATCATAAAGGGGAGATGGTATGTTTCGATAAGAGGATGGAAAATTATTTCCGAAACATTGTTTCCCTACCGTATCTCGTGTGATGGCCTGAAACAAATGGGGGTAGAATTGGGGGTGACAATGCGGTTTAGTCAGAAGGGCTGTCAATGATGACATCTCTGATGACATCTCTTTCGAGATGTGTCCGAAAACTACGATCAAGGGTGCGAGTGGGTTTTCCACAAATCGTGGTCCCGGATACGGGTGAAGTACCGAACCCTTGTTGCGAAATGCACGTCGCAGGACTCAGAATTATATGAAGGTCGATGTCACAAATTATGGGGCTCTGTAATTATTTTGAGGATTGCATCAGCCATTCTGAGAGATTAGTCGTCCGAGGGGGGATTTTTGATAAACGTTTAGTAAAGGGTGTTCATATTAATAAAAGTTTTTTAATGAGGGGGGTGAATATTAATAAAGGGGCATCAGTTTTGATAAGTGTTTAATTAATAAATATTAAAAATTCACAATAAATGCAGGGAATATACAACTACCACGTTAAAGTATAAAAATATTTGGGAGTTGATTTATAAGACCTAAAAATCTCGTGTCCATTTACGAGGAAAAAAAAATCGGAATTTTTTAATAAAGGTGGGCGGAACTTTTGATAACGGATTAATTAACTAGGGTGCAGCAGTTTTTATAGGGTTTTTATTAAAGGGGGAGGGATTTTTGATAAGGGGGTTTTTTAATGAGGGAGAGTCAAAAATTTGGGACTTGGAAAAATCTTGCTAAAGTATACACTAGATGGCGCCACCAAAAATCAGGGACTTTTCTGGGGGGCTTAAAAATACAGGTGGGTCAACCAGCGTGTCTTTAAAGAGGGGCTTTAAAATACAAGTGAATCAACCAGGGGGTCTTCATGAAATATGGATTATTTTATATGAATATTAATAAGGGGGCGTGGTCGGTGACGTCACAGTTATGAATATTAATGAGGGGCGTGGGCGGCGACGTCATATCGGGGAAAGCACTGTGCGAGGGAGGTACGGTGTCAGGACATTACTCACCAGAAACAAAGCTTATGCCGATCATCGGAAAATAAATTAAAAAAAATAATAATAAATACCCCCTCAAGCAGCTGCTTGCCACAGAGGTCTGACAGGAGCCTGTCAGTTTATGTGCCATAGTAGAAGGTCTGTGAGGATGGCAGGACCCCATTAGAATGACAACAGAAACGTCCATGCCTTGTCCGGGGCTGGAACCCAGGTCCCTTAGATCAGTAGCCAAGTGCGCGAACCATTCGGCCACAGGACGGATATATAAATATTTCGCTTCATTTATTTCTATTTTTTTTTTCGAATGCAAACGTGCATTTTATTTACAAATCAATACAAAGTAGACGAAAAAAGGGAATAAATGATATGTGGTTAAATAATTTTAAGCGACACGGCATGGAAAAAAGAGACACTCCTGCATCGGGTGACAATGACTTAACATCCCTCCTGGCGGCTTTTCCAATCCAATCTATGTATTCTTTTCAAGCGGGGGAAGGAATAGCGGAGAGGGGGGGGGTTGGGTTGTTTTACCTCTGAGCGGCACTTTTTTGCACACCATGGGCTAAATGGCCAGGTCACATGGACCCCGAAGGCTCAGAGAAGGTTGGGGGAGGGGACCCACTGGAACAGCTGTTGGAAGACAGATGGTAGCCTCCCGTCAAGGCCATCCAGCGTGTTCTTTAACGTGCACAGGGTATGGCTCTCCCGCACACGGGGCCGCGGCTTAACGTCCCATCCGACGGACGGCGGCCTTTCCAAGCCCATCAGTGTCCCCTACTGACCGTGGGCAGTGGCGGGGAATTTTGCGGAGATAAATCTCAACGCTGAAGCAGCTGGGACTCGAACCTGGGAACTACAGATTACGAGCCTGGCGCGCTACCGATGAGCCCCCGGGGGGGGGGGGCGGAGTAGTAGTTCTGAATGGCACAGTTAGGATTCGAAAGGGAAATTCAGATTACAGCATAGTTCTGAATGGCACAGTTAGGATTCGAAAGGGAAATTCAGATTACAGCATAGTTCTGAATGGCACAGTTGGGATTCGAAAGGGAAATTCAGATTACAGCATAGTTCTGAATGGCACAGTTAGGATTCGAAAGGGAAATTCAGATTACAGCATAGTTCTGAATGGCACAGTTAGGATTCGAAAGGGAAATTCAGATTACAGCATAGTTCTGAATGGCACAGTTGGGATTCGAAAGGGAAATTCAGATTACAGCATAGTTCTGAATGGCACAGTTAGGATTCGAAAGGGAAATTCAGATTACAGCATAGTTCTGAATGGCACAGTTAGGATTCGAAAGGGAAATTCAGATTACAGCATAGTTCTGAATGGCACAGTTGGGATTCGAAAGGGAAATTCAGATTACAGCATAGTTCTGAATGGCACAGTTAGGATTCGAAAGGGAAATTCAGATTACAGCATAGTTCTGAATGGCATAGTTAGGATTCGAAAGGGAAATTCAGATTACAGCATAGTTCTGAATGGCACAGTTGGGATTCGAAAGGGAAATTCAGATTACAGCATAGTTCTGAATGGCACAGTTGGGATTCGAAAGGGAAATTCAGATTACAGCATAGTTCTGAATGGCACAGTTAGGATTCGAAAGGGAAATTCAGATTACAGCATAGTTCTGAATGGCACAGTTGGGATTCGAAAGGGAAATTCAGATTACAGCATAGTTCTGAATGGCACAGTTAGGATTCGAAAGGGAAATTCAGATTACAGCATAGTTCTGAATGGCACAGTTAGGATTCGAAAGGGAAATTCAGATTACAGCATAGTTCTGAATGGCACAGTTAGGATTCGAAAGGGAAATTCAGATTACAGCATAGTTCTGAATGGCACAGTTAGGATTCGAAAGAGAAATTCAGATTACAGCATAGTTCTGAATGGCACAGTTGGGATTCGAAAGGGAAATTCAGATTACAGCATAGTTCTGAATGGCACAGTTAGGATTCGAAAGGGAAATTCAGATTACAGCATAGTTCTGAATGGCACAGTTAGGATTCGAAAGGGAAATTCAGATTACAGCATAGTTCTGAATGGCACAGTTAGGATTCGAAAGGGAAATTCAGATTACAGCATAGTTCTGAATGGCATAGTTAGGATTCGAAAGGGAAATTCAGATTACAGCATAGTTCTGAATGGCACAGTTGGGATTCGAAAGGGAAATTCAGATTACAGCATAGTTCTGAATGGCACAGTTGGGATTCGAAAGGGAAATTCAGATTACAGCATAGTTCTGAATGGCACAGTTAGGATTCGAAAGGGAAATTCAGATTACAGCATAGTTCTGAATGGCACAGTTGGGATTCGAAAGGGAAATTCAGATTACAGCATAGTTCTGAATGGCACAGTTAGGATTCGAAAGGGAAATTCAGATTACAGCATAGTTCTGAATGGCACAGTTGGGATTCGAAAGGGAAATTCAGATTACAGCATAGTTCTGAATGGCACAGTTAGGATTCGAAAGGGAAATTCAGATTACAGCATAGTTCTGAATGGCACAGTTAGGATTCGAAAGGGAAATTCAGATTACAGCATAGTTCTGAATGGCATAGTTAGGATTCGAAAGGGAAATTCAGATTACAGCATAGTTCTGAATGGCACAGTTGGGATTCGAAAGGGAAATTCAGATTACAGCATAGTTCTGAATGGCACAGTTAGGATTCGAAAGGGAAATTCAGATTACAGCATAGTTCTGAATGGCACAGTTGGGATTCGAAAGGGAAATTCAGATTACAGCATAGTTCTGAATGGCACAGTTAGGATTCGAAAGGGAAATTCAGATTACAGCATAGTTCTGAATGGCACAGTTAGGATTCGAAAGGGAAATTCAGATTACAGCATAGTTCTGAATGGCACAGTTAGGATTCGAAAGGGAAATTCAGATTACAGCATAGTTCTGAATGGCACAGTTAGGATTCGAAAGGGAAATTCAGATTACAGCATAGTTCTGAATGGCATAGTTAGGATTCGAAAGAGAAATTCAGATTACAGCATAGTTCTGAATGGCACAGTTGGGATTCGAAAGGGAAATTCAGATTACAGCATAGTTCTGAATGGCACAGTTAGGATTCGAAAGGGAAATTCAGATTACAGCATAGTTCTGAATGGCACAGTTAGGATTCGAAAGGGAAATTCAGATTACAGCATAGTTCTGAATGGCATAGTTAGGATTCGAAAGGGAAATTCAGATTACAGCATAGTTCTGAATGGCACAGTTGGGATTCGAAAGGGAAATTCAGATTACAGCATAGTTCTGAATGGCACAGTTGGGATTCGAAAGGGAAATTCAGATTACAGCATAGTTCTGAATGGCACAGTTAGGATTCGAAAGGGAAATTCAGATTACAGCATAGTTCTGAATGGCACAGTTGGGATTCGAAAGGGAAATTCAGATTACAGCATAGTTCTGAATGGCACAGTTAGGATTCGAAAGGGAAATTCAGATTACAGCATAGTTCTGAATGGCACAGTTGGGATTCGAAAGGGAAATTCAGATTACAGCATAGTTCTGAATGGCACAGTTAGGATTCGAAAGGGAAATTCAGATTACAGCATAGTTCTGAATGGCACAGTTAGGATTCGAAAGGGAAATTCAGATTACAGCATAGTTCTGAATGGCACAGTTAGGATTCGAAAGAGAAATTCAGATTACAGCATAGTTCTGAATGGCACAGTTAGGATTCGAAAGGGAAATTCAGATTACAGCATAGTTCTGAATGGCACAGTTAGGATTCGAAAGGGAAATTCAGATTACAGCATAGTTCTGAATGGCACAGTTAGGATTCGAAAGGGAAATTCAGATTACAGCATAGTTCTGAATGGCACAGTTGGGATTCGAAAGGGAAATTCAGATTACAGCATAGTTCTGAATGGCACAGTTAGGATTCGAAAGGGAAATTCAGATTACAGCATAGTTCTGAATGGCACAGTTAGGATTCGAAAGGGAAATTCAGATTACAGCATAGTGCAGAATTCTCTGAGCCAGCTTCCTCACTTTAAGGACTACTCAAAAATACCAGATAATGACCGCAGTACGAAACTGTTTTCTTAACTAATTGTGCATTTAGAAATTTGCTTAATAATTCTTTTCGGTATTAGTTGGTTTTTCCGAATATTTGAAAAAGACAGATGCCTCTAAGTGACATTGCTGAAATTCCTGATAGAGATTTGATTACGCTAGATTTAATGATGATTCCTTTGTCAGTTTCATTTCCTAAATAGTTTACGTTTCGAGATATTCGAGTTCGTAATTTTGAATTCAAATGACAACCAAAAATTTTCTAATGATTTGTTCCGTTCTGTATTTTCATAGCAGTATAAAAAAATTACCCTTATACCTTATGTTACTAATTATGAAACGTTTTGACAATGACTCCCTCGAACAGTAATAAATTGATGTAGAAAAAATTATGCAACCCCTTTCCGCTTCGCTAGAATATAGGACCTGCCTATCTTCAAAAACGACTTCACAAAGGAAGATTAGCAAATATAAAAATATCAGAACTTTGCTACCCCCTTCTAAGCTGCTCGCGGCTCACAGTTTCAGAACCCATGATTTTTTGTCATTTGGGGTTGGGGGGGGGGGGGGGGGGCTCATAATCTGCAGTTGTTAGGTTCTGTCCCTCTTGGACCAAAGCTGAGATTTATCTCCGCTCCACCCACGGTCAGTAGAGGACACCGATGGACTCGGAAAGGCCGCCGTCCGTCGAATGGGGTGGTAAACTGTGGCCCCTTGTACAGGAGGGTAATACCTGTGCACGTTAAAGAGAACGATGGATGGATATAACGGGATACTACCATCTGTTTCCAAACAGCCGCCCAATGGGTCTCCTTCCCCCAACCTTCTATGAGCCCCTGTGTCCTTGTGACTTGGGCATTTTGCTCAATATGTGCAAGCGAGTGCCTCACGAAGGTAAAACAACCAAACTTTATGACATTTCCTTTTTTGGACTCTTCATCCACTAAATGTTTTCTGGCGATCACATACATATCTATTCATTTGCTATGCTGTCCAAAGGCTAAAGCAACAAAATTAAAGCTAGGATTATTTTAAAGAGCATTGAGAAAATTTGCATTTTTATGGTCATTTTTCTACTCCTCTAATGCGCAGGTGCAGATTTGGGTTGGGTTGTTTTACCTCTGAGCAGCACTTTTTTGCACACCATGGGCTAAATGGCCAGGTCACTAGGACCCCGAAGGCTCAGAGAAGGTTGGGGGAGGGGGACCCACTGGAAGAACTGTTGGGAGACAGATGGTAGCCTCCCGTCAAGGCCATCCAGCGTGTTCTTTAACGTGCACAGGGTATGGCTCTCCCGCACACGGCCACGGCTTAACGTCCCATGCGACGGACGGCGTCCTTTCCAAGCCCATCGGTGTCCCCTACTGACTGTGGGAAGGGCGGAGAATTTTGCGGAGATAAATCTCAACGCTGACCCAGCTGGGACTCGAACCTGGGAACTACAGATTATGAGCCTGGCGCGCTACCGACTGAGCCACCCCCGCCTCTGGTGCAGATTTAAAGCAGGGGTGGGGAAGCTTTGCAGCTTTCGTAACACAAAAATTATGAAGCCATAAAATATGTAAAAATTACTCTGAGTTTTCAGAAGTATTTCGTTTTTCTTTCCAATACGCCTTTACATCCAAATAAGTTTGCTATTTGTAGCCATGTTGTGCAAAGGTTCTCAAACGTTTTGACACTGCGACTCTCCTAGATTGGAATAAATTTATACGAATAATATGTAATATCGTAAATCAAAGTTTGTGACTACGTAATGACAAAAATATTTTCTCTAAAGATTCTAACAAATATAAAGCTATCAGAGCTTTGCGACCCTCGCTACCCCCACAGTTCGAACTAAACCGAAAGACTGGCACACCTTAGGCAGCCCGCCAAATAAAGTAATTGCCAACTTCTTTATTTCGTGTGTTGGTTGGGTTGGGTTGTTTTACCTCTGAGCGGCACTTTTTTGCACACAGTGGGCTAAATGGCCAGGTCACATGGACCCCGAAGGCTCAGAGAAGGTTGGGGGAGGGGACCCACTGGAACAGCTGTTGGTAGACAGATGGTAGCCTCCCGTCAAGGCCATCCAGCGTGTTCTTTAACGTTGGGTTGTTTTACCTCTGAGCGGCACTTTTTTGCACAGAGTGGGCTAAATGGCCAGGTCACATGGACCCCGAAGGCTCAGAGAAGGTTGGGGGAGGGGACCCACTGGAACAGCTGTTGGGAGACAGATGGTAGCCTCCCGTCAAGGCCATCCAGTTATTCTTTAACGTTGGATTGTTTTACCTCTGAGCGGCACTTTTTTTGCACACAGTGGGCTAAATGGCCAGGTCACATGGACCCCGAAGGCTCAGAGAAGGTTGGGGGAGGGGACCCACTGGAACAGCTGTTGGGAAACAGATGGTAGTTTCCCGTCTAGGCCATCCAGTTATTCTTTAACATTGGGTTGTTTTACCTCTGAGCGACACTTTTTTGCACACAGTGGGCTAAATGGCCAGGTCACATGGACCCCAAAGGCTCAGAGAAGGTTGGGGGAGGGGACCCACTGGAACAGCTGTTGGGAGATAGATGGTAGCCTCCCGTAAAGGCCATCCAGTGTGTTCTTTAACGTGCACAGGATATGGATCTTCCACACACGGGGCCACGGCTTAACGTCCCATCCGACGGACGGCGGCCTTTCCAAGCCCATCGGTGTCCCCTATTGACCGTGGGCAGGGCGGGGAGTTATGCGGAGATAAATCTCAACGCTGACCCAACTGGGACTCGAACCTGGGAACTGCAGATTACGAGCCTGTCGCGCTACCGACTGAGGCACCCCCGCCCCTCGTGTGTTGATTATATGTGTTGAAGGTTCAAGGTGTTGTGCCACAAAATCGTTACCGCATCACAGACAATAAGCTACTCTACAGTATGCATACGGAGAACATAGCCAAACCAACGCAGTATTCTCTCTGCACAATATGATGCTCAAAAGTGGTTGCCGACTCCTTCGCCTAACCTCATCATTACTTGTAAAATAAATTATGCAGTTGCCATGATACTGCTTGAACATCTAGAAACAAAGTCATGAAAGGAAAGTTTCCTGTTTTCTGGTTTATAAATGATCCATGTTTCGGGTCGTAAATCAAAGACAAAAGCTGTTGGAGAAAGGGGAAAACATCCGAGTTCTTGGTCGAAAAATTCGCAAAAATATGTAAAGGAGCCAAAATCGTAAAAAACTTTCTAAAAAGTCACACAATAATAGGGATAAATTCAGAAACCATCAAGAAATGTACAAAAATGCTCATAATTTAAACCACAAACTGTCAACTACACAAATATTGATTTTAGTTGGTAGAGTTAAAATATTGTATCACTACATATTGAAATGTTTTTGCAATTCAAGAAGTTTGCTAACGTAATAATAAACAATATATGAATAGAATTGTTATAAGCTTGGGTTTGGGATGGGTTGTGGTTACCTCTGAACGGCACTTTTTTGCACATCATGTATGAAATGCCACTTTTTTGTTAAAAAATATCTGGAATTAAATAACATGTTGATCTCACATCCTTGTTTAACATTTCTTGCGATTATCCTTATTTGTTCGAGGTGTAGTTTTTTAACTTCAAACAAAAGAATTTTATTCAGGATTCCGCAAACATTTTTCGAGGGCGATAGCGCTCAGAGCCCAAATTAAATTGGAAAACCACTGCTCCACATCTTTTGCCTGCTCTACTCGCACATGCGTTCATTGGACACATGCATTCAAAATGATCGGTTTAACTTTTGATTTAAAAGAAAATTCATGAAATAAGTTGTAACGACATTTTCTTTGATATGCTACTATACTATTACGTTTATGATTGTTAGTGCCATTTTGTGTATAAAGTACTCTTGTCTCTTTACAGTGTTCTGCTTTTTATTTGCTGACGACTAACTGAAAGCGAAATTTCAAAATGACATCGACTCTTTCTGAACGTTATGAAAGATATAAAATAATTTGTGAAAGAATATCTTAAGCAAGAACAATATACACACACATATATACATATAACAATAAGATTAAATAATATCTCATTTTTAAATGTAATATACCTCTGACTGGCACTTTTTTGCACAACGTGGGCTAAATGGCCAGGACACATGGACCCCGAAGCTCAGAGAAGGTTGGGGGATAGGACCCACTGGAACAGCTGTAGGGAGACAGATGGTATCTCCGTGAAGGCCATGATATCTCCGTCGCGTAATTTAACAATACAAATACACACACACATATATATATAACAATAAGATTAAGAGAAATAAGAAATAAAATAATTAAACTTACGAAGTCCCTTATAGCTTGTATTTCTTCTGTCGCCTCCTCTGCACATTTTGCGATAAGCGAGAGCGTGACTATGAAGGTTCATTACTATGCTTTGAAGACATGTATCCTGAAGTCTTTTGACCTGTTTTCCTCGAAACATTTTTGCATTTAGTTGACGCAAATGAGTTAACGCACTTCAGTCGGACCTTCTACTGATTCTAAAGCTACACTAGTATCAGCCGCCTTGGATCAGTTGAATTTCGCGTTGTTTCTCTACTATAATTCAGAATGAAATGGTCCAAAGTTCCTTTTGCCACACCCTTGAGACGGCTTTGTCTCTATCCATTCTTTTTTCTTCCCCTCACCCCCAGAAAAGATAAAGATAAGGGCACAAATTAAGCGAGACTCTCCTTTACCTGTGACCAATGAAAACGCAGATAAAGTGAGGTAGAATCAATGCTTAAAATAGGTCGAAAGCCAAATTTCGATTATTTTGAAAAGAAAAAACATTTTTCCAAATTTCCATTGTTTTGTTGATTGAAAGACAAAAAATTGATTGTTTTAGATCAGTATTGTTTGAAGCTTGGGTTTGTATATCGATTGTTTTACTATAATTCAGAATGAAATTATAGTAAAACAATCGATAAATTAATATAGAGCAATCGATATACAAATCAATGAATTTGTTAGGTTTGTAATCGATTGTTTTAGGTCAGTATGGTTTGAAGCTTGGGTCAGTATTGTCATAAGCCTGGGTTTGGGATGGGTTGTGGTTATCTCTGAACGGCACTTTTTTGCACATCATGAGCAAAATGGCCAGGGTCACAGGGACCCCGAAGGCTCAGAGAAGGTTGGGGGATGGGACCCCATACTTCGAATACTTTTATTACGAAAAGTTTCGAAGCGGTTGTTGAGGTACGAATGGCGACTAGTCGTGTGAGCTCACAAAGACCTGGATCGTGTGGGCTCACTCACGGAAATATTGAGCGTGTGCAGTTACCATTCACAGCAAACTGGAGCGTTTGCGGTTAATGTTCACAGTGTTCGGATACTTTTTTGAGCGACTGTACACCCTTCAACAATTAACACAGCAGAATCATTATGTTATCCCCATGGTGTCTATATAGGTAACACCACACAGACATGAAATTTAGTAGAAGTGGTTGATAATGAAATAAATTTAAATTACAAGGCAGTGTACACTGTGAACCTCCATCAAAGGAGCTGCCAACGATATCTGTTTTATCCTATGTCTTATCCAGTGTGTTCCTCTTGTATTCTTTGTAATCTAAGTGTATATAGGCCCCAAAAGACCATACTAAAATATTAAAGATACAGAAACAGTGTAGGTGATGTTTGTTAACAAAAATATTCGAATATCTGCTCTGTCCTGTGTTTTATGATATTGTTCCTTAATATTATTTTTATTACATGTCTAGCAATATTCACATGTTATATTGTCTTATTGTGTTTCAAAAAAAAAAAAAACCTTTAGGGGAATTTAAAAATTCATAAAATTTTATAAAATATTATAAATATATCTTGTTGTGTGTGTTGTCCATCTAATTAAGCGTGATGTCGTATAACTATAAATATTTCTATGAGTTATAGCTCATAGTTTCTTCCTTTTTCTTCTTAAATTAAGTGCAGTGATAATTTATATTATGCCAATAAGAAGTTAGTATTCTTTTAATATTACAAATATGTTTCCCAGGTAGATAAATTACTCAAAACATAAATTTTTTTTTTTTTTTCCATTCTTACTTATGCCTGATAGTAATTACATTTCAACTCCCTAAATTCTATTATTTTTAAATTCTCCTCTTCAGACTCGAACCCAAGCCCTTCCTTAATCCAGGCTACTCCTCTTCTTCCCCCCCTCCCCCACAACACCACTTTACTGCGCCACATTACCCCACTGCCGAACTAGTAATTAATTTTCGCTAATCCGTTCCCATTAGACTTATCCTGAGACTCTTCCTCCTTCCTTCCTGCTCTCTTTGCACTACAACCCTCTCCTGCCCCCCCCCCCCCCCCCTTTACCGGTTCCTAAGCTTATCTTCTGAACCCGTAATACCTTCTCTCTCCCTCACCTTCCCTTCCCCCACATTATCCACTTCTCCTCTCCCATGACCACTTCTCTTGATCCAATTCTCCTGATCCTTCTCCCCACTTCTCCTTCTCCCCCCCCCCCCTTTCTCCCATGCTCAACTCCATCTTGACCATAATAAAATATGAACACCAATAATAATAATACACAAAAAACAGATAGGATCTCTTTTAATTTATTTATCCATCAATATAAAACACAGATATAAATATTTTTATCTTTTCGTTCTAACTCCCTTTATAAACTTTAATATTACCTTACTACAATACCTTAATAAACTAATTCAAATTAACCAATATTTGACAATTTCCTATAATTAACATCTCTTTTCTTTCTTCATAAATTTCCTTGTGACCTCCCCCCCCCCCCGCTAATATGCCTAAAATTGCATTATAATTGTCCTGTCCACTGTGCTCCTGTAGTGTCCTTTACTGTCTAGAGTATATAAATCCAAAAAGAAAATATAAAAATACATACGAAAAAAATATTAACACCGCAAATACAGAGTATGTGATGTATACTAACAAAGCTAATTAATATATTTCTATTGCCCTATGTCTTGCACTATTATCCTTCATAATTCCTTCTATAATATTCTAGAAATTCTTTAAAAACAATAATAAAATGTAAAAACATTGCTTTTCATTTAGTTACTGTTACCTTGACCAAAATAAATATGTCTATTTTTTGTCTCCTCTCTTATGTCCTATTAAATAATCTTTAAGTATGAAATACCGTAAAATATATATTTGTATCGTGCTGTGACTGCAGATATAATTGTGTTATAGTGTGTACTTGTAAAGCTGCAGTTCAGTTTATGAACTCTTAAAATTCCCACTTAAATTCTCCTAACGACAGGCACTCCCACAGAAACAGCTCTAAACAGGTTTACACTCCTCCCCACTAATCCCCACATACTCCAGCCAACAGCTCATATTGTCTCGCGACTCGCGCCCTCCCGTACCATCTTAATCCCTACTCCTGGAAGCCCAAACAGGAAGTGCTTTCGGTACATATGCACTAACCTTTGACCTTGACAGCGCTCGCCAACACTCACCAACCTTCTACTTTAGCTTTCTGAGTTTCACTTTAGGAATAATATGTACTAACTAATAAAAAATACATATATCATATAAAATACACTCTAAAAGGTCCAACATTACAAATAACTCTTTCTTAGGGTTTTTTTTATTTCTCAGCTTCCCTCTAGGTTGGGTTGGGTTGTTTTACCTCTGAGCGGCACTTTTTTGCACACCATGGGCTAAATGGCCAGGTCATATGAACCCCGAAGGCTCAGAGAAGGTTGGGGGAGGGGACCCACTGGAACAGCTGTTGTGAGACAGATGGTAGCCTCCCGTCAAGTCCATCCAGCGTGTTCTTTAACGTGCACAGGGTATGACTCTCCCGCACACGGGGTCACGGCTTAACGTCCCATCCGACGGACGGCGGCCTTTCCAAGCCCATCGATGTCCCCTACTGACCGTGGCAGGGCGGGGAATTTTGCGGAGATAAATGTCAACGCTGACCCAGCTGGGACTCGAACCTGGGAACTACAGATTACGAGCCTGGCGCGCTACCGACTGAGCACCCCCGCCCCATGTAGTTTGAGATTAAGTTGACTAAGGTGATTTGTAATGTCAGCGGCAAAAGCCACTTCTTTTATCCATTCATCGTCTTTTAATATTTCACATTCATAATTTTTGGATTCTAAAAAAATGATAATTTCGTTCAACAATTAAAAGAATCGCTTTAAAACTTTATGACTGGAAAGCCATCGAATTTCTGTGTAATAAGATAGATCGGTGTATCCACTTCCTATATCTTCTAGAAATTTACTAAATTGACGGTGATTAAGTCTACGTGCGCGAATATAATTTACAATTTTAGTAACATTTTTTAAAACATGCCCGATATTTAGAATTTTGGAGCATAATGTTTGTTGATGAATAATACAATGAAAGTGTTGAAGAGAATTATTACCTTGTTCTGCGCATTTTTCTTTTATTGTGTAATAACTCCTTTAATAACATCAGTCATAGCAGGAGCACCATCAGTTGCAAGAGAAACTAGTTTTTGTAATGATAAATTATAGTTGTTCAGAACATCCATCATTGCGTTAAAAATATCAACCCCAGTGGTTATATCGTGAGTAGTATCATGCCACCCCACCGTACCCCCACTAGTGCTTTCCCCCCCTATGACGTCACCGACCACGCCCGTATTACGTCACCGACCACGCCCACTCCCCTATGCCGCAACATGACGTAATCATTACATAATCATTACGTAACCGGTCACGCCCCTTTATTAATAATTCCCCCTTTATTAAACCCCCCCCCCTTCATCCCCCTTTCCCTCTCAGTGGCGCCACCTGTCGACAGTGAGAAATACTATTTTCCCCAAAAACCTCTTTATTTTAAGTCTAATTTCTCGTTTTCGGCCCCCACGGTCGACCTACCTGTATTTTAAGCCCTCCCCCTTATGAAAAACCCTCTGGTTGACCATTTTAAGGCCCCACTCCTTCACTCGGCTGATGCAAGTCTCAGAATAATTGCATGGAACGATTGACTGGTCTTAGAATAATTGTACAGAAAAGGATGATACAAAATTCCTTAGTAATTAAACACTCATCAAAATTCCCTTACCTCTATTAAAAATCATCCTACAGTTGAAACTCATTTTACTCTTACTGCTTCCATAGAAAATACCATAGGGTGAAATTAATAATGGTTTAAATTATTCGTAGGGATGGCATGTTAAATCTGCTTTTAGAACACACGTCTGCAGTGGAAAAATTTTCAAACTCCGTTAATCAACTCCCTAGTAATTAAACACTCGTCAAAATATTCCTCACCTTTATTAAAATCACTCCAAGGTCGAAATAAAAATCAGTTTTTCTGTAGATGTGTTTCACCGGAAAAAAAAAAATCGTCCCTCGCTCTGTGGATTCCATCCGACTGTCTTGGGTTCCCGGACTATACCGTGTACTTGCTGTGGCTTAGATGCGGGTCAGACATTTCAGATATTAACCTAGCTTTTTCTATGTATTTCTTACATCAAAGCCAACACTAGCACTGAATTCTTTTGAATGTAGATCTCAAATTGTAAATCAACTCACAGAGTTGTATTTATTCCTTAGTAATTAAAATCCTTTGCTATTCATTTAGCCAGGACGACTAAACGATTCCTTTATAATTAAAATTCCCTGCTATTAAACTCCCTAGTAATTAAACACTCATCAAAATTCCCTTACCTTTATTAAAAAAAAACAGTTTTCTGTAGAGGCGTTTTATCGAAAAAAAAAAACTTCTCCTCGGCAACGAGAGTCGAACGCGCTACCCAAGCTTCACTCTGTGAACTCCTAACAAGAACCAACCTGCAATGGAAAAGGCATTCCTGAAGTCGTACGTGGAGTCATGCCCACACGTGTCCGTTTACCGGTCAGGTAGCAACGAAACATCTCCTGACACAATCGCCCTGGGAGGTTGAGTGTCCAGCGCTCAGTGTGGTGACTCATACGATGTTGTTCTCTGAGGGTAGGTGACGTCACAACAAGGGGAAAGTAACGTGGAGTGACCAGCGAGTGACACGTATCAGAAGACTGAGCACTGGGGATGTTTAACCTTCAGTATAATTTTACACAGTGTGTTAGGATTAACAACTCTTATAGCATAGTTATTGCGGGTAGGCTCCCTCTCCCACTTTTAAAATTTAGATCTTACACCGACAGTCTTTTCATATACGTATTTTTATAACCATTTTAAAACCAACACTTATTTCTTTTATCCCTAGCGATTACTGGTTGTTGCATTTTTTACTAGAAGAAACCCTACCCCTGCAGTAACAGCCCCCGCAGAAAATAAAAAATGCTTTCGGGCGAAAAAATTAATAAAATCTGATTTTATTCGTCGTGATGAAAAATATTGATGGGGTAATAGGTTCGACTTAAAAGACTTCGTGTTCGGATCCTCACCACGGACAACCTCTCGATGACGGACGGTTAAACCCTACGAAATTATTCCAAACGGGGAATCACAAGGTTTTTATTGACGAATGAATCTTGGACCTGTACTGCTTCCGTACATCGTGAAAACCCACTCACAGCCTTGATCCGTGTTCCCAATTTCCTTTACTAAATCACTTCAAAAAACATTGTGATTGCAAAAGTATGACTAACAGTTTTATTACGCCACGTTTTAAAAATACTTATTACTGCTGTATCCGCGGTACGGGAGAGTAACACTGTTCGAAGAAAAATCAGGTAAAACAGTTTAAAAAAATCGTTTCCTCCGTCGTTTGTGTATGTCTCATCACGCTGGTGAAACCGGGTGAAAAAAAATTTTTTTTTTTTTGTACGAGGTAGAATGTTAAAAGTACGTCGCGTGCAAAAACTTTAGTTCCATCACGAATGCACATTAATGGAGTAGGGAGGTCGTAGTTTAATACTTCAGCTATAAAAAAAATAATACAATGTCTCACACACACCTCTCAACTTGTCTACACTAATCCGCTGAAATTTCATTTGCAACGGAGGCTGATACTTCGAATCCGCTATATGTTCCGGAGCTGCAGTGGAATGCATGGCCCCTGCTGAATGCTACGCTATCAGAAGTCCATGTGGCTGTCACGTTCTCCAAGCGCTCAGAATATTACTATACTTATAACTGATCTAAAGTCCGTTTTAATCAATACTTATTTCTTTCAACTCTGCGACTATTGGGCTGGCACATTTTCACTAGAAGGACCGCCTCACAGTGGCAATCCCACAGAAAAAATTAATAAAAGGAAAAAATCTGATTTTATTCCTCCTGATGAAAAATATTGAAGGTAATAGGGTCGACCTAAAAGGCCCGTGTTCGGATCCTTGCCCCGAATGGTTTTTAACAAAAGTCCTACGAAATTAAAAAACTATCCCGTTACACGATGGCGTTGTTTAAAAATATTTATTACGGCTGTATCCTCAGCAAACTCTTTCCTAGGAAGTAACGCTACTCGATGCAGCCACAGTTACATGCTTTTACCGGGTAAAGACTGTGCGTCAGAATGTTAAAAGTAGAATTCATACGTTTCCGTAAAAAAAAAAAAAAAAAAACTTTAGTTCCTGCTGAAAGGAGTATGGTTCGATTCAGGAAGAATAGGATTTGACCTCGTGCATTAGAAAAGGGAACAAATCCGTCCCCGGTGTCATTTGTTAGGTTGTAGTATTAGTATCCTTATACAAGCTCACTTCAAATTTTCATATGACATTCTGGGGTTGAGTTTCAACCTTTTTATTTTTTCCAACCGCGATAATGCGCAGTTTTCTGCGGAACGCGAGCGACTTCGACGCCAAGGACGACCCGCACTAAACGATACGACCGTGCACTAGAAAACCGTGAACGGACTTGTGTGAAACGTAATGTACAGAGCTTGACAACAGTAATATAGACTGGGATCCTCGCTCACTATACTATCATAACCCTCGAGAAATTATCAAATATGAATAGACCTCTGTAAAGTTCCGACCCCACAATCTTCTGAGTTCATTCCCCGGTCGATGCGGTCAGGATCACAAGGGATGTTTTACACATTAACGACTTTTTCTGACATTCGCTAATCAAAGTGTCTATCTACACATCAGACTTGTCATTACATCGACAAACTACCTGTCCATAGGCTGAGTAAGCATTTAGAATGAAAGATTGAGTCTGCTTCACGGCACAGATTCGTAAAACGCTCATTAATTATTTTGTGAGAGAAAGCATGCATAAAGTTCAAACACTAATACATCTTCCCTTTCTAATAAACCATACGATCAAAGTAGATAAATTGCAAGCATCATCGGATCTGATTCCGTATATCTGCTTACGACGAAAATCTCACAATAGCCTATTCAGTACTTTAACCCCCCGATACAGTATGTGACTAGGTCGTTTAACTAAATTACGTGCATAAACGAAAATGTAAAGGAATATCTGTAAATTCGCACAACGGGATAGGTGAATATTTTCACAATTCTTTTGAAGGCAGAATAACTGTGACGAGAGAGAAAGTATAAAAATGCAGCGGGATGGCTGTAAAAACAACAGATTACAGCGCAAATACTGTAAGATAGAAAAAACGACTATTAACAAGTGTCATATAAGGAGCGACCGATAAAAGGCACACCGTAGCGGAAGGAGTAATACAGGAAAAATCATAAAATATTAACCTCCCCTCCCCACGCTAGTAAATCACGGTTCATTGCGTACACACGGATGAATATCACAAAAATACTTTGCATATAGTAAAGGACCACCGAAGTTTGGAAATTTAAAATCTGAAAACTCACTGTTTATAGTATTTCCGTGAAAAATTAGGTCCTGAATCGAGCCCTAGTTCGGCGTTCACTGACTTCAACCACCGATAAAACTTAACGTAAGCTCTCTCACGGTTGTTGTTCAAGGTGCTTTCACAAGCTCTTTTCAGTACTACGTTTGATGGTGGCTAGCTACAAACACAAGTTTCGCTACAATATAACACTGAGATGTCTGTTTAGTTATTTTTCTCTATTTCTATACTAGTGTGGAATTCTTAGAACAAGTGGTACAGTGCGAAAGTGGTTAGCACACGTTTTTTATATGTATCCTGTTTGGAAATGACACTGTCTATGGACCATTACTCCTGTACACACCATAAGCATAATACCTCGCAATTCTAAGAGATCCCCCGAACCGGTATTAATCTTATTTTTGTAGTTCAACGGAGTGCTTTGAGCTTGCTCGACCGCTGTCATGGGTTGGACTGGTAGCGGCCCATATATTTAATCCAGAATTAGTACATGCAAACATTTTCTTTTGTAATCGTATCAGGTGTAGAGCAGAACAGGATACTTCAATCATCAGGACAAACAATATTGCAGAAGTGAGAAAGAGAAGCGACAGGAAAGTACACTACCTGCAATCATCACCTCAAAACAACTAAGACAGAGGGCGCCACGTGCAGGGTTGAAAAGCAGTTGATTACAATGGTTTAACCATTCATTTTTTAAGTATTAGGATATTCATGTTACAATTTCTTACAACAGCGTTCATAGCTAGTGAAGACACAAGTCAGCAACATTCACCCCCTCTGTGTAAGCACACGAATATTACATTTCAACAACGTACACTTTTCGTCTGAGTAAGTGAATATTACATTTTAGCTGTATGTGCACTAGGCGTTCAGTTGTGAAGAATATTTGAAAAATCAGTGCAAACTCACTGAAGCGTGTCTCTCCATATCTATATACTATTCTTATGAGCACAAAAGATAGAACTTTCGAAGTAAGATGAAGCATGTATCAGTTTAAAAAAGATTTTGAGCTTTTCACCAACGCCATCTAGGAACAACAATGTTGACTGTCTGATTCAAGCAGTCTATGAATATGTAGGAGAATGTTTCTCTGATCTTATGCAAAGTATATTCTTGTGTGGTGTATGGTATTATTCAACGGATGTCTTTCTAAGTGTATGCACATATCCGTGAGATGGACTAAGTTTTTTCTCACATACTTGCTTCGTCTCTGTAATTGTATGCTTTCATGTTTGTGAGTGTGTGCGTATGTTTCTGTGAGCGGGTGAGTGTGTGTGTGTGTGAGTATGTTTCTGTGTGCGGGTGAGTGTGTGCGTGAGTATGTTTTCATGTTTGTTTCGCTGAATCTGATGTGTATATACGTCTTCATGTCTCTCTCGGTGTGTATACTTTCTTCTGTCTCCTGCTCAGCTCCCCTCCTTTCTGTACACACAGTAATAGTGCCTTCTCTTTCCTGCTCAGCCCCCTCCTTTCTCTACACACCGTAATAGTTCCTCCTCTCTCCTGCTCAGCCCCCTCCTTTCTCTACACACAGTAATATTTCCTTCTTTCTCCTTCTCAATCCCCCCTCCTTTCTCTACACACAGTAATAGTTCTTTCTCTCTCCTGCTCAACCCCCTCCTTTCTCTACACACAGTAAGAGTTCCTTCTCTCTCCTGCTCAGCCCCCTCCTTTCTCTATACACAGTAATAGTTCCTTCTCTCTCCTGCTCAGCCCCTCTCCTTTCTCTACACGCAGTAATATTTCCTTCGCTCTCCTGCTCAGCCACCCCTCCTTTCTCTACACACAGTAA
This sequence comes from Ryuthela nishihirai, assembly GCA_038380435.1. Taxonomy (NCBI): domain Eukaryota; kingdom Metazoa; phylum Arthropoda; class Arachnida; order Araneae; family Heptathelidae; genus Ryuthela; species Ryuthela nishihirai. The sequence continues at coordinate 297,280 of JAWZYU010000070.1, forward strand.
GAGTTTCTTGTGTCTCCTGCTCAGCCCCCCTCCTTTCTCTACACACAATAATAGTTCCTTCTCTCTCCTGTTCAGCCCCCCTCCTTTCTCTACACACAGTAATAGTTCCTTCTCTCTCCTGCTCAGCCCCCTCCTTTCTCTACACACAGTAAGAGTTCCTTCGCTGTCCTGCTCAGCCCCCCTCCTTTCTCTACACATAGTAATAGTTCCTTCTCTCTCCTGCTCAGCCCCCCAACTTTCTCTACACAGTAATAGTTCTTTCTCTCTCCTGCTCAGCCCCCCTCCTCTCTATACACACAGTAATAGATCCTTCTCTCTCCTGCTCAGCCCCCCTCTTTTCTCTACACACGGTAATAGTTCCTTCTCTCTCCTGCTCAGCCCGCCCTACTTTCTCTACACACAGTAATAGTTCCTTCTCTCTCCTGCTCAGCCCCCCTCCTTTCTCTACACAGAGTAATAGTTCCTTCTCTCTTCTGCTCAACCCCCCTCCTTTCTCTACACACAGTAATAGTTCCTTCTGTCTCTTCCTCAGCCCCCCTCCTTTCTCTACACACAATGATAGTTCCTTCGCTCTCCAGCTCAACCACCCCTCCTTTCTCTACACACAGCAATACTTTCTTCTGTCTCCTGCTCAGCTCCCCTCCTTTCTGTACACACAGTAATAGTGCCTTCTCTTTCCTGCTCAGCCCCCTCCTTTCTCTGCACACAGTAATAGTTCCTTCTCTCTCCTGCTCAGCCCCCCCCCCCCCTCCTTTCTCCACAAACAGTAATAATTCCTTCTCTCTCCTGCTCAACCCCCTCCTTTATCTACAGACTGTAATAGATCCTTCTCTCTCCTGGTCAGCCCGCCCTCCTTTCCCTACACAGAGTAAGAATTTTTTCTCTCTCCTGCTCAGACCACCCTCCTTTCTCTACACACAGTAATAGTTCCTTCTCTCTTCTACTCAGCCCCTCTCCTTTCTCTACACACAGTAATAGATCCTTCTCTCTCTTGCTCAGCCCCCCTCCTTTCTCTACACACAGTAATAGTTCCTTCTCTCTCCTGCTCAGCCCCCCTCCTTTTCTACACACAGTAATAGTTCCTTCTCTCTCCTGCTCAGCCCCCATCTTTCTCTACACATAGTAATGGTTCGTTCTCTCTCCTGCTCAGCCCCTTTCCTTTCTCTACACACAGTAATAGTTCTTTCTCTCTCCTGCTCAGCCCCCACCCTCCTTTCTCTACACGCAGTAATAGTTCCTTCACTCTCCTGCTCAGCCCCCCTCCTTTCTCTTCACACAGTAAGAGTTCCTTCTCTTTCGTGCTCAGCCCCCCTCTTTTCTCTTCACACAGTAAGATTTCCTTCTCTCTCCTGTTCAGCCACCCCTCCTTTTCTACACACAGTAAGAGTTCCTTCTCTCTCCTGCTCAGCCGCCCATCTTTCTCTACACACAGTAATAGTTCTTTCTCTCTCCTGCTCAGCCCCCACCCTCCTTTCCCTACACACAGAAATAGTTTTTTCACTCTCCTGCTCAGCCCCCCCATCTTTCTCTATACACAGTAACAGTTCTTTCTCTCTCTTGCTCGGCCCCACTCCTTTCTCTACACACAGTAATAGTTCTTTCTCTCTCCTGCTCAGCCTCCCTCCTTTCTCTACACATAGTAATATTTCCTTCTCTCTCCTGCTCATCCCCCACCCTTCTTACTCTACACACAGTAATAGTTCCTTCTCTGTCCTGTTCAGCCCCCTCCTTTCTCTACACACAGTAATAGTTCCTTCTCTCTCCTGCTCAGCCCCATCCTTTCTCTACACACAGTAAGAGTTCCTTCTCTCTCCTGCTCAGCCCCCCTCCTTTGTCTACACACAGTAATAGTTCCTTCTCTCTCCTGCTCAGCCTCCTCTTTTCTCTACACACAGTAATAGTTCTTTCTCTCTCCTGCTCAGCCCGCCCTCCTTTCTCTACTCAGAGTAAGAATTCCTTCTCTCTCCTGCTCAGCCTCCCCCCTCCTTTCTCTACATATAGTAATAGTTCCTTCTCTCTCCTGCTCAGCCTCCTTTCTCTACACACAGTAATAGATCCTTCTCTCTCTTCCTCAGCCCCCTCCTTTCTCTACACAAAGTAATAGTTCCTTCTCTCTCTTGCTCAGCCCCCCCCCCCTCCTTTCTCTACACACAGTAATAGTTCCTTCTCTCTGCTGCTCAGCCCCCTCCTTTCTCTACACACAGTAATAATTCCTTTTTCTCCTGCTCAGTCCTCCCTCCTTTCTCTACACAGAGTAATAGTTCCTTCTGTCTCATGCTCAGCCCCACCCCCCTTTCTCTACACACAGTAATTGTGCCTTCTCTCTCCTGCTCAGCCCCCCCTCCTTTCTCTACACACAGTAATAGTACTTTCTCTCTCCTGCTCAGCGCCCCTCCTTTCTCTACACAGAGTAATAGTTCTTTCTCACTCCTGCTCAGCCCCCTCCTTTCTCTACACACAGTAATTGTTCCTTCTTTCTCCTGCTCAGTCCTCCCTTCTTTCTCTACACACAGTAATAGTTCCTTCTGTCTCCTGTTCAGCCACCCTCCTTTCTCTACACACAGTAAGAGTTCCTTCTCTCTCCTGCTCAGCCCCCCTCCTTTCTCTACACACAGTAATAGTTCTTTCTCTCTCTTGCTCAGCGCCCCTCCTTTCTCTACACAGATTAATAGTTCTTTCTCACTCCTGCTCAGCCCCCCTCTCATTTCTCTACAAACAGTAATAGTTCCTTCTTTCTCCTGCTCAGCCCCCCCCCCTCCTTTCTCTACACACAGTAATAGTTCCTTCGCTCTCCTGTTCAGCCACCCTCCTTTCTCTACACACAGTAAGAGTTCCTTCTCTCTCCTGCTCAGCCCCCCTCGTTTTCTACACACATTAATAGTTTCTTCTCTCTCCTGCTCAGCCCCCATCTTTCTCTACACATAGTAATAGTTCGTTCTCTCTCCTGCTCAGCCCCCACCCTCCTTTCTCTACACACAGTAATAGTTCTTTCTCTCTCCTGCTCAGCCCCCACCCTCCTTTCTCTACACGCAGTAATAGTTCCTTCGCTCTCCTGCTCAGCCGCCCTCCTTTCTCTACACACAGTAAGAGTTCCTTCTCTTTCGTGCTCAGCCCCCCTCTTTTCTCTTCACACAGTAAGAGTTCCTTCTCTCTCCTGTTCAGCCCCCCCCCCCTTTTCTACACACAGTAATAGTTCCTTCTCTCTCCTGCTCAGCCGCCCATCTTTCTCTACACACAGTAATAGTTCTTTCTCTCTCCTGCTCAGCCCCCACCCTCCTTTCCCTACACACAGAAATAGTTTTTTCTCTCTCCTGCTCAGCCCCCCATCTTTCTCTATACACAGTAATAATTCCTTCTCTCTCTTGCTCAGCCCCACTCCTTTCTCTACACAGAGTAATAGTTCTTTCTCTCTCCTGCTCAGCCTCCCTCCTTTCTCTACACATAGTAATATTTCCTTCTCTCTCCTGCTCATCCCCCACCCTCCTTACTCTACACACAGTAATAGTTCCTTCTCTGTCCTGTTCAGCCCCCTCCTTTCTCTACACACAGTAATAGTTCCTTCTCTCTCCTGCTCAGCCCCATCCTTTCTCTACACACAGTAAGAGATCCTTCTCTCTCCTGCTCAGCCCCCCTCCTTTGTCTACACACAGTAATAGTTCCTTCTCTCTCCTGCTCAGCCCCCTCTTTTCTCTACACACAGTAATAGTTCTTTCTCTCTCCTGCTCAGCCCGCCCTCCTTTCTCTACTCAGAGTAAGAATTCCTTCTCTCTCCTGCTCAGCCTCCCCCCTCCTTTCTCTACATATAGTAATAATTCCTTCTCTCTCCTGCTCAGCCACCCTCCTTTCTATACACACCGTAATAGTTCCTTCTCTCTTCTGCTCAGCCGCCCCTCCTTTCTCTACACACAGTAATAACTCCTTCTCTGTCTTGCTCAGCCCCCGCTCCTTTTTCTACACACAGTAGTAGATCCTTCTCTCTCCTGCTCAGCCCAGCTCCTTTCTCTACACGCAGTAATAGTTCCTTCGCTCTCCTGCTCAGTAACCCCTCCTTTCTCTACACACAGTAATAGTTCCTTTTCTCTCCTGCTCAGCCCCCTCCTTTCTCTGCACACAGTAATAGTTCTTTCTCTCTCCTGCTCAGCCCCCACCCTCCGTTCCCTACACACAGTAATAGTTTGTTCTCTCTCCTGCTCAGCCCCGCCATCTTTCTCTATACACACTAATATTTCCTTCTCTCTCCTGCTCAGCCCCGCCATCTTTCTCTATACACACTAATATTTCCTTCTCTCTCCTGCTCAGCCACCCTCCTTTCTCTACACACAGTAATAGTTCTTTCTCTTTCCTGCTCAGCCCCCCTCCTTTCTCTACACATAGTAATAGTTCCTTCTCTCTCCTGCTCAGCCCCCACCCTCCTTTCTGTACACACAGTAATAGTTCCTTCTCTCTCCTGCTGAATCCCCCTCCTTTTTCTACACACAGTAATAGTTCCTTCACTCTCTTGCTCAGGCTCCCTCCTTTCTCTACACACCGTAATAGTTCCTTCTCTCTCCTGCTCAGCCCCCTCCTTTCTCTACACACAGTAATATTTCCTTCTTTCTCCTTCTCAATCCCCCCTCCTTTCTCTACACACGGTAATAGTTCCTTTTCTCTCCTGCTCAGCACCCCCTCCTTTCTCTACACAGAGTAATAGTTCCTTCTCTCTCCTGCTCAGCCCCCTCCTTTCTCTACACACATTAGTAGTTCGTTTTCTCTCCTGCTCAGCTCCCCTCCTTTCTCTACACACAGCAAGAGTTCCTTTTCTCTCCTCCTCAGCCCCCTCCTTTCTCTACACAGAGTAATAGTTCCTTCTCTCTCCTGCTCAGCCCCCCTCCTTTCTCTACAGACAGTAAGAGTTCCTTCGCTGTCCTGCTCAGCCCCCCTCCTTTCTCTACACATAGTAATAGTTCCTTCTCTCTCCTGCTCAGCCCCCTCCTTTCTCTACACACATTAGTAGTTCGTTTTCTCTCCTGCTCAGCTCCCCTCCTTTCTCTACACACAGCAAGAGTTCCTTTTCTCTCCTCCTCAGCCCCCTCCTTTCTCTACACAGAGTAATAGTTCCTTCGCTGTCCTGCTCAGCCCCCCTCCTTTCTCTACACATAGTAATAGTTCTTTCTCTCTCCTGCTCAGCCCCCTCCTTTCTATACACACAGTAATAGATACTTCTCTCTCCTGCTCAGCCCGCCCTACTTTCTCTACACACAGTAATAGTTCCTTCTCTCTCCTGCTCAGCCCCCCTCCTTTCTCTACACAGAGTAATAGTTCCTTCTCTCTTCTGCTCAACCCCCCTCCTTTCTCTACACACGGTAATAGTTCCTTCTGTCTCATCCTCAGCCCCCCTCCTTTCTGTACACACAATAATAGTTCCTTCGCTCTCCAGCTCAACCACCCCTCCTTTCTCTACACACAGCAATACTTTCTTGTGTCTCCTGCTCAGCTCCCCTCCTTTCTGTACACACAGTAATAGTACCTTCTCTTTCCTGCTCAGCCCCCTCCTTTCTCTGCACACAGTAATAGTTCCTTCTCTCTCCTGCTCAGCCCCCCCCCCCCCTCCTTTCTCCACAAACAGTAATAATTCCTTCTCTCTCCTGCTCAACCCCCTCCTTTCTCTACACACAATAATAGATCCTTCTCTCTCCTGGTCAGCCCGCCCTCCTTTCCCTACACAGAGTAAGAATTTTTTCTCTCTCCTGCTCAGACCACCCTCCTTTCTCTACACACAGTAATAGTTCCTTCTCTCTCCTGCTCAGACCACCCTCCTTTCTCTACACACAGTAATAGTTCCTTCTCTCTTCTACTCAGCCCCCCTCCTTTCTCTACACACAGTAATAGATCCTTCTCTCTCTTGCTCAGCCCCCCTCCTTTCTCTACACAAAGTAATAGTTCCTTCTCTCTCTTGCTCAGCCCCCCCCCCCTCCTTTCTCTACACACAGTAATAGTTCCTTCCCTCTCCTGCTCAGCCCCCTCCTTTCTCTACACACAGTAATAGTTCCTTTTTCTCCTGCTCAGTCCTCCCTCCTTTCTCTACACACAGTAATAGTTCCTTCTGTCTCATGCTCAGCCCCACCCCCCTTTCTCTACACACAGTAATTGTGCCTTCTCTCTCCTGCTCAGCCCCCCCCTCCTTTCTCTACACACGGTAATAGTACTTTCTCTCTCCTGCTCAGCGCCCCTCCTTTCTCTACACAGAGTAATAGTTCTTTCTCACTCCTTCTCATCCCCCTCCTTTCTCTACACACAGTAATTGTTCCTTCTTTCTCCTGCTCAGTCCTCCCTCTTTTCTCTACACACAGTAATAGTTCCTTCTGTCTCCTGTTCAGCCACCCTCCTTTCTCTACACACAGTAAGAGTTCCTTCTCTCTCCTGCTCAGCCCCCCTCTTTTCTCTACACACAGTAATAGTTCTTTCTCTCTCTTGCTCAGCGCCCCTCCTTTCTCTACACAGAGTAATAGTTCTTTCTCACTCCTGCTCAGCCCGCCCCCCTCATTTCTCTACAAACAGTAATAGTTCCTTCTTTCTCCTGTTCAGCCCCCCCCTCCTTTCTCTACACACAGTAATAGTTCCTTCCCTCTCCTGTTCAGCCCCCCCCCCTCCTTTCTCTACACACAGTAATAGTTCCTTCGCTCTCCTGTTCAGCCACCCTCCTTTCTCTACACACAGTAAGAGTTCCTTCTCTCTCCTGCTCAGCCCGCCTCCTTTTCTACACACAGTAATAGTTCCTTCTCTCTCCTGCTCAGTCCCCATCTTTCTCTACACATAGTAATAGTTCGTTCTCTCTCCTGCTCAGCCCCTTTCCTTTCTCTACACACAGTAATAGTTCTTTCTCTCTCCTGCTCAGCCCCCACCCTCCTTTCTCTACACGCAGTAATAGTTCCTTCTCTCTCCTGCTCAGTCCCCATCTTTCTCTACACATAGTAATAGTTCGTTCTCTCTCCTGCTCAGCCCCTTTCCTTTCTCTACACACAGTAATAGTTCTTTCTCTCTCCTGCTTAGCCCCCACCCTCCTTTCTCTACACGCAGTAATAGTTCCTTCACTCTCCTGCTCAGCCCCCCTCCTTTCTCTACACACAGTAAGAGTTCCTTCTCTTTCGTGCTCAGCCCCCCCTCTTTCCTCTTCACACAGTAAGAGTTCCTTCTCTCTCCTGTTCAGCCCCCCCTCCTTTTCTACACACAGTAATAGTTCCTTCTCTCTCCTGCTCAGCCGCCCATCTTTCTCTACACACAGTAATAGTTCTTTCTCTCTCCTGCTCAGCCCCCACCCTCCTTTCCCTACACACAGAAATAGTTTTTTCACTCTCCTGCTCAGCCCCCCATCTTTCTCTATACACAGTAACAGTTCTTTCTCTCTCTTGCTCGGCCCCACTCCTTTCTCTACACACAGTAATAGTTCTTTCTCTCTCCTGCTCAGCCTCCCTCCTTTCTCTACACATAGTAATATTTCCTTCTCTCTCCTGCTCATCCCCCACCCTTCTTACTCTACACACAGTAATAGTTCCTTCTCTGTCCTGTTCAGCCCCCTCCTTTCTCTACACACAGTAATAGTTCCTTCTCTCTCCTGCTCAGCCCCATCCTTTCTCTACACACAGTAAGAGTTCCTTCTCTCTCCTGCTCAGCCCCCCTCCTTTGTCTACACACGGTAATAGTTCCTTCTCTCTCCTGCTCAGCCCCCTCTTTTCTCTACACACAGTAATAGTTCTTTCTCTCTCCTGCTCAGCCCGCCCTCCTTTCTCTACTCAGAGTAAGAATTCCTTCTCTCTCCTGCTCAGCCTCCCCCCTCCTTTCTCTACATATAGTAATAGTCTCTTCTCTCTCCTGCTCAGCCTCCGTTCTCTACACACAGTAATAGTTCCTTCTCTCTCCTGCTCAGCCACCCTCCTTTCTCTACACACAGTAATAGTTCCTTCTCTCTCCTGCTCAGCCCCCCTCCTTTCTCTACACACAGTAAGAGTTCCTACTCTTTCGTGCTCAGCCCTCCCCCCCCCCTCTTTTCTCTTCACACAGTAAGAGTTCCTTCTCTCTCCTGTTCAGCCCCCCCTCCTTTTCTACACCCAGTAATAGTTCCTTCTCTCTCCTGCTCAGCCGCCCATCTTTCTCTACACACAGTAATAGTTCTTTCTCTCTCCTGCTCAGCCCCCACCCTCCTTTCCCTACACACAGAAATAGTTTTTTCTCTCTCCTGCTCAGCCCCCCATCTTTCTCTATACACAGTAACAGTTCTTTCTCTCTCTTGCTCGGCCCCACTCCTTTCTCTACACACAGTAATAGTTCTTTCTCTCTCCTGCTCAGCCTCCCTCCTTTCTCTACACATAGTAATATTTCCTTCTCTCTCCTGCTCATCCCCCACCCTTCTTACTCTACACACAGTAATAGTTCCTTCTCTGTCCTGTTCAGCCCCCTCCTTTCTCTACACACAGTAATAGTTCCTTCTCTCTCCTGCTCAGCCCCATCCTTTCTCTACACACAGTAAGAGTTCCTTCTCTCTCCTGCTCAGCCCCTCTCCTTTGTCTACACACGGTAATAGTTCCTTCTCTCTCCTGCTCAGCCCCCACCCTTCTTACTCTACACACAGTAATAGTTCCTTCTCTGTCCTGTTCAGCCCCCTCCTTTCTCTACACACAGTAATAGTTCTTTCTCTCTCCTGCTCAGCCCGCCCTCCTTTCTCTACTCAGAGTAAGAATTCCTTCTCTCTCCTGCTCAGCCTCCCCCCTCCTTTCTCTACATATAGTAATAGTTCCTTCTCTCTCCTGCTCAGCCTCCGTTCTCTACACACAGTAATAGTTCCTTCTCTCTCCTGCTCAGCCACCCTCCTTTCTATACACACAGTAATAGTTCCTTCTCTCTTCTGCTCAGCCGCCCCTCCTTTCTCTACACACAGTAATAACTCCTTCTCTGTCTTGCTCATCCCCCGCTCCTTTTTCTACACACAGTAGTAGATCCTTCTCTCTCCTGCTCAGCCCAGCTCCTTTCTCTACACGCAGTAATAGTTCCTTCGCTCTCCTGCTCAGTAACCCCTCCTTTCTCTACACAGAATAATAGTTCCTTTTCTCTCCTGCTCATCCCCCTCCTTTCTCTACACACAGTAATAGTTCTTTCTCTCTCCTGCTCAGCCCCCACCCTCCGTTCCCTACACACAGTAATAGTTTGTTCTCTCTCCTGCTCAGCCCCCCCCCCCCCATCTTTCTCTATACACAGTAATATTTCCTTCTCTCTCCTGCTCAGCCCCCCTCCTTTCTCTACACACAGTAATAGTTCTTTCTCTTTCCTGCTCAGCCCCCCTCCTTTCTCTACACATAGTAATAGTTCCTTCTCTCTCCTGCTCAGCCCCCTCCTTTCTCTACACACAGTAATAGTTCCTTCTCTCTCCTGCTCAGTCCCCATCCTTTCTCTACACAGAGTAATAGTTCTTTCTCTCTCCTGCTCAGCCCTTCCACATTTCTCTACACACAGTAATAGTTCTTTCTCTCTCCTGCTCAGCCCCCTCCTTTCTCTAAAAAGAGTAATAGTTCCTTCTTTCTCCCGCTGAGCCCCCCTCGTTTCTCTACACACAGTAATAGTTCCTTCTCCCTCCTGCTCAGCCCCCCTCCTTACTATACACACAGAAATAGTTCCTTCTCTCTCCTGCTCAGCCCTCCTCCTTTCTATACACACAGTAAGAGTTCTTTCCCTCTCCTGTTCAGCCACCCGTCCTTTCTCTACACACAGTAATAGTTCTTTCTCTCTCCTGCTCAGCCCCCCCCCCCCCCCTATTTTTATCTGCACATAGTAATAGTTCTTTCTCTCTCCTGCTCAGCACCCCCTCCTTTCTCTACACACAGTAATAGTTCCTTCTCTCTCCTGCTCAGCCCCCCTCCTTTCTCTACACACAGTAATATTTCCTTCTCTCTCCTGCTCTGCCCCCTCCTTTCTCTACACACAGTAATAGTTCCTTTTCTCCTGCTCAAGTCCCCCTCCTTTCTCTACACAGAGTAATAGTTCCTTTTCTCCTGCTCAAGTCCCCCCTCCTTTCTCTACACACAGTAATAGTTCTTCTGTCTCCTGCTGAACACCCCCCCCCCTCCTTTCTCTTCACACGGTAATAGTTCCTTCTGTCTCCTGCTCAGCCTCCCCCTTTCTCTACACACAGTAATAGTTCCTTCTCTCTCCGGCTCAGCCGCCCTCCTTTCTCTACACAGAGTAAGATTTCCTTCGCTCTCCTGCTCAGCCCCCCTCCTTTCTCTACACATAGTAATAGATCCTTCTCTCTCCTGCTCAGCTCCCTACTTTCTCTACACACAGTAATAGTTCCTACTCTCTTCTGCTCAGCCCCCTCCTTTCTCTACACACAGTAATAGTTCCTACTCTCTCTTGCTCAACCCCCCCCCCCTACTTTCTCTACACACAGTAATAGTTCATTCTCTCTCTTGCTCAGGCCCCCTCCTTTCTCTACCCACAGTAATAGTTCCTTCTCTCTCCTGCTCAGCCCCCTCCTTTCTCTACACACAGTAATAGTTCCTTTTCTCCTGCTCAAGTCCCCCTCCTTTCTCTACACACAATAATAGTTCCTTTTCTCCTGCTCAAGTCCCCCCTCCTTTCTCTACACACAGTAATAGTTCCTTTTCTCCTGCTCAAGTCCCCCCTCCTTTCTCTACACACAGTAATAGTTCCTTCTGTCTCCTGCTGAACCCCCCCCCCTCCTTTTTCTTCACACGGTAATAGTTCCTTCTGTCTCCTGCTCAGCCTCCCCCTTTCTCTACACACAGTAATAGTGCCTTCTCTCTCCTGTTAACCCCCTCCTTTCTCTACACACAGTAATAGTACCTTCTCTCTCCTGCTCAGCCCCCCCCCCCTCCTTTCTCTACACGCAGTAATAGTTCCTTCTCTGTCCTGCTCATCCCCCCCCCTCCTTTCCTCTACACACAGTAAGAGTTCCTTTCCTCTCCCACTCAGTACCCCTCCTTTCTCTACACACAGTAATAGTTCCTTCTCTCTCCTGGTCAGCCCCCCCCCCCCCTCCTTTCTCTACACACAGTAATAGTACCTTCTCTCTCCTGCTCAGCCCCCCCCCCCCTCCTTTCTCTACACGCAGTAATAGTTCCTTCTCTGTCCTGCTCATCCCCCCCCCCTCCTTTCCTCTACACACAGTAAGAGTTCCTTTCCTCTCCCACTCAGCACCCCTCCTTTCTCTACACACAGTAATAGTTCCTTCTCTCTCCTGGTCAGCCCCCCCCCCTCCTTTCTCTACACACAGTAAAAGTTCTTTCTCTCTCCTGCTCAGCACCCCCTCGTTTCTCTACACACAGTAATTGATCCTTCTCTCTCCTGCTCAGCCCCCTCCTCCTTTCTCTACACAGAGTATTAGTTCTTTCTCTCTCCTGCTCAGCCCCCTCCTTTCTCTACACACAGTAATAGTTCCTTCTCTCTCCTGCTCAGCCCCCTCCTTTCTCTACACACAGTAATTGTTCCTTCTTTCTCCTGCTCAGCCCCCTCCTTTCTCTACACACAGTAATAGTTCCTTCTCTCTCCTGCTCAGCCCTCTTCCTTTCTCTACACACAGTAAGAGTTCCTTCTCTCTCCTGCTCAGCCACCCTCCTTTCTCTACAAACAGTAATAGTTCCTTCTCTCTCCTGCACAGCCCCCCTCCTTTCTCTACACATAGTAATAGTTCTTTCTCTCTCCTGCTCAGCCCCCCTCCTTTCTCTACAAACAGTAATAGTTCTTTCTCTCTCCTGCTCAGCCCCCCTCCTTTCTCTACAATCAGTAATAGTTCCTTCTTTCTCCTGCTCAGCCCCCCTCCTTTCTCTACAATCAGTAATAGTTCCTTCTTTCTCCTGCTCAGCCACCCCTCCTTTCTCTACACACAGTAATAGTTTCTTCTCTCTCCTGTTCAGCCCCCCTTCTTTCTCTACACAGAGTAATAGTTCCTTCTCTCTCCTGCTCATCCCCCCTCCTTTCCCTACACACAGTAATAGTTCCTTCTCTCTCCTGCGCAACCCCCCCTCCTTTCTCTGCACACAGTAATAGTTCCTTCTCTCTCCTGCTCAGCCCCCCTCCTTACTCTACACACAGTAATAGTTCCTTCTCTCTCATGCTCATCCCCCCTCCTTTCTCTACACACAGTAATAGTTCCTTCTCTCTCCTGCTCAGCCCTCCCCCTCCTTTCTCTACACAGAGTAATAGTTCCTTCTCTCTCCTGCTCGCCCCCCTCCTTTCTCTACACACAGTAGTAGTTCTTTCTCTCTCCTGCTCATCCCCCCTCCTTTCTCTACACACAGTAATAGTTTCTTCTCTCTCCTGCTCAGCCCCCCCCCCCTCGTTTCTCTACGCACAATAATAGTTCTTTCTTTCTCCTGCTCAGCCCCCTTTCCTTTCTCTATACACAGTAATAGTTCCTTCTCTCTCCTGTTCAGCCCCCTGCTTTCTCTACACACAGTAAGAGTTCCTTCTCTCTCCTGCTGAGCCCCCCTCCTTCCTCTACACACAGTAATATTTCCTTCTCTCTCCTGCTCAGCCCCCCGTTCTTTCTCTACACACAGTAAGAGTTCCTTCTCTCTCCTGCTCAGCCCCCCCCCCTTTCCCCACTGCTACATGTCCTGACTGCACTTATAGACAGATTTTGTAAACACAGAATGCAGATACACCATTGAGATATTCCCATCTATACCTTTCAATTAAAGTAACTTCTTTAATATTGACAGACACATACTCAAACAATGAAAATTCCAGATAGATAGACAATTATACACCAAAATTAATAAATAATTTTGTTCTATCTTATTTAAATTTTTCCCCACTTCACTCCTCCCTCTAACCTTTGGGGCGGAAATCCTTTCCTCCCCCTCCAAAGGCCCTTCTCTCTCATCTGATCTTGCCTTTCACTTGCCGTGTCCTTTTTGCTTGCTTCCCTTGGGGATCGAGGGGTTCCTTGGCCCCCTTGGATTTGCTTCTGGGCAGTTCGCTCTTCAGCCCACAGTGGGGGAGCAGGGGTGAGTGTGAAAGCCTCCATCACTGCCGTCCATCACCGGTGTTGATATTTCCCTCCTGGCTCTTAGGTTGTCTGCCTGGTACTGGTGTTGCCTGGACTTGGCTGAGCCTTTTGAGGGTCATTCCACATTATCCTGGGCTGACTGGGTCCATGCCAGAATGGAGTGTTGCTCTGATCCGTGCTGGACCTCGGCTGGTTGCCCTTTTTCTTCTTCTTCCCTCCTTTTCTTTAAGTGATCATATTTGTGAAAGTATTCTTTCAAGATTGGCAATCTAAATTCAAAATTTACCATCAAATATTCAGTCTCTATTTATGTTTGGCAAATTCTATTAGATTGAAATTTCTCTAATATGTATGGCTTTTACGTTTAATCACCGCTCAAAATTGAAAAAGACCTCCCACTCACCTCGATGATTAAACACCCAAACTTATCCTGATTTATCAGTACGACATGACAGGTCCTTTCTCTGCTGCTAAGATTTACAATTATTCGATTGAAGGATTCTCTGAATACAGATAGGGGAACGTGGTATAACCCATATGATGTAGTGTCTCTGTATAGCGGAATATCGGGTGTTACTATTCAATTACTACAATTGTCCACTCAGCCCTCAACATTTGCTAAAATTGTCCCTTAATGGAACGCCACCTCGTACCCAACTCTCACAAACCCTGCTCCTGACACCAATGTAGACAAGCTCCTTCTCTGCCTGTCTGGGCTGGGTTCTTTTTCTGATTATGTGTGTGAGAGCGTTTGCAGAGGGGTACCTGTCCCTATCTCGTCAGGATGATTTTCTTAGGTGGCCGAATACACAAACTCAGGTATTTCACATATGTACATTATTTATTTACACTTTAACTATATACATACAGTGACTGCCCACTCTGTACAGTCACTGGCTTAATACAACACAGGCTATAAGGAACCTCAGAGGTCCCACTGCTAGATAGAGAACAAAGCTTAAGCGAGCCATAGACAATTCGTCTGACATCCGGAAGGTCTCGTGGCTGCGCGCAAGTCCCAGTTTGAACAACCCCACCGATTGAGGTCATGTGTCCTTCGGGGGACGTTAGGGTATCTCGGCCAATAGGGTATGGACACGGTAGGGTATGGACACGGTTCCCAGTACCACATCGACTCTTGTCGTCTAGCTCCCAAATCTGGCTCTGCTGCCGGCACTTTGTCGCTAGGCGGGAAGGTGTCACCGCCAAATGGCGATTGCGGCCCTCACTCCTTCGGTCCTAGCTGCTGAGTCCCTAAACAATGCTTATTTGGTTAGCAGCATCTGGAAGTTATGAGTGGAAAATAGAACCAATTTATATGGATGATCTTGCAAATTACCCTCTTCTAACCAAATGCGCAAAACATCGTTGTAGCTTGTTAGTTATGAGTAAAGTGAATATGAAAGACCTCGGGATGGAAAGCTCTCAATCGAATTTTTACACGTTGTGTTTTGGCAATGTACTATTCCCTCCCACAACACGTAGAAAATTATTTTTTTTTGAAAATTTTCGAATCATAATAGTTATTCGAAGAAACATGAAACTTGTTGAAAACGAGCAACTGCAAGAGGCAATATGTTATTCTTCTACTTCACACTTGTTACATCACGCGTTGAAAAGAAATAAGAAAATAATCTTTACACGTTTATATCTTTCTTCTTATTTTGGGAGGGGGGGGGGAAATAATGCATGTGGGTAAATGTTTTATAATCTGTGTCACTCCCACGTTACAAGGTTTCATTTGACGTGTGGCTTGTTTCTCTCGGGGGGCCCGCGTTGAGAAAAAATACAGTGATAATAAAAAAAAATACAGAAAAAATAAATAATAAAAACCCCCTCAAGCAGCTGCTTGCCACAGAGATCTGACAGGAGCCTGTCAGTTTACATGCCATAGTAGAAGGTCTGAGAGGATGGCAGGCCCTTAGCAGAAAAGCGACAGAAACAGCCATGCCTTACCCGGAGCTCGAACCCAGGTCCCTTAGATCAGTAGACAAGTGCGCTAACCACTCGGCCATGATAAACCCGTCCTTTTCAAAGGGAAAGTAAGCGTGGAGGGGGGGGGGGGGGGGAGGTTAAACCTTGTATTCTATGACACTTCCCGCTTCACAAGCTTTCATTTGAGACTCAACACATTAAATGTGGACTTCGAGATGGAAAGATGTGGAGGAACATCTGTCTTGACAAATTCACAAATGAAGAGCGGAAAGCAACTGGAAGTGGATTTTTGTTTTTTAAAGACATTGTTCGTTCATTCATACAACAGATAATACAATGCAAAATGCATGGGACCCACAAAACTAAGTTGTTTATCTATAGGTACTTGTATACATTCGTAATATACATACTAATGTTCTCTTAATTAATAGATTTATTTAAAAAAAAATAGAATAAGACAAAATATAAAATGCAAAAAGTTCATAAAATATACAAAATTTATAATAGTTATATAATTCATTTTAGATAATCTTTAAAATTTATTTTAATCCAATATTATTGTTAACATTGATAATTTCTCTTGGAATCAAATTAAAAATGTGTAGTATTTGATACTCAGTGATACATCTTCTGTAATAACTTTTCGCTTATAATCTCCTATTTTTATTATGGTCTATTTTTTTTTTAAATCGTATTATTGAAATTAAAAAATTATATTTCAGAAATTAAACGAAATAAAAATCCTCAGAAATAAAATGCAATTGAAACAAAACTGCGGAATTATAAAATTTAGATCTTTTAAAAGAAAACACTCTAAGATAAAACAGAATCGCTCATTTTCAGTGCATTCTTTTGCATATATATCGGCAGCTATCTACGTTTTTGTGGAATATCCTTTAATTTGAGCACCATTGCATTATACGTATTTTTTTTTTATTGAATGAAGAGTTTTGAAATATCCTTTGTTCTGTAGCTGAATGAAGGATGCAGACATTCCGAAATAAAATGCTAATTTTCTTACTTTTCTAAAGGACTTTACGACTTGCTGGACTTCTACGATATTATAATCTGCTCTAGTAAGAACGAAATTGAACATTTAAACTTATTTTTCCTATGGAGATTTCTTAGGATGTTCACTAAATATAGGGGCGGGGGTGGCTCAGTCGGTAGCGCGCCTGGCTCGTAATCTGTAGTTCCCAGGTTCGAGACCCAGCTGGGTCAGCGTTGAGATTTATCTTCGCAAAATTCCCCGCCCTGCCCACGGTCAGTAGGGGACACCGATGGGCTTGGAAAGGCCGCCGTCCGTCGGATGGGACGTTAAGCCGTGGCCCCGTGTGCGGGAGAGCCATACCCAACGTTAAAGAACACGCTGGATTGCCTTGACGGGAGGCTACCATCTGTCTCCCAACAGCTGTTCCAGTGGGTCCCTTCCCCCAACCTTCTCTGAGTCTTCGGGGTCCATGTGACCTGGCCATTTAGCCCATAGTGTGCAAAAAAGTGCCGCTCAGAGATAAAACAACAACCCTCACTAAATATAAACAGAAACGTCATTATTTCTATGTTAGGAAATTCAAACAAATGATCAAACCTGAAGCACCATGGAAGGTCTCTGAGTGCAGGTTAAGCACACCGTAAAAGTTTCTCCTGATTCGCAGTTCTCCACCTTTTACGTAAGAGCCTTCATTAACCATGGAAATTTAATTGCTTCTTTGAAAGTGATAATACAAAATTATTGTTAAAACAAATTATAAGGTAATGAACTGTTGCTATTCCAAATATATCTAAACCATTAGGTGTGGACTTATGAATGGAACCATAAGAAAGCCTAAGGGAATAAAAATAAAAAATGAAAAGGTCGGAAAACTTTTCATTACTCATCTCATTAGTTTCGCGTGTGTTCTTTCAATAAAATTGCATTGATCTCTGTCAGGGGAGTTTGTTAGATTATTAGTGGAAACAAACCTCTGTAAAGAGTTTTGTATAGCATGTCATAATTTTTTACCGCAATTTTTAACAAATTATCATCATCATCAACCTCAAGCAGCCATGGGCTAGGAGGTCCAACCAGACTGTGCAATTTAGTTCTCCAAGCAAGTCTATCCTGAGCTACATCTACTGCATCTGGCCAGTGCACACCAATTTTAACAAGGTCCTGTTTGACATTGTCTGCCCACCGCATCCTAGGTCTCCCCTTCTTTCTGAGGCCTTTAGGCACACTGTTCATAACCCTATTCGCCAATCTATAATTATCCATACGGGCAACATGGCCAAACCAACGGAGTCTCTCTCTGCACAATATGCTGCTTAAAGGAGGTTGCAAACTCCTCTGCCTAACCTCATCATTAGTTACAAAATTGAACCACCTAATGCCTAAGATACTGCGTAAGCATCTGGAATCAAAAGCATCTAGTTTCCTGTTATCTTTTTTACAAAGTGTCCAAGTTTCACTACCATAACTAACCCTAGAAAGAACCAAAGTATTATACAGTCTAATTTTAGTCTTTAGGTGTATATGCCTATTTCTCCACACTCTCCATAGATTCTTAAAAGTCCCGGCAGCAATCCCTATTCGTCTGTTAATCTCATGCTGCACATCACCATTGTCTGTTACATAGCTCCCAAGATAATTAAACTGTGACACCTGCTCAAGACTGCAACCATTCAGATTAACTGAATCACAGCCTGCCTGACCAATTTTAATCACTTTAGTTTTCTCTCTGTTTATAACCAAACCTACTCTACTACCAGTCTTATCAACAGCTCGAATGAAAGAGTTCATCTCATCAACATCATTTGCCAAAAGGGCTAAATCACCAGCATAATCTAAATCAGAAATTTTCCTATCTCCAGCCCATTTAAGGCCAAAATCTTTCCCTTGAAGTGAATTTCGCATAACATAATCAATAACCAAACTAAAGAGAAAAGGAGACAAAATGCACCCTTGTCGAACACCAGAAGAAATGCTAAACCAATTGCTACAAGCCTTACCAACTCTCACACACGACTCAGTGTTATTATAGAGAGCTTTCATTAGGTTAACTAACTTGTCTGGTATACCACATGATTTCACAATCAACCACAAATTATGACGATCAACAGAGTCGAAAGCCTTTTTGAAATTCACAAAGCTAGCAAACAAAGGTTTCTGAAACTCTAAACATTTCTCAAGAATCTGCCTAAGTGAAAATATCTGATCCACACATCCTCTACCACTTCTGAATCCACATTACTCATCACGCAATTGACTCTCAACCAGATTCTTAATTCTATTAAGCACAATCATGGAAAGAACTTTACCTGGAACAGACAGTAGGCTAATACCCCTATAGTTATCACAAGAACTGCAATCACCTTTTTTGAAAATAGGGATAACAATAGCTCTGGTAAAATCCTTACGAACCATGCCTTTATCATAAAAGATATTCAGAATTTCAGTCATCCAAGTGGTAACCGAAACATTTCCAGCTCTAAGCATTTCTGTAGTAATTTCATCTACCCCTGGGGATTTATGAAGTTTAAGTTTAGAAACAGCCAAAATAACTTCAGATTGTGTTATAGGGCCAACATTAAAGCCACCAATGCATCTATCATCATTGCAAACAATGGGAATAGAACTAACTGCATTGTTAAGTACATCACTGAAATGCTCAGCCCACCTAGCCATGACAGAATCCTCACCTTCTATAAACTTACCTTGTTTATCCTTCAATCCCTGTATACCTGTCCGTTTTCTACCACACAAAACATTAACTATCTGGTACAGCTCTCTGCTGTTGTGCTGTCTAACTGCTTCCTCGGATTTGTCAGCCAAACCATCAAGCCAAAGATTCTTATCAGCAGCTAACTGATCTTTTACACGTATATTAAGTTCTCTGTAATGCTTTCTATTAGGACTAGTAGGGTATTGATTAAGGACATTCCTGCAGTTCTTTCTTTCTGAAATAAGCTCAAGTGCCTTATCACTCAGATAATTCTACCTCTTCTGCTCCTTTTTTCCTAAAAGAGTACTGTTAGTGTCCAAAAAAGCCTGTTTAAAATGATCCCATTCTTCCTCAACTTCAGTGGTAAGCATACCATGACTGTCATAATGACTAAGTAACCTATCATGGTAAGCTTTAGCTATAACTGGGTCTTTCAGAGCTTCAGTATATAAAGCAAATTTTTTAACCCTAGCACAACACTTTTTAAGTTTAAGTTGCAAGACACTTTTAACTAGGAAATGGTCAGATCCAATTTCAGCTCCCCTATATGGCCTGGTGTTTCTAACAGAACTAGCCCATTTGCTGTTAATTAATATATAATCAATCATATTCCTATGCAGCCCATCAGGTGAAACCCATGTGTACTTATGTATGTCGCGGTGTTTGTAATATGTGTTAGTTATTCTGAAACCATTGAGTTTACTTACCTGTAGGAGGCGTTGCCCATTGCCATTGCAGCTACCAATACCAAAAGGGCCAATCACCCCTCCCCAAAGGTCAGAGTCAGTACCAACTTTGCACCAAAGGTCAGAGTCAGCACCAACTTTGGCATTGAAGTCACCAAGAACAAGGGTAATATCTCCTTTCTTGACAGAATTCAAAATATCCTGAAGTTGTTCATAAAACCTATCCTTCTCATCCTCATCGGCATCCTCAGTGGGGGCATAACAGCAGATAACATTCAGGTCTTTAACGCTTGTCTGAAATTTTGCTGTAAGAAACCTTTCATTAATGCACTCATATCCTAGAAGAGCATCACTAGCGTGTCTGCTGAGAAGCAGACCCACGCCTTGGTGATGCTTGTTATCGTCCCTCCCTGAAAAGAGAATTTTAAGATTATTTTTAAGAATCTGACCTTTATCTGTCCATCTGGTCTCTTTTTAGCCGAGAATATCTAAATTATAACGGTGGAATTCTTGTGTGAGGACATCAAGAGAAAAAGCTCTGTGCAGAGTCCTCACATTCCAACTACCTATGGAGAGAAAATGGTTAGTAGGATGTTTAAAGAAACTATGTTTATTGAGAGAGGGAATGCCGACAATATCAAACAGCCCCCTAATCGCAGACATGGGGCAAAGACCCGTTCCCCCACCACTAAAGGCTGAAGCCATCTACACTGGAAGACTTCCTCCAATGTAGAATTTGACGATGCCAATAGAAGCAAAGACTTCAGGTGCCTGCGATGACTTCTGCTCAGGATTATCCACCAGCTGATAAACATATACTGTGAATCTATTCACTTGGGGCTGTCAACCCACAAACAAACAGAAAACACAGCGGAAGATTTTCCCTCCACAGAAGCCCACCAGTGCAGCAAAATCAGGATCCATAATCAAACTCAGAGCCATATATCTGTCCAGTCCAGTGGGTTTATATGGTCAGCACCAGGACCCTGTGTGGTTAACCACTCCTCAGCAGGGTAGAAAAAAAAAGAAAAGTAGCCATAGTTATCCAGATCAGTAGACCACACTAATCTGGCAGCCCTCCCCTTCCGTTCACTTCCACAAGAGAGTATCTCTTTTGATTGACAAATTAGGAATGCGTTAAAAAGACGCGCGAGTCTGCTCGTACGTAGCTTGGAGCTGTTCTAGACAACTGTTGCATTCACGTCGAGCTGAATATGTGCCGAGGACTTGGTATGGATGATTTTCATCGGTGGAGAGCGATTGAAAGGATGGAAATAGGACCTTATTACAATAGGTCTGCAATGGGGAGATGCAGCTAGTAGTGACGTGTCAACCTAGCCCTCCCCACGCACTGTGATTCCCCCTATGACGTCACCGACCGGAAATTGACCCCTGTGTCGCAACTGTCCACATTGCCTTCTCAGATTGGACTTTGACCCCTATGTCACAATCGACTGGAAATTGACCCCTATGGCACTCCTTATTAATATTCATATTTGACCCCCTTATTAAAATTCCCTCCCCCTTTTAACTCGTGGCGCCAACAGATGTCTATGATGAGTACTTAGAAAAACCCTCGATTTTAGCCCTGGTTGACCTATATTTTAAGCCCTCTCTTTAAAGACCCCCTGGTTGACCTATATTTTAAGCCCTCCCCTCTTCATAGACCCCCTGGCTTACCCACCTATATTTTAAGCCCTTCCCTCTTTAAAGACCCCCTGGTTGACCCATCGCAAATCAGTTTTTGCATATTTAATGGTGTCATCCAACATCCATACTATTTTTAGTACGTCTCCTGTATTTAAAAAAAAATTCCTTCCGACAGCGTGATTTGAACCCACTACCTCAGTGCTAAAGCGTTATCGCCCTCGGCTATCCCTTGTTAATTGATGATGTGGCTTAAATGTGTCTCAAACGGGTTATAACCGTATAAACTCGTTAATCATCAAAAAGCCCTCCTTTCTTAAAAACCCTACATTAATTAAAACTCTTATCAAAACTTCCGTCCCCCTCATTAACAGTTCCACCCCCCCTTTCAAGGACTATCCCCCAGTAACTGTTTTAAAAGACTGTCCTGCAGAAAAAGAAAAAATGCTATTGGGTAAAAAATTAACAAAAGGTATACGGTGAAAAAAACCTGATGTCATTCGTAATTATGAAAAATATTGAGGGGTAATATGGTCTCGGGACTTGTATGTGCGACATAAAAAAACCATGTTCGGTACAGAACCACGTTTTACTGACGGATGGTTTTTAACAAAACTCCTGCGAAATTAAAAAATATTATTCCAAATGGAGGATCATAAGGGTTTTATTGGCGGATGAATCTTGGATCACGTCATCTCCTGCGCTGTTTCCCTTGCTTCCGTATCAGGTGCGATGTCTTACAACATGAAAACCCACTGGCACTCTTTAACGTAGTTTTCGGACTCGAATATTTTCCAAGTCCCGAGACGGTTCTCCGCATTCCAAATTCTACCCTTTATGATAGGTCAGCGTCTCAATGTACCCCTTCGGAAGAATTTCCCTTCGAGCCCCTAAACCTCCAAGAGTTGAACTTTTCTTATTTAGTATCCAGCGGGTTGAAGGATGTAGCCATCAGATATCTGTGTCTCAACACCTCCACGTCAGGACTTGTTTTGGAGTTTGTCTCAATTCATTACTCTCCGTTAGTATATCCGTTACGCGACATGGTTTAAAACTTTTTATTCCTGATACTTATTACCGCTGTATCCTCAGTATGTGATGCAAACTCATTCCTAGGAAGTAACAATCGATAACATTTTCTTCCTCCGAAGAAAAATCAGCTAAAACAGTTTTAAATATCGTCTCTGAATGTTATAGAAAGTAAGAATGCTAAAAGTACGTTGCGGTTACCCTTGCGTAAAAAAAAAAAAACTTTAGTTCCATCATGAATGCATGTTAATGGAGTAGGGGACATTAGTTTTAGCAAATACCACAACTATAAAAAATAATACATTGTCTCACTCGAGCGTACCCTTTCAACTTACCTGCACTAATCCACTGATATTTTATTTGCAACTGGACTGATAGTCAAAATTTACCAAATACTTCAACTATAAAAAAAATACATTGCTTCACTTGAACATACCCTTTCAACTTACCTGCAATAATCCACTGATATTTTATTTGCAACTGGACTTTGTGCTTTAGCCTTTGTGTTTTGGAGACTAATAATTTGGAAAGCATTACAAATTAACTAATAGGCGAGTGATCAGCTCATCATAGGAATCGAGTAAACCAGTAAGCAATTGGGCAGTGGATTTCAACCTTCCAACTACAGCGACCCACTTTTCAAATCGTAATAAAAATTAAATTCTGTTTTTCAATATAATGTAATGAAATATATTTCATATATAATTTAAATTAAATTTCCATAACATGATTGCATACAGATTTTACGTAATAAACACAGTGAAAAATTAAATATATTACTGTTTTTACGCTTCAGTTACTTAAAAATATTTATTTACATTTAATAAAATATTGCATTATGTTAATAATCGGAGAGATAGAATGGTGACCCACTTGAATCATTCCGCAACTCAACATTCAGTCGCCACCCATAAGTATAAAACCACTGATTTAGGTGATGAAGGTACAGAAAAGGTAAATGACATAAGGTCGAGTTGGGTTGTTTTCGCTCTAAGCAGTATTATTTTTGCACGTATTGGGGAAAATGGAGATAGCACTAGGACCCGAAGAGCTCAGAGTAGGTTGGGAGAAAGGGGCCCACTGGACAGTATTAGGAGCCAGATTGTATAGTCCCATCAAATCCATCTAACATGTTCTTTAACGCAGATAGCGTATATTAAACTACAACATCTCCTGCACTAGGTGTCATGGCTTAACGTCCCATCCAGCAGACGCAGCTCTTCCAGGCCCATCATTGTCCTCTACCTGTCTCTACTCAAGGAGGGCAGGGGAGTAGTTTATTGCCACCATACCGTTCCCCCTTTGCACACTGCTTTCCCCCCTATGTCGCAATCGTCCACGTTGCCTTCTTGACTTGGACCCCCTATGTCGCAATCGACCGGAAATTGGCCCGTGTTTGTCCACGTTGCCTTCTGAACTTTGACCCCTATGTCGCAATCAACAAGAAATTGAGCCTGGTGTCGCAACTGCAGTGGCATTAATAATTCATAATTAATAATTCATAATTAATAATTCATAATTAAAAATTCCTCCCCCTTTTAACCCCTGGTGCTATCTAGTTTTTAACTCTAATTTTAAGACCCCTTCTCGAATAGTCTCGATTTTTCTTTATTTCAGACTCACCTTTTATTTTAAAACCTCGATTTTGCAAACCCCCTGGTTGACCTATATTTTAAGCCCTACCTATATTTTAACCCCCCTTCTCGAATAGTCTCGATTTTTCTTTATTTCAGACTTACCTTTTATTTCAAAACCTTGTTTTTGCAAACCCCCCTGGTTGAGCTATATTTTAAGCTCCCCTTCTCGAATAGTCTCGATTTTTCTTGATTAGACCCCTACCCATATTTTAAGCCCTCTTCATAGACCCCTGGTTGACCTATATTTTAAGCTCCCCTTCTCGAATAGTCTCGATTTTTCTTTATTTCAGTCTCACCTATATTTTAAACCCTCCACTTGCAAACCCCCATGGTTGAGCTATATTTTAAGCCCTCCTTCTCGAATAGTCTCGATTTTTCTTTATTTCAGACTAATCTTTTATTTAAAACCTCGATTTTGCAAACCACCTGGTTGACCTATATTTAAGCCCTACCTGTATTTTAAGTCATGGATTTTGCAAACCACATGGTTGACCTATATTTCAGACTCACCTTTTATTTTAAAACCTCGATTTTGCAAACTCCCTGGTTGACACACCTATATTTTAAGCTCTGCTTCTCGAATAGTCTCGATTTTTCTTTATTTCAGACTCACCTATATTTTAAACCCTGGATTTTGCAGACCCTCCTGGTTGACCTATATTTTAAACCCTACCTATATTTTAAGCCCCCTCCTTCCCTCGGATTACAAGTCTCAGAATAATTCCGCAGAAAAGGATGACACAAGTCTCAATTGTGAAAATCAACTCTCAAAGTTGTATTCTTATTAATTAAAACCCTTTCTATTAAAAGTTACCTCTATTAAAAATCTTTCGGTGTTCATTTTACCAGGACTGTTAAACGATTCCCTTTTATTAAAACTACTTCGGTATTTATTTTTTCCAAACCCGTTAATCGATCCCCTAGTAAATAAAAACTCTCACTCACCTTTATTAAAATCATCCAGCGCTCGTAATAAATCAGTTTAATCGGAAAAAAAAAATCATTCCATCGCTAGCGTACCTCCACGTTAATTTCGGGAAAAAGCCTCATCGGATCCAAGGTCCACGTATTTTACAAAAGAATGACACAGTAACTGTTTCACAGAAAAATTAATAAAATTTGGTTTAAATTATTCGTAGGACTTGTATATAAGATCTACCTTGCAATAGACGTTCAACAGGCTAAAAGTTTTCCCAAGTCCGTTATCAGTATATCGGAAATCGTACGTTACCTGTAGACATCCTTCAGATCGTTTATTAGGGGGTAGCAACAGCACTTTCGCCACATCACACGATATGGTGCAATCCTTTATCAGCTGGAAGGTCAAATGTCCAGCGCTTCACTGTGTCTGCATTTGCAACTGATAAGATTTAAAAATAGATGTTTTCTAGAATCCACATTGCCTTCTCAGATTGGACTTTGACCCCTATGTCGCAACCGACCATATTTTAAGTCCTCTTCATAGACCCCATGGTTGACCTATATTTTAAGTCCCCTTCTCGAATTTTCTTGTTTTTCCCCTGTTTAACTCACATTTTAAGCCCTCCCCTCTTCATAGACCCACCTATTGATCCACCTATATTTTAAGCCCTCTCCTCTTTAAACCAAATCAGTTTTTGCGCATTTAATCGGTGTCATCCAACGTCCATACTATTTTTAGTACGTCTCCTGTATTTAAAAAAAAAAAAATTGGCTTTCGTCGCCGTATTTGAACGCGCTACCTCAGTGCCGATAGCTGAAGCGTCATCGCCAGGGCGCGGATTTTTGCGGAGATAAATCTCAACTCTGGCCCTCTATCCGCTCGACAATATTTGCTACTGGTAAAACGATTTCCTTCATTAAAAATAAAAACTAATTGAATAATGGGGTATCACTGGGAAAATACTGGGAAGAACCCAAACTGATTTCGTGCTAAAACATCTCCAGATTTCAGCTTACTTGAAAAACTATTGTTAGAAATGAACCAGTGACTTGAATCACTCAACTTCCATAAGAATACACTATTATGGTACAGTGTCGGGAAGAAATATGTTTCAACGAAATTCAATTGCATGTATTACGATCAGAAAAATAATTTAGTGGACAAAGTTTAAAATAGTTATTAAATGGTACCTTACAGTGCAAGTGCGCTTCAGGCGAAAAGCCTCCCCTTCGAACACTGCACCCCGTTTTTCCGAAGTAACTGTGTCACAAGTCTTCCTACATCATCCCTAAACAGAGAATCGGATTCAATGTGCAAGAAGATCAAGACCTCATTTGAAGGAGCACATAGTGGATACTGTACTCCATAGTGAAATGAACATTGGCCTCTTGCGGGACCTAGTTATATCCCTACTCCTAGAGAATTACTAATGAAAACGTGCTATTGTTAATGTATGTAATTCCGACAAAAAATGTTTTGTCTGTTTTAGCCACTTTGTATCCTGCAATAGGAAACACTGAACACCTTAACACACATTTCAGTGGATAGGTGAATATTTTCCCAATTCTTTGGAAGTGGAAAGCACAATAACTGTAAAACATACTGTGACGAGAGAGAAAGTATAAAAATGTAGTGGGATGGTTGTAAAAAATCGCTTCAAAACAGAAAATTACAACGCAAATACTGAAAGATAGAAAAAAACGACTATTCGACGGTTATTCCAAGCTGCTATCTCACGCTCTTTTTCAGATTTCCTGGTTCTATAGTTCCCTGGTACGTAGCGCATAAGTGTGGGTGTAGTTGGCTATTTTTCGTTGCAAACACAAGTTGTTTTCACTATTAGTTATTTTTCCCGCATTAGAATACACATATCTATACTACATTGCGTACAGACGGATGGACGAATATCACAAAATACTTTGCATATAGAAAACATCAGCAAAGAACCACAGAAGTTTGGAAATTTAAAATCTGAAAACTCAATGTTTATAAGAAAACAATAATATTTTCAGTATTTCCATGAAACGTTGAGTCCCAGAATCGATCCGCTAAACCCGACTTTGCATTCTCTGACTTCAACCACCAATAAAACGTAATGTAAGCTCTCTCGTCGGTTATCCCAAGCCGCTATCTCTTTTCAGAGTTTCTGGTCCCCTCGGTACGTTTGAATAAGCGCATAAGTGTACGTGAAGATGGCTATTTTTCGCTGCAAACACAAGTTTTTCGACAAAGATAGGGTGTTTCATTACAATCTAACACGGGATTTCATGTGTGTTTAGTTATTTTTCCTGCATGAGAATATTTCTAATCTATCTCATAGACAGCAGGTTAGTTACTTCTGATCTAACAAAGCCAAGGTCTGAGATCCATAGTAAGACATGAACGTTTGTGTTGTTTTCCTACCAAGGTCCCGACATCCTCTCACATGAAATATTACTGTACTAGGAGATTTCATACAAAGAGACACGCACTCTATGCTTCACATTTAAATCTATAGAGATAACGATCACTACCCATGGAACACATCTGTGAAAAAACACGCTATGATAGGGTTTGAGAAAGATTTTTAGCCCATGGGGGGTGCTGCACTGCAGGAAAGCACATTATCTGTGATATCAGAACCTATATGAAAGTTATACTGTTTCGGTTTGAGAAGGATTCTTTAGTTCACAAGGCACCGCATGAATAAGCGCATAAGTGTGGGTGAAGATGGCTATTTTTCGCTGCAAACACAAGTTTTTCGACAAAGATAGGGTGTTTCACTGCAGTCTAACACGGGATTTCATGTTTGTTTAGTTATTTTTCCTGCATGAGAATATTTCTAATCTATCTCATAGACATCAGGTTAGTTACTTCTGATCTAACAAAGCCAAGGTCTGAGATCCATAGTAAGACATGAACGTTTGTGTTGTTTTCTTACCAAGGTCCTGACATCCTCTCACATGAAATATTACTGTACTAGGATCTAGAAAAATCACTATCCATTACATTAATTTTTTTATTACATTCATGTATTTCACCCCATTTTCTTGTCAAGAGCTAAAATTATTTGATGAATGAACGACAAAATATCTTCAAATGCAGTGGACGCATGACAGAATAACTTCAGAATAAGTTCCAATAGCTGAAAAAACAACTGTAAAAAATTAGATAAATACACACCGGGAAAGACAGAATTGCTTTCAAAACATTAAAATACCCTAAATGTGTGGCTGAATCACCTCCAAATATCTCCAGCACACTTTTAAAGGAAATATTGTCTCATTATAAGCGATTTCATACAAAGAGATACGCACTCTATGCTTCACATTTAAATCTATAGAGATAACGATCACTGCCCATGGAACACATCTGTGAAAAAACACGCTACGATTGGGTTTGAGAAAGATTTTTAGCCCATGGGGGTGCTGCACTGCAAGAAGGCACATTATCTTTGATATCAGAACGTACGTGAAAGTTATACTGTTTGGGTTTGAGAAAGATTCTTTAGTTCACAGGGCACCGCATTACACTAAAGCACACTGTCTTGTACGTATGTCTGTCTGTATGTTTGTTTCTCTCTCTGTATGTGTGTGTGTTTGTGTCTATGTGTAAATATGTATGTTACTACGAAATGTGTGTACGTGTAGATGTGTGCATATATGTCAAGATGTAACTGTGCCTGCATGTTTGTTTCTCTCTAGGTGTGTGTGTGTGTGTTTCAGTGAATCGTGTATGTGTGCGTATGTGAGTGTGTGTATGTTGATGCATTTTAATATGTTTCTTTATATGTATATGTTTTCGTGCGTATGTGTTAAGATGTCTGTGTGCACATAGTCGTTTCTCTGTATGTGTCCTTGAAAAAATCCTTGTTTCAAAAAAGAGGTCTCTTTTCTGAAACAACTGGATTTTTTCAGTAGTATTACGTTTTATCACCCTTCGTCCCCTTGCGCGAAACAACAGGATTTCGATCGCTTCAGCTCGTGTTTCAGCTGTTAGTATCCCTCCACTTCGTTCTTAACACATCAGGATGTCGTATTATTCTAAGTTTGAAATATTCTCGGTTGAATGTCCTCTTCTGTATTAGCAGAACACACACACACACACGCTTTGTTCGTTACGAGACATCTGACAGGAAACGTAACGTAAGACGTAACGTAAGACAGTCGTGTTCAAAAAATATTCGAACGTGCTGAAGAAAAATCCTTACATCTCCTGAAATATGAGTATTCAAGTTAAGATCTGTGATGAAATATTTTGCATAGCCACAAGGCTCGTTTTAAATTGTTAGCTCCTTCTGTAGCAAGCAAGTGTCCGTAAGACAATATGTTTATTCTTGCATGTGAACACACACACATACGATAACATATGCACATAAAGATGAAACACATACACGCACAGAGAGAGAAACAAACATGAAGACGTATAGACATACAGAGAAACGAATATGTGCACACAGACATCTTAACACATACGCACAAAACATATAAAGAAACATATTAACATGCATCAACATACACACACTCACATACGCACACATGAAATATTTTGCATAACCTCAAGTCTCGTTTTAAATTGTTAGCTTGTTCTGTAGCAAGCAAGTGTCCGTAAGACAATATGTTTATTCTTGCATGTGAACACACACACACACACATACGATAACATATGCACATAAAGATGAAACACATACAGACACTTCAACACACACACACTCACAGAGAGAGAGAAACAAACATGAAGACGTATACACATACAGAGAAACGACTATGTGCACACAGACATCTTAACACATACGCACGAAAACATATACATATAAAGAAACATATTAAAATGCATCAACATACACATACTCACATACGCACACATACACGATTCACTGAAACACACACACACACACCTAGAGAGAAACAAACATGCAGACACAGTTACATCTTGACATATATGCACACATCTACACGTACACACATTTCGTAGTAACATACATATTTACACATAGACACAAACACACACACATACAGAGAGAGAAACAAACATACAGACAGACATACGTACAAGACAGTGTGCTTTAGTGTAATGCGGTGCCCTGTGAACTAAAGAATCTTTCTCAAACCCAAACAGTATAACTTTCACGTACGTTCTGATATCAAAGATAATGTGCCTTCTTGCAGTGCAGCACCCCCATGGGCTAAAAATCTTTCTCAAACCCAATCGTAGCGTGTTTTTTCACAGATGTGTTCCATGGGCAGTGATCGTTATCTCTATAGATTTAAATGTGAAGCATAGAGTGCGTATCTCTTTGTATGAAATCGCTTATAATGAGACAATATTTCCTTTAAAAGTGTGCTGGAGATATTTGGAGGTGATTCAGCCACACATTTAGGGTATTTTAATGTTTTGAAAGCAATTCTGTCTTTCCCGGTGTGTATTTATCTAATTTTTTACAGTTGTTTTTTCAGCTATTGGAACTTATTCTGAAGTTATTCTGTCATGCGTCCACTGCATTTGAAGATATTTTGTCGTTCATTCATCAAATAATTTTAGCTCTTGACAAGAAAATGGGGTGAAATACATGAATGTAATAAAAAAATTAATGTAATGGATAGTGATTTTTCTAGATCCTAGTACAGTAATATTTCATGTGAGAGGATGTCAGGACCTTGGTAAGAAAACAACACAAACGTTCATGTCTTACTATGGATCTCAGACCTTGGCTTTGTTAGATCAGAAGTAACTAACCTGATGTCTATGAGATAGATTAGAAATATTCTCATGCAGGAAAAATAACTAAACAAACATGAAATCCCGTGTTAGACTGCAGTGAAACACCCTATCTTTGTCGAAAAACTTGTGTTTGCAGCGAAAAATAGCCATCTTCACCCACACTTATGCGCTTATTCATGCGGTGCCTTGTGAACTAAAGAATCCTTCTCAAACCGAAACAGTATAACTTTCATATAGGTTCTGATATCACAGATAATGTGCTTTCCTGCAGTGCAGCACCCCCCATGGGCTAAAAATCTTTCTCAAACCCTATCATAGCGTGTTTTTTCACAGATGTGTTCCATGGGTAGTGATCGTTATCTCTATAGATTTAAATGTGAAGCATAGAGTGCGTGTCTCTTTGTATGAAATCTCCTAGTACAGTAATATTTCATGTGAGAGGATGTCGGGACCTTGGTAGGAAAACAACACAAACGTTCATGTCTTACTATGGATCTCAGACCTTGGCTTTGTTAGATCAGAAGTAACTAACCTGCTGTCTATGAGATAGATTAGAAATATTCTCATGCAGGAAAAATAACTAAACACACATGAAATCCCGTGTTAGATTGTAATGAAACACCCTATCTTTGTCGAAAAACTTGTGTTTGCAGCGAAAAATAGCCATCTTCACGTACACTTATGCGCTTATTCAAACGTACCGAGGGGACCAGAAACTCTGAAAAGAGATAGCGGCTTGGGATAACCGACGAGAGAGCTTACATTACGTTTTATTGGTGGTTGAAGTCAGAGAATGCAAAGTCGGGTTTAGCGGATCGATTCTGGGACTCAACTTTTCATGGAAATACTGAATATATTGTTGTTTTCTTATAAACACTGAGTTTTCAGATTTTAAATTTCCAAACTTCTGTGGTTCTTTGCTGATGTTTTCTATATGCAAAGTATTTTGTGATATTCGTCCATCCGTCTGTACGCAATGTAGTATAGAAATGTGTATTCTAATGCGGGAAAAATAACTAATAGTGAAAACAACTTGTGTTTGCAACGAAAAATAGCCAACTACACCCATGGTAGCTAGGCGTAAACTGGAAGGAGAGCTGTGTACCAATCCCTAGTGATGATGCACAGAACCGGCCAGGTCTAGCACCTAATGTCCGACCCCGCCTTCTCGTGGTGCAGGCCGTTAGTACCTTTCAAAAGAGATATTCTCTTTTGGAAGGGAACGGAAGGGGAGGGCTGCCAGTTCGGTATGGCCTACTGATCTGGTCATCTATGGCCACTTTTTTCCTTTTTTTTCTTTTTCTTTTTTTTCAACCCTGCTGAGGAGTGGTCAACTTCACAGGGTCCTGGTGCTGACCATTTATACCTACTAGACTGGACTTGTTTATGGATTTGAGCTTGATTATGGATCCTGGACTTGCTGCACTGGTGGGCCGCTGTTGAGGGAGAGTCTGCTGTTGTGTTTTCTGTTTGCTTCTGGGTTGCCAGCTCTAAGTGAACAGAGGCATGGGATACCTTATATCAGCTGGTGGATAATCCTAATCAGAGGCCATCGCAGGTACCTGAACCTTACTTAGCTAGTTGGGCATCGTCAAGCCTAAACTGGAGTAATGCGTCTCAGGCAGGCCATGTGGCTCTTGAAAAAGTCCACTTGAAAAGGTGGTGCCTGAAGTTCCTACCAGCATCGGTGACTTCAGCCTTTAGCGGAGGAGGAACGGGTCTTTGCCCCATGCCTGCGATCAGGGGGCTGTTTGATATTGTTGGCCCTACCAATCTCAATAAACCTAATTTCTTTAAAAATCCTGCTAATCATTTTCTTTCTGCAGGAACGTGGAACGTGAGGACATTACATAGAGATTATTCTCTTGATGTCCTCATGCAGGAATTCCAGCGCTATAACCTAGATATTCTAGGCTTGCAAGAGACCAGATCGACAGGTAAAGGTGAGATACTTAAAAATAACTTTAAATTTCTCTTTACAGGGAGGGAGGATGGAAAGCATCACCAAGGCGTGGGTCTGCTGCTCAGCAGACATGCAAGTGATGCTCTTCTAGGATATGAGTGCATTAATGAAAGGTTTCTTACAGCAAAATTTCAGACAAGCATTAAAAACTTAAATGTTATCTGCTGTTATGCCCCCACTGAGGATTCTGATGAGGATGAGAAGGATAGGTTTTACGGACAACTTCAGGACATTTTGAATTATGTCAAGAAAGGAGATATTACCCTTGTTCTTGGTGACTTCAATGCCAAAGTTGGTACTGACGCTGACCTTTGGGGAGGAGTAATAGGCCCTTTTGGTATTGGTAGCTGCAATGGCAATGGGCAACGTCTCCTACAGGTAAGTAAACTCAATGGATTCAGAATAACTAACACATATTACAAACACCGCGACATACATAAGTACACATGGGTTTCACCTGATGGACTGCATAAGAATATGATTGATTATATATTAATTAACAGCAAATGGGCTAGTTCTGTTAGGAATACCAGGTCATATAGGGGAGCTGAAATTGGATCTGACCATTACCTTGTTAAAAGTGTCTTGCAACTTAAACTTAAAAAGTGTTGTGCTAGAGTTAAAAAATTTACCTTTAATACTGAAGCTCTGAATGACCCAGTTATAGCTAAAGCTTACCATGATAGGTTACTTAGTCATTATGACGGTCATGGTTTGCTTAATACTGAAGTTGAGGAACAATGGGGCCATTTTAAACAGGCTTTTTTGGAAACTAACAGTACTCTTTTAGGAAAAAAGGAGCAGAGGAGGCAGAATTATTTAAGTGACAAGGCAATTGAGCTTATTTCAGAACGAAGGAATTGCAGGAATGTCCTTAATCAGTACCCTACTAGTCCTAATAGAAAAGATTACAGAGAGCTTAATAAACGTGTAAAGGATCAGTTAGCTACTGATAAAAATCTTTGGCTTGATAGCTTGGCTGACAAAGCTGAGGAAGCAGTTAGGCAGCACAACAGCAGAGAGCTGTACCAGATAGTTAATGTTTTATGTGGTAGAAAACGGACAGTCATACAGGGATTGAAGGATAAACAAGGTAAGGTTATAGAAGGTGAGGATTCTCTCATGGCTAGGTGGGCTGAGCATTTCAGTGATGTTCTAAACAATGTGGTTAGTTCTACTCCCATTGTTTGTAATGATGATAGATGCATTGGCAGCTTTAATGTTGGCCCTATAACACAATCTGAAGTTAGTTTGGCTATCTCTAAACTGAAACTTCATAAATCCCCAGGGGTAGATGAAATTACTACAGAAATGCTCAGAGCTGGGAATGTTTTGGTTATCACTTGGATGACTGAAATTTTGAATAACTTTTATGATAAAGGCATGGTTCCTAAAGATTTTACCAGAGCTATTATTATCCCTATTTTCAAGAAAGGTGATCGCAGTTCTTGTGATAACTATAGGGGTATCAGCCTACTCTCTGTTCCAGGTAAAGTTCTTTCCATGATTGTGCTTAATAGAATTAAGAATCTGGTTGACAGGCAATTGCGTGATGAGCAATGTGGATTCAGAAGTGGTAGGGGATGTGTGGATCAGATATTTTCACTTAGGCAGATTCTTGAGAAATGTTTAGAGTTTCAGAAACCTTTGGTTGCTAGCTTTGTTGATTTCAAAAAGGCTTTCGACTCTGTTGATCGTCATAATTTGTGGTTGATTGTGAGATCATATGGTATACCAGACAAGTTAGTTAACATAATGAAAGCTCTCTATAATAACACTGAGTCATGTGTGAGAGTTGGTAAGTCTTGTAGCAATTGGTTTAGCATTGCTTCTGGTGTTCGACAAGGGTGCATTTTGTCTCCTTTTCTCTTTAGTTTGGTTGTTGATTATGTTATGCGAAATTCACTTCGAGGGAAAGATTTTGGCCTTAAATGAGCTGGAGATACGAAAATTTCTGATTTAGATTATGCTGATGATTTAGCCCTTTTGGCTAATGATGTTGATGAGATGAACTCTTTCATTTGAGCTATTGATGAGACTGGTAGTACAGTAGGTTTGATTATAAACAGAGAGAAAACTAAAATGATGAAAATTGGTCAGGCAGGTTGTGATTCAGTTAATCTGAATGGTTGCAGTCTTGAGCAGGTGTCACAGTTTAATTATCTTGGGAGCTATGTAACTGATACTGGTGATGTGCGGCATGAGATTAACAGACGAATAGGTATTGCTGCCGGGACTTTTAAGAATCTATGGAGATTGTGGAGAAATAGGCGTATACACCTAAAGACTAAAATTAGACTGTATAATAGTTTGGTTCTTTCTAGGGTTAGTTATGGTAGTGAAACTTGGACGCTGTGTAAACAAGATAACAGGAAACTAGATGCTTTTGATTCTAGATGCTTACGCAGTATCTTGGGTATTAGGTGGTTTAACTTTGTAACTAATGATGAGGTTAGGCAAAGGAGTCTGCAACCTCCTTTAAGCAGCATATTGTGCAGAGAGAGACTCCGCTGGTTTGGCCATGTTGCCCGTATGGATAATTATAGATTGGCGAATAGGGTTATGAACAGTGTGCCTAGAGGCTTCAGAAGGAGGGGGAGACCTAGGATGCGGTGGGCAGACAATGTCAAACAGGACCTTGTTAGAATTGGTGTGCAGTGGCTGGATGCAGCAGATGTAGCTCAGGACAGATATGCTTGGAGAATTAAACTGCGTGGTCTGGTTGAACCTCCGTAGCCCATGGCTGCTTGAGGATGATGAGGATGATGATGACCAGGGAACTATAGAACCAGGAAATCTGAAAAAGAGCGTGAGATAGCAGCTTGGAATAACCGTCGAATAGTCGTTTTTTTCTATCTTTCAGTATTTGCGTTGTAATTTTCTGTTTTGAAGCGATTTTTTACAACCATCCCACTACATTTTTATACTTTCTCTCTCGTCACAGTATGTTTTACAGTTATTGTGCTTTCCACTTCCAAAGAATTGGGAAAATATTCACCTATCCACTGAAATGTGTGTTAAGGTGTTCAGTGTTTCCTATTGCAGGATACAAAGTGGCTAAAACAGACAAAACATTTTTTGTCGGAATTACATACATTAACAATAGCACGTTTTCATTAGTAATTCTCTAGGAGTAGGGATATAACTAGGTCCCGCAAGAGGCCAATGTTCATTTCACTATGGAGTACAGTATCCACTATGTGCTCCTTCAAATGAGGTCTTGATCTTCTTGCACATTGAATCCGATTCTCTGTTTAGGGATGATGTAGGAAGACTTGTGACACAGTTACTTCGGAAAAACGGGGTGCAGTGTTCGAAGGGGAGGCTTTTCGCCTGAAGCGCACTTGCACTGTAAGGTACCATTTAATAACTATTTTAAACTTTGTCCACTAAATTATTTTTCTGATCGTAATACATGCAATTGAATTTCGTTGAAACATATTTCTTCCCGACACTGTACCATAATAGTGTATTCTTATGGAAGTTGAGTGATTCAAGTCACTGGTTCATTTCTAACAATAGTTTTTCAAGTAAGCTGAAATCTGGAGATGTTTTAGCACGAAATCAGTTTGGGTTCTTCCCAGTATTTTCCCAGTGATACCCCATTATTCAATTAGTTTTTATTTTTAATGAAGGAAATCGTTTTACCAGTAGCAAATATTGTCGAGCGGATAGAGGGCCAGAGTTGAGATTTATCTCCGCAAAAATCCGCGCCCTGGCGATGACGCTTCAGCTATCGGCACTGAGGTAGCGCGTTCAAATACGGCGACGAAAGCCAATTTTTTTTTTTTTAAATACAGGAGACGTACTAAAAATAGTATGGACGTTGGATGACACCGATTAAATGCGCAAAAACTGATTTGGTTTAAAGAGGAGAGGGCTTAAAATATAGGTGGATCAATAGGTGGGTCTATGAAGAGGGGAGGGCTTAAAATGTGAGTTAAACAGGGGAAAAACAAGAAAATTCGAGAAGGGGACTTAAAATATAGGTCAACCATGGGGTCTATGAAGAGGACTTAAAATATGGTCGGTTGCGACATAGGGGTCAAAGTCCAATCTGAGAAGGCAATGTGGATTCTAGAAAACATCTATTTTTAAATCTTATCAGTTGCAAATGCAGACACAGTGAAGCGCTGGACATTTGACCTTCCAGCTGATAAAGGATTGCACCATATCGTGTGATGTGGCGAAAGTGCTGTTGCTACCCCCTAATAAACGATCTGAAGGATGTCTACAGGTAACGTACGATTTCCGATATACTGATAACGGACTTGGGAAAACTTTTAGCCTGTTGAACGTCTATTGCAAGGTAGATCTTATATACAAGTCCTACGAATAATTTAAACCAAATTTTATTAATTTTTCTGTGAAACAGTTACTGTGTCATTCTTTTGTAAAATACGTGGACCTTGGATCCGATGAGGCTTTTTCCCGAAATTAACGTGGAGGTACGCTAGCGATGGAATGATTTTTTTTTTCCGATTAAACTGATTTATTACGAGCGCTGGATGATTTTAATAAAGGTAAGTGAGAGTTTTTATTTACTAGGGGATCGATTAACGGGTTTGGAAAAAATAAATACCGAAGTAGTTTTAATAAAAGGGAATCGTTTAACAGTCCTGGTAAAATGAACACCGAAAGATTTTTAATAGAGGTAACTTTTAATAGAAAGGGTTTTAATTAATAAGAATACAACTTTGAGAGTTGATTTTCACAATTGAGACTTGTGTCATCCTTTATTGCGGAATTATTCTGAGACTTGTAATCCGAGGGAAGGAGGGGGCTTAAAATATAGGTAGGGTTTAAAATATAGGTCAACCAGGAGGGTCTGCAAAATCCAGGGCTTAAAATATAGGTGAGTCTGAAATAAAGAAAAATCGAGACTATTCGAGAAGGAGAGCTTAAAATATAGGTGAGTCTGAAATAAAGAAAAATCGAGACTATTCGAGAAGGAGAGCTTAAAATATAGGTGTGTCAACTACGGAGTTTGCAAAATCGAGGTTTTAAAATAAAAGGTGAGTCTGAAATAAAGAAAAATCGAGACTATTCGAGAAGGAGGGCTTAAAATATAGCTCAACCAGGGGGTTTGCAAAATCGAGGTTTTAAAATAAAAGGCGAGTCTGAAATAAAGAAAAATCGAGACTATTCGAGAAGGGGAGCTTAAAATATAGGTCAACCAGGGGGGGTTTGCAAAATCGAGGTTTTAAAATAAAAGGTGAGTCTGAAATATACGTCAACCATGTGGTTTGCAAAATCCATGACTTGAAATATAGGTAGGGCTTAAAATATAGGTCAACCAGGGGGTTTGCAAAATCGAGGTTTTAAAATAAAAGGTTAGTCTGAAATAAAGAAAAATCGAGGCTATTCGAGAAGGGGAGCTTAAAATATAGGTGTGTCAACCAGGGGGTTTGCAAAATCGAGGTTTTAAAATAAAAGGTGAGTCTGAAATATAGGTCAACCATGTGGTTTGCAAAATCCATGACTTAAAATATAGGTAGGGCTTAAAATATAGGTCAACCAGGGGGTTTGCAAAATCGAGGTTTTAAAATAAAAGGTGAGTCTGAAATAAAGAAAAATCGAGACTATTCGAGAAGGAGGACTTAAAATTAGAGTTAAAAACTAGATAGCACAAGGAGTTAAAAGGGGGAGGAATTTTTAATTATGAATTATTAATTATGAATTATTAATTGTGAATTATTAATACCACGACAGTTGCTACGCCAGGGTCAATTTCCTGTTGATTGCAACATAGGGGTCAAAGTTCAGAAGGCAACGTGGCCCAGCACAGGTCAATTTCCGGTCGATTGCGACATAGGGGGTCCAAGTCAACGTGGACGATTGCGACATGGGGGGGGGAAATCACTGTGCAAAGGGGGATTCGCAGGGTGGCACTAAACTACTTAAGCATCATCCATGTCTCATGATGCCTACCAGTCATTGAAATGCGATTAAATTTTCATTTTCATCCAGATATTATCTGAGGAATGTGGGAACGGCCACACGATATGGTTTGAGAGCTTTATGGGCATCTCTCCAAAGTTTGTGGCGTTTCAAAGCATAACCATAACAAGCAGAGGATTTAGGTTCACAGGAAACTTAACTGGGCACTCCTGATTTAGCATTCAAATGGCTTTATGTGTGGCTATCGAAAATTAAGCAACGATATCTAATTCTTTTCCTCCAAGTTTAATGGAAGAACATCGAACTGGATAACAAAAAATATTTTTGCATAATCGATTGTGCAACGCATGTCACCCATTACTGCCAGAATGCATTTCAGCTCATGTAATGGGATAAAATGATGTTGTGCAATTCCTACCTGTGAAAATTTGAAGTGTATATGATTGAATATTACACTGCTCACAAAAATTAGGGGATATTTCAAAATGAATATGAAGGAATAAAATATCCCCCTAATTTTTCTGAACAGTATATTAAGATTTAAAAAAAATATATATTTTTAATGAATTTCTGGATTGAGTTTGATTTTTTACTAATTTTTTTTTAACATCTCCTTTGCAGAACTTATCTCATGTGAAAGTCAACAATTGTGCAACTGAGGAAGATTTAAATTTACTCCTTAAGATCATTCCTAATGTTGAAAGTCTCGATCTTGCGTCTAGCTGTTGTTCTTAATCATATCTCTATAATATCTACGCACTGTCCTAATTTGAAAGAACTGGATATATCCAACACTGCTGTAACGGATAAAGGTCTTGAATACCTCTGTGCCAATGAATCACAAAGTATTGAAAATATGTGTAAAATATCCGATTTGAAATTCTCATATACAAGTACCACTTTCAAAGGGCTGGAGAACATAGTACAATCCCTTTCACATTTGGAAAATTTCAAATACACCTGTCCGAAGTACCTTACAAAGAGAATGTGTCGAAAGTTTTTCAAGAATGTAGGAGGATGCAAAATAATCTTGCCAAATACCTCAACAACGATGTTTTCTGGAGGTTTGCCGAGAATTATGTTCAATATCAACAAACAGACTGTTTTGGGAAACGATTTCTCGAATATCAGAAGATTTAATCTGAAAAAAATATAATTTGCAATTTATGATGCAGAGGAAGAGATTTTGCGCTGTGCTTTAATTTGTTGTCCTGAAATTAGATCAGTAGTAATTGATTATACAGTGGCACCAGAGAGCATATTATCCTGCACTGCATTTTCTCACCTTACAAAAATAGAATTGTACTTCAAAGGTCGTGTTCCCTCATCACAGTTGTTGGAATTTTTTTCATTAAGAGGGAATAAACTGGAAGTTGTCGGTCTTTACGGCATCTCTAGTATCAACGGTAGCGGTACGTTTATCTCGGATGACATAGATTTGTCGCACTGGTTGGAGCTTTGCCCTAAATTCAGAAAAATAAGCTTGAGAAGCATAATTCTGAAAAAATCTAAGAAGTTTCAAAATCCTTCTGCCATATCATGTAATTCGATATCACCAAAGCGTATTTCAGATTCGCTTACACACATATTTCTGCAAGATTTATCTGGAAAGGGATTTACGGATTTTTCGATATTATTTCTATCATTGGCAATGCATGTGACGGATTTAACCACCTGTCGATGCAAGGACATGAAAAATATAATTAAAGAGGTAGAAAAATGTCACGGTTTCAAATTTTTGCAAAACTTGCATATTCATGATTCTTGCTGAACTTAGCAAATCGAAAGCACAAAGGCTAAAGAAGCATCGTGTTAGTTGCCAAGAAGAGAAATCTGACCAATTGATACTTATTTGTAAATTGACATTATATCCGAAATTTAGTTTATGTATCACGTTAAGCAACTTCCATGTTTAGATATTCTTTAAACCACTTCATTATATATTGAACTCTTAATTTCTATGTAATCCATCGTGTTTTGCTCACGGTACTTACCTGTTCCTTAATAAAGCACTATATAAAATAAATATTACGCATGTGATAACTGTATGTAACAAAATTTTCATTTGTAATATTATTTTTTGTTAAAATAAATGTATTTCTCGTGTAAGAAAATTTTTAGTTGACGATATTCTAAATTTCTATGTGTCAAGACAGAATGATGAAGTAAATGACATCAGCTCGGATATTTGGAGAAATTTCCGAGTAACATTTGCATTCCTCTGCAAATATGGACCGTTTTTCTAAACGTTAGATTATTATTTTTCTACTGAGGAGGTGCAGAAGCGTAAAAATATATGGAAAAGAATATATTTTCATTGAACAATTTGTTGCCAACAATTTAATTTACTAGTTTGTTTCTATTATTTTTTTCCAGTTATAGTCATCCTGTTAGAGAACAATGTGAACCGAGGCCGTCCAAAAAATATCCTCACGTGTTTTGCTTCACTCCATTCTCATTACTACTTCTGAAGTTAACATGTTACGACTAGTTCCAAAGTTTGTCTAAACTGGCATTTGACAAAATTTTTTGATTTGAAGAGGGAAATGATGAAAAGCAAAGGCTTATCATCATTTCTCTCTTCACTGGCAATGGGTCTCTTTCCGTACGTTGCTCTCAGTGAAATTCGCATTGCTCT
This sequence comes from Ryuthela nishihirai, assembly GCA_038380435.1. Taxonomy (NCBI): domain Eukaryota; kingdom Metazoa; phylum Arthropoda; class Arachnida; order Araneae; family Heptathelidae; genus Ryuthela; species Ryuthela nishihirai. The sequence continues at coordinate 338,039 of JAWZYU010000070.1, forward strand.
TGTCAAATTCGCGTCGTTCTCGCTCTGCTTGTAGCTCGAACTCTCGCATACGCAATTTCATGCCCATTACATCGACGTCTTCCCTGGGTTCGGATCGCACAGCACCTTCCGCGCATCCAGGTGCTTCGCTCTCCGGAGAAATTCTGCTTTCGGTTTCGCTATGAATTCTTCCCCACAATCTACCTCCATGCCTCGTCTGTCTAGTGGCTTGTGGCGGTCTCCTCACGTGCGGATTAAAGGGACTACGTTTCGCGTTTAATCGTGTATTGTATCGCATGACACAACATCAACACAAACAGAATTGAGCGAAAGATCCCACTTTTCTTCATGAAGTTCAGGAGCAGTTCCCAGGTTCGAGTCCCAGCTGGATTAGCGTCCTTGTGACCTGGCCATTTAGCCCATTGTGTACGAAAAAGTGCCGCTCGGAGGTAAAACAACACACACATATCACCACCATCTCTCTCTCTCTTACAGAAGAGAAGAACTGAAAGTATTTAAACTCGAACGCGGGTTCTGTCGTAGTTAGAGAGATTAATTTTTATTGTAACACGGGTTGCAAGGGTGGACACTTTTTTTCCAGAAATATGTTAGTTTCCAGGTCACAAGGACCCCGAGGGCTCAGAAAAGGTTGAACGGAGGAGGCCCACTAGACAGTTGTTAAAAGAGAGATGATAGTCTGCCATCATGCCATCCAATGTGTTCTGTAACGTGTGAAGGAAATGGCTTTCCATGCACACGAGGTTACGGCTTAACATCCCATCAGACGGACGGTGGTCTCTTGAAAGTACTGTTGCGCGTGGTTGTTTTTTTTACCTGTGAGCGGCATTATTTTTGCACATAATGGGCAGGTCACAAGCACCCCAAAGACTCAGAGAAGGTTGGGGAAGAATGGTAGCTGTTGGGAGACAGATTGTAGCCTCCCATCAGTGTGTTCTTTAACGTGCACAGGATATGGCTCTCTCCCGCACACGGGACAACGGCTTAAAGTCCCATCCGACAGATGGCGGCATTTCCAAGCCCATCGGTGTCACCTATTGACCATGGGCAGGTGCGGGAATTTTGCGGAGATAAATCTCAACGTTGACCCAGCTGGGACTCGAACCTGGGAAATGCAGATTACGAGCCTGACGTGCTACCGAATGAGCCCCCCCCCCCCCCCCAGTGTTTCGCATTACATTGTTGTTGTTTTTTTCATGGCTTTTAATGAGAATATAAAGAGCCACAATAAAAAAGTTACATGAACATATTTTTAGATTGGTGGAATCTTAATTTATATAGTATTTTAATTGAATGGAAAGTCACTGAATTTTCAGTGGTGGTCTGTGGGTCTGGCCTGCTGTTTACACATGCGAATGATACCTTTGTATTCGATGATGAAAGTAAAACTTCGAATATGAAGGAAATTTGTGATATCTTCTCTCTTTTTCGTTTTAACAATTCTTGATCCTCTCACTGTTAACGGTTTCTTCTGTTCGGAACATTTCGTCAATAGTAGAAATTACCTCTACAGAATATGCCAGCATTTCTGCGTTCCCCAAGATTTTTAACAAAAAACAAATAAATTTTGCAAACCGTCATTATTTGGATTGGCTTTGCCTTATGGGAAATTTCTATTCTTTCCAGATTAACAATTTGGTGCGTTATTGCTTTTAAGTAACACAATGGGGCGAGCATAGATATTTTGCTCAAATTAGCTGAATATCTTTAGCAGAGGTCAAAGATTTTCCTCATAAGATCGGCAATATGAATTCAAGGATGGAAATGGCGAAAATCACATATTGGAGTCTTGAAAGAGACGTCGACTCACAGCGGTCAAAGATGGCGACGAAAATGGATGCCGGCACACCAGGAGAAACTAGTCAAAATTTCTGACTGCAAAACACCTCGAAACAGCACGAAATCAAACTCACAATTCAAACAATGCTGACCGGAAAAAAAGCGATTTTTTAGGATTTGGAAGTTGGGTTTCGACAATTTGTAAGATTGATTCTATGTCCTTCTTCTTCTTCTTTCACATCCTTCTAGATTCTGGACCTCTTTGTAAAGAGAGCCTCGGCCCTCTTATCAACAGGTCCACGGGCAAAGTGAGCAGTGGGTGAGTATGGACAACAACGAAAGGGCTGGCACAGTGAAAGGCCAGCAATCTTACATATTGGCTAATGGGCATTTGGCCGCAGGCCGCCCTTTGTCTGGGATGCAAAAGTAAGGGGGGGAATCCAGTTTCATGTCGGGGGGAGAGGAGTTACATGGCTTAATGAGAGCTGATGGTGGGTGATAAGTGTATTTGTTGATGAAGTTAAGACATTAAAGGAGAGTAATCTCTAGTTCCTTGATTGAAAGTTAAACAGGAAAAATTCCATGTTAAATTTTTGAGTTATAAGTAATTAAAAGGGAAAAAAAAATTTTTTTTTGAGAAAATTAATGGCAAGAAATAGAATTTTATTTTTAATTTTATTTATTTATTTATTTATTTATTTATTTTTTATTATAGGACCCCCCCCCCCCTCTGATGAGAGGGAGGAAATTGTGTTTGGAGAGGGAGGGTGGAGAACAAGCAAAAGTTATATAGTTGCATAGTTATCAAAGGTTAAGTTGCAGTTCAAAAACAAATAGAGAATGGGAATTGGGGTGAGTGAGATATAAAGAAAATATATCATAAGATTTTTTATTTTGTTGATAACATCTATAGTCATATAAAGAAATATTAATAAGGAGTATTATTTTATTTTATTTTATTTTTTCAAAAGGAAGGTGCATGTTAAGACCTTAATTTAAAATGTAAATTATATTAATAATAATAATATAATTGTTTGTCCAAAATGCATCTTTTATTTGTCCATATGGATCTTTTGGTGGCATCTGGATCTTTTGTTGTCCCTTAGGATCTTTTATAAGAAAAGGTAAGAGGTAACCAAGCAAAAGGGAGAGGGGAAGGCGAGGAGTGGGAGGGGACTAGTAAAACCTCCCAGTAAGGTGAATGAAGAGTGCAAGGGCTTTAAAATGAGCTTTACAATTTTTGTGTGTGGGGCCAAGGATGGTTTGTACAGTGTAGTGGGTGATTCCAAGGGAAAAGAGTGTCTGATATAGATTGTTTCTGTGTACGGTGTAGAGGGGACAGTGCAGTAGGAAATGTGGAATATCCTCAATTACCTTGCAGGTGTTGCAGAGTGCTGTGGGGGATTTGTTGATTATGAAGAGGTCTTTATTAAGTATAGTTCTACCAGTTCGTAGTTGGTGAATGGCAGTTTGGGCTTTTCGGGTTAAATAATTGAGGTGAAGTGTGTGTGGGATGGCAGCTACGTTGGCTCTGAATGTGTATTTAGAAGTAGCGTGTTGGAACCAGTTAATAGTCCAGTTAGTGTGAGATATTTTGTCAAGTTCATTAGCGTGGAATTTGTAGGATATGGGAGTGTGGTAATTTGGGGAAGGGAGTGTGTGTCCTTGTTTGGCAAGGGTATCAGCAGTGTCATTGTGTTCAATATTACAATGTGAGGGAATCCAGTGAAAAGTAAGTGTTTTGTGGGAAGCAATTATGTTGTGGGAGAGTCTGTGTATATGGAAAAGAGAGTAATTTTGGGAAAGATTGTATTTGTGTTTGCTGATGTTGTAAAGTGCAGATTTGGAATCAGTGAATATGTGTATGTTGTCATTGTGTTGGGTGAGGGCGATTCTATGTCCGTTTTTTATCTGCGTTTTCATTGGCCACAGATAAAGGAGAGTCTCGCGCTAATCTGCACTATCACTGGCCTGATCTTTACCTTCCTTGGCGTGGCGTGGGGGAAGAACAAAGAATGGATAAAGACAAAGCCGTCTCAAGGGTTTGGTAGAAAAATAATTGGGTTATTTCCTCCTGAAATACAGTTGAACTGATCTAAAGCGCCTGATATTTACTAGGGTAACTTTACATGTTAGCAGAAGGTGAGGGCTACGGTGTGTTAACTCATTTTCGTGAAGTAAACGCAAAAATGTTCCGAGGAAAACGAAAACCAGTCAAGAGACTTCAGGATACATGTGTTCAGAGCATAGTAATGAACCTTCATCGTCACGCTCTCGCTTATCGCGAAATGTGCAAAGGAGGGGGACAAAAGAAATACAAGCTATAAAGCACTTCGTAAGTTGAATTATTTTAATTTTTATTTTTCTTAATATTACTGTTATATATATGTATATATTTCCTTTATAGGTTTTTCTTTCATAATGTTCAGAAAAAGTCGATGATATTCTGAAATTTCATTTTTAGTTGCTCTTCAGTAATCGGAAAACAGAATACTGAAAAGGCGCAAGAGTAATTGTCACACAAAGTAGAGCAGACAATTTAAAATTGATTACAACAGTAACATATCAAAGGACAATGTCTTAGGACTTATTTCTTGAATTTTCTTTTCAATTAGTGGATGAAATCATGATTTTGAATGCATGTGTTCGGCACGCCCAAGAAATGTTCCGAATTGGATAGCGAGAGTTAAAAGTTAAAGGATCGTAAAAGAGAGAGAAAACAACATTGACGTGCAGCAGGAATTTTTCAATTTCGGCACTAAACCCTTTTGTACTCGATAACTGTTTGGGGAAATCTGTATAAAATTCTTGAATCTGAAAAGCTACCATACAAAGAAATAAAGAAAATGATAGTAAATGTTAAACAAGGATTTAAAATCATCACGTTATTTCGTTGCAGGTATTTATAAACAAAAAATCACTTTGCATTTACACGGAAAATGAAATTTAAAAACTAACATGCCACATATTTATATTTTTGAATACGGAAAATGTTTTTCGTTTTTTCGCAAATTCCTTTAATGTTTGGATTGAAAAGTGGAAATTCGAAATCTTGCGCAGCGTTTTGTCTCTTTCAGAATTTTGCAGTAATTATATTTAATAGCCGTCCCATGGCTGAGTGGTTAGCGCGCTTGGCTACTGATCTTAGGGACCTGGGTTCGAGCCCTGGGTAAGACATGGATGTATGTGTTGTTTTCCTGCTGAGGTCCTGCCATCCTCTTAGACCTTCTTCTACTATGGCATATAAACTGACTGTCAGACCTCTGTGGCAAGCAGCTGCTTGAGGGGGTATTTATTTATTTTATATTTAATGTTTTTGGGCAATGGAAATTTTCTTTGAAGTTTATAACAATAATATTTAAATTGTCGTTTTTTTAAATATTGCAATGGAATGATATTCTGGAACCGTTACTTACACTACCTGGAACTCAGGAATTCCGCGAAGCACTATTTCGGAAAAAAGAAACATGTTGGGATAATGTCTGCATTTCTTTGTTGCAGTTCGTAATTAAATGCAATTGATGAACGAGGAAGTAAAAGTACAAATATAGACAGATATTCATTAATTGAATCATTATCTCCAAAAATATTTATTCTGCTACAGTTTGTCGATGGTAGAAGTTAAGGGTTTCTTTTGGGTTGTTTTACCTCTCAGCGGCACTTTTTTTGCACACCATGGGCTAAATGGCCAGGTCACAAGGACCCCAAAGGCTCAGAGAAGTTTGGGGGAGGGGACCCACTGGAACAGCTGTTGAGAGGCAGATGGTAGCCTCCGGTCAAGGCCATCCAATGTGTTCTTTAACGTGCATAGGTTATGGCCTCCCGCACACAGGGTCTCGGCTTAACGTCTCATCCGACGGACGGCGGTCTTTCCAAGCCCATCGGTGTCCCCTACTGACCGTGGGCAGCGCCCGCTACCGACTGAACCACCACCGCCCCAGTAGAGTTTAAGGAAACGCGTTGACGGCTACTCTGATGAATTTTAATATTGAAGTTTTTATAACTGCTGCTGATCTATCACCTTTACTTAAAATAGGAGAACTGGACTCTTTGTTAACATTTTTTGATAAATTTACTGGTTTTTATTTTCGTTATAGCAAAAGTAGAATTTCGTTATGTTAACGTTATTTCGAAATATTTTTAGTACAAATGAAAAATAATGAAATACGTTTTATCATTTTAACTTTATATAAATATGCAGTACCGTTGTTCACCGATTCGCACCACTTCAATCAATTCACTTGTTAAAACACAAATAAAAAATTTTGAAAAAAGGAAAATTATCAATAATAATAACAATTATTACAATAATAATAAATAAATACCCCCTCAAGCAGCTGCTTGCCACAGAGTTTGGACAGGAGTCAGTTAGTTTATATGCCAGAGTAGATGGCAGGCCCTCAGCAGAAAAACAGCACGAACAACTATGCCTTACCTGGGGAAATAATAGAATTGTTGCGGTTGCTTTTTCTGATATTGATTCTTAAAAATAATACTAAAATGAAAATTGCAATTAGGTTGGTTGGTTTAGTTCTGAGCGGCACTTTTTGCACAACATGTGCTAAATGGCCAGGTCACATGGACCCCGAAGGCTCAGAGAAAGTTGGGGGAGGGGACCCACTGGAACAGCTGTTAGGAGACAGATGGTAGCCTCCCGTCAAGGCCATCCAGCGTGTTCTTTAATGTCACAGGGTAGAGCTCTCCCTCAACCAGGCCTACGGCTTAGCGTTCCATATGACGGACGGGTGAGAAGGGGACACCGATGGGCTTTCCAAGCCCATCGGTGTCCCCTTCTGACCGTGGGCAGTGCGGGGATTTTGCGGAGATAAGTAAAGAATTTGAAAACATTACCAGTTTAACTTTACGCAGTCTCTTCTTAAAGGAAGGTACGCATCGTCACTGCTCTATTGAAACATGAGAATGACCAGAGTTAAAATTTCTGAAAAAAAAATATCGCCGACGGATGGATGAGAATTACCTCCTTTATTATTCTCAACATATGAAAAGGTGAGGTTGATAGTTAACGAATTTGCAAACATGCACAATGGAAATATTTCGGGTGGTGGTGGAAAACTTTATTGCAACCTAACGAAATAGCAAAATGACATTTGAATAAGGTTAATGAAATTTCAAAATATTTTTAACGATAAAACCTAACAAATGATAATAACGGAAAATTAGTTTTGTCATTTCGTTATTTTCACTGTTTTTGTATTGATTTATTTCAGAATTTTTTCCTTTTTAAGATCTACTTAGAAACTTGTATGAAATGGCCAGATGTACAATTTACTTTGATTATCAAAGCACGAAGACTTTGACTCTGCTCAATGACACATTCCAAAAGGATTTGCGAAACAGCTGTCTACTGGAGCTCAGAGCGGAAATCGAAGGTTTGGTGCGAGGTTCAAAAAGAAAGTTCTGACTATTGTCAAGGAGTTAATCGTCCCTTCCTCCAATTGTCTATCCTATACCCAAATTATCTCACATATATAAGTTCCTTTTCCAAATGTCTAAACCGATCACAGGGTATTGCAATATTGATGGGACTTTGGCCCGATTGTAATTGCTCTTTTCCTTCTTGCATGAATGGAGATCACCCTTTTTTCCTACTCCAGCTCTTACCTGGCTGAGACAGCTGTTTCGAAAAATATTTAGGAATGTGTCATTGAGCAAAGTCACTGAAAGTCTTCCTGCGTTGATAAGAAAAGTAAATTGCACATCTCTCTGTTTCATAACAGTTTTTAAATAAATCTTATAAAGGAAAAAATCTTTAATGAATGAAAAAAATCTGAAATGAATCAATACAAAAACAGCGAATGTAACGAACCTAATTTTTCCGTTATTTGTTACGTTTTATCCTTATAAATATTTTGAAATCCCGTTAACCTTTTTCATAACGTTATTCAAAAATCATTTCATTACGTTGCATTAACTATTTCAACACTGATCTGTTCATTACCGAGTTTTATGGAAGGTGGCACCACTGTCTGACTTCTTTTCCCAATTAGGGAAAGAAAAAATTGCTTCAAATTTCTATGAGTACCGAAAAAAAAATTCGTACTCATTGTGATGAGTGTTGCTACAACATTGATATTTATTTCAATATTCCACTTTGGATAAAAATGTAATTATTAATTCAGTAAAATATTATAATCTGTTGCTTCTCTTTTACTTTGACATCGGAACTATTTCAAACTTGAAATATTTCCTCTAAAAACTATTAAATTTATTTTAGTCCTATGAAAAAAACTTGATATCTGTGCTACCTTGGAAACTTTTTTAACGTAAATATTTTTTACTTTTCAGTTTTATTATGAACTAATAGAAACAAAGTTATGATAAAACAAAGTCAAATTTTGTTTATTATTATGCTAGTAAATTTCCTATTTTACCAGAACATTTGCATCTATAGAGTGAAAGAAAATTCTACTCTAACATCTAAAATCAATTTTTGTATATTTTATACTTTATGCTTTTAATTATGAGCATCTTTGTGTTTTTTTCCATGCGTTTCTAATTTGGCCCTATTATTTTTGTGACTTTTTGAACGCTATTTGCGTTTTTGGGTATTCATCATGTTTCTGAGAATTTTCGACTGAACATTCGGATGTTTCCTCTTTTTCGAACAGTTTCTGGCTTTTATTATGAGCCGAAACATGGATCTTACGTAAACAAGATAACAGAAAACTTCATGCCTAAATGTTTACTCATTTTAACACAAGTGGCCATTATGTAGTTTATTTTGCATATAAGAATGAGGTTAGGGGAAGAATCGGCAACCTCCTTTGAGCATTATTCTATGCAAAGAGAACACTGCTTTGATTTCGCCACGTTCTCCGTATGCATAAATATAAATGAGCGTATTGTTGTCTGATGGATTGTTTTACCTTTTGTCGGCACTTTTCTGCACACAATGGGCTAAATGGTAAGGTCATAAACACCCCAAAGGGTCAGAGAATGTTGGAGGAAGGGACCCACTGGCAATTGTTAGGAGACATATGGAAGCACTTGAAAGAGTTCCTTCGAAAAAATCTAATTATAGTCAATACGTTACAATTAAATTCAACACATTAACACTTCTATGTGCTTTGCGGTATTTTCGAATGCAGTTTCATCATCATCATCATCCTCAAGCAAGGGCTACGGAGGTCCAACCAGACCGCGCAGTTTAATTCTCCAAGCATATCTGTCCTGAGCTACATCTGCTGCATCTGGCCACTGCACACCAATTCTAATAAGGTCCTGTTTGACATTGTCTGCCCACCGCATCCTAGGTCTCCCCCTCCTTCTGAGGCCTCTAGGCACACTGTTCATAACCTTATTCGCCAATCTATAACTATCCATACGGGCAACATGGCCAAACCAGCGGAGTCTCTTTCTGCACAATATGCTGCTTAAAGGAGGTTGCAGACTCCTTTGCCTAACCTCATCATTAGTTACAAAGTTAAACCACCTAATACCCAAGATACTGCGTAAGCATCTAGAATCAAAAGCATCTAGTTTCCTGTTATCTTGCTTACACAGCGTCCAAGTTTCACTACCATAACTAACCCTAGGAAGAACCTTAAAAAGAATTTTAGTCTTAAGGTGTATACGCCTATTTCTCCACAATCTCCAAAGATTCTTAAAAGTCCCGGCAGCAATACCTATTCGTCTGTTAATCTCATGCCGCACATCACCAGTATCAGTTACGCAGCTCCCAAGGTAATTAAACTGTGACACCTGCTCAAGACTGCAACCATTCAGATTAACTGAATCACAGCCTGCATGACCAATTTTCATCACTTTAGTTTTCTCTCTGTTTATAACCAAACCTACTGTACTACCAGTCTCATCAACAGTTCGAATGAAAGAGTTCATCTCATCAACATCATTTGCCAAAAGGGCTAAATCATCAGCATAATCTAAATCAGAAATTTTCGTATCTCCAGCCAATTTAAGGCCAAAATCTTTCCCTTGAAGTGAATTTCGCATAACATAATCAACAACCAAACTAAAGAGAAAAGGAGACAAGATGCACCCTTGTCGAACACCAGAAGTAATGCTTAAACCAATTGCTACAAGACTTACCAACTCTCACACATTATTCAGTGTTATTATAGAGAGCTTTCATAATGTTAACTAACTTGTCTGGTATACCATATGATCTCACAATCAACCACAAATTATGACGATCAACAGAGTCGAAAGCCTTTTTGAAATCAACAAAGCTAGCAACCAAAGGTTTCTGAAACTCTAAACATTTCTCAAGAATCTGCCTAAGTGAAAATATCTGATCTACACATCCCCTACCACTTCTGAATCCACATTGCTCATCACGCAATTGCCTGTCAACCAGATTCTTAATTCTATTAAGCACAATCATGGAAAGAACTTTACCTGGAACGGAGAGTAGGCTGATACCCCTATAGTTATCACAAGAACTGCGATCACCTTTTTTGAAAATAGGGATAATAATAGCTCTGGTAAAATCTTTAGGAACCATGCCTTTATCATAAAAGTTATTCAAAATTTCAGTCATCCAAATGGTAACTGAAACATTCCCAGCTCTAAGCATTTCCGTAGTAATTTCATCAACCCCTGGGGATTTATGAAGTTTAAGTTTAGAAATAGCCAAACTAACTTCAGAATGTGTTATAGGGCCAACATTAAAGCCAACAATGCATCTATCATCATTGCAAACAATGGGAGTAGAACTAACCACATTGTTTAGAACATCACTGAAATGCTCAGCCCACCTAGCCATGACAGAATCCTCACCTTCTATAACCTTGCCTTGTTTATCCTTCAATCCCTGTATACCTGTTCGTTTTCTACCACACAAAACATTAACTATCTGGTACAGCTCTCTGCTGTTGTGCTGTCTAACTGCTTCCTCAGCTTTGTCAGCAAGGCCATCAAGCCAAAGATTCCTATCAGTAGCTAACTGACCCTTCACACGTTTATTAAGTTCTTTGTAATGCTTTCTATTAGGACTAGTAGGGTACTGATTAAGGACATTCCTGCAGTTCCTTCTTTCTGAAATAAGCTCAAGTGCCTTATCACTTAAATAATTCTGCCTCCTCTGCTCCTTTTTCCCTAAAAGAGTACTGTTAGTTTCCAAAAAAGCCTGTTTAAAATGGCCCCATTCTTCCTCAACTTCAGTATTAAGCAAACCATGACTGTCATAATGACTAAGTAACCTATCATGGTAAGCTTTAGCTATAACTGAGTTTTTCAGAGCTTCAGTATTAAAGGTAAATTTTTTAACCCTAGCACAACACTTTTTAAGTTTAAGTTGCAAGACACTTTTAACAAGGTAATGGTCAGATCCAATTTCAGCTCCCCTATATGCCCTGGTATTTCTAACAGAACTAGCCCATTTGCTGTTAATTAATATATAATCAATCATATTCTTATGCAGCCCATCAGGTGAAACCCATGTGTACTTATGTATATCGCGGTGTTTGTAATAAGTGTTAGTTATTCTGAATCCATTTAGTTTACTTACCTGTAGGAGACGTTGCCCATTGTCATTGCAGCTACCAATACCAAAAGGGCCTATTACTCCTCCCCAAAGGTCAGAGTCGGTACCAACTTTGGCATTGAAGTCACCAAGAACAAGGGTAATATCTCCTTGACAGAATTCAAAATATCCTGAAGTTGTCTGTAAAACCTATCCTTCTCATCCTCATCAGAATCCTCAGTGGGGGCATAACAGCAGATAACATTCAAGTCTTTAACGCTTGTCTGAAATTTTGCTGTAAGAAACCTTTCATTAATGCACTCATATCCTAGAAGAGCATCACTAGCATGTCTGCTGAGCAGCAGACCCACGCCTTGGTGATGCTTTCCATCCTCCCTCCCTGTAAAGAGAAATTTAAAGTTATTTTTAAGTATCTCACCTTTACCTGTCCATCTGGTCTCTTGCAAGCCTAGAATATCTAGGTTATAGCGCTGGAATTCCTGCATGAGGACATCAAGAGAATAATCTCTATGTAATGTCCTCACGTTCCACATTCCTGCAGAGAGAAAATGATTAGTAGGATTTTTAAAGAAATTAGGTTTATTGAGATTGGTAGGGCCAACAATATCAAACAGCCCCCTGATCGCAGGCATGGGGCAAAGACCTGTTCCTCCTCTGCTAAAGGCTGAAGTCACCGATGCTGGTAGGAACTTCAGGCACCACCTTTTCAAGTGGACTTTTTCAAGAACCATATGGCTTGCCTGAGACACATTACTCCAGTTTAGGCTTGACGATGCCCAACTAGCTAAGTAAGGTTCAGGTACATGCGATGGCCTCTGATTAGGATTATCCACCAGCTGATATAAGGTATCCCATGCCTCTGTTCACTTAGAGCTGGCAACCCAGTAGCAAACAGAAAACACAGCGGCAGACTCTCCCTCAACAGAGGCCCACCAGTGCAGCAAGTCCAGGATCCATAATCAAGCTCAAATCCATAAACAAATCCAGTCTAGTAGGTATAAATGGTCAGCACCAGGACCCTGTAAAGTTGACCACTCCTCAGCAGGGTTGAAAAAAAAGAAAAAAGTGGCCATAGATGACCAGATCAGTAGACCATACTAAACTGGCAGCCCTCCCCTTCCGTTCCCTTCCAAAAGAGGATATCTCTTTTGAAAGGTACTAACGGCCTGCACCACGAGAAGGCGGGGTCGGACATTAGGTGCTAGACCTGGCCGGTTCTGTGCATCATCACTGGGGATTGGTACACAGCTCTCCTTCCAGTTTACGCCTAGCTACCATTTACAAGCCAGTTTAGGGGGATTATTAATCAATTTGAATTTACAATAATCAATTTGCTCCGTTGCTTTCGAAACAAAGGCAAAAGCAGATATACACCTTTTGTTCTCTTTTACTGCACTAAAGGTGCGACTGACCCCGATTCTTGGCCAACTTTGATATTATCTACGCAAAAGTGCACTCGGTCAATATGGGACACCGATGGGCTTTGAAAGGCCGCCGTTCGTTGGATTGGATATTAAACCGTGGTCGTGGGCAGGAGAGACATACCATGTGCACGTTAAACAACACGATGGATGGCCTTGATGGGAAGTTGCCATCTGCCTCATAACAGTTGTCCAGTGGGCCACTCCCTCAACGTTACCTGAGCCTTTGGGATCTTGTGACCTTGCCATTTAGTCAAATGTGCGCAAAAAAGTGCTGCTCAGAGGTAAAACACCCCAATCCCTATTCCTAAGCTATTGTTTTATGTTGACTCACCCACAGTAATGTCGTATAGAGGTAGGTACTCACTGGTCAGCAACGGAGGCACTCAGACACCCATTAAAATATTCTCCCCTGCATTCTCTATGAGACAGCGCTCACTGGCAAGCAACGAAGGCATCGGCCCCGCAATATCGCCCACGGATTGAAGAGGGAGATTCCCAAACCCTGCCTGCTAATGCCTGCCTGCCTGCCTGCCAAACCCTGCCAGCCATGCCCAAACCTGCCTGCCTGCCAATGCTGAATTAAGCCCTTAATCACATTGCCACGGCCTTCGCCACCCTTCATGCTTTAAGGGTTTGACCACCGCTTTTGATGCACACGCAAAGCAAGCTGAATCGTAAAATTCCGTGGGAAAACCCTTGCAAGTGAGCGAGGTAGCAGAAGAGACGGCAATTCCTAGTGACAATGCGGTGCCTCCGTTGCTGACCAGTGAGGGCCTACCTTAGGTTTATTTTACTTCAAGTGATCACGTCTGAATGATCTGTCATTAAAAGAAACGGTCACACCTAAATTCTTTCAATAGATTAAAGTCAGATTATATACTGGCCAGCTGGAACGCCTGAGATCGTGTTCAGCATTTCCGTGAAAGGATTCCCGGCTTCCGACTGCATTATTGGAGCAAACCTAAGATTTCATTGTTTGTGAATGAATTCTGTTATTTAGGAAAATAAATATTTCTTTTTATAATAATATAAAATTATAGAAATAACATAGGTTTCAGGAATTTAATTTAATACCTGAAGGAAAAACTTTTCATTTTCAGCGAACACTCTTTAAGAGTTGGGCAAATATTTTATTTCGCGGATTAACTCAGTGGTTCTTAAAGTAAGGGTCGCGAGCACCTTGGACGGGAGTCGCAAAGCTCTGACAGTTTTAAATTCACTACTATTGGTAGCAATTTTTTTTTTTCAATACGTAGGTCGTATATTGTATGAAAAAGAGAAAAAGTCACAAAGTTTGATCTAAGATGCTAAGAGTTGCATAAATTTATTATAATTCTATGGGAGTCGCAGTATCAAAAATTTCGAGAACCTCTGCACTACATGCATACAAGGAGCAAAAATCTTACTTGCATGCAAAGTTATATTTGAAAGAAAAACGAACTACTTCTGAAAACTCGGAGCTATTGTGACATATTTTTATGGCTTTATAGTTTTTGTATTATAAAAGCTTCGCGGACCTTATTTTGCCTAGCTCCTGCTTTAAATATGTACCTGCATATTAATTGGGGGTAAAAGGATTTTAAGAACCTGAGTATACAAATATATCTTAATGCTCTTAAAAATATTTCTAGCTTTAATTTTGCTGCTTTTAACCTTTGATGTTTTTGGGACTGAAACAATTTGGAAAGCATTAAAAATGAACTGATAGGCGAGTGATCAGCTAGTCATAGATATCGAGTAAACCAGTAAGCATTTGGACAGTGGATTTCAATCTTCCTACTACAGCGACCACTTTTCACTCTTAGTATACCTCATGACCCAGAATAATCGTAATAAAAATTAAATTCTGTTTCTATATAATATAAGGAAACATATTTTATATAAAATTTATATTAAATTTCCACAACGTGATTACATTCATATTTTATGTAATAAACATAATAATATATTTAATTTTTCACTTTATGTTTTTTGTGTGTTTCAGTTACTTTAAAATATTTACTTACAGTTAATAAAATATTGCATTATGCTAATATTCGGAGAGAAAGAATGCTACCCATTTGAAGTCATTTCGCGACCCAACAACATTCAGTCGCCACCCATAGGTTGAAAACCACTGATTTAGGTGATGAAGGTACAGAAAAGGTAAATGACATAAGGTCGAGTTGGGTTGTTTTCGCTCTGAGCAGCACTTTTTTGCACATATTGGGCAAAATGGTGAGAGCATTAGGACCCCAAGAGCTCAGAGAAGGTTGGGAGAAGGGGGCCCACTGGACAGTATTAGGAGCCAGATGGTATAGTCCCATCAAATCCATCTAACATGTTCTTTAACGAACCTAGCGTATATTAAACTACAACATCTCCTGCACAAGGTGCCACGGCTTAACGTCCCATCCGGCGGATGCAGACTTTCCGGGCCCATCGTTATCCTCTACCTGCCTCTACTCAACGAGGGCAGAGGGGCGGAGGGGAGGGGGAGGTATGTGGTGATAGATCTGAATGCTGGCCAAGGTGGGACTCGAACCTAGGAACTGCAGATTACGAGATTGACATGATACCCTACCCGAAGTGGCCTACTTCAGGGTTCTCAAACTGTGGGTGTCGAGAAACTTGAAAGGGGGTCACAACGTTGTTATATTTTTTATATGTGCTGGCATTTTCAGTGAAGATGTTTTTGCAAATATATAGGACCTATATAGTAACGAAAAGGGAAACGGCAGCATAATTTTATCTACGATTCTTGGGTGTTTCATTAATTTATTAAAATTCTAGGTGGTCGCAGTGTCAAAAGATTTGACAACCACTGATATAAAATCAGGGTAAGGGCAATATTTTTAATATAGTACGTTTTTCTGCTGAGGTCCTGCCATCTTCGCAGACCTTCTACTATGGCATATAAAATGACAGGCTTCTGTCAGACCTCTATGGCAAGTATCTGCTTGTGGGGGTATTTATTTTTTATTATATATTATGTTTGGTGATAAACGGAGAGAAAAATAAAGTGATGAAATTTGGTAGGCAGATAGTGTTTCAGTCGCTCTGAATGGTTGCGCCCTTGAGCAAGTGTCTCATTTTAATTATTTTGGGAGCTATGTAACAGATATTGGTGATGTGCGGCATGATATTAACAGATGAATAGAGATTGCTGCTGGGACTTTAGGAATCTATGGAGATTGTGGAGAAATAGGCGTATACACCTAAAGACTAAAATTAGACTGTTAAATACCTTGGTTCTTTCTAGAGTTAGTTATGGTAGTGAAACTTGATAACAGGTCTTTGTAAACAAGATAACAGGAAAAGAGATGCTTACGAAGTATCTGGGCATTAGGTGGCAAGTAATGGCAAGGTTAGGCAAAGGAGTCGGCAACCTCCTTTAAGCAGCGTATTGTGCAGAGAGAGACTCCGTTGGTTTGACCATGTTGCTCGTATGCATAGCTAAGATTAGCGAATAGGGTTTTGGATTGGATTGGATTGTTTTACCTCTGAGCGGCACTTTTTTGCACACCATGGGCTAAATGGCCAGGTCACATGGACCCCGAAGGCTCAGAGAAGGTTGGGGGAGGGGACCCACTGGAACAGCTGTTGGGAGACAGATGGTAGCCTCCCGTCAAGGCCATCCAGCGTGTTCTTTAACGTGCACAGGGTATGGCTCTCCCGCACACGGGGCCACGGCTTAACGTCCCATCCGACGGACGACGGCCTTTTCAAGCCCATCGGTGTCCCCTACTGACCGTGGGCAGGGCGGGAAATTTTGCGGAGATAAATCTCAACGCTGACCCAGCTGGGACTCGAACCTGGGAACTACAGATTACGAGCCTGGCGCGCTACCGACTGAGCCACCCCCGCCCCAGCGAATAGGGTTATGAACAGTGTGCCTAAATGCTCAGAAAGACGGGGCGATCTAGGGAGATGCCTATCCCTTATTTAACCAGACTCCACACTCTCCATAGATTCCTATGAGATAGGATGTGGTGGGCAGACAATGTCAAAGAGGACCATGTTACAATTGATCTACAGCGGTCAGGATGCAGCAGGTGAGAACAGATTTGTTTGGAGAACTAACTTGTAACTTGCACAGTCTGGTTGGAACTGAACAGGCCATGCCTGCTTGAGTATGATGTTGAATAAAATAGAGGACATACCAAATAATTAGAGGATTTTTTTGCTGTCGTCAATGAAAACAAAAATTACACATTCGAATAGCTCGAAAAATAAACATTTAATGGAATAACACATACCAAATAATTAGAGGATTTTTTTGCTGTCGTCAATGAAAACAAAAATTACACATTCGAATAGCTCGAAAAATAAACATTTAATGGAATAACACATAAAAAAATTCATCTTTAAATCAAGTCATTTTGAAATCGCTACCACGAATTTCAGCAATGTTATTTAAAAGAATCTTTACTTTTCCAAAGGTTTCGGGAAAACGGATGAAAATAGATATTATTAATATTGGGCAAATTTCTAAATGTACAATTATCTAAGTAAACTGTTTCGTACTGCAGTTATCATTTGCATTTTTGATTAGTTTTTAAACTACTGAATTTAACTGGGTCAGTATCGGGCCAAGTTAGTAATTTGATTTTTTGCTGGTTCGAGTGCAATTGAGGTTTATTTCCGTCAAACTCGCTCCCACCGCCATCTTTCCCTCGGTGGAAAAGGAAACACAGAAGATGAGGTTGGAAAAGCAGGAAATTATCATTTTTTTCCATGCCTGTCCCTTTATTAAACCAGATGCCATTTGCCCCGTTTTTTTTTTTGCAATTCGATTTGGAAATAAAATGCAGATTTATTTTCAACAAGGGGATGAAAATTAGCAAAAATCGATTTTTTTTTATAAGAATAACTCAAAAAGTTCTGTTATTTGATTTGAAAAATACAGTCACCCTATTACAAGAGAGAAGTGGTTGAAAAGTCTCCAACCCTGGAGTTTTTTAGACCAGGTATGGTTTTGTATTTTTACCTCACAAAAAATATAAATCTTTCATCCTTTTTGGTTCTAAGTCCATACGAATTCCTGACAAATTTTAATACATTGAATTTTATGGATTTTTTTTTAATGTTTGCTTTTTATATTTCAGATCGAGTATATACTGAAGACATGTTTGACACTTTAAGGGATAGAAGTCTTGTGCCAGATAATGTGTGTCCTACGGCTGAGAACAATTCCATTCGTTTCGATTTTAAAAGGGATGGAACAAAATTACCAGAAGAGGATTATTTAGCATTTCTCCTCATCCCATATACAAAGACTCTAGATCTAAGCGATTATTTTGGAGAAAGATCAATCACATTAACCAGGGGAGTAATCCGCACGATAGAAAGCAGTGCACAGGTAAGAAGCAAATACAGTTTTAAAAAATAATTCAGTTTGCTGCTTTGTTTTCATTTCTTCTTTAAATTCATGGATATTATTCATTGGCACTCGGAAGGTTATTCAGATATCAGTCGATGATAGGTGATACGTGGATCAGAGGTTTAAATGTAGAATTAATAGAAGACAATAATGAGATCCACAAAAGTGTGTATTACTTGTTATCAACCTTCCCCTAAAAAGATGCTGTTTAAGCGCCTGTGGGCAACTTATTTTTTTCTTGATTTTTATCTCTTTTTTTTAAAAAGAAAAGATAATGTCAATAGTAAAGTATCACAGGAGACATCCTGTAAACATGAGATTCGTAAAAAGTTAGTTATGCAAGGAGTGGAATTCGAACCCAGGTATGCCGATAAAAGGCTAGATGTTTTAACTATTACGTTATGAATAGTGAAACTTTCCTTCAAATAATGGAACATATATGATTTTCCCGAATATTATTTGATTCGCTCATGGCGCCATCTATGTCGGAAAAAGGATAATAAAGTTGGCTCATAGTGGTTAGCAGAGCAGGCATGTTACTCGGGAGACGTTAGTTCGAATCCCACTCATTGGAAAATAAAATTTCTTTTAACTAACACTTTCACAAGATGATGTTTTCGCTTTTCCCGCCTGTAGATATCCAACTTAATTGTTCGTAGAGAAAAATTCCTTTTCAGTTCGAAGGATCGCACACGATAAGCAGAATAACGGATTAACATAGCCGACACCTGCGTGCAATACCGCCCTTCAGCTGGCTATACACGATCGGTCTAGGAGCCATGATTGATAGCTGTCGCGCCAAGTGCCGCAAGTGCGCCCTGAACTTGCCCATACATGATAGGATTTTAGCCATCGGTCCAAGGCACAGACATAAGTTTACTGTCAACTTTCTTTTGAGCAATAGTTCAGTTTTTGCATGCATTCCTATGAGTTTTGCTTATATTTCTTCGCTACATTCGTGAAATTGATGTCATGTCTTTATTCAGTAAGATAAAAGCGGCTACTTTAATAACTGCTTTGCAAAATGAAGAACCAAAGCGGAAAAAAAAAGTGTAGATTTTTTTTACCTGACTTTGTTAAGAGAGTTAAAAGAGAATTTCCGTAGATGATTATAAGAGATACTCCACAGGACGCACAGTAACGGGTTAACATAGCCAAGACCTGTGTGCAGTACCACCCTTAAGCTGGCCATACACGACAGGTCTTGGAGCTAGTCGGGCCCGAGCAGAGCCCTTGACTGACATGACAGCTGTCGCGCCAAGGGCGCCCTGAACTTGCCAATACACGGTCGGCTTTCAGCCATCGTTCCAAGGTTGGGTTGTTTTACCTCTGAGTGGCACTTTTTTGCACACCATGGGCTAAATGGCCAGGTCACATGGACCCCGAAGGCTCGGGGAGGGGACCCACTGGAACTGCTGTTGGGAGACAGATGGTAGCCTCCCGTCAAGGCCATTCAGCGTGTTCTTTAACGTGCACAGGGTATGGCTCTCCTGCACACGGGGCCACGGCTTAAAGTCCCATCCGACGGACGGCGGCCTTTCCAAGCCCATCGGTGTCCCCTACTGACCGCGGGCAGGGCGGGGAATTTTGCGGAGAAAAATCTCAACGCTGACCCAGCTGGGATTCGAATCTGAGAACTACAGATTACGAGCCTGGCGCGCTACAAACTGAGCCATCCCCGTCCCATCGTTCCAAGGCACAAATCCAAAGTCCACTGTCGACTTTCTTTTGAGCAATAGTTGCTTATATTTTTTCGCTGCATTCGTAAAATTGATGGCATGTCCTCATTCTGTAAGATAAAAGCGGTTGCTTTAGTATTTGTTCTACAAAATGAAGAACCAAAGCGGAAAAAAAATAATTGTAGGGTTTTTTTACATGACTGTTAACAGAGCTAAAAGAGAATTTCCGTAGATTAGGCCTTCTCAACGTGGGGTACGCGGTAAAAATTTTTCAGGTACGTCATGAGAGCTCAAAAGTCGTTAGATCTAGTAAAAAGTCAGCGTTTTATTTTATTCCCATTTTTATACTACTATAACTATAGTTTTTTTAGCCGTCCCGTGGCCGAGTGGTTAGCGCGCTTAGCTACAGAACTACGGGACCTGGGTTCAACCCGCAAAAATTCCCCGCCCTGCCCACGGTCAGTAGGGGACACCAATGGGCTTGGAAAGGCCGCCGTCCGTCGGATGGGACGTTAAGCCGTGGCCCCGTGTGCGGGAGAGCCATACCCTGTGCACGTTAAAGAACACGCTGGATGGCCTTGACGGAAGGCTACCATCTGTCTCCCAACAGCTGTTCCAGTGGGTCCCCTCCCCCAACCTTCTCTGAGCCTTCGGGGTCCATGTGACCTGCCCATTTAGCCCATGGTGTGCAAAAAAAGTGCAGCTCAGAGGTAAAACAACCCAAACCAACCTAACAAAATTTGACTGCTCGAACAGTAACTAGCTCCATAACCATTCTGCCAGTTAAGGGATTTAATCTGTATATTCTGATTTTCACTGAACTAAAGGTTAGTTTGTGAATACCACCGTTAAAAACCTTTAATCTAGATTAAACCAAAATATTTGGGCAGCGTTGCTTGGTTCGTTGGTGATATCAGCCCGATCTCTTATAACTAGTGGCTGCGTTTCTACACAAACCCTAAGGATTTTCAAAAGTGGAGGTTGTTGGGAATAGCTATTAAATTTGAAAATTTTCGTGGGATAACGTATTAATTTTTAATTTGTCAGAATATAATTTGCTGTGTTTATTAATGTCTACTGAAATATTTCGGCACCTTGCGAGTTAGAAATAGTACGGTATAACGGGATGGGTTGGGTTGTTTTACCTCTGAGCTGCACTTTTTTTGCACACCATGGGCTAAATGGCCAGGTCACATGGACCCCGAAGGCTCAGAGAAGGTTGGGGGAGGGGACCCACTGGAACAGCTGTTGGGAGACAGATGGTAGCCTCCCGTCAAGGCCATCCAGAGTGTTCTTTAACGTGCACAGGGTATGTCTCTCCCGCACACGGGGCCACGGTTTAACGTCCCATCCGACGGACGGCGGCCTTTTCAAGCCCATCGGTGTTCCCTACTGACCGTGGGCAGGGCGGAGAATTTTGCGGAGATAAATCTCAACGCTGACCCAGCTGGGACTCCAACCTGGGAACTGCAGATTACGAGCCACCCCCGCCCCAATATATAACGGGATGAAAAGCATTTTATCGGATCAAGATATTTGATCATTAAAATATCAGAGAAAGATGCAAATATAAATTTATGATGTCATAAAAAATGGGTGCAAATGATTAATATAAAGGGTACGTGGAAAAAGGAGGTTCGATTTGGATACAAAATATATGATCCAATATGGGAAGGGTTCCTTTAGAAGTAATACAGATGTGGAAACGCAAATTCATGGCCTCAAAAAGATCGTATGCAGAATGGGATTTAAGTAGCGAACACCTATAAGCAGGGGGTGGAGGTGGTTCTTAATCCGTAGTTATCATTTTCGCGTTCCCACTCGTCCCCGAAACTTTCGCCCCCAGCCCCGCACATTGTGTCAGTAGAGGATACCAATGGGTTTAGAAAGCATGTTCCATGGGACGATAGCGCTCTGGCTCGTAATCTCAGTTTCCTGGTTCGAGCACCAGCTGGGCCAGCGTTGAGATTGATCTCCGCAAAACTTCCTGACCTGTCCACGGTTAGCAGGGGACACCGATGGGCTTGGAAAGCCCGCCGTCCGTCGGATGGAAGGTTAAGCAGTAGCTCCGTTTAGGGCAGAGGTATACCCTGAGCACGTTGGGCTGTTTTGCCACTGAGCGGCACATTTTTTTGCACAGAATGGGCTAAATGATCAAGTCACAAGGACCCCGAAACCTCACAAAAGGTTGGGGGAGAGGACCCACTGGACAGCTGTTGGAATAGAAATTGTATTCGCCTGTCAAGGCCATCGAACGTGTTTTTAAAGTGCACAGGTTATGACTCTCCTGGGCACGGAGCCTCGGCTTAACATCTCATCCGACGAAGGCAGCGTTTCCAAGCTCACAAGTGTCCCCTATTGACCGTGGACTTTGTGAGGAGTTTTCAGAAAAAATCTCAACTCTAGCCTGGCTAGGACTCGAAACTGGTAACTGCAGATTACGACCATGGCGCTCTAGCGACTGAGGCACCTCGCCCCACTCTGTGCATGTTGAAGAATATTCTCGGTGGCTTTGCCAAAAGCTGTGATTTGTCTTCTAACTGCTGTCCATTCGATCCCCTCTTCACATTTTTTCTGAGCCCTTAGGATTTTTTTGAAGTTACCATTTCACTCACTGTATGCGAAAGAGTGCCGCTCAAGGATAAGGGGCGGGGGTGGCTCAGTCGGTAGCGCACCAGGCTCGTAATCTGTAGTTCCCAGGTTCGAGTCCCAGCTGGGTCAGCGTTGAGATTTATCTCCGCAAAATTCCCCGCCCTGCCCACGGTCAGTAGGGGACACCGATGGGCGTGGAAAGGCCGCCGTCCGTCGGATGGGACGTTGAGCCATGGCCCCGTGTGCGGGAGAGCCACACCCTGTGCACGTTAAAGAACACGCTGGATGGCCTTGACGGGAGGCTACCATCTGTCTCCCAACAGCTGTTCCAGTGGGTCCCCTCCCCCAACCTTCTCTGAGTCTTCGGGGTCCATGTGACCTGGCCATTTAGCCCATGGTGTGCAAAAAGTGCCGCTCAGAAGTAAAACAACCCAACCCACTATCTGTCGGAATTATTACTGCTCTTACTTTTCCTAACTGCTAAAGTTTAAAGTATATATACGATTGAATATCGTTTAGATTTTCTTTTAAATATTATTAATGAATCTGTGTTTGATTTCCATTTTCACTAATTTTTTGTTTTCCAGAATTTATCTGACGTGAATATTAACAATTGTGCAACTGAGGAAGATTTAAATTTACTCCTTAAAGTCATTCCTAATGTGGAAAGTCTCTGTCTTGCGTCTAGCCATTGTTCTGATAATCATATGTCTATAATATCTACGCACTGCCCTAATTTGAAGCAATTGGATGTATCCAACACCGCTATAACGGATAAAGGTCTGGAATACCTATGTGCTAATAATTCACGAAGCATTGAAAATATGTGTAAAATATCCGATTTGAAACTGACATATACGCGTACTACTTTCAAAGGGCTAGAGAAAATAGTAGAATCCCTTTTCCTTTTGGAGAATGTGGATTACTCCAACTTTAAGAACCTTCCTAAAAGAACGTGTGAAATGTTTTAGAAGAATGTAGGAGGCTGTAATATAATCTTGCCAGATACTTCAACAAAAATGCTTTCTGGAGGTTTGTCGAGAATTATGTTCAATATTAACAAACAAAGTGTTATGGAAAACGATTCCTCGAATATCTGAAAATTTAATCTAAAAAAATTATCATTTGCATTTTATGATGCAGAGGAAGAGATTTTGAACTGTGTTTCTATTTGTTCTCCTGAAATCAGATCAGTGGTAATCGACTCTACAGTACCAAAAGAGAGCATATTATCATGCACTGCATTTTCTCATCTTACAGAAATAGAACTGAACTTCAAGGGACGTGTTCCCTCATCAGAATTGTCAGAATTTTTTTAAGAGGAAATAAACTGCAAGTTGTCTGTCTTCAAGGCATTTCTGCTGTCTATGATGGCTTTACATACATCTCAGATTATCTGGACTTGTTACACTGGTTGGAGCTTTGCCCTAAATTGAAAAAAATACATTTGAAAAGTATAGTTCTTGAACAATTTCAGCTGATTGAAAATCCTCCGGCATTATCTGGTAATTCGATGTCACTAAAGCGGATTTCAGATTCACTTACACACATATATCTGGAAGTGGATTTACTAATTCTTCAATATTATTTCTATCGTTGGCAATTCATGTAACGGATTTAAGCATTTCTCGATGCAATGGAATGAAACAAATAATAAAAGAGGCCGGAAAAAGTCACGGTTTCAAATTTTTGCAAAACTTGAATATTTAAGATTCTTGTAGAACTTGGTAAAGCAAAAGGACATTAAGCCAAAGAAAAATGGTTAGTGTAGCAACTAACCATTATTGGATAGATTTGGATAGAGAATCTCTTTTCCAAAGTTTGTTTGATATGCTAAATTTGAAAACTGTAAAATTTATTGTGAACAAACGTATTCAAAATTTGTGTGTCCTAAAACGAAGACTTCTGTAAATATGAGAAATGTAGCTTATGTATCATAATTAGCAGCCTCCATATTTAGATCACCTTTAAATGTTTCATTGTATATATTAATCTAAATTTCCATGTACCCCATCGTGTTTTGCGCATGATGCTGACTTGTACCTTAATTATGAATTGTGTAAATTGAATTTTGAGTATAGAATAACTGTATGTAACAAAGTTTTCATTTGCAACTTTATTTGCTGTTAAAATAAATGTAATTCTCATGTAAGCAAAGCTGTAATATCCGATATTTTAAATTTTTTTTCAAAGCCAAGAGGGAATGATGAACTAAATGATATTTTTCGGACTTTTTGGAAATTTACCTGTAAGTCTTGCTTTCCTTGAAATAAATGAAACATTTTTTAAAACGTTACATTCGTATTTTTCAACTGAGGGGATGCAATAGAGTAAAAATAAAAACAAAAAATATTTTTACTCGAAAATTCTTTTTTACCAGTATTCTAATTTCGTTTCTATTTTTGTTTTCCTAATTATGGTGAACCCTTGAAGAAACATATATATCGTATTCAATAGAACTTTACTTGGGAGTTAGTGTTGTTGAATTCCTAAATTTATATCAGTATGACAAACTACATAGAAGCGTGTTTCAATGAACACATTTGGTGTACCTCCTCTAATCGACAGATGGCGTTAGGAGTAACACTGCTTTGCAGAAACTTGTTCTTGGAATTCAATTGGGCTGAAATTGCTCAGTAAAAGGTGGGTTGGGTTGTTTTACCTCTGAGCGGCACTTTTTTGCACACCATGGGCTAAATGGCCAGGTCACATGGACCCCGAAGGCTCAGAGACGGTTGGGGGAGGGGACCCACTGGAACAGCTGTTGGGAGACAGATGGTAGCCTCCTGTCAAGGCCATCCAGTGTGTTCTTTAACGTGCACAGGGTATGGATCTCCCGCACACAGAGCCACGGCTTAACGTCCCATCCGACGGACGGCGGCCTTTCCAAGCCCATCGGTGTCCCCTACTGACCGTGGGCAAGGCGGGGAATTTTGCGGAGAAAAATCTCAACGCTGACCCAGCTGGGACTCGAACCTGGGAACTACAGATTACGCGCCTGGCACGCTACCGACTGAGCCCCCCCCCCGCCCCCCAGTAAAAAGTGTACTTGACACATTTCGAAATTAAGCACCGGCCAAGCCACATAAATTTGTGAATTACAATGAAAATAGCAGACCTCCTCGGTGGCTGAGTGGTATCACGTTGGCTCGCGATGACACTGCGACTACCGAGGACCAGATTCGATTCCCGGTATAGTTGCGATGGTCATTTGTTGCGATTGTCCCTCAATATCAAAAGTTGCAATTATTGACCTGTCATAAAATTCTATGTTCTCGCATTGGGACATAAAGCAGATAAATTAACAATAAGTCACAGCATCCATATTGAAATATATATATATGTATAGTAGAGGGAAAAGTGCACATTTAGTTTTCTGGGCATGTCTAACCAGGGAGTCCAAAAAACACGAGTCAAGGTCAGCCCAGGATCGTTATATATACATTTTTTTCGTTTTATAATAATAACTGTCTGTGTGGATATCAAGATGAATTACCCAAACTGCAAGTCGTGAGAAATGCAAATAAAGTGAAGGGGAAAAAAAGACACGAAATTGGTGTTAGTTTGCTTTCTTAATCCGATTTTAATCAGCACGATTAAATTAATTTCGTAAAAAGACTATATTATATTTTGTAGAATATGCTTCTAAATCACAGGATTTTTGCATTATTATTTTTATTCCAATCAGGGGTGGGGGGGAGACAAAAACCAAATGTAAATGCAGTTTTGTATATTATTTCAAATGTTCAAATTGCTTGATGCCCTCAGATCATTTGGGAAACTAAAAAGAAATATTAAGAACAAAAAAAAACATACAAACTTGTGCGCAGAAATTGATAATTATTTTATGAATAAATAAAGTGGCAAAATGTTGCACAGACGAAGATAAAAAAATAACATGAAACATGAGAAAAACGATAGTAAAAGAAAAATAATTTAAGGACAAAAGCAATAATTAGGTGAAAATTATTTAGATAAAATTGTCAAAAATAATATTAAATCTAACTTCGAAGCGCTACAATTTCTAAAATACGAATTTAATGGAAAATGTTACTCAATATGAATTAAAGATCATAATCTAATCTGCTTAATTCCCGACGTTCAACAATATTCTTTCAGTATTTAAAGATTTATGGTAGCTGGAATACTTAGCAATGAATGGTCTTCTTTTATAAAATGATGATAACAGATTAATATGGAAATAATCATTATGGAAACTTCAAAAATGGATATTTTTTATTAAATGGTCGAAAAAACACATTATTGAAATTTTAATTAAATTCTGAGTTAAATTCTAATGACGCATCACTATTCCGAAATATTTTAGGTTCCACTGCTCTTTAAATACTGAACAAATTCTTTTGAAAATGGCGGTTCTAAATGGGTTGGGTTGTATTTATCTCTGAGCGGCACTTTTTTTGCACACCATGGACTAAATGGCCACGTCACATGGACCCCGAAGGCTCAGAGAAGGTTGGGGGAGGGGACCCACTGGAACAGCTGTCGGGAGACAGATGGTAGCCTCCCGTCAAGGCCATCCATCGTGTTCTTTAACGTGCACAGGGTATGTCTCTCCCGCACACGGGGCCACGGCTTAACGTCCCATCCGACGGACGGCGGCCTTTCCAAGCCCATCGGTGTCCCCTACTGACCGTGGGCAGGGCGGGGAATTTTGCGAAGATAAATCTCAACGCTGACCCAGCTTGGACTATTTTTTTTAGAAATTAGTGATCTGGCAATCTTCGTATCACGTGACACGAAGGTTACTAGATCACTAATTTCTAAAAAAATCGTTGCCAGATATTTTTTCTGAATTTTGTAATCAATCATAGTGTTCGGATACTTTTTTGAGCGACTGTACAATAATGAGAAGTATGGCCTACCTGAAAGGGGCGGGGGTGGCTCAGTCGGTAGCGCTCCAGGCTCGTAATCTGTAGTTCCCAGGTACGAGTCCCAGTTGGGTCAGCGTTGAGATTTATCTCCGCAAAAATTCCCCGCCCTGCCCACGGTCAGTAGGGGACACCGATGGGCTTGGAAAGGCCGCTGTCCGTCTGATGGGACGTTAAGTCGTGGCCCCGTGTGCGGGAGAGCCATACCCTGTGCACGTTAAAGAACACGCTGGGTGGCCTTGACGGGAGGCTACCATCTGTCTCCCAACAGCTGTTCCAGTGGGTCCCCTCCCCAACCTTCTCTGAGCCTTCGGGATCCACGTGACCTGGCCATTTAGCCCATGGTGTGCAAAAAAAAGTGCCGCTCAGAGGTAAAATAACCCAACAACCTACCTGAAGCACGATAGAAGCGGCCAAACGTCGCCGTAACTAATCAAAAAGTGGAAAAATCATTTTCAATGGTAGGGGATTGAAAGGTGAACATCCAATCACATCCGAAACGTGTTCGAAAGGTGACAGGGGGAAGTTCAACGGAAAGATGCATATCCACGTCACATAGGCTCTGTCAAAAACTTATTTTTTCATAATTAATCAATGTCATCTGCAGAAAGTGTAGCTAAAGTAATAGGGTTGGGTTGTTTTACCTCTGAGCGGCACTTTTTTGCACACCATGGGCTAAATGGCCAGGTCACATGGACCCCGAAGGCTCAGAGAAGGTTGGGGGAGGGGACCCACTGGAACAGCTGTTGGGAGACAGATGGTAGCCTCCCGTCAAGGCCATCCAGTGTGTTCTTTAACGTGCACAGGGTATGGCTCTCCCGCACACGGGGCCACGGCTTAACGTCCCATCCGACGGACGGCGGCCTTTCCAAGCCCATCGGTGTCCCCTACTGACCGTGGGCAGGGCGGGGAATTTTGCGGAGATAAATCTCAACGCTGACCCAGCTGGGACTCGAACCTGGGAACTACAGATTACGAGCCTGGCGCGCTACCGACTGAGCCACCCCCGCCCCCTTAAAGTAATAGGAGTAGAATTATTTCTTTTAATCAAAATAATGATAGCCGGTCACAAAACTGCTCAAGAGAGGTTTCTGCACATGCAGAGATTGAAATAAATATGAAAAGCAGCAGAAATCTGCAAATTTACATCCCAATTCTACAAGGGATTATTAACAATAAATCTCTATCCAGTGGATATCCTTCCCCCAACTTTATCTCAGTCTTCGGTGTCCTTGCGATCAGGCCATTTAGTCCATTGTGTGAAAAAAAGTGACCTTCAGAGGTAAAATATTCCAACGTTAAGGAACACGCAGGATAGCCTTGACGGGAGGCTACCATATGTCGCCTAAAAGCTATCCAGTGGATATCCTTTTCCCAACTTTCTCTTTAGCAGTCATTTTTTTAATATCGATACACTTTATTTTATGAAGAACCTTTCTTGCGCTATATAGGCAGAAAATCCAGAATATCCAAAAATGTCCATTGGCCATAAATTTTGGAATATCATCATCCTCCTCAAGCAACCATGGGCTACGGAGGTCCAACCAGACCGTGCAATTTAGATCTCCAAGCAAGTCTATCCTGAGCTACATCTACTGCATCTGGCCACTGTACACCAATTCTAACAAGGTCCTGTTTGACATTGTCTGCCCACCGCATCCTAGGTCTCCCCTTCTTTCTGAGGCCTTTAGGCACACTGTTCATAACCCTATTCGCCAATCTATAATTATCCATACGGGCAACATGGCCAAACCAACGGAGTCTCTCTCTGCACAATATGCTACTTAAAGGAGGTTGCAAACTCCTTTGCCTAATCTCATCATTAGTTGCAAAGTTAAACCACCTAATGCCCAAGACACTGCGTAAGCATCTGGAATCAAAAGCATCAAGTTTCCTGTTATCTTGTTTACAAAGTGTCCAAGTTTCACTGCCATAACTAACCCTAGAAAGAACCAAACTATTATACAGTCTAATTTTAGTCTTTCGGTGTATACGCCTATTTCTCCACACTCTCCATAGATTCTTAAAAGTCCCGGCAGCAATCCCTATTCGTCTGTTAATCTCATGCCGCACATCACCAGTATTAGTTATGTAGCACCCAAGGTAATTAAACTGTGACACCTGCTCAAGGGTGCAACCATTCAGATTAACTGAATCACAGCCTGCATGACCAATTTTCATCACTTTAGTTTTCTCTCTGTTTATAACCAAACCTACTCTACTACCAGTCTCATCAACAGCTAGAATGAAAGAGTTCATCTCATCAACATCATTTGCCAAAAGGGCTAAATCATCAGCATAATCTAAATCAGAAATTTTCTTATCTCCAGTCCATTTAAGGCCAAAATCTTTCCCTTGAAGTGAATTTCGCATAACATAATCAATAACCAAGCTAAAGAGAAAAGGAGACAAAATGCACCCTTGTCGAACACCAGAAGTAATGCTAAACCAATTGCTACAAGCCTTACCAACTCTCACACACGACTCAGTGTTATTATAGAGAGCTTTCATAATGTTAACTAACTTGTCTGGTATACCATATGATTTCACAATCAACCACAAATTATGACGATCAACAGAGTCGAAAGCCTTTTTGAAATCAACAAAGCTAGCAACCAAAGGTTTCTGAAACTCTAAACATTTCTCAAGAATCTGCCTAAGTGAAAATATCTGATCCACACATCCCCTACCACTTCTGAATCCACATTGCTCATCACGCAATTGACTGTCAACCAGATTCTTAAATAGTTATCACAAGAACTGCGATCACCTTTTTTGAAAATAGGGATAACAATAGATCTGGTAAAATCCTTAGGAACCATGCCTTTATCATAAAAGATATTCAGAATTTCAGTCATCGAAGTGGTAACCGAAACATTCCCAGCTCTAAGCATTTCTGTAGTAATTTCATCTACCCCTGGGGATTTATGAAGTTTAGAAACAGCCAAAATAACTTCAGATTGTGTTATAGGGCCAACATTAAAGCCACCAATGCATCTATCATCATTGCAAACAATGGGAATAGAACTAACTGCATTGTTTAGAATATCACTGAAATGCTCAGCCCACCTAGCCATGACAGAATCCTCATTTTCTATAACCTTACCTTGTTTATCCTTCAATCCCTGTATACCTGTCCGTTTTCTACCACACAAAACATTAACTATCTGGTACCGCTCTCTGCGTTGTGCTGTCTAACTGCATCCTCGGCTTTGTCAGCCAAACCATCAAGCCAAAGATTCTTATCAGCAGCTAACTGATCTTTTACACGTTTATTAAGTTCTCTGTAATATTTTCCATTAGGACTAGTAGGGTATTGATTAAGGACATTCCTGCAGTTCTTTCTTTCCGAAATCAGCTCAAGTGCCTTATCACTCAGATAATTCTGCCTCTTTGCACCTTTTTTCCTAAAAGAGTACTGTTAGTGTCCAAAAAAGCCTGTTTAAAATGATCCCATTTTTCCTCAACTTCAGTAGTAAGCATACCATGACTGTCATAATGACTAAGTAACCTATCGTGGTAAGCTTTGGCTATAACTGGGTCTTTCAGAGCTTCAGTATTAAAAGCAAATTTTTTAACCCTAACACAACACTTTTTAAGTTTAAGTTGCAAGACACTTTTAACTAGGAAATGGTCAGATCCAATTTCAGCTCCCCTATATGGCCTGGTATTTCTAACAGAACTAGCCATTTGCTGTTAATTAATATATAATCAATCATATTCTTATGCAGCCCATCGGGTGAAACCCATGTGTACTTATATATGTCGCGGTGTTTGTAGTAAGTGTTAGTTATTCTGAATCCATTGAGTTTACTTACCTGCAGGAGACGCTGCCCATTGCCATTGCAGATACCAATACCAAAAGAGCCTATTACTCCTCCCCAAAGGTCAGAGTTAGTACCAACTTTGGCATTGAAGTCACCAAGAACAAGGGTAATATCTCCTTTCTTGACAGAATTCAAAATATCCTGAAGTTGTTCATAAAACCTATCCTTGTCATCCTCATCGGCATCCTCAGTGGGGGCATAACAGCAGATAATATTCAGGTCTTTAACGCTTGTCTGAAATTTAGCTGTAAGAAACCTTTCATTAGTGCACTCATATCCTAGAAGAGCATCACTAGTGTGTCTGCTGAGAAGCAGACACACTAGTGATGACTAAAACTAAAAGACGACTTTTGACTAAAACTTTTATCGCTTTATGACTAAAACGATAAACATGTCTCAGAATCCATTAGATTGGTTGGGTTGTTTTACCTCTGAGCGACACTTTTTTGCACACCATGGGCTAAAAGGCCAGGTCACATGGACCCCGAAGGCTCAGAGAAGGTTGGGGGAGGGGACCCACTGGAACAGCTGTTGGGAGACAGATGGTGACCTCCCGTCAAGGCCATCCAGTGTGTTCTTTAACCTGCACAGGGTATGGCTCTCCCACACACGGGGCCACGGCTTAACGTCCCATCCGACGGACGACGGCCTTTCCAAGCCCATACGACCTTTCCAAGTCCCATACTGACCGTGGGCAGGGTGGGGAATTCCCACGCCTTGGTGATGCTTATTGTCGTCCCTCCCTGGAAAGAGAAATTTAAGATTATTTTTAAGAATCTGACCTTTATCTGTCCATCTGGTCTCTTGCAAGCCGAGAATATCTAAATTATAACGGTCGAATTCTTGTGTGAGGACATCAAGAGAAAATGCTCTGTGCAGAGTCCTCACATTCCAACTACCTATGGAGAGAAAATGGTTAGTGGGATGGTTAAAGAAATTATGTTTATTGAGAGAGGGATTGCCGACAATATCAAACAGCCCCCTAATCGCAGACATGGGGCAAAGACCCGTTCCCCCACTACTAAAGGCTGAAGCCATCTACACTGGAAGACTTCCTCCAATGTAGAATTTTGACGATGCCAATAGAAGCAAAGAGTTCAGGTGCCTGCGATGACCTCTGCTCAGGATTATCCACCAGCTGATAAACATATCCTGTGAATCTATTCACTTGGGGCTGTCAACCCACAAGCAAACAGAAAACACAGCGGAAGATTTTCCCTCCACAGAAGCCCACCAGTGCAGCAAAATCAGGATCCATAATCAAGCTCAGAGCCATATATCAGTCCAGTAGGTTTATATGGTCAGCACCAGGACCCTGTGTGGTTGACCACTCCTCAGCAGGGTAGAAAAAAAAGAAAAGTAGCCATAGTTGTCCAGATCAGTAGGCCACACTAATCTGGCAGCCCTCCCCTTCCGTTCACTTCCACAAGAGAGTATCTCTTTTGAAAGGTACTAACGGTCTGCACCACGAGAAGGCGGGGTCGGACATTAGGTGCTAGGCCTGGCCGGTTCTATGCATCATCACAGGGGATTGTGATGACTAAAACTGAAGTGATTTTTTTTCATCACAGGGGATTGTGATGAAAAAAAATCACTTTAATATGTTTAGGGAGTTTAGGGAGATAATGCACTCTTCAATGTCATCAAAAATAAAGTCCAACACAACAGTGTATTCAGAAGATTACCAAGTGAACAACAATATAAGGCACTAGTATATCTTGTGTGGGACGTTACGGCATGCGTCGGACAAGGTGGAACATCGGCTGCTGACAACAAGAGATTGAGCAAGCCCAAGCATCGATAACTGATAATAATGACTTATTATCTTGTTTCTTACTAAATTGCCTTTGTAATGAAAGGTAGATTTTTTAGTGGAAATAAATCTTTAAATGTTAACTCTAGGATATTGCTAGAAAGTAATATACCTTAGATGAAAGGCAAATGGTGACATTGTATGACCCACGTGGGAATATTTTTAATTTTATTTTCTAACTTTTGTACAGCTAGAGATCATGAAAATTAAATTGATTTTACATGTTATTAATTGTAATTAATGTTTATGTGGTTAAGTCTCACTTAAGTTTAAATCATTTTTTCATTGCTTAATATTAATGAAGAAACGTAGCGATTTCAAAGTCTACTTTTATTGTCAAATAGAGTGAATGCAGTATCAACACATTATATACAGTATGAAAATTACACTGATCCAAATCATGTACACTTTTATATATATTGACATTGATAATTAAAATGGCATTAATAAACACATTGCACAAAAATGCATTAGTATTTATTTACATTCAGTACAAATAACCTTATTAAAGTAAAAATTTCTAAATTACCAGCTTCAAAAAAGAGAAATCCGAAATAAGCATAAGATTGTCATCTTCGTATATAATCTCTCTCCAGAAAGAATAAACCAAATTACAAATAATTAATTGTGAAAACTGCAACCAGCCATCTCACATAGAATACATGATCTCCTGGTTGCAATCCAGTTGCTCTATTTATGAGCAAGATGATGGCATCTACACTTCTTAGGTAAGGCTTATATATTGTAAGCTCTACGTTGGAGCACTTCCATTATGATATGCCAACATATGAATGTATAAACACAACCAAGTGGGGTTACTGAATGCTATATCTGTGCATGATTTTAATTATCAATTCAACTCACCTTTCAACGGTGATATGAATCATAATATAGAGGGTGTCCCAAAATGAATATACGAGAAAGAAACATGAATAATTTTTCTTTTTTTTTTTTAAACAGAAACCTAAATTTTAAGAAAGCTGTTTTATTTGATTAAATTAAACTTCTGCATGTCATCTGTCATGGCTCTAATGCATCTTTGATATTTACTTCAGGGATTTCCTTCCACTATTTAGCATTTATGGATTTCCATCTTTGAGAAATTTTTAAAACTAAAGCTTATCTTAAAAAACAGCTGGAATTTATATCCACGATAATGTATCTCCATCCCAACATATGTGTCAGAAAATGCTACTAAGACTAATTATAACTCTTAAGTTAATACCACCTTATAAAAATAAACTTAATAACCTTAATTTCATTTTTTAAAATTAGGCTTAACTAGTTATTATTTTAATATCAATTTCAGTCATTTTATTATTCAGAATGAAATGCTCTTTCGCTAAATATGAAACATGACCTATATATATATATCTGTCAGTCATTGCAGGATAAAGTTTTAAAGTTCAGTTGTTTTTCTGCTGAAAAAAGTTAAAAATCATCTTTGACAGAATTGCCAGCATTGTGAGAAACCTGGCACTTTAAAAGTTAGGTTCTCACCAATACAGATTTTTATTGAATGACCCATAACCACCAATTCTTACCTAAACATGTAGATCAGCTGAAATTTGCATTCATGACATTATCTTGTCCATTTCTACAGATGTGTTGGAAAATGCATGCAAAATGCTGATAAAAAGAAAAGAATTATTGACAGAAAGCACACAGTAGTTTATCAGTCAAATCAAATATACCTTACCATGCCTTTTGATTTTTTAATTTCGTTTGCATCCTAAAAAGTAAAGTTATTCAACATTGTTTTCGGTATATTCTTTTTGGGACATCTTGTATTTCTAGGGTGAAAATCTGTTACAATGATCTGATGGTTAATAACAAATAAGCAGTGTGAAAATTTTAATCAAGCATCTCCCACATCCACTTTACACATATATACCATTCTAATATGTGTCTAATCTGTAAAAACGTTAATCAACATTTAGAAAACTCAACTGAGTATGCTTGTCTTACGAGCATATCCCTCATTTCTGCATCTTCTGGGTATTCACTTTCTTTTTGATCATTTGGAACATAATGTGTATCAAAAAAAAACTGAAAAAATTTACCAATTTCAATATGGGAAATAGGCTTTGGTTCTGTGGCAATCTCCAGATTTTCTAGAAAGAAATATGGATAAGAGTATTTGGAAGAAAACAAATTGATACTTTTTGCAAATAATGAAAATAAGAAACAAAGCATAAAACTTACAATAAGTATATTGTAGCAAAATTAATAAAGAACTGCATCAAACCACAGTTGTAAATAATGGTAAAATAAAAACAAATGAAAAGTAAAATTTTCTCTTTTACATAACACAAACACTTGAAAATAATTAAAATAACTCTAAAATTCTAGCTAGTAATAAATCCTAGATTCTGGATTAGAAGTCAATCTCTGTATAACAGTGGTGCATCCTGAATAAATGAAGCAAGGTAAGCCATCAGTAATTAATTTGTGGCAAAACATTTGAAATAGCATTCCAGTATTTTTCTCAGGGAAAAAAAAAACTTTACTGACTCTGTCATTAATTTTCAATCAAAATAGTATCATTTGAACTACAAGTCATTCCTGGTTGTCTCAGCAAGCACAAAGTCTTTCATGAGGCTAACTGTGGCTTTTTGAGATGCAGATCCCAAAGCCTGCAAGTAAAGGTGAATTGCAGATACACCCAACTATTATGACCCATGAAAATGTAAAATTATTACATGCACACATACCAAATCCTCATGCAGCCATGGGCTATGGAGATTCAACCAGACTGTGCAATTCAGTTTTCCAAACGTGTCATTCCTAAGCTACATGTGCTGCATCTGGCCACTACACCAATTCTAACAAGGTCGTGTTTGACAATGTCTGCCCACCATATCCTAGGTCTCCCCTTTTCCCCAATGTCTTTAGTAACACTGTTTATAACCTTATTTGGCAATCTGCAGCTACCATAAGGGCAAAACGGCCAATCCAACACAGTCTCTGCACAATATGATACTCAAATGAGACTGCAAATTCCTTCTTCTAACCTCGTCATTACTTGCAAAGTCAAACCGCCTGATGTCCAAGATACTGTGTAAACATCTGGAATCAAAAGCATCGAGTTTCCTGTTATCTTGTTTACAAAGGTCTAAGTTTCACTACCATAACTAACTCTAGAAAGAACCAAACTATTACACAATCTAATATTAGTCTTAAGGTGTAAATGCCTATTTGCAAGCCTTACCTTTACCCTTAATATTATTTGTTCTAATTTGCAAGTACTTATTTGATTTCTGCACTTTGCACAACTCTTCACACACTGCTCTACTCTTGGCTCCACTATGTCCTCAGCCTTAAGGGGAAATCCGACAAGTAATCTATTGTTTGTGTGCAGTGATGCAATTATAATATATGTGTTTTGTTTGGCGTCTCTTTTGTACTAATAATATTATAAATTAAATTTGTAATAAAATTACCAAAAGCATCAATTCCTGTGCACCAGAACCAACTTCATTAACATCAAATAGTTCAGATACTGAAACTTAAAAACTGGAAAGTGCTTTGAGAACCACTGATGGTAGTACTAGTGCCAGTGGAAGGATATTTCAGGATCATTGAAGAAAAAAACATTTAAATGGATTGCATACATAGATGAAAAAGTTTTTTGTTCATTGAGTAAAAATGCATGGAAAAATAAAATGTTAATCTTGTTATTGATGAGAGCAGGCAAAAAAGATTCAATCAAAATATTTGCTGAAAATGGTTTTGGTAAGTGGAAAAAAGCTATGAAAATTTTAAATTACGCAAAAAATCTAGCGTTCATCAGTCAACAGTGGTTTCATATACAGCAATAGATAAGATTAAAGATAATATGGCAGACATTTGTCACAAAACTAAGATAAAAGAGTAAATATGGCAGTCATTTTGTCACAAAATAAAAGAAGAGAAAGCTGCACTGCAAGCTTTGTCCAAAATTATTCCTTTGTTACAGTTATCTTCAGACTGCTGAACAGAATTTTGACTCTTTGCTATCACTTCTTGATGAGTTGTTTAAAGACCGCAGTAAAGCTAGAGGGGTCAGTGTATTTTTTAAAAAGCTGTCAAAAATTTGAAATATTCTTTTTGATAAAGATGATATTACTTTTGAATGAACTGAGCATGTCAATGCGATTCTCCAAAAAAAAAAAATCACTATGTTTATGAGACTTTCAATTTCTAATACAAAATTTAATTGATAGCATTAAATCTAAATGTGACAACGGCTTTGAATCAATATAGAAGGTACTATGGAATGTGCCAATATATTAGACATAGAAAAAACCACATTACCTTGTCAATGAAAACCATTATGGAAGGTACTATGTAATGTGACAATATATTAGACATAGAAAAAATCACATTACCTCATCAATGAAAAATACCCCGTCATTTAGATGAAGGAAGTGCTACACATGTTTAATGCTCTCCAGAAGAAATGTATAAAATATTATATATCAAAATAGTTCACCAAGCACTGACTTTTTAAGATCAAGATTTCAAGAACACGTTTTAAACCACATGACAAAATTAGAACAATTTGCTGTTGGAAACATAGATGCAGAAGAAATACTACTATTTTATGGCAATCGGAGCAAATGCAATGTGCAATCTTTTGCCAGAATATGTTAAATTTATGAGACGTTAACTCTTTCTGTATCTTTGTGTGCTGGAGAAAGGTGAAGCTTAATGATTTGGCCTTAAAGATTTCAATTTAATTTTAATTACTGCATTGTAAACCTCTATTGTAATTTTTGTCATGCTCGTGTTTTTTGTTCCTTATTTAGAATATTTTTTAAATTTAAATTAAAACCGTTTTTAATAAAAATTTGTTATTTTTCTAGAATTTCAAAACTTGTCTGGTATCCCATTATTGTAAGCGTGTCCCCCCACTCCAAAATTTAAAAAGTAAAATGTCATGACATTCTACTTTTTGGCCACATAAAATAGAAAAATTAAATAATTTTATAAATATTATGAATGGGATATTACCTAGTATAAAGTTTACACTTGAATAAGAATCTAATCAGCAAATACCTTATTTAGATATAATGATACCCAAAAAGAAAATTATTGTGAAACTGCAGTTTATAGGAAAAAGATACATACACCTACATATATACCCGCTAACTCTGCACACCCATTTAAGTATAAAAAAGCTAGCATTTTACCGCAAAATATAAGAACATATCAATATTGCTCGGAGTCGGCATTTCTTACCAAAATAAATTATATAAATCAAACAGCAATAGAAGCGAGATATACACAACAGCAATTAAAAAGGTGGAAGAATAATGCTAAATACATTGTTATTAAAGACTCGCAACCAAAACCTAATCATGTTAAATCCCCCAATAATTATGCTCATAGTTTTCCATACACTACAAATATCTCAATGACTTTTAAATGCACACTTAAAAGATATAATATTAAGCTGCCAACTACCATAACTCATACTATAAAGAATTTATTAATCAATGACCACAATAAAAAAAACACCCACTGGGGGAGTACATCAAATAAATTTACCGAATCCATTAAATATATTAAATGGTAGAGATAAATACATCAGCAAAATTTTCAGACAATATACAGATAGAATGCGGGAGTATCAAAAAGGCATGAAAACAAAATTCTAATGCAGCCTTTGCACACACTATTCTTGACAACAACATACAAATTAATAACATTGAGTATAATCCATTAGTTCCCTTAAAACAAAATTTCAGTTGCAATATGCAGAAAAAATGATTACACATTGAACAACTCGATAATATATGCAACAAGGAGATTCCTCCCCTGCTATCGGCATGGAATCTCCTGCTGCATTAATACGCAGGTGCACATATGTAACAACAGATGAGCAGTGACGTAAGAAGCAGGACGGGCATATAGCGCAACTTTCGTTTGTCCCACACAGAGCCTGAAGACGCCATGAGAATGATGGATGGTGAAATGCATTGCTCCAATAACATCTGGACGGAGGCTTGACTATGGTTTTAAAGGTATTTTAACAGTACTGTAGATTGGCCTCTTATGACTATTTTAAAATGTTTATCAGTATTAATCTTAAGAATTGAGAAAGTGCAACAGTGAAATTTGCAAGACTATGTGAGATATAATTTGTCTATGGGAAAAATAACATCAGAATATGTTAAATATTCAGCTCAACGTAATATTTAAGAACTCTATTATGGTATAAGATGACTTAAGTATTGTTCTAATGGACTGTTGCTAAAATCAAATATTGACAGAGGTAGTAATAGGTGACTACCAAAACAATATACTGCAATGGGCATAGTGTCAACAACAACAACTATGGAATGTAAAGTCATCGCACCAGTATGCAATATATTAACAACTTCAAGCTGAGCTGGAATCAACAGCATATGGCAACTACAAGTTAACATCTACATACATT
This sequence comes from Ryuthela nishihirai, assembly GCA_038380435.1. Classification (NCBI taxonomy): domain Eukaryota; kingdom Metazoa; phylum Arthropoda; class Arachnida; order Araneae; family Heptathelidae; genus Ryuthela; species Ryuthela nishihirai. Next base: position 377,291 of record JAWZYU010000070.1, read on the forward strand.
TGTGTTTCACAAGGACTGGTTGCTGAGAACTGTAAACAACAACAGACATATATTGTGATATCAACTGGCTTGAATTGATTTCATGATGAAAATTCTTAATGCAGATGTACCAACCTTCAAGCATTGGTAACTAATTTTGTTTTTACTAATTGGTCTATTATACTCTAACGTGTTATGTAAAGATATATCTAAGACTAAATAGTAATCCTAGTGATTAGTTAATATATCATAACTAACGATAAATTCAACTGCATGTTATAACAACTATTGCACTTCTCATAACTTGAGATATGATAGCTCTTAAATAGGATTAAATGTAACAGCACTTATCGTGATTTATTAAATTTTTTATGCTTCAATGAGGCAAACAAGACACAGATGGCTGACACATGATATCTCCGTTCCGTGTGCTATAAGTATTTCAGTTTCGGACCAGCATATTGGATACTCTTTGTAAAGTTAGTATTTTTTTTTATATTTAAACCTCAGTTTTCATTTCAGTTGATTTATTTTCGGAAATTAACGATCTTTTGGCCAATCAATAAGTATTGATTTTTTCATTGTTATGTTATATCGTATGGCCAGCCTATAACTTGTTGCTGTGGATATTTTAACATCACGTTAGGTTATATGTAAATTTTATTTTATTATTTATTACTTTACCAGTAAAACTTTGATATAGTATCATTTTCTGAAAATAAATGAGGTCTTGGATATGATAGCAAATTAATTTCTGTATATTTACTTCCATTAGTAAGCGATCTTCAATTGGCTGATTTATCGATCTTTCTGAGTTATGCTTGATCGGCTAAAAAGTTGTTGCGGATATTTTATTTAACATCCCATTAGCTTATATGCAATTTTTAGTTTACTATTTCTTGTTCTTTAGTAAATAAAAACTTTGAGCTTTTTCTGTTTTCTGAAAATGAGTGTCTTGGATACAGAAGCAAAATAGACTTCCTTGCTATGGAAATCGGCAGTAATGTGGGAGGGCAATTTTGGGAAGGGCTGGTGCTTTGGTACACAAATCTTTCTGTACTTAGCCAAGATTGACAAACTTCAACACCCAAAGAAAAAAAATTCATAATGTTGAGCAAAAAATGTAGCCAAGAAGGTTTGTTTCTATTTCACAACCAGTTCAGAAAATCTCGTGAATGTGAAGTCCAAGTCACATTGTATAACACTGGCAGAGTTTAAAATATACGATACTGAAAAGAATCATTAAAAGAAATAAAAATCATATTTCAGGTTGAATATTATATTATTCGGGAGTAAATTTCCTTTAGATAAATATATAACTATTTTTATTCATCAGGTTTTCAAAAGTGAAGTCTTAATTGTATAGTGCAATCTTTTTTTCACCATATCACATTGAAAAATGCTTATTAAAATCAATATGCTTGGAAATTTATTTATATTATTTTTTTTATAAAATTCGTAATTAAATTCTGTTTAATTTGATATATAACATGACCTATTTCTGTTGGTTGGTTATTTTTAAAAAAAATTCTAAAGTTGACTTGTTTATTTGACTCAGCACAATTGGCTAAACCCTGGAATTTTCTCAAAGAATGGTCCCGAGAAAAAAATTCCGAAACGAGAGAAATATTTACTTCAAACCAAAAAAATATTTTTTTTTGATATTCAGAAATATATAACCATTCTATTCATGTGCATTGTAATCATTTCTGTCTATTAGTTTTTTTAAATAAATTTTTATTTGCATTGCCAGATGCATTTTTTACTACATGTTTCTAAAAAAGTCCTATTAAAATAAAACACAGTCTTTTTTGTTAAATACTTGATTTTCAGAAAATCCAGAATTAAATGTTGATTAATTTGGTATACAACATGCCACAATTCCTTTCATTAGTTATTTGGCAAAAAAGGTTCTAAAGTTAGCTTTTTTTTGGCTGAGCAAAGTGAGAAAATAGTTTGGCCTCTGAATGGAAACCTGTTTTTCAGCTTGGACACTGGAAGGGTTAATAAAATATGCATCAAATGAAAAAAGAAAATATTTATGAAGCCTGAATTATATATTTTTATAAGATATGTACAAAAAATTTAAAATGGCAATTTTTGTTTTTTTGAAAATTGATTTTTTTTGTTGTTGTACAAGAAACAGATATATACCTCCTTGGCCTCTCATTTCAAATTCTGTGAACGTATGCAGACGTCCTGGACACTGTAAGAGTTAAAGCAACTAACTGCTGGTAAGAACTTCAGGCACTACCTTCACAAATGGACCTTTTCATGAACCAGAATCAAAATAGAAACTAACCTGCTTGACACATTACTCCAGGGTAGGATCGACAATGACCATAGAAGTAAGAGTTCAGGTACCTCCGATGATCTCTGAATTAGATTATCTACCATGTGATATAAGGTATCCCATGTATCTGTTGACTTAGGGCTGGCAACTGATAGACAAACAGAAAACACAGAGGTAGATTTTCCCTCAACAGAGGCCCACCACTGCAGCAAGTTCAGGATCAGTATTCAAGCTCGCAGCCATATGCCAGTCCAGTGGGTTTAAACGGTCTGGACATTGTAAAATTTATCACTCCTCAGCAGAGCAGAAAAAAAATGTGTCCATAGGTGATTAGATTAGTAAGTCACATTGATATGGCAAGCCCCTCCATAACAGAACATCTCTTTTGAAAGGTACTAATGGTCTGCACCTGGATGGTTCTGTGCATCATCATGGGATTCATACACAGCAAGAAGTATCTCTTTTTTTTTATCTTTTTCTTTAATGGTAACAAAATCTTGCTGGTATAATAAACATGAAAGGTTTGTGAAACTTTTTTTTACAGTGTATTAACATATTCTGGAGAACATAGTTTACTGCTCATCACATTTATGAAGTCTGGTATGTTAAAGGCTAAACTCATATACTATGGATCTGTTCTAAGCACATGTTCTGCTCCTCAACCTAAGCCAATCAGAATCTCTTAGACATCTTGTTAGGTACTTAGTGGATATAATTAATTCTAGAGAAAAGCTCAACATAGGTAAGTGTACACATTTTTGATCAATTTTTAATAAGAGATGGGCAATGTCCAATTTTTCATTTACTGTTTTATGTCCAGCAGGCATTTTAAATATATTTAATATTGTCTAGTTTTTGCTATCTCTAAATTATACATGAATTTCCTTTAACATACTGTTCCACTGGCGAAGGTATTTGTGTCTGTTCATGATCCTGTCAAAGCCAAATGGCACAAATTAGCACTCAATGAAGTGATCTATAACTTTCTCAATGTGCTTTCATTATTGCAGTAATAACTAGCAAGTGTATTTTAATACTACTATATGTATAATAGAGAGTATATAAAACAAATTAAAAAGATGTCAGAGGGAAACTTAATAACAGTATAACCTGTTAAGGTTATAGTTGTAACTCAGTGTAATGTAAAATATACACTTATGACAAAAAAAAGTACCCCAAAGCAAGTGTACAATCGCGCTGAAACTTTGCACATGCAATAAGGGTGTATAGAAATGATTAAAATTTAACAGCAACAGTGCTCTGTAGTACAGAACAATGGCTCCATATGTGTAACAGGTTTATATAGTACAGCAACCTCTGGCAGTGATGCAAGCTGATATCCGGTGTGGCATTGAGTCAGTCTGATGTCCTGTGGTAGATTCTGCCATTCATGCTCTAATTACTGGGCAGTTCATCAACATTCCAGGATGGCTGCAATTCACGTCCCAGTATGTTCCATATATGCTCGATTGGCAAGAGGTCTGGAGAATCTGGCTAGCCACAGGAGAGTTTCAAAACCAGAGACATTCCCAGGAGAGGTGAGCCATGTGTGGCCTGGCATTATTTTGCTGGCAATGACTCCCTGAAGATGTGACAGCAAGGCAATATGACTAGATGCAGGATGTCCTCAACATACCATTGTGCTGTTAAGGTACCACATAGCACTATTAAGGGGGACCAGCTGCCATAGGAGATAGCTCCCCAGATTGTAACACCAGGTGTGATGGTCGTGTGCAGCTCCACAATGTAGGCCAGACCTAATCCACACACCTATGTCATCCACTACCAGGCAAAACTGGGATTCGTCATTGAACACTATAAACCAACAGTCAGAAGCAGTTCACGCTTTCTGGGCACGACACCACTCCAGATAGTACTGCCAATATTCAGTGGTTAGTAATAGCCATTGTAAAAGGTACTGAGAATGTAGTCGTGCTGCTTCCAGTTGTCTTCCAATGGTGTGTCCTGATACAGCATGCTCCATTCTTCAAATAGTAGATAGTGATTCTGTCAGTGTCATTCTGGCTGCTCTATTGCGTGATCCTCTCGTTCTGCTATTTGCCTGAGCCGGCTGGTGCCTTCGTGATGGGTGGGTGTGCCCTCTTGGACCCAATGCAGCATCACTACAACCCAGATGCCAGCCGATATATCAACATGACAAACTGGCTTCTCTGAGGCCCACAATGCATTCCCTATAGAACTCGCTGATTTGATCGTAGGGTCATCAAGTGCATCGCCATGGCATCCTCATGGGCTAGATGTTAACACAACTGCAACAGTGGTCAGAATGATCAATGCACATGAATGATGCTCCTTATATAAGCCCTGGGATATGCATTTTCCCTGTAATCACTCTGCACATTTATTGGTGATGAATTTCTAATCATTTGCATGCCTTGCCAGGAGGTATTTGCGCAGCAAATTTCGTGGTTGACAGATTATTTTATCAGTATGCTTTGATATTTTTGCTACAGAGTGTATTTCTTATGATACATTTCAGTCACTTCTTGAAAATGATGGAATAATTTAAATTATGGTAAGATTATTATTAATGCATTTTTTTAACTTTTATTATATATGATCACAGTGATTTTAGCAGTGGCAGATTTTCCATTAGGCCACCTGTGACATTGCCTCACTAAAAATAATCACGAGAAATAACAAGTGAATTTCAAATTTAGTATTCATTATCTGTTCTATCTAAAAAAATATCAATTTTATATTTGTTTTGTAATCATTATTTTCCATTTTATGTAAGAAATCATAGCATTCACTTTGTGAATCAGTACTGTATCTTCTACTACAGTTTATGCAATATGAATTATATAACTGCTTAGACTCCATTATATTATGATGACCCATTATATTTGATTGGCTGATTCAACCAACAGTTGAAGACCTTGTTACTTGATGAAAATCTTCATTTGACTGTGTCATGCTCAACAGGTCTTAACTTTCCTGCAGGATGTGTTTGAATTGAACTTGAAATGGTTTACCAACTTTTTATTTCCCCAAGGACATTTAGGTATGAACAGTTTAACAAGGACATTTTGATATGAAAATATAAGAATTCTGAACATTTGGTTTACAATCAGAATACCAATAATATATTTTAACAAAATGCTTCATCAGCAATGCTTTAGCTCAGTGAAACGTCTTTTGACTTGCAATACAAAGGTCTCCAATTTGATACCATCCACTCCCATAATATATATTTCTTTTCAATCTTCCCCGAGTATTTTTTTTTTCCCTGGAACTTTTGGCTAAATGCGTTTTGGGAATAACTGGAAAAAAATATATGCATTACAGAATTTTTTTCAGTCTGATTTAGTTTAGTATCAGGCACTTCCCTCAGATTTTACCCTACATCCAGGCTCTGCTTACACTAATCAAAATGTCCTACCAAAAATTTTAGTCTTGAGCCATCACTGAGTTGTAGTGAATAAAACTGATATGAAGTAAACTGTTTCTGGCTGCTAATTATTTTCCATTAAATTTAAGTAAATTCAGTTTTCTCAAGTTTTCCATTTTCATTTCTGATTAAAAGTACCTATGTTCTTCTAATATAAATATTAACTTTTTATGTATTTCATATTATTTTTGGTAAGATATGCATACTAGGTGAATCACTCTTGGCATATAGGTTTTCATATAACCATTCAACGACTACTATGACACAGTTCCTATAAACAAAATTTGTAACATGCTAGCTTGCAAAGGAAATAACAGAAATGATTGCCAGATCCTTGAGTTTATGTAGAAACCTTTGCTCTTAGGCAATGAATCTACAACTAAAAATTGTACATCATCTTGCTTTCTTTGGTACTCAAGAATTACTACTGCTTGCACATACTGTCAGTCACAATATCATTTACTTACAATTTTTTAATATATAAATATAATTGAAGGTCTGGAGTATAATCCCTCCCCTACTCTACTGAAAAGGGGTTTTCACTAATTCAGATGTTTTCCAGCAACTCATCACTGAGCATAAACCACCTTGTTTATATTCAGGTTCAAACTCACAGTAGTTTAAACTGCGATATAAATTCTACATATTAATTGAGAAATAAAAGATGCAACTGGCAGGAATGATTGAAGCAAGGCAAGCTAGAAGTAATGCCATAATGAAGATAATTTTCAGAAATGGGATTTAAGGCATTTCCACTTTTCTTTATTTTACTTTTCATCCCATAAATTCAATAAATGACAAAAAAAAAGTCAGAAATTTGTTTAATAATAGAAGTACAAACAAAAATTATGTAAATAACAAAAAAACAAATACACACCATCAGGTCAGTCACCATCAGGATCTAGAAAAAAATGAGGAGGGGGGGGGGGGGGATAAGAAACACAACCAAGCCGGAAAAACGTAAAAGAGATGCCAAGAGATTGGATTTCCTATATGCAGTATAACATTTCCCCATCCATTTTACAAGTCTTTAAAAATTTATTGCAAAATGCATGAAACATAGATAAGCTTAATATTTTTTGCCTCTATTAATATTTTTTGCCCCTATTACTATTACTAGCCGTCCCATGGCCGAGTGGTTAGCGCGCTTGGTTACTGATCTGCGGGATCTGGGTTCGAGCCCCGGGTAAGGCATGGCTGTTTGTGTCGTTTTTCTGCTGAGGTCCTGCCATCCTCTCAGACCTTCTACTGTGGCATATAAACTGACAGGCTCCTGTCAGACCTCTGTGGCAAGCAGCTGCTTGAGGGGGTATTTATTACTATTACTAGCATTCCAAAAGGGGGAGCAAGGGGAAGAGGTAACCAAATGTTTGTATCATTGGTTGTCATCCAGTGAGCCTGTACTGCACACGCCAAAGCCCAGGATCCACAAACAGAAAATTTTTGCGTGTCTGGTGGGTTGTTTTGGGTTGGGTTGTTTTACCTCTGAGCGGCACTTTTTTGCACACAATGGGCTAAATGGCCAGGTCACATGGACCCCGAAGGCTCAGAGAAGGTTGGGGGAGGGGACCCACTGGAACAGCTGTTGGGAGACAGATGGTAGCCTCCCGTCAAGGCCATCCAGCGTGTTCTTTAACGTGCACAGGGTATGGCTCTCCCGCACACGGGGCCACGGCTTAACGTCCCATCCGACGGACGGCGACCTTTCCAAGCCCAGCGGTGTCCCCTACTGACCGTGGGCAGGGCGGGAATTTTGCGGAGATAAATCTCAACGCTGACCCAGCTGGGACTCGAACCTGGGAACTACAGATTACGAGCCTGGCGCGCTACCGACTGAGCCACCCCCGCCCCGTGTGTCTGGTGGACTACAGCTGGTATTATCCATTATGCGCTTCTTGCCACTGGTCAAATAACCACTACGTATGTCTACTCGACACAGCTACAATGGGTTGCAGATGCACTGCTCTAAAAAATGGCCTGCACTTGTTCATCACAAAGGTATTGTGGTCCTTCAAGACAATGCTTGTCCTCACACAGTATGAGTGACCCAAGACAAGCTCCCCAGCCTTCGATGGGAAATTCTACCCCACCCTACATATTCTCCAGACATTACACCAGCTGACTACCATCTTTTCTTGGCACTGGACAATCAATCGATCATTTCAAAACTGAGATGTGCTGGAAATGGAGTTGGTTGCTTTCTCAACATCGGGAGTTCTACCAGAGTGGTATTTACAAATTGTATCTTGTTGGGAAAAGGTTATAGATTGTGCTGGTGCTTACTTCCCTGAATATATTTTACATATGGTTAATTTTACCCTCAAAAACAGCATGAACTTCTTTGGTTACCTGATACAACTGCAATTCAACAACACAACTTTTATACCATCAGCTTAACAATTTTTTAATGGACATAACTTTCAGTAAGCACCGATACTTACCATAAATTAATATGCCTCCTTTTAACTGCACACAATAAGAACTGTAAATACTTACCAACTGAAGATAGTATTTCCTTCATAGCCTTCCTGTTCCTTGGTTTTATCTCTCTGAATCACTTTTATTGATACGAGTTCCTTTCATTGAAATTTCCAGTGTGAAAAACAAGAAAAAAAAAAAACACTTAAAGGTGATAAGCTAGAAAAGTTTGGATGGCAGTAGAGTGATTTTATTTTCTGATAAGAACTGCTTCACAGAGAGCACTATGTACAAGAACACTGTTGTGAAGAATCGTTTTAAACAAAACAAGCTCTGGTCTGACACAAAATACATTTTTTCAAACAATCTAACAGTTCACAGTAAAATGCTAGATTATTGTTTTTCCTTGAGAAATAAACTTTTTGGCAGACAGTCTTTTAGATACCGAAAAAACAATTCATCATATTGTCTTACAAATGCAAATTTTTTTGTTCTTGGAGATTAGTGTTTACCATTTCAGATTCTGGGTTGTTGAGTTAGTTTACCTCAGTACCACTTTTTTGCACATAATGGATTAAATGGTCAGGTCACAAGAACTCCAAGTGCTCACAGAAATTTGGGGAATGAGACTCACTGGACAACTGTTAGGAGAGAGATTGTAGTTTCCTGTCAAGGCTATCCAGTGTCTTCATTAATGTGCAGAGGCCAAGACTCTCCTGCACAAGGGGCCGTGGCTTAATAACCCATTAGACACAAAGCAGTCTTTCCAAGTCCAAAATGTGTCTCCTTCCTGATGAAGGTCAGGGTAAGGGTTAGCAGAGATAAATCTCAATACTGGCACAGTTGGGACTTGAACTAAGAACTGCAGATTATTAACTTGATGTGCTACTGAATGAGCTACCCCAGCCCTTCAGATTCCAGTATTTCATTTCTGGGTTATATGGAAGAGCTGGGTCTTATCTCCTGTGGTGATTTTGTTCAACAGATTGTGATCTATATGAATGATTTTCATGCTTTTGAGATTATTAACACATCCAGTAGGTATATCTGAGTCAGTGCTACCAGGGAAGAAAACATTAGTTCTGGAACTTTATTTTCAGACTTTCCACATTTAAAGATTGCCCAATATTCACAACTTTAACTAGTATAAGTAATATTTTACCTTGTGCTGCATATCGATTTGTGCCATCTTCAACCAGGACATTGTAAAATGGCTGCTTCTCTTTGTTGGGAAGATTATAAACTCCCATCTGGCTTATCCAATCTCTACTGGCAGAACAAACTGGATCCCAGCCATATATAACACAAGTATATTTATACCTAAGTAAATACACAAAAAAAGTATCAAAGTAAAAAAGATAAAAGATTTAGGATTTTCAATACATATTATCTTAACAAATGCTATCATAAACTCTTATAAGTTGGTTCATTGAGGTTTTATGGTGCGTCCGCAACAATAGCTATTTATATGCCAAACAAGGTGAAAAGTAAGATAAAAGACAAAGAATCCACAACCAAATTTAAAAGCAAACACAGAAAACAGGAAAAAGGCAAAACAGATGTTAAAGATAGAAAAAACAGTGACAATATATATATATGAAAATAATATAAAACTAAACTCAGGTATAAAAGACCCAGGTCAGACAATATAAATAAAACATTGCAATAAAATTATAATCAATTAAAATATTCTGTATAAAAGAAAAAGGAAAACGGTGGTGCTAAAAAGCTATGATCAGATAAAGATGTCCAAGTGTTAAAGACAGCTCAGACATAAAATTGTGAAAGTTAAATATAATCGATGCTCAAAGTTAAAAGCAGTACAATCAATTAAATATATTTCATAGTTAAAATTGTGTCACAAAGCTCACACTTTGGTTTATCATCCACCAGTAAAAGAAATGAATGTGTAATAAATGAATGACATAAGCAAAGCAAGTACAACTTCCTCCTTGCAATTCCTGCGAAAACATGACTGCCACACTTTGACAATTGCCTTGATCCCAAACAGTTTGTTACCAATCTGTGTGATGGTCCACCTATTCACTTTTACTTTTCCTTAACCAGTTTTACTATATTTACATTATATTTATTGTTTTGAGGATTATTCACTTGGACTTTACCACATTTCTCTCTTCCAATCTGCTAAAGGAATTGCACATATGCAACTCAGATTTTTGGTTGTCAGCTGCTAATGTGAGCATTAGGAACACGCTCCCTCTTGCATCATAGTTAGCGCATGATTGTAAGATTATGCAAATGTTTTTTCCAGCATACAACACACATGTGTCAGTTGTGTGCTGCATGTATACTAAGTGACATTAGGTCACAGAGTTAGTAGGCTAAGCAGTCAGTAGATATCGTACTGATAGTGGAAATAATCAAAATGAGAAAAATGTCAGTGAGAGAGAATGATGTTAGCTGAGAAGTTTGTCAGTTTTGGAGATGTTTAAATGAACTTTTATTTGCTCACATCATTTTGCATTCATCAGTTTGTATGGTGAGTCATGAATTTTTTGGAAATAAACTTTGTTATATGAATATTTTGACTTTGTTATTTTTTCTCTTGAGCAATGATAATTAATTTTGACTAAGATTTAACTTTAAAAATTTGATAATCTTTTGAACTCTTTGTGACTGGTAATGCCAATATACCTAATGAAGCCTCATTTAACTTTATTTGGCAAGCTAATATTGCCTGGTGCCCGACATGCTATCCAGAGTTTTATTTTAATTTGGATCAGTTAAAAGGTCCAAAGTAAAGAAGTTTAACATACTTTTGGAGTGTTACATCTGTTCTGACCAAGACTTCTGCTACTGTGCCCAGAACCAAGTATGGTATCAGCAGTGAAGGGACAGGGGCATGGTGGGGAAAGGGCACAAAAGAGTGTTGTTAACACGGATATGAAAAGTACTGGAAGACAAAAAGTTAGATAAGAAGTTTAGCATGTGGCCTCTCAAGCCAATGGCATAGAGTGATGATGAATGCTGAATCTCCAAGTGGTGTCATACGCTTTTTCAATGTCAAAGAAAATTGACACCAGGTACTATCATTTTAAAAATGAATTTCTGATAGCCTATTCAAGGTGGATCACATGGTCTAAGATACTTGCGAAAGCCATACAGGGGGTAGAGGAAAGAAGGCTATAATGTTTTAAACTGGCATTCACCATTCTTTCCAACACCTTGCACATACAGCTTGACAATACAATGGTAACAATAATTAGAAGGAATCTTAGGATCCTTTCTTGGCTTGGAGAAGGCCAAGATGACAGCCTGGAACTGCTTCTCAAGGAAAACTCTGTTGAAAAGTCAGAGCAGCCAATTCTTACTCCATGGTGAGAGATGTGGGAGCATAACATAATGGACACTATCTGGCCCAATAGCAAATGTACGAAAAAACAGCAGAGCAAGGCAAAGCTCCTCGGTTGTGAATGGCCTGTTGTAAGGCTCAAGACTATTTGAGTGGAGGGACATTGGAGAACTTTTGGCCATGCTCTTCAGTACCAGAAACTCGGGGGAATAAGATGAGGAAAAGATGGTGGAAAACGATTCCTCCAGAATGTTGGCAATTGCTTGAGGATCAGCAATTGCCTGTCCATTATGATCCAACATCAGTAATGAGGGGGCATGTAGTTTCAACCCATCTTCTGGATTTTCTTCTGGACAAAGGAGTTTGAAGCCACTCCAGTCAGTCTGATCAATCCTTTGCCATGATACAGGTGAAGGACTGCAAGGTCCACCCTCCTTGATCTCCCATATAAAGAGTGGAAGAATCAAGGAGAAGCAGAAAATTACATCAATTGCAGTGAATGAGTGAGTTGGGGAGTGAAAGTAGGTACTGACACAGGTACTGTTCAACATACTGTGACAGTAGGTACTGTTCAACAGGGAGAGCAAAGGATTCAAGAGCAATTGCTCCACGACTCCACCCCTCCTGTTTGTGTTAGTACTGCTCCAAAGAGGATTGTGCCCATTGAACTCCCCCATGATGAGAAAGGGGGACTGCAGCTGTGAAACGAGGTCAAAGTCTTCCTGGAAGACGATATTTTAGGGCAGAAGATAAACTGAGCAGACAGGAACGAAATACCATGAAGAGGCAGACGGCTACTAGCCGTCTGCCTCTTCATTTTATTTAGTTCCTGTCTGCTCGAAAGGGGTGGTAAGGGTAACGATCTGGAATGGAGAATGGTTGCACATGGATGGACACCCCCATGAGCTGGTACATCTACATCCTATCAAATGATGGAAAAGTGCTGAATTGTGAGATCAGAAAATGCGTCACATGCAGATGGAGCTCATGTGCCCTCGAAAGACCTTGATGTCATCAAGATTTCTCTGGAATCCATGCCAATTCCATTGTAGGAATGTGGCCATCTCAAGTCTTAGGGGATTGGGCACACAACATTTTCTGTTTAATTTACCTGTCAATGGCCAAGTGGTTAGCATGCTTGGCTACTGATCTAAGGGACCTGGGTTTGAGCCCCGGGTAAGGCATGGCTGTTTGTGTCGTTTTTCTGCTGAGGGCTTGCCATCCTCTCAGACCTTCTACTATGGCATATAAACTGACAGGCTCCTGTCAGACTTCTGTAGCAAGTAGCTGCTTGAGGGAGTATTTATTTTTTATTTTTTTTTTTACATGGAGGATAGCTTATTAAAAACAAGACAATCTGTGTCCATGTCCTCGGAAACATCAAAAGAACATGAATCAGAGACCACTGAACAAGGTGAGGTCAACATCTTTTTCTTTGGCCCAGATGGGAATCTATTCAGTTTGGTAGGTCAAGCTGTCTGAAGAAAGAAAGGAGGAGGGCTTCCAATGGTGGAAGCAGAAGGCACAGAAGCAAGAATGGAAACTGGAGTCAATGTCAAGGCTCACACCATCCATGGTTTCGCCTGCTCCCAGAGGTACTGAGCAGTTGGTGCGAAAGATCCACCATGGAGCCCAACAAGAGGACACCCAACTGGATGCCAAGGTTGCAAGTGCACCATATCCACACAGCCAGTGAGCCAATCCCTCACAAAAAGAAAACTGAAAAATAAAAGAAGTGTGAGGAACTGAACTGTCCCCTCAAAATGAAAGAAGTGAAAAAAATTAAAAGTGCAAGGAGCCAAAAGGTCCTCACAATATAAAGATATGAGCATAAGGAAAGAAAACGTGTGAGGAAACTCACAAACCTGTACCCGGACATGGGCATGTCACTCACCGCACTGCATAGTTGGCCCTAGCAGGTCCAGCCCATCAGCCAAATAATCCTGAGGGGCCACCTCAGGACTTCCCACTTACTTGAAGCAGAGGCCGAAGCACTGTGTAGCTTGGGTTGTTTTACCTCTGAGCGGCACTTTTTTGCACACCATGGGCTAAATGTGTAGCCCATGGTGTGCAAAAAACACTGGAACTGAGTTTTTTGTTCTCTGACCCTTCGGGGTCCATGTGACCCCGAAGAGGTCACATGGACCCCGAAGGCTCAGAGAAGGTTGGGGGAGGGGACCCACTGGAACAGCTGTTGGGAGACAGATGGTAGCCTCCCGTCAAGGCCATCCAGCGTGTTCTTTAACGTGCACAGGGTATTGCTCTCCCGCATATGGGGCCACGGCTTAACATCCCATCCGACAGACGGCGGCCTTTCCAAGCCCATCGGTGTCCCCTACTGACTGTGGGCAGGGCGGGGAATTTTGCGGAGATAAATCTCAACGCTGACCCAGCTGGGACTCGAACCTGGGAACTACAGATTACGAGCCTGGCGCGCTACCGACTGAGCCACTCCCACCCCTGCACTGTGTAGCAGTGGCCCTATGATGAAAAGGCTCCTCAATGGAAAGACAGGCCAAAGGGGACCCTGCTAGTCGTGAGCTGAGGAGAGGAGACGATGGCCCCTGAGCAACTACCAGGATCATCCTTTCCAGGAACATGGATCACTGTGCATGGCAAAGACAGGCAAGTGTTCAGGACCCTGTGAAGGTGCCCAAACCAGTATGCTGGAATTTAATATTTGTCACTCATGCTCATAGGATTAAATCAGAAATCAGTAGTAAAGTATCAGAGGAGACATCCTGTAGACATGGGACTCGTGAAATATTTAGCTGAATTATTATTTCCATGAGTCTTGATTGCCCACTCAGGCAAAATTAAATTTTTTCAGCTAATTATTTCATGAGTCCCATATCTACATCTCCTGTAATACTTTACTACCAAATTGTTGATTTAACTCCATGAGCATGAGTGACAAATATTAAATTCCATCACATGTGACAACTTGGTTGTCTGTTTCCTGACATAGATGGCGCCACAATCAAATCAAATAATATGTGGGAAAGTCTATTAGTCACATTAGTTGTTGAAAAGGTTAGCTAATGATGGTGTAGCAGTTATCATTGTCTGGCATGTTACTGGGAGGACAGGTTCGAATCTCACTCACTGCAAAACTAAAATTTTCAGCTAAATACAGGAATCCCTTGCTTAACACTATTAATTGGTTCCAGAAAAATAGAGTGCTAAGTGAATTAGTGCTAAGCAAGTGTCATGTTTCCATAACAATATGTGTTAATTCAGTAAGTTCAGGTCATTGCAATAGGCTGTTTTGATAGCTACATTATTAGTAGTGTGGTTAAAAACTTGTTGAGCAATATAACTCCACTTTTCAAAATTTTAACATTTTTTTTTTTGAAATTTTCTGCTCTTTCCTGATTTGCACTTGTGATTTTTCCTTGGGGTTAGTATATTGCAGAGGTTAGAGCATGTTTTATATCTATCAAACCATCCTTTATTAGCAGAAAATGGTTCCACAAATTTTTCAGACTAGGCATTTTTTTAGATCATTATATAGGTTGATTCTTCACATAGGAATAATAGTTGAACTTAATAGAATTTTATATTGGGTATTATTATTTTGTAAGTGATGAAGAGGTGAGGCAAAGGAGTTGGCAATCTCCTATGACCAGTATATTGTGCAGAGAGAAACTCTGTTGGTTTGGCCATGTTGACTGTATGGATAATTATAGATTAGCAAATAGGGTTATGAACAGTGTGCTTAAAGGCCTCAGAAAGAGGGGGAGACCTAAGGATGCAGTAGGCAGAAAATGCCAAACAGGACCTTGTTAGAATTGGTGTGCAGTGGCCAGATGCAGCAGATGTAGCTCAGGACAGATATGCTTGGAGAACTAAATTGCATGGTCTGGTTGGACCTCTGTAGCCCATGGCTGCTTGAGGATGATGATGATGATGATTATCATCAAAATATATTTTAGAAGTCTCTCTATTTCAATGGCCTGGTTCTAGTTAATTTTGTTGCCTGCAATGGAACAGCTAAGTTTTCTGCTGGTAAAATTAATTCTTTATTTTTTTAATCATGCTTACTATTTAACCTTGCAAGTTCTAAATTATTGCACACATCAACTTACTGTTTACCAGAATTAGCTCTTTTCAAAAAGTCTAATTTAGGTTATGAAAAATAAGAGACTATTTCTTTCCTTCTTACCAACACCAGAAATTGATGCTCTTACACTGTGGTCACAACTTGAAAAACATACTAACTACTAATAATGTTTGAGAGAAAGTGCTAAGACAACACTACAGACGAGTTGTTTTTATGAAAGCAAAAGGCTTTAGTTCTGTTGCCAGATCCACAGCTGTTTTAATTTATTAATATGTAGTAAGAGAATTATAACAGCTTTATAGGAAGTTGAGACAGTGCTGTTGTGAGGTATAATTATAATACAATGAAGGCATTACAGCTAATTACAATTCAGTGAACTGTGTTATAATGAGGATTACTGTATTTCATAAGTCCCATGTCTACAGAACATCTCCTGTGATACTTTATTTTTGAAATACCTATTTTCAATATATATATAAATATAATATTCAGTTCATGTTTTTATATTTTTAAAGGCTCGGTTTCTTTTCTAATACTAATTTCCACTTTGGATGGAAAACAGTCCTAAGTGGGACGGCCAAAAGGGATAGCAACTTACAAGCATACATTGCTGATGGTAAAATTATAAAGAAGGTTCACTAGCCTGTGAACCACATCTCATCAGCTTTAGCACTGCTTATTTGCATTAAAAACATTGTTCAGTATCACTTTCCACATACAACAAATCTGCTATAAGCAGTTCAAAACAAACCCCAAAATATTGCAGTACAGTTTGATACAATTTGTAAAAGCCAACTAACTTTCAAAAAATTTAAACAAAATGCAGAAATTTTGAACTGAGTATAAACAGGCAGAACAGTGAGGACTTGTAGGTTTGGCCCAGTTATTCTGGGAGCAAAAGCAAAAGGGTTAAAACAAAAATACATTTAACATATATGTGCAACTAGTGGAAGTAGATAATATTTTGAGTGAATATAGCAGATAAATTAAATGATCAGATTCAAGTCCATGTAATGTTCACTATGAGCATACTGATAATCAACGAAGAATAATTACAATAATATAATACATAGAGTAACTTACCTTTTATGTTTCATGATCATCCCTACAGCATAAGACACAGATGGATTTTCTTGCCGAAGTTTTATAGCCATCTGAACAAATAAAAAAAAAGTATCAGAATTTTTCTTAAATTAAGCACAGTGAAACTATTTTGAGCTAGCCAAACATGATTTCATATAAAAACTGCTTTCTCAAAATGAAGTTGCCACCATGTTGGTTCATTTCAATGACTTGTTCATGGTGTAGAGATATTTCATTGCAATAGAAAAACAAGATCATTGCATGGCAATTTGCTGCATAAAGGATTATTCTACTCTAAAAAATAAACTAAGAATCTTAACATTATAAATAATGTGACCAGCTCATTAATGAAAGCAAATACTCTTAATTAGGGATAGGCAAGTGCAGGTGTATATCCAGGGATTTTTTAGGGGGGGTGCTGAACCCAAGGTTTCTTTTTTTTTTGGGGGGGGGGGAATCCTAAGGTGTTTGCTGGATAGTCTCCTAGAAAAACATTTTGGTGCACCACATACACATGTGCTCAAGATTGTGTTGTACTCATGGTCATTTCTTGCATATATGCTATCACTTCATTTTGATGCATATGTTTATTACTTTAATGACATTTTGTCACTTCCAGAAAGTTATATATATATAGCTTTTCAGTAATTAATTTAATACATACACTTAATCTAAATCACTACTCTTAAACATCCTTAGATGTTATGTACTTTTTTTAAATAAGTCCACATTATTTATTTGAATCACCATTTTTAGGTACCTTTTATGATTGTTTATTGGCATATCTGGTAGTCTATGTGTTAGTGAATACCATTTATCTGAAACACTACTCATCAGCTTTTTATGTTTTATGGATATATCAACAATTAATTTGTTCATATGATTTAATCAAATCACTAATCTTGTCCACTCTCTATCATATATATATAATAAATCATTTCTCATTTCTAGGAAAGCACATATATTTCTTCATCTAGTTCAAAGTATATAATAAAAATGTATCACTAAATTTGCTCATTTTGTGTTTTATTTACTTTTATTTCCATCACTCAGAAAAGTTAATGTGTATTTTATAGTTATTTTAATATATATAAACAGTCGTATCAGAATAATGTGACTACCCACAGAATCACAGTGTACCCACCCAGGTGCGTCACAGAGAACACATGACAAGGTCGACCACGTGGAGATATAAGCGGCCAGACAGGACAAATGAGCCATAGTGCGTAACATGAGCACAATGGGCAGAGGTATTGATTTGACAGACATTCAAAGAGGAATGATCATCAGCTACTGCACCAAGGATGGAAGCATCTCAGAAACAGCAGACTTCATGGGCTGTTTGCGAGGTGCTGTAATAAGGGTGTACCAAGAATGGACCGCTCGTACACCGAGTACCTCCAGACATCATAACTGTGGAGCCTCAAAGGCCATCGACCCCAGAGGATAAGATCGCCTCTGTTGACTGGTAAAGGGCAATCGACGCACAACAGTGCAGCAATTGACCACTCAAATTAACGCTGGGGCACCCAGGTATGTGTCCCAAATAACAGTAGAGTGAACCCTGTTACGCACGAATCTTCAGAGTCAACACTGTGTAAAAGTGTCCATGTTAACCAAGGTCCATCAGCAATGATGCCTACAGTTTGCACGGGACTACCATCATTGTACAGTGGAAGAGTGGAAAAAGGTTGCCTTCTCTGATGAATTGAGATTTCTACTCCACAGAAGGGAAGGGCGGTGGTGGATACAGCGTCAGACACACAAGAACCAACACCTGGACACACTTGTCGGTCAAGTACAGGCCAGTGGTGGCAGTGTGCATATCTGGGGGATGTTTTTCTGGAATGGCCTAGGACTGCTGGTACCCTGAACGCCAATGGCTACCTGTCCATCCTCGCTGACCACATGCATCCCTTCAAGTTGGATGTTTACCCTGGTGGTGATGGTGTCTACCAACAGGACAATGCACCCTGCCATGTCGTTAAGGTGGTGTGTGACTGGTTCCAGGAACAAGACAGTGATGTCTCCATTCTCCCTTGGCCAGTGAAATCGCCCGACCTCAATCTCATAGAGCACTTGTGAAACCATTTGGATCGACAGGTTCGGCATGCAGATCCACAACCACATCTTCTCCAGAAACTCTGCTAGAGTCTGAAAGGGCATGTGTGCCTCTGGCAACCTTCTAGGGCCTCATTGCATTCATGCCATCTCACCACTGTCATCCAGGCCAAGGGTGGTTATTCCAATTATTAGGTAGGTGGTCATATTATGCTGATACAACTGTGTATTATACATACAGTATGATTTATATTAATCATTACCCTGTTAATTTTCTATTCCCCCCCCCCCCCCCCCTCAACTTTAGGAGTTTTAAACATTTTATTTGAATTAGTACACGATTTTATTAAATCGCTCAGGCTAACTTTATGTGAATTTTTCTTCACTTTAAAAGCTTTATGCATTTCTGCATTAAGTTTATTATATATAAATTAATTGAATCACTCCCAATTTTGTGCAATGCTTAATATTTTTCCACTTCTCTTTGGGAGATTTATGTATTTCTTCAGTTGGTTTACTATATATTAATTAATTTATTTACTCCTAGTTTTGCAAAATTCCCAATATTTTTTTCCCTCACCCTCTAGGAGATTTATGCATTTCTTCAATTGGATTAGTATATATCATTTGATGATTTACTTCTAAATATTTTGCAATTTTTAATATTCACCTCCTCAACTTTAAAAGCTTTATCTATATTTCTTCAATGAGATTTACCATATAATGTTATAAATGAATCACACATTTTGTAGTTTTATGTATTTCTTTTCCAGATATAGTTGCTAATCACACTGAATATTTTTTTATGTAAATGTTTATGAACAATTACTTAAAACTTGTAATAGTTGATAATTTTCACACTATTGTAATTTTGGTTTGTTTGAAATCGTGAAAGATACATTATTTTTACTCAGATTTTATTTATTTGTTTTCAGTGAAAGAATGCTATTACAAGAGGAATTTTTAATTACTCTCTCACATCGTAATTTCCAAAAGTTCCTTCTTGTTTTTTGGAATTGTTATCAGAATGGATACAGCAATTGAATTTTAACTACTTAGTTTTACTTTAGTGCAAAATTCGGCAGATATATTTTCCATTTTTTACATTTCGTTGAGGAATTATTTTTACTCAAAGTTGATAAATTGCATCTGCATTAAAAATTGGTTCATTTGAAATCATCGGCAATAATTTCGCTTTCAACTTCATTCAAATGAAATGATGTATGGAAATAAGAAGCAGCAAGCAGATGCAGTGATAGCCTAATGTATGTGACATCAAAAACAGGTTGGTAGGCTTGTTCATTCTAGGAGGTATTGGCTGGACCCAATTGGAGGGCTTAAAATGAAGGAGCCAGGAAGCGAGTACTAGAAGTACAATGCAGTAGGAGAAGTAAGAGAGTAAGAGATTCTTATGAATGAATGTTTTAATGTACTTTTAAATTATGTAACAACTTAAATCATGAATCAATTAATACAGGAAACATAACATCTTGGGGATCAACCTTCCTTTCTTCCATGGCGACCAGTGCCAATGTAGCTAGAAGTCCAATGCACCATTGCTCCAACTAGCACTTCTTCACCACTGCCTCCTCACTACTCTCTTACTTCTCCTACTGCATCATTAATGCACTAAATATTTTAACATCAAAACGTACAACAAAAGGCAGATGACACGGACAATTTAGAGTCAAGCTTTAAGATGCCAGGTAACTAAGTATTGGTGAAACGCATTGCTCTTTTAAATACTATGGAGCCTGCACAGTTTTTAACATTTTGATGTAAAATGCATAGTTCAATAATGCTTTTAAAATAGTTCACGTAAGTCTGAGTGTGATGCAATGTGGTGATAGTATGTGCCAATGTAAGCACAGAGAAGTAATAATGCACACCAGCAAAGGAAGGACTTTAAAATCTATCAACGATCTACAAAATTAGCCAAAATATCTGTTAATACCATCTAATGACAAATAGCAAGAAAGATCTCATCTACAAGTCAAACCTCCTTGTGTGTACTTTAAATCAACTACTTCTACCTTCAAACATCATGTTGTGCTTTCTAAAAAGGACTGGTAAGTATGGAAAACCAAATCATCTGCAACATTGAACATCATATAGCTGACTTCAACATCCAGCAATAGTTGAACTCCAATGCCGCTGTACCAGCCAACTATTTCTGGTAACAGTATTCTATATTCCTTTTACATTAGAACTGAAAGGTCAATAATGGGAGTTAATGATAATCAGAGTATAAGCTATGTAAGAAAAGGTGAAATGTAATGATTCTGGGTTGTTTTACCTATGAGCGGCACTTTTTTGCACACCATGGGCTAAACGGCCAGGTCACATGGACCCCAAAGGCTCAGAGAAGGTTGGGGGAGGGGACCCACTGGAACAGCTGTTGGGAGACAGATGGTAGCCTCCCGGTCAAGGTCATCCAGCATGTTCTTTAACGTGCACAAGGTATGGCTCTCCTGCACATGGGGCCACTGCTTAATATCCCATCCAATGGACGGCGGTCTTTCCAAGCCCAGTGGTGTCTCCTACTGACTGTGAGCAGGGGGGGGGGGGATTTTGCAGAGATAAATCTCAATGCTGACCTAGCTGGGACTCAAACCTGGGAACTACAGATTATGTGCCTGGTGTGCTACCGACTGAGCCACCCCCACAATGATTCTGACCATAGGGCTTATCAACATAGCATAATCACACCTCATTTTTATGAATGAATGTTTTAATGTACTTTTAAATTATGTAACAGCTTAAATTGTGAATTAAATTAATATCTATTGTAGCTGTGTTAGATTTATTTACTTATTATGTTTCCTGTGTTATGTTGTCATGTCTTGAGAATGAGGCAAGAGAAGAAAAGCCAGAGATGAGGGCCTAAGTCATAGAAAACAACATTGTTGAAGTGATTCAGGAGATTCCAGTGACCCAGGATGGAAAACAGGTCAGAAAAACTACTTTCTTTTTGTCCTTCCCCCTCTACTCCTCACATGCAAAGTTTGGGTATGTTAGTTCATTTCTTGTGTTTATGAATGTCAGTACTTGAAATCAGGTGAAAGTAAGCCAAGATGGCTAAGGTTGTATACAAGAAAATAATATTAAAAACTGTAGTTTTGTTTTATACTAGCAAAGCTGAATCAAGTACTGGCTATTTCATGCCACACTTTTCGGTTTTTTTCCTTATCACCTTAGCAGAGAGCTAAGCAGACAGAGCAAGGCCTCTAGAAAAGATTACAAATAAATTATATTATACGATCACACTAATGACTTTGAAACAAAACTCATTGCATTCCCAGAGTTAATTGTCCCCACCTTTCAGCTACACATGAACAGCTGTGAAGAACAATTGTTGTTGTGGTGGGTTCTACGTCAATTCATTGCAACATCAATTCATCGTGACATCAATTCTTCTAAGCATCAATTCATCACAACGTCAATTCAATAGTGTCAATTCATTGCAGTGTTAGACATACGATTTTATTGATTTTCTACATCTTTGCACAAATGAGTTCTTTAAAGACAATAATTGAGACTTTGAAAGGTTAAATATGCGTCAGATTTTACCTCGGAATTTAAATAAAACTTAAATAACAAGTATTGTTTCGAACCATTTAATAAAATGTGCATTTTAAAACTTTGCATGATTATTTCAATATTAGTCAATCATTAATGATATTTATGAAAATAATTTAATGTTAAATATTCCAGTTTCCGTGCCTCAACAATACCGAACGAGTATTGTTGAAAATCGAGATTTAAATAGAATTGATTATGATCTATAATTTATCATCAGTCACATTTTTTCATTAAATGCATATATTAGAAGTTAAAGAGCTTCGACATTATATTCCCATTGACATAACATGGTAATTCTCTATTTTAGTAAGGCAATTTTAGTTGATATTTTGGAGAACTATTTTGTATGTTGACCTATTGTTACGTGAAGTAACTAAAACTCATATATTTTATGCCCCACCTTAGTAAGAGAGGATTAAGTTGTTTTACCTCTGAACTTAATGTTCCATCCAATGTGGTGGTTTTTCCAAGCCCCCTGGTGTTCCCTTTCTGACCGAAGTCAGTTTATCAATACCTGTCCAACAAAAACACAATTTTTTATTTCTCTCTTAAAACAATTATCTCTTAAAACAAATAAATTGCATCCCCCCTCCTCTAAGGGTAAGAGTTAAAAATCATCAATTCAGTTTCAAACAATTTACTTAGAACAGCCCTGGACAAATTACAGCAAGCCATTTTTTTTGTCCGGCCCCAGAGCTACTGATGACAAATTAATTAATTTTGCAAAAGAGAAAAATAATGTACATAGAACAAGATGTCCAAATTCGATTAAGAAAATCTCATTAAAATAATTAATTTGAATAATAATAAATGGTTTGAAAACAATCCTTGTTATGCCTACTTTAATTAATTTCTGAGGTAAATTCTTCTGATGCAGGTTTAGCCTTTTAAAGTTTAAATTATTGTCTCTAGAGTTCATTTGAACAATCTACAGATGCAGAAAATCAATAAAACCACATATATAACACTGCGATGAACTGACGTTGCAATGAATTGACACTGCAATAAACTGACATTGTAATAAATTTAGTGCAATGAATTGATAGGACACCATTGTGGTGGTGGTGGAGGGATGCTTTTGTATATATGTAGAACCATATTCTCTTCTTTTAAATCATAAAAGATAGTTTGCCTTGTTGAAAATAACACCATCTGTGATAGTGGCTCAAAGAACAAAAATTTCACAAATTCAGTGATAATTTCATTGCCTACTGATAAGTATCTTACTTCATGGTGCTCTTTTATAATACAGGTCAAAAGTTAGTTATGAAATCCCCAATTTCTATGCCCTGACAAACTGCAAGTGATTTAGTATCATTATACACCCATTTTGCCTCAGGGATGTATTCTTGAAAAACGTGATGCATACTGAGAAGATACATATCAAAACAATTTCCATAAGAAACCATGATAGGTAACCAGCACTACTATTTTTGACAAATATATTTAAAAATACAATAAATGCAACTCCCATTTGACCTTTTGAATTATGAAGTAAAAGACAATGGAAATGAACAGAAAAAAAAAACTTTATTATTCTATATAAAGTATCAATTATAAATAAAAAAAAAATTACACGACCTAAATTATAATTTATGAGGAGCCGAGTTTTTGACACTGAGATGTCTTCTTGATCTCTTATTTTAAAATATTCATGTAAAGTCTATTGAAGAGCTATCTTTTATTTGTGCCCATATAAATTTCCTTGTAGCAACTGATATCATGCACTATCATCCGTGCAACTTTTGCTTTAATGTTACTCTAGACTGAAGCAATCCCTTGATTTAAGCTAACAAGTTTGATTTATACTATTATCAGCAAATTTTTCCTAAATGTTCAAAAATTTCCTGAAATTTAACAACTACTATTTTTAAAAATGAGTCTGAAGTAATTATGAAATATGTACGTTTTTTTTTTTTATTCTGTTTTACATTCTCTTCTGCCTTCAACCTATTTCAGTATTCTTAGAATTATCTTTATCATTTATATCACTTACCCAAGCATTCTATGCTTTATTTCTGCTATCAGAATCAAAACTATAACTAAAAAGAGCCTTCTTAGCCAGAGCTTGTTGTTCAAGATTGACTGCAGTGCACGGTGTCATGGTAGAGGAAGATGCAGTTGTCACTAATTGATTTACTTCCTCCCCAGACACTGGATATCATCTCTATTCATACAGTCAGCAGGTTGTTTAATTTTTTATAATTAAACCTTAGTTTTCATTTCTGTAGCTTTATTTATTTCCATAAATTATTATCGATTTTTCAGAATTATGCTACATTGGATGGCCCAGCCTACAACTTGTTGCTATGTATGCTTTATTTAGCATTGCATTAGCTTATTTGTTAATTTTTCTTTTATTATTTTTTTGTTTCCCAGTAAAAAAAAAACTTTGATCTTATATTTTTACCTGAAAGTAACTGAAGTCTCGGATACAGAAGCAAAAAGAACTTCCTTCACATAGAAATAAGTCCTCCTGTAGGAGTGCAATGGAAAAAATTTATTTAAAAAAATTAGGAATTGTTAAGTTTATACTGATTGGTTTTAAAAGAGTTTACCTTTACAGTATCTTGGCTGTGCCACTCTAATGATACAGACTTTTTTGCCCTGGTGCAGTAACTTTTTGGCACTTAGCAAAGATTCCCAAAATTCAACACTAAAAAAAAATCATGTAGAGTAAAAAAAAAGCCATTAAGAAAGTGTTTTCCCATTTCATAAACAGGACAGAAAATCCCATTAATGTTAGCAATCCAAGTCACCTTGTTCCATCGCTGACTCATTTTTGGATTTAAAATGAATCCGCTGACTCATTTTAAAATTTACCACACTGAAAAGAATCATTAAAAGAAATAAAAATCATGTTTCAGGTAAATATTATATTATTCAGAAAGAAATTTTCTTTCATATTACTAATATTAAACACAGCTAGATAAATTTAATTTAATAAAAACACGAATATTGCTGTTACATTAAAGTTATTAAAATCTCTAAAATCTCAAGTCATGAGTAGTGCAGTAAGTTTATGCAATAATGATTGCTTACAACAATGGCTACAGCTGATTTTCTGCTATTATCTACCCCTTAATTACTATCTTAAATATTATGTAACTCTACAATATAACCTTTGTTATCCAACTCAAGGGCAAACTAGAACATATATCAAGACAAAAAAATAATTACTGGAATACTTTAGCATACACGAGGCATTGGATCTGGCCAATTTATCTAATTTCTTCGACGTCAATAATCGTACATGGCTCCAGACAGAGGGTGTCCCAATGGGACTCATGGCTGAAGTCGTTATGCAGTACATCGAGGAGGAAGTAGCATTAACAAAAGCTGAACTCAAACCATCTCTATATATGAGATACGTTGACGATATATTAATTTTCTGGCCTCATCTAATAGATAAACTAAATGATTTTATAAACTTACTCAATAAAATACTTCCAACTATTAAATTCACCCACGAAGCTGAACACAACCAACAATTACCATATTTAGACATACTAATAACCAGGAAATACTATTATTGCAAAACAACTACATAGGAAAAAAACATATCCCTAATTATATACCAGCTAATTCAGTTCAACCCCTAAAATACAAAAAAAGCAAGTATCATCCCACACTTCATACATGCATACCGATACTGTTCTGAGCAATTATCCTTTCAAAATGAAATAAATTACATAAAAATGACAGCAACATAATTTGGATATACACAACAAAATTTAAATAGATGGGAAAAAAATGCCAAATACATAGTTATAAAGGAATCACAACCAACCCCAAATCAGGTAAAACCTAATGACGAATACATGCACAGTTTTCCATATACTAAAAATCTTTCCGATACAATGGAAATATCCTTAAGTGATAATATCAAATTACCCACCACAGTTACATACCCTATAAAAAAATTAACAATTAATGACAGAGATAAAAAAAAAACTGCCAACAGGAGGGGTATACGAAATAAATATCCCTGACCCAACAAATATATTAAATGGGAAAGATACATATATAGGAAAAAACATACAGGCAATATAACAATAGAATGCAGGAACACCAAAATGATATCATAAAATAAATTCCAAACACAACATTAGCACAAACAATATTAAATAATAAAATAGAACTTAAAAATATAGATTTTAAACCATTATCAGCTCCGCATTCAAAATTTCAACTGCTTTACGCAGAAAAATTACTAATTCACAAACACTTAAATAAGTTATGCAACATGGAGATCCTCCCATACCATCAGCATGGAATCTCCTGCTGCATCACCAGTCTTGCGTACAATCTAGTATGCACGATCATACTACTGATGATGCAATCAATGGGACAGATATATAGCGGAGAGTTGACTTACAACACACAGAGCCTGAGGAAGCCATACAAGGGAAGTACGGGGAAACATGTCACTCTAGTTAACACCAGAGAGTACTACAGCCTTAGCTTTTAATAGTTATGAGTTTGGCTTATTCAATGATTGTTAAAGTTAAAGTTAAATTTGACCTGAGGATAAGACCTGAGGATAGTGAAAAATGGTTGAAACTCTCCTACCAATGTAAGTACATCAAAATTATCATAATTATATTGAATTATAACATCAATGCTATGTACTTGAAGCCTGTTTCCATGTTATGAAGAGGTTTGAATATCAGATGACATCCAAAATTATGTAATGACAACAACTCGCAAATAATGTGGTATAGAAGAGGGAAGGGTGGCTCAATCGGTAGCATACTAGGCTCGTAATCTGTAGTTCCCAGGTTCGAGTCCCTGCTGGGTCAGCATTGAGATTTTTCTCCGTAAAATTCCCCACCCTGCCCACGGTCAATAGGGGTCACTGAAGGGTTTGAAAAGGCTGCTGTCCATCAGATGTGGCATTAAGCCGTGGCCCAGTGTATGGGAGAGCCATACCCTGTGCACATTAAAGAACATGCTGGATGGTCTTGATGGGAGGCTATCATCTGTCTCCAACAGCTGTTCCAGTGGGTCCCCTCCCCCAACTTTCTCTGAGCCTTTGGGATCCATGTAACCTTGCCGTTTAGCCCATGGTGTGCAAAAAAGTGCCATTCAGAGATAAAACAACCCAATGTGGTGTAAGTAACATCAATATTGTGGTTGTTGGTAATCACATAATTAAACGTATACCTATTTGGAAGGAAGTACTGTCAAAACAACTCGAAATAACTGCCTTCTAGCAGAACTGTATCTTCTGTGCTTCACATAAGAAAATAGCAGCCTTTTGACATCTCATCATGCCTGTAACAAGGATATTTTAGGGATGTGCAGCTTCAATGGACTGGTAGCCATGGAATTGTTATCTACATCATCTAAGTAATACAACATCTACTGAATGTATATACCACCATGAGATAATGACCATCGCAGATGTATCAGCAATTATATTGGTAATTATTTTCTGGCTTGATATACGCTCTGGCTTGCTTTTGAGGTGGCTAACAAAGGTTATATTGTAGAGTTATGCAATATTTAAGATAATAATTAAGGAGTAGATAATAGCAGAAAATCAGCTATAGCCATTGTTGTAAGCAATCATTATTGCATAAACTTATTGCACTCCTTGTGACTTGAGATTTTAGAGATTTTAATAACTTTAATGTAACAGCAATATTCGTGTTTTTATTAAATTAAATTTTCTTTTGATTAATATATAATTTAACATGTTTATTAACAATTAATATAGAAGTCACATAGAATGATGAATCTCCACGGTGTGTTGTACACTTTTTTGATGTCAAAGAAAATTGGCTCCAGATGCTTTCGATGTAAAAAAGAATTCCTGATTAACAATTCGAGGTGGATCAAGTGTATTGCCTGCGAAAGCCACACTGGTTGATATAAAGGTTGTAGTGTTCTACATAGCGGAGAAGCCTGGCATTCCCCATTGTTTCCAACACCTTGCATATGCAGCTCATCGGCACAATTGGGTGATAATTTGAAGGAACTTTAGGACCTTTTCTGACTTGGTGAATGCTAAGATGATAGCGCCCCCCCCCCCCCCCCCCCCCCCACTACCATGAGTCCAGATTGATTTGTAGGTTGGTTGTTTAGAGTTTTATGGTGCAAAGGTCATGATGCACCAAAAAAGGGGTAAAGGAGAAATAAATTTAAATGTCATGTAAACTCACAACCAAAGTTACAAGTACATGGCAATACAATAAAAACACAAAGTGTAAACACTAAAACAACAACGGGCAGAAAAGACCCAGGTAAAATATGAGAACCAACAAGGAAAAATATGTAAATTAACAGTGAGGGTATAGGACACATGCAAAAGCCAAAAACTAGTGTAAAACTACAAAGCTGAAAAGTGAAAAAAATCAGAGATAGTTAATATATCCTGTAAAATGTAATGAAGACAAATATAAGTGCTAAAAACGAGTCATCAGATAAAAAAAAAGGAGTCATTCAGTAAAGGAGAAATAGATTTAAATGTCATGTAAACTCACAACCAAAGTTACAAGTACATGGCAATACAATAAAAAATGCAAAGTGTAAACACTAAAACAACAATGAGCAGAAAAGACTTGAGACATCTTTTCAAAAAAGATGTCTGTGTTATAGACTTAGATGTAAAATCGTGGAAGTAAAGAAAATTCTAGGTTCAAAATGAGACATTCAATTAAAATGTTTTACTGTTAAAATGGTGTCACAAAACTCGCACTTAAGTTTGTTGCTGGCTCTTAAAATGAAAACAATGTGTAATAAATAAATGACTTAAGCTAACTCAAGCAAGTACAACTTCCTTCTTGCGAATCCTGTGGAAACATTACTTACAAAATTTGATAATAGGCTTGTTCACAAGCTATTCGGACCAAGATCTCTGCCACTGTGCATGGAGCTCAATGGTAAAACATTGCTGAAAGATCAGATATGGAACCAGGAGCAGACTTATAGCAAGCTATGCAAGTCAGTGTAGAGAACACACAGATGATGATGCTTAGCCACCATAGTCCAGGAAAGGCTGATAGCGTACAAATCTACAGTGAAGATGGAACATTGTAGGGGATCTGGTCTACAATGTTTACATCACAGAAGACCATGATCAATCCCACAGACATGCTGGACTTTGAGCCATCTGTGAACACAAGCAAGAAGTCTGGGTGATTGGCATGGTGGCTGTCAAAGAGTTTCTGATACATGCAGTTGGGTGTAAAGGTTTTCCCTATCCTGCAGAGGAAAAAGTTGCAGGAAGGGGAAAAAGTGAGCCATGGTGAAAGTGATTCGGCTGTCAACTTAGCAAAACTATTGTGACTGATGTTAATGTCTTACAGGTAGCCTTGGGCATACAAAAGGAAAGGACAAATGAATTTATGATGATTCTGGTATAGCATTTCCCACTGAGGACTAAAAACACAGTCCCAAATTGGATGATCTGGCAGGGATTGCAATTTTTGTAGGGATAACTGTTGATGGTGAATAGATAAAGATGGTTCATCAGTCTCAAGATAAAGACTCTGGACCAGTGAGGTGCAGAGGTGCTGATGGTGAGTGGGATCCAAAACTTTCACCACTGAATCCCAGGCAGAATGGTACACCTGGGATCTGTTGTCCAGTTTTGACCAGACAAGTGCGCAGTGGAAGAAGAGCAAAGAACATCAGTCTGCTTTCCAAGAGACAGGAGAGAACCTTGAGGATATTCACCACCCACATGCACTTGAACCTAAGATGACATATGTTAGGTAAAATGGTCAATTTGAGGTCGAAGATGAGACAGAGAAACTTGGTCTCCACAACAACTGGAAGAATGGTACTCTGAGCCATAGCTCAGGATCCAGATGAAAACTATGCTTGTGGTAAAAGTGCACACAAGCTGTCTTCTGTGGGGGAAACCGGAATAGCAATTGGCCATCGCCCAAACAGATAGATTGAAAGGCATTGCCTACAGTTAGAGGAAGTTGTCTAATACTAGAATTTACCTTGACAGGGAAAAGTGTAATACTCACTATATAGCATTGTAGCACCCTCTCTTCTTAGGGAAAAGGCTGTGAATGAGTGTTGCCAACATGAAGAGAATGGGAGATAAAAAGTTGGAAATTAAGATTGTCATGTGTCCTCTTAAGCCAAAGCCATTGAGGTTAAGCCAAATTGAGGTCAAGCCAAATGCCGAATCTCCAAGCCGTGTCATAAGCTTTTTCAATGTCAAAGAATATTGACACAAGGTGCTCTCTACCTAAAAAAGAATTTCTAATCGCTGATTTGAGGCAGATCCTGTGGTCTAAGATAGACTGTTGCTTGCAAAAGCCAAAATTAGTGTTCTAAAGAAGTTTGTAGTGTTCTAAATACCAGATAAGTCGGGCATTCACCCTTCTTCAATATCTTGCACACACAGCATACCAATGCAATGGGATGATAATTGGAAGGAATCTTGAGATACTTTCTTGGCTTGAAAAAACCAAGATGATCCACAGTAAATACACAGATTACCTGTAGATATAGAATTCAACAATTATTCATCTGAAAGAAATTATTGATGGCATGGCAGGAATTGAACCTGCAACACTCTAGATACATGCCAGAGCTCTCTACTCTTTAAACCATGCATCAGATGATAATTCACTTCCAGGATAAGACTTAAATATCTTTCACTGAAATGTGGTGGACCTTGCACCATCTATACTTCAGGAGAAACAACTTATTTCCAATTGTTGCCAATGATTCTCTGATATATATATATCAAGAGAGTTGTGGTTAAATTCCCACCACATCAGCAATAATTTTTTCCAGATGAATAATTGGCAAAGATGATAACCCTCCAGCCAATAATACAGAAACTGCTCCTCGAAATGTGCAGTCAAATGCAGTTGAAAAGGCAGAGCAGCATATCCTTACTCAAAGATGAGAGATGGACATTGTCTTGTCTAACAGCAATGAGATGAATGCAGAGGTGCAGCTCCTCCACTATCAAGAGGAGAGCTTTCATCCTTACTCTTCAGGGCCAGAAACTGTGGGGAATACAAAGAAGCGGAGGAGGATTCCTTCAGAGTGTTGGAAATTGCCTGTCCATTGTGCTCCAGGTTTGACAATGAGTGGGATGAATAATTCCCACCCACCTTCTGGACCTTATTCCACACAACCAAATAACTGATCATGCAGGTGATAGAAGATTATATTTGATCCAAGATTCCTTCTGGCTCTGCAATCAGATGAAACGAGCTTTTGCCCTGGTGTGCCTGAAGGCTTCAACATTGGAGGATGTTGGATATCTCTGAAACAACCCTCAAGCCTTGTTCTAAGGCTGATTAGCCTTAGAACAAGGCTGTGGTGCAGTCATAATTCGCAGCTGTGGTGCAGCTCATAATTCCACCACAGTTTTGGTAACTGAGGAAACCATATTGAAGTCTGAGCAATGGTTGAAGCAACCTACTTGGGTGATACAGTCCATCATCTTTGCTACTGCACATTGATTGGCTCCTGGCTGATGGAGTGGTGGCTGAACCCACAAAGTAGCTCAAAATCACCCCCAGCCCGACCAATAAAGCCTCCACTGTGAAGGGTTTCAAGTTCCCCCACAGGAAATGTACAGATCACGGGGAGGTGATCACTATCATAAGGGTTGTTCTCAACATCCCATGTAAAGAGTGGAAGGATCGAGGAGGACACAAAGATGCAAATGTCTACCACCTTGAGAATGGTAGTTAGGGATATAATCTGGAATGAAGAATGGTGGCTCAAGAAGATAACACCCCTCGAGCTGGATCATCTCCATACTGGTCCTGGTGAATGAGTGAAAAGTGCCAGATCATGGGATCAGTGACTATCTCCAAATATGTCTCTTGCAGGCACATGTAGATGGGCTTGTGTGCT
Organism: Ryuthela nishihirai; assembly: GCA_038380435.1. Classification (NCBI taxonomy): domain Eukaryota; kingdom Metazoa; phylum Arthropoda; class Arachnida; order Araneae; family Heptathelidae; genus Ryuthela; species Ryuthela nishihirai. The sequence goes on from JAWZYU010000070.1 coordinate 409,341, forward strand.
CAAAGGGGGTCCTTGATGTCATCAATATTCCTCTTGAATCCAGGACAATTTCATTGTAGGTGTGTGGACATTTCAGGACTTAGAGGAGTGAGAGGATGATGAATTCCTATCAATTTAACTACTACAGAGAACAGTTTTATCAATAGGGTATGGTCCATATCGTTTGAATAATCTGAGGGGGACAGATCAGAGAGTGACTTTTGAGGAAGAGGACGTGTCTTTTTCTTTGACCCCAGTGGGGGACTCTTTGGTTTGGAAGGTCTAGCTGTCTGGGGACAGGAAAAGGGCCTTCCAGAGGTGGGATTGGATGGATGTGTAGCAGGTATGGAAACCATCATTGATGTAGAGGCCGGCATTAACTTTGGTTTCACATGAGTAAGGAGGTACCTAGCTGCAGGCAAGAAAATTTTAGTCAGTGGCACATCAATATCTGTCTGGACCAGCACAAGTAACATTGGCAGGTAGCACAGGTGATGGAGCAAGCCTTTCTTACTCAAAATAGGAAATGGTGGTTTTAGGGTGGTGTGGCTCCTTCCACTTTGGACAGTCATAGGAGAATTGTGAAGTTGCTAATCAGTATTGAAACAATTTTGAAAAGAACAATAATTGGAGAAGTTAATTGTCATTACCTTCCTTGTCTGAAAACGAACCCTTTGAGCTGCCAGTTGGCTTTGTGCTGCTTGGTGCATATATGCAACTATGCCAGTTGATGTAGGATCTTGGGCAGAAATCTCTTGAAGTAATGAGATAACCTATATGGAAATTTTACATATCAAAATTTAGGTATTAAATTAAAATTACTGCATCAGGAAACTCAATATTAAAATTGAACTGAAAATAAGAAAACAATTTTCTATCAAAATTTGAAGGCATAAACACAGTGTGCAGAATTAAATAAAGATTAAACTAACTCTATAAGCACTGTAAATAATGTACTAGTCATGTGGTATCAGGAAAAACAATCAGCTCATTGACAACTGAGTAGTAACTGATAGTTGTATATCAGTGCATTGAAGTTCAGGTTAATTAGTCATACCTGCATTGGCTTCATTGCTGCATTCTTCTTAAGACAGCCTCTTCAGTTGCACAAGGAGGCAAAGTCCAGATTGTGTGCTGTTCTTCAGAGTAGCTGGTGTTTACAAGTTCAGTGCTGTTCTTCAGGGTAGCTGGTGTTTACAAGTTCAATGCTGTTGTATCTCAGTTGTTGGGAACTGAGAGTTTTTTTGCACTATGGTGTTATTAATCAGCACTCTGCTGCCTCTGTGATAGTTGCTATGGTATGAGTCACTGGTCATCAGAGGATTCTGAACTGTGCACTCCTATTAGTGCTCTATGCCAGTTGATTATATGTCTAGTCACAAGTATCTCATTTAGTCAACCGGCCCAGAGCACAAAAGCAGCATGCAGTTCAGAATCCTCCAACACCCAATGGCTCATACCACAGCAACTACATATCCATTCAAACATATTGGGATCATTTTATTGAAAACAATGACATATCAACAGGCAGCATTAAATACACACACATAAAGCAAAATCACACAGTAAAAAGCTTCAGAGAACAACCATCAAAACCTATCTTAAACAAGTGTGAACTGCTCCTGCAGCTCAAATGGTAGAGAAACTGGTGCACAACCAGGTTGTGTTGGGTTGTTTTACCTCTGAGCGGCACTTTTTTGCACACCATGGGCTAAATGGCCAGGTCACATGGACCCCGAAGGCTCAGAGAAGGACGGGGGAGGGGACCCACTGGAACAGCTGTTGGGAGACAGATGGTAGCCTCCCGTCAAGGCCATCCAGCGTGTTCTTTAACGTGCACAGGGTATGGCTCTCCCGCACACGGGGCCACGGCTTAACGTCCCATCCGACGGACGGCGGCCTTTCCAAGCCCATCGGTGTCCCCTACTGACCGTGGGCAGGGAGGGGAATTTTGCGGAGATAAATCTCAACGCTGACCCAGCTGGGACTCGAACCTGGGAACTACAGATTACGAGCCTGGCGCGCTACCAACTGAGCCACCCCCGCCCCTGCACAACCAGGAGACCCTGAACTCAGGTCCAGGAGGATGATGGGTGGTTTTTTTCACACTTGCCCAATTACTTAAATTATGCATCTGCTAAATGACATATCATATTTGCTATGTGATAATTCAAATCTTGTATGCATCATACATCATATTGTTCTTATGCAATTTAAATGATATATTCTTATATAACCTCCTAAACATCAACTTAAATCTCATGATGGATATAAATATAAATGAAATCGTGATAATTAGTCAACTATGATGAATATTTGCAGTAAGTTGTGTTCTGATTAGTTTGTGCCATCCTTTTATATGTTCAGGAAGTGTTATTTTCTTCTGTAACCTTTGCAATATCATGAAATTATGTTCCTAAGAACATTATGACTTTAATGGTGTGTTCTGTTTATCTTAGAGACATCATTTTCACATGAACATTTAACAATTTCTGTGCTAACTGTGCCAAGTCAAATAAAGAAGTGAAATTTAGATTTTAAAAAACAAATACCAAATCAACAGAAACCACTGATGCTGTAATGGTTAGTGTACCTGGCCAGTTACTTGGAGATGTGAGTTAGAATCCCACTCACAACAAAACCATTTTTTTTTTCTCAGCTTATTATTTCATGTTTACAGGACATCTCCTGTGATACTTTACCACTGAATTGGCCAGCATTGAGATTTATCTCCACAAAACTCCCCATTCTGCCCATGGTCAGTAGGGGATACCAATGGGCTTGGAAAGGCTGTCGTCTATTGGATAGGACGAGGCTACCATTTGTCTCCCAACAGCTGTTCCAGTGTGTCCCCTCCCCCAACCTTCTCTGAGCATTCGGAGTCCTTGTGACTTCGCCATTTAGCCCATGGTGTGGAAAAAAGTGCCACTCAGAGGTAAAGCAACCCAACCACTGAATTATCATCATCATCCTCATCCTCCTCCTCCTCAAGCAGCCATGGGCTACGGAGGTCCAACCAGACCACGTAGTTTAATTCTCCAAGCATATCTGTCCTGAGCTACATCTGCTGCATCCGGCCACTGTACACCAATTCTAACAAGGTCCTGTTTGACATTGTCTGCCCACCGCATCCTAGGTCTCCCCATCCTTCTGAGGCCTCTAGGCACACTGTTCATAACCCTAATCGCCTATCTATAATTATCCATACGGGCAACGTGGCCAAACCAGCGGAGTCTCTCTCTGCACAATATGCTGCTTAAAGGAGGTTGCAGACTCCTTTGCCTAACCTCATCATTAGTTACAAAGTTGAACCACCTAATACCCAAGATAATGCGTAAGCATCTAGAATCAAAAGCATCTAGTTTCCTGTTATCTTGTTTACACAGCATCCAAGTTTCACTACCATAACTAATCCCAGAAAGAACCAAACTATTATACAGTCTAATTTTAGTCTTTAGATGTATACGCCTATTTCTCCACAATCTCCATAGATTCTTAAAAGTCCCGGCAGCAATACCTATTCGTCTGTTAATCTCATGCCGCACATCACCAGTATCAGTTACATAGCTCCCAAGGTAATTAAACTGTGACACCTGCTCAAGACTGCAACCATTCAGATTAACTGAATCACAACCTGCCTGACCAATTTTCATCATTTTAGTTTTCTCTCTGTTTATAATCAAACCTACTGTACTACCAGTCTCATCAATAGCTCAAATGAAAGAGTTCATCTCATCAACATCATTTGCCAAAAGGGCTAAATCATCAGCATATTCTAAATCAGAAATTTTTGTATCTCCAGTCCATTTAAGGCCAAAATCTTTCCCTTGCAATGAATTTCGCATAACATAATCAACAACCAAACTAAAGAGAAAAGGAGACAAAATGCACCCTTGTCAAACACCAGAAGTAATGCTAAACCAATTGCTACAAGACTTACCAACTCTCACACATGACTCAGTGTTATTATAGAGAGCTTTCATTATGTTAACTTGTCTGGTATACCATATGATCTCACAATCAACCACAAATTATGATGATCAACAGAGTCGAAAGCCTTTTTGAAATCAACAAAGCTAGCAACCAAAGGTTTCTGAAACTCTAAACATTTCTCAAGAATCTGCCTAAGTGAAAATATCTGATCCACACATCCCCTACCACTTCTGAATCCACATTGATCATCACGCAATTGTCTGTCAACCAGATTCTTAATTCTATTAAGCACAATCATGGAAATAACTTTACCTGGAACAGAGAGTAGGCTGATACCCCTATAGTTATCACAAGAACTGTGATCACCTTTTTTGAAAATAGGGATAATAATAGCTCTGGTAAAATCTTTAGGAACCATGCCTTTATCATAAAAGTTATTCAAAATTTCAGTCATGCAAATGGTAACTGAAACATTCCCAGCTCTAAGCATTTCCATAGTAATTTCATCCACCCCTGGGGATTTATGTAGTTTAAGTTTAGAAATAGCCAAAATAACTTCAGACTGTGATGTAGGACTAACATTAAAGCCAGTAATGCATTTATCATCATTACATATAAGGGGAGTAGAACTAACTACATTGTTCAGAACATCTCTGAAATGCTCACTTTTGGTACCAACTTTGGCATTAAAGTCACCTAGAACAAGGGTAATATCTCCTTTCTTGACAGAATTCAAAATATCCTGAAGTTGTCCGTAAAACCTATCCTTCTCATCCTCATCGGCATCCTCAGTGGGGGCATAACAGCAGATAACATTCAAGTCTTTAACGCTTGTCTGAAATTTTGCTGTAAGAAACCTTTCATTAATGCACTCATATCCTAGAAGAGCATCACTAGCATGTCTGCTGAGAAGCAGACCCACACCTTGGTGATGCTTATTGTTGTCCCTCCCTGAAAAGAGAAATTTAAGATTATTTTTAAGAATATGACCTTTATTGGTCCATCTGGTCTCTTGCAAGCCGAGAATATCTAAACTATAATGGAGAGAAAATGGTTAGTGGGATGTTTAAAGAAACTATGTTTATTGAGAGAGGGAATGCCGACAATATCAAACAGCCCCCTAATAGCAGACATGGGGCAAAGACCCGTTCCCCCATCACTAAAGGCTGAAGCCATCTACACTGTAAGACTTCCTCCAATGTAGAATTTGGCAATGCCAATAGAAGCAAAAAGTTCAGGTGCCTGCGATGACCTCTGCTCAGGATTATCCACCAGCTGATAAACATATCCTGTGAATCTATTCACTTGGGGCTGTCAACCCACAAACAAACAGAAAACACAGCGTAAGATTTTCCCTCCACAAAAGCCCACCAGTGCAGCAAAATCTGGATCCATAATCAAGCTCAGAGCCATAATTCCGTTCAGGTTGGTATATATGGTCAGCACCAGGACTCTGTGTGGTTGACCACTCCTCAGCAAAAAAAGAAAATTAGCCATAGATGTCCAGATCAGTAGGCCACACTAATCTGGAAGCCCTCCCCTTCCGTTCCCTTCCACAAGAGAGTATCTCTTAGGTACTAACGGTCTACACCATGAGAAGGTGGCATCAGACATTAGGTGCTAGGCCTGGCCAGTTCTATGCCATCACAGGGGATTGGTACATAGACTGTCAAACAGGTTAAAACTTGTTAAAATTGGTGTGCAGTGGCCGGGCAGCGGCGGTGTTGGTGGTGGTGTACTTCATTGCATACAAAATCTTCTGTTTTAAAAATAGCTGTTTTTGGTTAATTTGCAGCAGTCCAAACCTTCAAGAAAAAATGAATTTGCAATAGTTCAGATCAATCTCATGAGCTTAAATCAGGAGGTTGCTTCAATATCAAAAAACAGAAACAAGCAAATCAACTTTGCTGTATAATGCATCTAAGAAATGGCAATCAGATTGCTCTAACACATTATTTATATTGTAGCTTAATATGCATCAGATGAAAAAAAAAATATTTTTCAGGCTCAAATTGTTCATTTTTAGAAGATATATATTAGGAAACTTTTAAACAACAACTTCCGTTTTTAAGAAATTGAAGCTCTGTGCATTGTATTAAAAAGAGACATAGCTTTTTTGGGCTCTAATTTCAGATTCTGTAAATGTGTATAATCAAAGGGGATCCTGGTAGGGTTACACACCAGGTATTCTAGGATATGAGTTCTAGTTTGACACCACAGGTATATATATAACATATAACCAGGTACTGGAGAAACAGATGATGAATGGGCCTTCATGCAGTGGTAATTCTACCAAAAAGATCAAGGATTTGTAATGAGAACTTACAATGAAAAGGGAAAACATTTAATGCCTGTTATCCAACTATATTGAAATCCAACAAGGGGATGCCAGGGCTGCACGAGCACTATACCCATACAGGCAGAGAGGATCTTGTAGATACCATGAGTAAGACAAAGGCATTAAATACATCAAACTCTCATACTTGTACTAAGACCTGGGTAGGGAATTCACTGCATAATTGACTCTAGCAGGCAAATCACCATCCAAGTGATTGCAAAGTTTTAACTATGGCCATTCCCCTTTTCAATGACACTTAATTATACCATCCAGTCTCAATGCCCTATAAATAGTTACATCTGTGATATATTTACATCAACAGCTGTTGCTCAGTTTACCTGCATTAGCATCTGGCTGACAGTTATATCTGCATTCTTCTATGCCATTTTGGGACTTTACTGCAAATATCAAGAAAAAAAAATGCATCCTTGTCTTATGTTCAATTCACATCATTTCCCCATGCCTTTGATAAAAAAAATATATTTCCATGCAGTAGATCGACCATTTATCAGTGCAGCTTATCATCAAACATCATGGTTGTGGCCTGTCTTCAGCTGAATGGAGCTGAAATCAGCATTGAGCATTTTTTGCTTGTCTTATCAACTTCACAACTTTTTGCTATCATATCTAATAAACATGAGATCTACTTGTCTGTTTTATATATATATATTGTAAACTATTGACTGAGCCTATCTACTTGATAGTTATTAAATTTTATTATAATGCATATACAGTTTCTAATATCTCATTGCACACACCATTTTTCAACCCTTTAGAATGTCTGAAGAATGTTCTACAACCTGGATTATGAAATGGCATATCCTATAAAGAAAGCTACCAGCAGTTTGAGCTTTGAAATAGTTGAAATGTTGTAACATCTTTCTGGGTCACACAACAATATCATATTAATAATACTGATTAACATTCAATGCTTTTCCTCTGGTAGCTTTGCAAAAAAAAAATGCTAATGATACTATTCTAAGTATTCAGCCCTTTAATAGCAGTTAAGGTAACAAAGATAATTCTAACCTTCATTGGCTATTCATCATCTGGTCATTGAAACTTTGTGATGAACTCTGTCATGCTCTTGAAAAGGCTTACATTTGTACTTGTAAATTATTAAAGATGGATAGCCAATAATGGTTAGACCTACCTCCAGTACTTTAATAGAGATAAAGATGCAGAATACCTAGAACTTTTTTTTTAAGATTTTCTACATAAAACAAAAGACAAATGAGCATCAATATGATATGCTAAACGCAGCATATCTTTCAGATACTATACATTACACCTCTTATGGTGCTTTTTACTTTAGACCATTTTAAACATTTTACCATCAAAAACATTTAATTGCATCAATGTAGTCAGACATACCTCAGTTAAGTTTATGTTTAAATGCAAATAAACTCTTGCCAACAACAATTTGTGCTCCACATCATCTGGATTTAAGAGAGATAACAATTCAAGTGCATTGCAAAGACATAAAAGGCCATCCCCCATTCCTTCTAATTGTCTTCCAACTTCAACCAAATTCCAGCACATTCTTCTAAATACCTGAAATTTTGGATTACAAAATTTTTTATTCAAACATAATAATCCAACAATTTAATTACACTAATTTAAATTTAACCAACAGTTGTTAACCCTTCCGGAACTCACATCTTGTATACAATTGACAGAATCCAAAAATGAGACTGATAATGCCTGGGTCAGTTTTTAGTATACCACATTAAACTTCAATTTTTTAACTTTCCCTTTAAAAATTTTCTTATGTATATTTCATAAAAATAAATTATAAATGCTTCATAAATAATATTTCATTAAAATCTCTATGACACTGTATATTATTAAAATGCAGTGGGATAAAGCAGTAGAATCCAACAGAAATGATAACAATTAAGTATCTGCTCTTAAGCAGACATCTCAATGCAGCATGGATGCCTATGTAACTAAGTCTTATAAATTGTTCTTTTGAGTATAGTATTGTCGTAAATATTTATGTTACTAGTTTCGTTATATCTCTATAATTTATTATTATTCTTCTGCCTTGCACGGCAAATCCTTACCTACTATGTGCATTTATTGTTGAGTTGTCTTCTATAAATAATCATAATCAGTTTGCCGAAATATTTCCTCTAAGCACTCTGCCAAAAACACTTCAGGCTGCTAGCACCTTTAGGAATATATGGAGGGAGTGAAAAAATAGGCACCTAAAGACTAAAATTAGGCTGTATAATAATTTAGTTCATTCTAAGATTAGTTATGGTAGTGAAATGTGGACTCTTTGTAAGCAGCAAAACAAGAAACTTTATTCCTTTTATTCTAGATGCTTGAGCAGAATCTTGGGCATTATGTGATTTGACTTTGTAAGTAATAAGGTTAGAAGAAGTCATCAACCTCCTTTGAGCAGCATTTTGTGCAGAGAGAGACTGTGTTGGTTTGGCCATGTTGCTTGTATGCATAACTATAGATTAGTGAATGAGGATATGAACAGTATGCGTAAAGGCTTCAAGAAAAGCGGGAAGACCTAGGATGCAATGGGTAGACAATGTCAAACAGGACTTTGCTACAGTGGCCAAATGTAGCAGTTGTAGCTCAGGACAGAGAGAGAGAGAGGGGGGGGGGAGTATGCATGCATAATATTTAACAAATAAATTATTCATTGAATTTGTTTTATGAAATGCGATACTTTATTTTACCAAATACCTCTCAAATGTTATAAAACATTTAACTGATGAAATGAATTTTACAATTATAGTGAAAATGCACCCTTGTTGAACACCAGATCAATGCTAAACCAACTGCTACAAGCTTTACCAACTCTCACACAGGCTTCTGAAACTTGTAACATTTCTCAAAAAACTGCCTAAATGAAAAAATCTGATCTACACATCCCCTACCACTTCTGAACCCACACTGCTCATCACACAATTGTCTATCAACCAGATTCTTAATTCTATTAAGCACAATCATGCAAAAAACTTTACCTGGAACAGAAAGTAGGCTGATACCCCAATAGTTATCACAAGAACTGTGATCACTAATTTTTAAAATAGGGATAATAATAGCTCTGGTAAAATCTTTAGAAACAATGCCTTTATCATAAAGATATTCAAAATTTCCATCAGCCATTTGGTAACAGAAACATTACCAGCTCTAAGCATTTCAGTAGCAATTTCATCTACCCCTGGGAATTTATGTAGTTTAAGTTTAGAAATAGCCAAAATAACTTCAGACTGTGATGTAGGACTGACATTAAAGCCAGTAATGCATTTATCATCATTACATATAAGGGGAGTAGAACTAACTACATTGTTCAGAACATCTCTGAAATGCTCAGTCTGCCTACCATGACAGAATCCTCACCTTCAATAGCCTTACCTTGTCTATCTTTCAATCCCTGATACCTGTTCATTTCTTCCCACACAGAACATTGACAGCTCTCTGCTGTTACTGTCTAGATGCTTCCTATGCTTTGTAAACCAAGCCATCAGGCCAAAGATTCTTATCAGCTGCTAACTGATCCTTTACACATTTATTAAGCTCTTTGCAATGCTTTCTGTTAGAACTAGTAGGTAGGTTATTGATTAAGAATATTTCTGCAGTTCTTTCTCTCCAAAATAAGCTCCAGTGCCTTATCAATTCAAATAATTTTGCCTCCTCTCCTTTTTACTCAAAAGAATATTGTTGGCTTTAAGAAAAGCCTGTTTAAAATGGTACCATTCTTCCTCAACTTTAGTAGTAAACAAACCATGACTGTCATAATGACTACTGGGTCTTTCAGAGCTAATGTTAAAGGTAACTTTTTTAACCTTAGCACAACACTTTTTAAGTTGCAAGACACTTTTAAAAAGGTTATGGTCAGATCCTGATCCAATTTTAGCTCCCCTATATGACCTGGTATTCCTAAAAGAACTAGCCCATTTGCTGTTAACTAATATATAATCAATCATATTCTTATGCAGTCCATCTGGTAAAACCCACATGTACTTATGTATTCCATGGTGCTTGTTTGCAATAAGTGTTAGTTATTCTGAATCCATTGAGTTTACTTATCTGTAGGAGACGTTGCCCATTGCCATTGCAGCTACCAATACCAAAAGGGCCTATTACTCCTCCCCAAAGATCAGAGTCAGTACCAACTTTGGCATTGAAGTCACCTAGAACAAGGGTAATATCTCCTTTCTTGACAGAATTCAAAATATCCTGAAGTTGTCCGAAAAACCTATCCTTCTCATCCTCATCGGCATCCTCAGTGGGGTCATAACAGCAGATAATATTCAAGTCTTTAATGCTTCTCTGAAATTTTGTTGTAAAAAACCTTTCATTAATGCACTCATATCCTAGAAGAGCATCACTAGTGTGCCTGATGAGAATGTTTTGGTGATGCTTATTTTCTTCACTCCCTGAAAAGAGATATTTAAGATTATTTTAAGAATCTGATCTTTATCTGTCCATCTGGTCTCTTGCAAGCCGAGAATATCTTAATGAGAATGGTGAACTTCTCATATGAGGACGTCAAGAGAATAAGCTCTGTGTAGTGTCCTCACATTCCAACTACATATGGAGAGAAAATGGTTAGTGGGATGTTTAAAGAAACTATGTTTATTGAGAGAGGAAATGCTGAAAATATCAAACAACCCACTAATTGCAAGCATGAGGTAAAGACTTGTTTCCCTCACTACTAAAGGCTGAAGATATCAACACTGGAAGACTTCATCTAAAGTGGGTTTGATGATGCCTGTAGAAGCAAGAGTTCAGGGTAACTGTGATTGTCTCAGATCAGGATTATCCCACCAGCTGATAAAACATATCCTGTGAATCTGTTCGCTTGGGGTTGTCAACCTACAAACAAAAAACACAGCAGAAGATTCTCCCTCAACAGAAGCTTACCAGTGCGGCAAATTCAGGATCCATAATCAAGCTCAGAACCATTATTCAATTCCGGTTGATGTATATGGTCAGCACCAGGACCCTGTGTTGTTGACCACTCCTCAGCAGGGTTGGAAAAAAGTAGCCATAGTGGTTTAGTTGATCAGGTCACACTGATCTGTCATCCCTCCCCTTCCATTCCCTTCCACAAGAGATTATCTCTTTTGAAAGGTACTAACCGTCTGCACCATGAGAAAGTGGGGGTTGGACTTTAGGTGCTAGACCTGGCTGTTTATGTGCATCATCACAAGGGATTGATGCATAGCTCTCTTTCCAGTGACTACCTATCTGCCATTTACAGACCTATATAACATGATATTAAGTAAGGGATGGTGATTGGCTCAATCAATTGTATGCCAGGCTAACCCCTAATCATCCCGTAGTGAGAAAGGGAACAACACTATTAGGCTTGAAAAGCCCACCATCTGTTAGATGGGATGTTAATCCATAGCCCAATGTGCAAGAGAGATATAACCCTGGGCATGATAAAAAAAAATACACTGGGTTTCTTTGACAAAAAGCTTTCATCTCCTAACAACTGTCCAGTGGATCCTCTTCCTGAACTTTCTCCGAGACCTTGGGGTCCTTGTGACCTAGCCATTCAGCCAATTACATACACAAAAGTGCCACTAAGAGGTAAAACAACCCAAAGTATTAAGTAAAAAGTGTGCATAAATTAATAAGGTGCAGCACAGTGAAAAGGCTAAAAGCACAAGTTTTATCACACTAATACTAGAATAGTAAAATACAAGCACTGGATTAAGGCTGATGGTCACCACCTTTATATTAGGAAATCATTGTTAAAGATTTTAAAAGCATATAAATAATCCCTTTTACCACTGAGAGTAGTGTAGGATTGGTAGTTTTAACAGTTTGGATATTATGGGTTGGGTTGTGTTGTGTTGTTTTACCTCTGAGCGGCACTTTTTTGCACACCATGGGCTAAATGGCCAGGTCACATGGACCCCGAAGGCTCAGAGAAGGCTGGGGGAGGGGACCCACTGGAACAGCTGTTGGGAGACAGATGGTAACCTCCCGTCAAGGCCATCCAGTGTGTTCTTTAACGTGCACAGGGTATGGCTCTCCCGCATACGGGGCCACGGCTTAACGTCCCATCCGATGGATGGCGGCCTTTCCAAGCCCATCGGTGTCCCCTACTGACCGTGGGCAGGGAGGGGAATTTTGCGGAGATAAATCTCAACGCTGACCCAGCTGGGACTCGAACTTGGGAACTACAGATTACAAGCCTGGCACACTACTGACTGAGCCACCCCCGCCCCCTTGGATATTATGAGAGTAATATCTTCAATATAAGTGAATACAACAGGAAAAGTCAAAGTCCTTAGTAATAGTTTTATGGCTATTCTATTTGCTGATGCATTCAGTTTACCGAAGAAATTACCAAACACTGATGGCAGGAAATGATGTAAAAACATGCTATATTTCAACACTTAAACAATGACTGCAAATTTTGATGAAGTTTGACTTCTACTTCACCTCGGCCTTTCAGCTGTAGTCTGGACAGATTATCTTACAATATCTTATCTATCAGATCAACAGATACTGCCTTACTGGATCATAAATTCTCCTCATCAAGAAAAGTGTGCATCATTCTAAAAATTTAATGGGCTGTGATATTATTGGAAGATAATGGTATGCATGTCATCCTGTGCCTGCAATCTCTGCAAATACCATCAGCCATAATCCAGTAACAGTATTTTACTACTATGCAATATTAGTATGATAAAGTTTTACTTTAAAAGTATGTATTGTGCTTCTCCCCCTTGATCAACCTAGCTCATGAACCAAAAAGGAGAAACTGCATGAGTAACCCAGGTCCCTTGACACCCTCTCAACATCCTCACCAATCAGGTTAGTTATTCAGGGTTTTATGACAAAAGGGCAACTCAGGGCACACTGTGCCAACACCAAACAGCATGGCCAAGCCCCATATCCTCAAAGATAAAAAAAAAGTTCTCTCCCCCTAAGTGATAGGCTAGGACAACACGTTTAAAAAATGTCTATAAAAATATCAATTACATAACTGTGTGTAGTGATTGTGTTGCAATGAGAAAAACAGTCCCTAAGATATTCTATTGCATCTTATGGAGATAAAACCCCTGCATCACATGGGCAAAGCTGACAATGCTATGGAATGCATTCCCATATTTACATTAATTCTCATGGAAGAAAAATGTCTGATATGCCATTTCTTTTTTATTAAAGCTGCATCTTTCTGGTACCTATCTCTACCTGTATCGCTCTACTTCATCTTTACTTTACATTTAACTATCCTTTTGATTTTAAAATGGGTTTTATTCTGCTATATCTAGAATTACCTATTTTTATTGTTCATTAAATAAGCATCGCAACTTAAAAGAATGCTTTTTTTTTTAAATCATAACCACACTTATATCAAAACTATAATTTATTTTCCCTCTAATAGTTTTATAAAAATATAAGTTAATGATACTCTTCTAAATAATCTACCTTTTAATAGCTAATAAGATAATGAAAATACAGGGTCATTATAAAAGAAAAACATATTTTAAACTGTTTCATTACCTATTTATCTTTTTAAAATGTAAGTAACTGTCCAAAATGTCAAGGAATTCTCAAAATATTTACTTGTTATGACACTGTGGAGTATCACACGTAGATGTTGTGAATGATCCTATATCTTAATTTGTTTGTGTGGATCAGGGCTGGATCTAGGGGGTAGGGGGAGGGGGAAAGGAGCTGTGCCCTCCTTGGAGAATGCTAGTAAAGGTAATAGAAGCAAAAAAAAAAAACATCAGACTTGTGCATATTTTTGTGAAAAAAAAACAATCACTAGTGAAATTTAAAGGAAAGAATATACTGCAACTGTTGCAATGAAATTAAAGGAAAGAATATACTACAACTGTTACAAGAGTTACTTGAGACATGCTGAGCCTAGTATGGACAGAAGTTGACGGGTGGATATTTTTCATGCTAACAATAGGGCCCACATTACAGTCTGTTGGACACAAAACTTTGAATTTCTTGACCTTTTGTGCACACAGGTTACTTTTGTAACTTAATTATTAGTAAAATAATATAGCACTTGAAAATATGTGTATTCTTTTATAATGGCCTAGTAATTCTAACCTTTATTGGCTATCCATAATCTGGGCAATTGTTAATGTCAACTGATAAATGAATATTTTAGGATTTGGCTAAATGGTAAACCCCCCCCCCCCCCCCCCCGCACAAACACACACATACATAATCGTCTAACAGCCATGGGCTACAGAAGTCCAACTACATTCTCCAAACATATCTGTCCTGAGCTACAGTTGATGCATTTCGCCACTGTAGGCCAATTTCAATGAGGTCCTATTTGACAATGTCTACCCACTGCATCCTAGGTCTTCTCCTCTTCCTGAAACTTTAGGCACATTTTTTATAACTCTATTCACTAATCTATAGTTGTGCATAGAACAACATGCCAAACCAACACAGTCTCTCTCTGCACAATGTGCTGCTCAAAGGAGGCTGCTAACTCCTTCACCTAAGCTCATTATTATTTACAAAGTCAAACCACCAAATGCACAAGATACAGAGTAAACATCTAGAATCAAATGCATCAAACATTCTGCTCTCTTGCTTACAAAGGGTCCAAGTTTCACTACCATAACTAACTAAACTACTGTATAACCTAATTTTAGTCTTTGGGTATATACATCTATTTTCCACTCTCCACAGATTCTCAACCCTTCCAGGGTCACACCAGAAACACTGATGATTTACATCTAGAGGTCCAGCTATTTTTTCACTCTGATCAGGGAAAAAAATAACTTAATTTTTTTTACCAAATACTAATGAAAGGTAATATGGCATGTTATATGCCAAATTAATCAGCATTTAATTCTTGATTTTCTGAAAATAAAATATTTAACAAAAAAAAAACGTTTTATTTTAACAACTTTCTTTACAGTCATATAGTAAGAAAAATCATCTGGAAATGCAAATAAAAATTTATTAAAAAAATAACAACTAATAAACAGAAATAATTATAATTCACATGAATAGAAAGGCTACCTGAATAACAAAAAAAAATTTACCTGAAACAAGAAAATTACTCCTGTTTCGTAACTTTTTTCTTGATACCACACTTTGAGAAAAGTCCAGTTTTGCCAACTGTGCTGAGTCATATCAATAAGTCAATTTTGGATTTTTTTTTTAAAAAATAACTAATCAACTGAAATAGACATATTATATACCAAATTAAACAGAATTTAATCACAAATTTTATGAAAACAAAAAATTTAAGCAAATATTAAAGCATATTAATTTTAAGAATACTTTTTTGCAGTGATAAAGTGAAAAAAAATAGATTAACTGTGCAATTAAGGCTTAATTTGGAAATTATATATATTAATCAAAAGGAAATTTCTCCCTGAATACTATGATATTTACCTGAAACATGATTTTTATTTCTTTTAATGATTCTTCTCAGTGTTGTATAATGCTAGCTCGTGTTTTAATTATTTAAGGGACTTGGATTGCTCATACATTAATGGGATTTTCTAGTGTTTATGAAATAGAGAAATACTTTGAGCCTGCTTTTCATACCAAACATTAAATATTTTTCCTTGGGTGTTGAAATTGAAATTAAAATCCTTAATTCTCTATGAAACTGTAAAATGTTTTTAAGCACTTCAACAAATGTTCTATGCCATCAAGTATCAAAAGTTATTATGTAGATTTTACATACCATATCATAGAGGATGGGTAATGAGGAGAGCTTCCGGGATGCTAGTGAGTGACAAGTTTATTTTTTGACATTCTTGCTGGCAAGTGAGAACTCAGTAAAATTTCAGAAAGTGATGCAGGATGCTAACTTATATGATCTAAGTTTTGTGACTGCAGTAGTGTCAGAAGTAACTAATAATACTTTTAGTAGCATAGAGTGCTTGAAAACTTTGAGGTCCACGATGCGCATTTTGTGCTCTTACTTTAGGTGCATCATCAGATGGTAAGTGTACAGCTTTAGGCATTGCATGAGAGACAGTTGGCTGTTGAGTGCTGGGGAGGGGTGAAGGGCTATAAATTGCATTGTCAGTGGCTCAGCTCCAAGGTTCGGATGGCCGGTATATATGCAGGTGGCCGTAATGTGATCTGCCTTTGAAGGAGGTTGATAAGAGGATGTGAGTTTAGCATGGAGGAGGGGCAAACCCTTCCTGAAATTGCCCTCCCACATGAGGACTGTTTTTCATGCCAAGGAAGTTTTTCTTTTTGGGAATTATATCCAAGACCTCATTCATTTTCAGAAAAAAGATAAAATCAATTTTTTTTTTACTGGAAAACAAAGAAATAATAAAAGAAAAAATAACATATAACCTAATGTGATGTTACATAAAATATCCACAGCAACAAGTTGTAAGCCAGCCATACTTTGAAAAATCAATAATTATCGATCGACTGAAAAATCAATAATTTCTGGAAATAAAGTAAATCTACAAAAATGAAAATTAAGATTTAATTACAAAAGGAAATGAAATACTAACTTTACAAAGGGAATACATATACTACTTGATTTAAATCATGTAAACAACTTGACAAGCAACCACTTAGCAGATAGCACTCCCCACACTTGCCCAAGTGAGCAAGCAGTTAGAAAACCTGCTACTTCATGGTGTCCCATGATGTTGTGCATGGCATTGTCTTGAAGAAGCTACAGCTATGAAGATTTTTTTCACTTACAGTTTTGATTTGAAGAGTGGGAAAGATGCATAAAATGATGGGATGATTCTAGGAATAGTAAAAATAAACTAATTCTAGGAATAGTGAAATAGGTTTAAGACCGAAAAATAGTATAAAATGGAGGGGGGGGGGGGGGGGAAGGACAGAGGTACGTACTTGTAATTACTTCCAAAATGTGTGTTTTTAAAAACAGCAATATTTTTTTGTTAATTTTCAGGAGATTTTTGAAACTTTAAGGAAATATTTGTTGATAATAGTTTAAATCAAACTTGTGAGCTTAAATAAGGTAGTTTCTCCAATACAGTGTAAATTTAATGAATAAATCGACAATACCACATATGGCTTCTAAAATATGGCAGTCAGATGGCTTTATCAAATTATTTATGTTGTAGTTGAATGAAATATGCATCAAATGAGAAAAGAAAATATTATTTTTCAAACTTAAATTACATATTTTTAAAAGTTAAATGTAAGAAAATTTTCAAACAGTAATTTCTATTTTTAAAAATTAAAGTTTCACGTGTTGTACAAAAAGTGTCTATTGATGTCTCTGTACTCTCATTGAGGATCCTGTCAAAATCTATATTCAATAGTGACCCAGGAAGGGTTAAAAGTCTCAGCAGCAATCCTTATTCTTCTGTTTATTTCATGCTGCACATCACCAGTATCTGTTACATAACTCCCAAGATAACTACTACATTACTGAATATGAAAACTTAACAAAGGTAGTTTTAGGTAGTAGGTCTGATATTGGTGATATGTTTAATCATATTTTAATCTTATTTGAACAAAAGAAATGTGATTTTGAAATAATATATTTTTTTTTTCTTTATTTTTTTGAAACAGTATAGCAGATTTGAAACAGGTTTTGGGATTAACTTCAATGCTTCGGTTATGATTTATCATTATCATCATCATCATCCTCAAGCAGCCATGGGCTATGGAGGTCCAACCAGACCGTGAAATTTAGTTCTCCAAGCAAATCTGTCCTGAGCTACATCTGCTGCATCTGGCCACTGCACACCAATTCTAATAAGGTCCTGTTTGACATTGTCTGCCCACTGCATCCTTGGTCTCCCTCTCTTTCTGAGGCCTTTAGGCACACTGTTCATAACCCTATTCACCAATCTATAATTATTCATATGGGCAACATGGCCAAACCAGCGGAGTCTCTCTGCACAATATGCTGTTTAAAGGAGGTTGCAGACTCCTTTGCCTAACCTCATCATTAGTAACAAAGTTAAACCACCTCATACCCAAGATACTACATAAGCATCTAGAATCAAAAGCATCTAGTTTCCTGTTATCTTGTTTACAAAGCGTCCAAGTTTCACTACCATAACTAACCCTAGAAAGAACCAAACTATTATATAATCTAATTTTAGTCTTTAGATGTATACGCCTATTTCTCCACACTCTCCATAGATTCTTAAAAGTCCCGGCAGCAATCCCTATTCGTCTGTTAATCTCGTGCCGCACATCACCAGTATCTATTACATAGCTCCCAAGATAATTAAACTACTGCTAAACCAATTGCTACAAGCCTTACCAACTCTCACACACGACTCAGTGTTATTATAGTGAGCTTTCATTATGTTACTAACTTGTCTGGTATACCATATGATCTCACAATCAACCACAAATTATGATGATCAACAGAGTCAAAAGCGATAATAATAGCTCTGGTAAAATCCTTGGGAACCATGCCTTTCACATAAAAGAGATTCAAAATTTCAGTCATCAAAGTGTTTCTGCCATCTTTTTTACTGGAAAGAGTGTTATAAATTCCACTTGCCTCCATTTTCAAGATATTCCCATTGATTGGGTGATTCAGTCAAATATCTTGGGAATGTTATACATAAGAGGTTAAAGTGGGACTATCAAATAAATAATATAATCTCCAAAGTCAATTCATTGAGGGGCCATCAAGGCCCACTCCTTAGAAGAAATTCCATTTTAATGATTGATCATAAGCTTTTACTCTATGATATGATCATCAGACCGGTTATTCTCCATGCTTCACCCATATGGGTGAATACTACACCCACCAATATTCGTAAGATTCAGGTCTTACAGAACAAGATTTTGAGAACTGCTGTCGATGCCCCCTGGTTTGTCACTAACAGACAACTTCATAAAGACCTGGGCATCGATCATATATATATATACACACACACACATATATAAAACGCACCTAAAAGAGATTTTTTGAGGCTGTAAGCAATAATTCCAATGAGATTATTTCTTCTCCGATTCTTTACGATCATACTGTTTTGAACAAATACAAGAGGCCTAAAATGGTGTCTTTCTCTGAGGAGACCTACCCATTTTAGGTTTTTAGTTTTTCTTGTTTGTCCTTAGGGGGCCTACCTAAGGGTGGTTTACTAATATATTTTCTTCTTACTCATGCAAATTGGCATATCAATATGATGGAGATGGTTAGGGGTTAAATTATTACCCAGTACATCGAATATGATTATACGATCTAAGTTCTAGTCATCCAAGTGGTAACCGAAATATTCCCAGCTCTAAGCATTTCCGTAGTAATTTCATCTACACTTGGGGATTTATGTAGTTTAAGTTTAGAAATAGCCAAACTAACTTCAGACTGTGTTATAGGGCCAACATTAAAGCTGCCAATGCATCTATCATCATTACAAACAATGGGAGTAGAACTAACCACTTGTTTAGAACATCATTGAAATGCTCAGACCACCTAGACATGACAGAAACCTAACTTTCTATAACCTTACCTTGTTTATCCTTCAATCCTTGTATGCCTGTCCGTTTTCTACCACATAAAACATTAACTATCTGGTACAGCTCTCTGTTGTTGTGCTGTCTAACTGCTTCCTCTGCTTTGTCAGCCAAGCCATCAAGCCAAAGATTCTTATCAGCAGCTAACTGATCCTTTACACATTTATTAAGCTCTCTCTACTGTTTTCTATTAAGATCAGTAGGGTATTGATTAAAGACATTGAAGTTCTTTCTTTCTGAAATAAGCTCAAGTGCCTTATCACTGAAATAATTCTGCCTCTGTGCCTTTTTTCCTAAAAGAGTACTGTTAGTTTCCAAAAAAGCCTGTTTAAAATGGTCACATTCTTCCTCAACTTTAGTAGTAAAAAAACCATGACTGTCATAATGACTAAGTAACCGATCATGGTAAGCTTTAGCTATAACTGGGTCTTTCAGAGCTTCAGAATTAAAAGTAAATTTTTTAACTTTAGCACACTTCTTATGTTTAAGTTGCAAGACACTTTTCACAAGGTAATGGTCAGATCCAATTTCAGCTCCCCTATATGCCCTGGTATTCCTAACAGAAGTAGCCCATTTGCTGTTAATTAATAATCAATCAATCATATTCTTATGCAGCCCATTAGGTGAAATCCATGTGTACTTATGCATGTCGCGGTGTTTGTAATAAGTGTTAGTTATTCTGAAACTATTGAGTTTACTTACCTGTAGGAGCCATTGCCATTGCAGCTACCAATACCAAAAGGGCCTATCACTACTCCCCAAAGGTCGGAGTCAGTACCAACTTTGGCATTGAAGTCATCTAGAACAAGGGTAATATCTTTCTTGACAGAATTCAAAATATCCTGAAGTTGTCTGTAAAACCTATCCTTCTCATCATCGTTGGCATCCACAGTGGGGCCATAACAGCAGATAACATGATGTGGAATATTGGTATTTGATTTTGTGGCTAAGTGATCAGTATGCTTGGCTGTGCACAAATGAGACATGGGTTCAAGCTCTGGAAAAGGCATGAGTATTTCTTGTGTTGCTTTTATGCTAAGGTCTCGCCTGATATTTATGTCATATTCTACTGACAGGTTCCTGCCTGATCTCTGTAGTAACTGCTTGAGGGATAATTTTTTTTATCCAGTTCTTCAGTTCTTTCTAAGATTTATAAATATTTTTCAATTACTTCATGTTTCCTATAGAAATATCACAAATAATATGATTGGTTGATTAGTTGTTTGGAGTTTTATGGGGCATTGAAAACTAAAGTTAAAATGTGGCAAAAGAGATTAAAAAAAAGAGGAAAAAGAGAAATAAACCACAATCAGAGTTAAAATGAGAAGACTAAGAGGTAAAGAACACAACAATAAAGATCAGACAAGCAACAACACCTCCCCCAACCCACCCACAGGAAATGTAACACAAGGAGGTGATCACTACCATATGAGTTGCCCTCAACTTTCCACATAAAGAATGGAACGATCGAGGAGCTGATGGAAAGATCAATGGCAGTGAAAATATGTACTGACACTGGTAGTGTTCAGCAATCCATAAACCATTGCATGAGGACACTCCTCTTGTTGATGTCGTACTACCGCAAAGAGGAATGTGTCCATTGAAGTCCTCCATGAAAAGGGGACAACAGATGCAAGACAAGATCACCAAGGTCTTCCTCAAAGATGACATGTTCAGGCAAAAGATAGACAGAACAGACAGTCACCAAAAATGTGTATGTCCTGGAATGGAGAATGGTGGTTCGTGAGGATGGCGACACCTTCACGAGTTGCACCATTTCCATCCTGGTTCAGGTGAATCAAAGAAAAATGTTTCATCATGGACTGTATGTGTTTGTGTCTCTTGAAGACACACACAGATTGGCTAGTATGCCTGAAAGAAGAATTTAATGCTGTCAAGAAGCCTGTGGAATACCCAATTCTAGTATACAAGTGTGGCCATCTCAGCTCTTAAGAAATTTGGCAGACAATTATATTATATTTAATCTTATCATCACAAATGATGGTTTTACAAATTGAGGGTGGTCTGTATCCATATTTTCAAAATAATCTGTAGGACATGGATCTGAGTCGACAAAGACCTTATGTTTGGAAGTCTAGCTGTCTGTGGACAGGAAGGCAAGGCCATCCAGAGGTGGAAATGAAACTGGTATTACATTATATGGCTGTTTAGCATAAAGAAACCAAATTTATTTCTTTTTCATTCTTTTTTATATCACGTCTTGCTACACAAGAACTTGCTGTGTCATAATGAAATACAGTTGTAGAGTAGAATAGAGTTGTAGTTAGAGCTTTCAATTACTGAATTTTTACAATTATATTTCATATTAACACCTTTAAAATTTCTGGAGGTTTTAATAATTTACATTTTTAGGACCTACAGATATTTTGGATAAAACAAAATGATTACACTTTGCCGCCTAAAACACAAAGATGGGTGTTTTGATTCAAACAATTATCATAGTTTCACAAAAAAAATTACCCCTCAAAAGCTGCTTGCCAGAGATCTGACAAGAGCATCAGTTTAATTTTGCCAAAGTAGACAGTCTATGATATGAAATACCTATAAAGCACTTATCCAAAAGCTAATTATAAGATATAAATTTTATTCCATAGAGAACTAAGGAAAGGCTTTGAGACAATGAATTCTGGCATACAGTAGCAAGGAGAGGAATTTCTAGCACAGAAAAAGAAGTTGATTGTTCATGATTCGTCTTAATTCACTGATTGTTCATGATCTGCCTTAATTCAATGATTGTTCACAATTAGTTATTATTCATTCAAAGCTATATAAAAAATCTGGGTTATTCTTTTAATTAGTTGTATATCAAGTCTTTCCATAAATCTTGGAAAAAAAAAAGATTCAGTAAAGCAATAAAACCTGAATTGGCGGCACTGCTTGAAACCAAGAATCTGTGGTAGGTTGATATCCAGATATTAAATCATTACAATCTTTCTGAGTCAGAAATTTTCCTTGGTCAAACACATCAACAAAAGTAAAGCCTTGTTCTTGACAAAGTCTGAAAATAGAGTTGAATAATTTAGTTCCCCTATACAACTCTTATAATCCAAAAAAATTTTCAAATTTATATTATAGAGGTTATGTTAGAATTAGATAGTAAGAACACTAATTCAGTATATCCTATAAATTCAAATCTATTTCAACAATCAAATACAATTCTTAATATATTTAAACACTGCAACATCTTCAAAAAACTTGCTTGAAGTTGCAAAATTACATAAAAAATTTTAAACAAAAATGTTTAAGACAATAAAGCTCATGTAAGTAAATAATCAGTATTTTCCAATTTCATAAGCTACTCGAAGATTTAAAAATATATAATACTTCCCTATTTAAAGATCTGATATCACTAATTTATTATAAAATTTAGGACCAATATGTAGAACATTTTGCTTAAACTGTGCTTTACATAATCTTGGAATTAATATTTTGTTTTCATTGTCTCTAATCCAGTATTCAGATGCTTTCATTTGAAAGATGTTTATAAAGATAGATTAATAGCCTTTGATGTATAACACTTTCAATAATATTTCTAAATCTTGAAGATACAGAACTAGCCAATTTCGATTTTTTTAACATCAAATATAATAATATATATAATTTTATAATATATTTTAATATTTATAATATATTTTTTATAATACTCCCAATCTTTTCAGTTGCATCTTACTTGAAGCGCCACATATTAAGAAGAGCATAATTTAAGTGACTCTACACATGCAAAATAATACATAATTAAAGTTTGCTCAATTAAAAGATCTCTCCATATATAAAATCTATTCATAGTAAATTTTAGCTTCTTTATAATTTATGCGAGTTTCCATGTTAGTTGTCTGTCAAAAAATACACCAAGATATTTAATTTCTATAACATTTTTGAATTGATGAACAAATACAATTCAGTTTGCCTGTTGATCAACAAGAATGGAATTTAATTTCACAATTTTCATATAACTATTGTTAAGTGAAAAATTCTTATACTTTGTCTTAAATTTAGAAGCAGCTTATTATTTGATAACCATTTAAAAAGTAAGTGCATATCACTATTATATGTTCAGACATTTGCAATTAATCAGTAACACATAAGACAGTATCATCTGCAAATGTGATTATTTCAATATGAAAATTAATATCAAGAATATCATTGATAAAATAATTAAATTAAGCCTGTACTGGTCCCTGAGGCACGTCAATGGATAAAATATCACTTAATACATTGTTTAATTTAGCCAATTTTCTTCTATCTGATAGATAAGATGAAATTCAAGAATAACAAATACCTATGATTCCAAAATTAAAACGTTTACTCAATAAAATCTTGTGATTTTCCAAATCAAATGATCTTTAAATTCAAAAAAATAAAACATTCCCTTCTTGTTTGCATTTGGTGCATTATGCATCCTATCAGTCAGACACAAAAACATTCAAACTACCTTTTTGTACTTGAAAGCAAAACTGTCATTTATTCATAATTTTATACCTGTTTAGAAAGTCAACAGGTCTCTTCTTAAATAATTTTTCAATTACCTTAGTAAAAACTGAAAAGTTTAATTTTGCTCTATAATTAGCCATTACATTTTTTCTTCCATTTTTACATATTGTGTAACTGTTGAATTTTGAGAATATCAGGAAAACTGCCAGTAGTAAAAGATAAATTGCATAAGTAATCTAACAATTCCAGTACATAAGGACTAATGCCTTTTAAAGTGTAAGTCATTTTAACCTTTACATAGTTTTAGTTCAACTCCTTCTGCATGGTTTCAAACCATAAAACTTTCCTTCTATTATTTTTTGAAAGTCTTTTCTCTAACTATTTATTCAAATTATAAAACACTTCATTTTTTTTTTGTTTCCAAAAATTTGTTTTAAGTATTTTCATTTATAAATTTATTAGTGTTTTTTCCACATTACAAGACTGAATTCTTTCTATGTGCTTAATATCAGAGTGATTTTGGTAAATTTCCAATTTATTATAAAATTTGTCAACAATTAGTGTTAAATCATCCTGTGTTTGTTCATTTCTCTTACTTTTCAATGCTCCATATTGTATATCTCAGACATCTTATTTTCTAATGTATTGGTTTCCTAATGAGAATAATTTTTTTTTAGTTTCATCTATCCCTGATCTAAGTTGTTCAAGCTCAGTTCTTTTTAGTTTCTCCTTTGATGAAATTACATATTCCTTCATCAAAATATTTAACAGATTGAAGAATATGACAATTAGCTTTTATTTTCCCATTATTGAAACTTTAAGATAATTCCCTCTCCAATTAAGCATATAATCTTATCTCATAAATTGTTATCAGCTAAAATTTCTAAACTTGTTCTGCTTACTGTTATAAACTGAATGGTTCTTTTCCTCTCCAAAAGATGGCAGCACTTGTTCAATTTACAATATGGGAAACTGCCACTAAAAGTACCATGTTTTCTTTTAAAATTAAGTCCACTACTTTTGTCAAAGGGAATATTTTTGAATGCTTCTAATTTCTCATACATCTTATTTGCAAATATTGTTTCCACATATCATAACACTAAAAATTTTCCAACTTAAGCTACTTTTTACTCCACATCTTGCAGATTGGGTTGTTTTACCCCTGAGCAGCACTATTTTGCACACATATGACCTGGCCATATAGTCCAAAGACCCCAAGAGCTCAGAGAAATTTGGAGGAAGGGGATCCACTGGAGAGCTGTTAGGAGACAAATGGTGGCCTCGTGTCAAAACTATCCATGCTCTTTGACATGTACAGGGCATGGTTCTCCTGCCACAGTTTAGTGTTCCATCCAATGGATGGCAGCCTTTCCAAGCTCACTGATGTCCTCTGTCTCACCAAGGACAGGGGGGGGGGGGGAGTAGATAAATCTCAACATTGGCACAATAGGGGCTTGAATCAAGGAACTACAGACTGACTCTGGTTATCATCTGAGCCAATCCCCATTCTTTATCTTGCAAAAAATCTCAATTGCAAAAAAACTTTTACTGGAGGACTGTGTTTACCATTACGACACTAAGTTGTCTTACGACTATGCTTTTAAACTGTGCAATAGTAGAGCTCTGAAAAAATTTTCCAGAATATGCCTTTACCTAAGAAGTTCAAATTGATACCATAGCTGTCTAGCTCAATTGGTAAACCGATTCATAATCAAGAGAGTACATTCAAATCAGGGCTAATTTTTGACACTTGTCTAGTCCTGCTATATATTCTCTAGTTCTATGAACAATAAAAAACTAGTTTTCCATTTTCCTTTAAAGTTTAAATATCACTAGCCTAAACTCATTTTTCTGAGATAGACAATACCAATCAGGTCAAAAGCATGCATTTTAGATGTAGCCAAAAGTCTTACATGAGAGCTGTTGGCAGAAATAGGAAATTTCTATGAAGCTTCCTTCAACATGAACAATGATAAAATACCAACAAACTTAATAGATTCTTAAATTTCTACTGCATTATGCCATCCAAAATAGCACATCACTAAGAGCTTAGAAATCCAGTGGTAACATCATAATAATTTTAACTAGTTGAATAATTTCTATAGGTGTATGAATATATGACAATTCAAAACTTCCTTATATCTTGTTATACTTACTGTGGGTGCTCCAACCATTTTAATAGGAAGTGTCCAGGAAAATTTACTGGTAAGCAAACAACTCCTAATCTTAATGCCACAGCAGCATATATAACACATAATGTTATGGGTATTCCTATTCGCATTTCAAGTACCTATAATGTAGTGGTAATAAATATCAACGGTATATATTTTTGAGCTATCAAGATACATTCATACAAAACAGTTAAAATAATTTGATCAAAGTTGAATTCCTGAACTCAAGATTATTATGCAATGTGATAATTTTAATAGCATTAATGCTGCAAATGCTTATCAGTATTTATATTGGATATACAATTATGAAATAAAAAGTAAATTTTTTTGCATACTTATTTTTTGATACAATAAGTAGATTGATAATCAGCCCTTAAATCATTAGAAGTGGGATGGGATGTTTTACCTCTGAGCGGCACTTTTTTGCACACCATGGGTTAAATGGCCAGGTCACATGGACCACGAAGACTAAAGAGAAGGTTGGGAGACAGATGGTAGCCTCCCGTCAAGGCCATCCAACATGTTCTTTATCATGCACAGGGTATGGCTCTCCCACACCAGGGGGCCACAGCTTAACATCCCATCCGATGGACGGCGGCCTTTCCAAGCCCAATAGTGTCCCCTACTGACCATGGGCAGGGCAGAGAGTTTTGCAGAAATAAATATCAACGCTCACTAGAAGTGACTTTTAAGTATTTGTGATGTTATGCATTTGTCCCTTTTGCTCTGAATTTCTGTTCATTTATTGCTCTGAATTAAATGCTCTTTTGCTAGCAATAAACAAAACCTACTTCTATTTGTTAGTTACTTCAGGATAAGGCTTTAAAATTCAGTTGTGTTTCAGATGAAGAAAGTTAATCATTAGTAGATACTACAAATGCATTCACTGCAAGAATGAATTCACCTACCCATTAATACATACACACATACAAAATCCTCATACAGCTACAGGCTATGGAGGTCCTACCAGATTGTAATTTTCCTCTCCAGACATGTCTGTTGTGAGTTAAAGCTGCTCCATTTGGCCACTGCGGGTCATTTCTAGTAAGGTCCTGTTTGACATTGTCTGCCCATTGCATCCTAGGTCTCCCCCTTTTCCTGAAGCCATTGGCACACTGTTTATAATCTTGTTTGCCAATCTGCAGAAAAGCCAATTTGTTTGTTTCCAGTTTTCTACATTGAAGCAACCTCCTGATTTATGCTCAGTAGTTTGATATGAACTATTGTGAGCTAATTTTTCCTTAAAGTTTCAAAATTCTCCTGAAAATTAAAGAACAACTGCTGTTTTTAAAATCGGAGGGTTTTGGGTGCAATAAAGAAATATATACCTTTATTTTTTTCTGTTTTTCTTTTAACACTCTTTTCTGCCTTAAAACTATTTCAACCAATATTTACAACCAATGTTTAAAATAGCAACACAAAAAAGAAAAACATGAATATGGCAAAACAACAGAGAACAAGTATAATATTGTATCATATTAAAAATATTGTTCATATTATTTTAAAATAACCCAGTATTCAAATTTTAGAAAAAGGAATACAATGGAAGGCAATAAATACACGCACACATAAAGAGCTAAATTTTTACTACATGAAAAAAAAATTACTAACTTTATCAATATAAGAGTTCTCAGCACAATAATAATCAGCTCTGTTACCAC
Source organism: Ryuthela nishihirai (assembly GCA_038380435.1). NCBI lineage: Eukaryota > Metazoa > Arthropoda > Arachnida > Araneae > Heptathelidae > Ryuthela > Ryuthela nishihirai. Next base: position 437,291 of record JAWZYU010000070.1, read on the forward strand.
GAAACTTGAGCTGCTGGAAGAGGACGGAATTTAAGCATGATAATATAATTCTACAATCAGATGGTGTCCAGAGTGACTGCTCAAGCGACATGACTAAAAAAACAAATCAAGAAAAAAATTTCATGAAAAACACAGAAATAATTTTAGATACTAAACTGAAATATTTAAGTATACATGACAATACAAATGTGAGTAAAAAATTCTCATACTCTAAATTAATTAAAAACTTGCCTTCTTTTTGTTACAAGCCATTGCGGATGTTATTTAACATCACATTAGGTTATATGTTAATATTTCTTTAATTATTTCTTTTCTTGTAAAAAAACTTTGATCTTGTATCGTTTCCTGAAAATGAATGAGGTATTGGATATTTAAGCAAAAGGACTTCCTTGAGATGGCAAGTTGTTTACACGGATGATTTAAGCCAAATACTTCCTCCCAACAAATTGAATTATCAACTCCCTACATAAACTAAGTATTTTATTTTATTTTTTTTAATAATTAAACATTATTTTCATGCCTGTGGATTTACTTTATTTCTGTAAATTATCGATCTTTCCACCAATAGATAATATCGATTTTTCAGAGTTAAGCTACATCAGGTAGCTGGCTTACAACTTGTTGCTGTGGATATTTTATTTAACATCATATTATGTTAGCTGTTAAATTTTCTGTTATTATTTACTTTTCCAGTAATATAAACTTTGATCTGGTATCATTTTTTGAAAATGAATGAGATCTTGGATACTGAAGCAAATTAATTTCTGTTGATTTCCATAAATTAGCAATGTTTAGGTCGGTTGATTTATTAATCTTCCTGAGTTATGCTACATATCAGAATGGCATTTTGTGTACACTGCTGACTTCCTGCTATTCTTTTATTTGTGGCATAGTTTAGAGCTGTGTACCAATCCCTAATGATGATGCACAGAAGCAGCCAGGTCTAGCACCTAATGTCCGACCCCGCCTTCTCGTGGTGAAGGCTGTTAGTACCTTTCAAAAGAGATATTCTCTTTTGGAAGGAAACGGAAGGGGAGGGCTGCCAGTTCAGTATGGCCTCCTGATCTGGTCATCTATGGAGACTTTTTTCTTTTCTTTCAACCCTGCTGAGGAGTGATTAAATTCACAGGGTCCTGGTGCTGACCATTTATACCTACTAGACTGGACTTGTTTATGGATATGAGTTGATTATGGATCCTGGACTTGCTGCACTGCTGGGCCTCTGTTGAGGGAGAATCTACCGCTGTGTTTTATGTTTGCTTCTGGGTGAACTAAGGCATGGGATACCTTATATCATCATCATCCTCAAGCAGCCATGGGCTACGGAGGTCCAACCAGACCGTGCAATTTAGTTCTCCAAGCAAGTCTATCCTGAGCAACATCTACTGCATCTGGCCACTGCACACCAATTCTAACAAGGTCCTGTTTGACATTGTCTGCCCACCGCATCCTAGGTCTCCCCCTCCTGAGACTTCTGGGCACACTGTTCATAACCCTATTCGCCAATCTATAATTATCCATATGGGCAACATGGCCAAACCAGCGGAGCCTCTCTCTGCACAATATGTTGCTTAAAGGAGGTTGCAGACTCCTTTGCCTAACCTCATCATTAGTTACAAAGTTGAACCACCTAATGCCCAAGATACTGCGTAAGCATCTGGAATCAAAAGCATCTAGTTTCCTGTTACCTTGTTTACACAGCGTTCAAGTTTCACTACCATAACTAACCCCAAAAAGAACCAAACTACTATACAGTCTAATTTTAGTCTTTAGGTGTATACACTTATTTCTCCACACTCTCCATAGATTCTTAAAAGTCCCGGCAGCAATCCCTATTCGTCTGTTAATCTCATGCCGCACATCACCAGTATTAGTTATGTAGCTCCCAAGAAAATTGAACTATGACACCTGCTCAAGGGTGCAACCATTCAGATTAACTGAATCACAGCCTGCCTGACCAATTTTCATCATTTTAGTTTTCTCTCTGTTTATAACCAAACTACCAGTTTCATCAACAGCTCGAATGAAAGAGTTCATCTCATCAACATCATTTGTCAAAAGGGCTAACTCATCAGCATAATCTAAATCAGAAATTCTCGTATCTTCAGTCCATTTAAGGCCAAAATCTTTCCCTTGAAGTGAATTTCGCATAACATAATCAATAACCAAGCTAAAGAGAAAAGGAGACAAAATGCACCCTTGTCGAACACCAGAAGTAATGCTAAACCAATTGCTACAAGCCTTACGAACTCTCACACACGACTCAGTGTTATTATAGATAGCTTTCATTATGTTAACTAACTTGTCAGGTATACCATATGATCTCACAATCAACCACAAATTATGACGATCAACAGAGTCGAAAGCCTTTTCGAAATCAACAAAGCTAGCAACCAAAGGTTTCTGAATCTGCCTAAGTGAAAATATCTGATCCACACATTCCCTACCACTTCTGAATCCACATTGCTCATCACGCAATTGACTGTCAACCAGATTATTAATTCTATTAAGCACAATCATGGAAAGAACTTTACCTGGAACAGAGAGTAGGCTGATACCCCTATAGTTATCACAAGAACTGCGATCGCCTTTTTTGAAAATAGGGATAACAATAGCTCTGGTAAAATCCTTAGGAACCATGCCTTTATCATAATAGATATTCAGAATTTCAGTCATCCAAGTGGTAACCGAAACATTCCCAGCTCTAAGCATTTCTGTAGTAATTTCATCTACCCCTGGGGATTTATGAAGTTTAAGTTTAGAAACAGCCAAAATAACTTCAGATTGTGTTATAGGGCCAACATTAAAGCCACAAATGCATCTATCATCATTGCAAACAATGGGAGTAGAACTAACCACATTGTTTAGAACATCACTGAAATGCTCAGCCCACCTAGCCATGACAGAATCCTCCCCTTCTATAACCTTACCTTGTTTATCCTTCAATCCTTGTATGCCTGCCCGTTTTCTACCACACAAAACATTAACTATCTGGTACCGCTCTCTGCTGTTGTGCTGTCTAACTGCTTCCTCGGCTTTATCAGCCAAACCATGAAGCCAAGATTCTTATCAGCAGCTAACTGATCTTTTACACGTTTATTAAGTTCTTTGTAATGCTTTCTATTAGGACTAGAAGGGTATTGATTAAGGACATTCCTGCAGTTCTTTCTTTCTGAAATAAGCTCAAGTGCCTTATCACTCAGATAATTCTGTCTCTTCTGCTCGTTTTTTCCTAAAAGAGTACTGTTAGTGTCCAAAAAAGCCTGTTTAAAATGATCCCATTCTTCCTCAACTTCAGTAGTAAGCATACCATGACTGTCATAATGACTAAGTAACCTATCATGGTAAGCTTTGGCTATAACTGGATCTTTCAGAGCTTCAGTATTAAAAGTAAATTTTTTAACCCTAGCACAATACTTTTTAAGTTTAAGTTGCAAGACACTTTTAACAAGGTAATGGTCAGATCCAATTTCAGCTCCCCTATATGCCCTGGTATTCCTAACAGAACTAGCCCATTTGCTGTTAATCAATCATATTCTTACGCAGCCCATCAGGTGAAACCTATGTGTACTTATGTATGTCACAGTGTTTGAAATAAGTGTTAGTTATTCTGAATCCATTGAGTTTACTTATCTGTAGGAGATGTTGCCCATTGCAGCTACCAATACCAAAAGGGCCTATTACTCCTCCCCAAAGGTCAGAGTCAGTACCAACTTTGGCATTGAAGTCACCAAGAACAAGTTTAATATCTCCTTTCTTGACAGAATTCAAAATATCCTGAAGTTGTCCGTAAAACCTATCCTTCTCATCCTCATCGGCATCCTCAGTGGGGGCATAACAGCAGATAATATTCAAGTCTTTAACGCTTGTCTGAAATTTTGCTGTAAGAAACCTTTCATTAATGCACTCATATCCTAGAAGAGCATCGCTAGTGTGTCTGCTGAGAAGCAGAACCACACCTTGGTGATGCTTATTGTTGTCCCTCCCTGAAAAGAGAAATTTAAGATTATTTTTAAGAATCTGACCTTTATTGGTCCATCTGGTCTCTTGCAAGCCAAGAATATCTAAACTATAATGGTAGAATTCTTCTGCGAGGACATAAAGAGAAAAAGCTCTGTGCAGAGTTTTCACATTCCAACTACCTATGGAGAGAAAATGGTTAGTGGGATGTTTAAAGAAACTATGTTTATTGAGAGAGGGAATGCCGACAATATCAAACAGCCCCCTAATCGCAGACATGGGGCAAAGACCCGTTCCCCCACTACTAAAGGCTGAAGCCATCTACACTGGAAGACTTCCTCCAATGTAGAATTTGACGATGCCAATAGAAGCAAAGAGTTCAGGTGCCTGCGATGACCTCTGCTCAGGATTATCCACCAGCTGATAAACCTATCCTGTGAATCTATTCACTTGGGGCTGTCAACCCACAAACAAACAGAAAACACAGCGGAAGATTTTCCCTCCACAGAAGCCCACCAGTGCAGCAGAATCAGGATCCATAATCAAGCTCAGAGCCATATATCTGTCCAGTGGGTTTATATGGTCAGCACCAGGACCCTGTGTGGTTGACCACTCCTCAGCAGGGTAGAAAAAAAAAGAAAAGTAGCCAGAGTTGTCCATATTAGTAGGCCACATTAATCTGGCAGCCCTCCCCTTCCATTCACTTCCACAAGAGAGTATCTCTTTTGAAAGGTACTAACGGTCTGCACCACGAGAAGGCGGGGTCGAACATTAGGTGCTAGGCCTGGCCGGTTCTATGCATCATCACAGGAGATTGGTGCATAGCTCTCCTTCCAGTGACTACATAGCTACCATTTACAGACCAACCTTATATCACCTGGTGGATAATCCTAATCAGAGGCCATCGCAGGTACCTGAACCTTACTTAGCTAATTGGGCATCGTCAAGCCTAAACTGGAGTAATGTGTCTCAGGCAGGCCATATGGCTCTTGAAAAAGTCCAAATGAAAAGGTGGTGTCTGAAGTTCCTACCAGCATTGGTGACTTCAGCCCTTTAGCTGAGGGGGAACGGGTCTTTGCCCCATGCCTGCAATCAGGGGGCTGTTTGATATTGTTGGCCCTACCTATCTCAATAAACCTAGTTTCTTTAAAAATCCTATTAATCATTTTCTCTCTGCAGGAACGTGGAACATGAGGACATTATATAGAGATCATTCTCTTGATGTCCTCACGAAGGTATTCCAGCACTATAACCTAGATATTCTAGGTTTGCAAGAGACCAGATGGACAGTAAGTAAAGGTAAGATACTTAAAAATAACTTTAAATTTCTCTTCACAGGGAGGGAAGATGGAAAGCATCATCAAGGCATGGGTCTGCTTCTCAGCAGACATGCTAGTGATGCTCTTCTAGGATATGAGTGCATTAATGAAAGGTTTCTTACAGCAAAATTTCAGACAAGTATTAAAGACCTGAATGTTATTTGCTGTTATGCCCCCACTGAGGATGCCGATGAGGATGAGAAGGATAGGTTTTATGAACAACTTCAGGATATTTTGAATTCTGTCAAGAAAGGAGATATTATCCTTGTTCTAGGTGACTTCAATGCCAAAGTTGGTACTGACTCTGACCTTTGGGGAGGGGTGATAGGCCCTTTTGGTATTGGTAGCTGCAATGGCAATGGGCAACGTCTCCTACAGATAAGTAAACTCAATGGTTTCAGAATAACTAACACATATTACAAACACCACGACATACATAAATACATATGGGTTTCACCTGATGGGGTGCATAAGAATATGACTGATTATATATTAATTAACAGCAAATGGGCTAGTTCTATTAGGAATATCAGGGCATATAGGGGAGCTGAAATTGGATCTGACCATTACCTTGTTAAAAGTGTCTTGCAACTTAAACTTAAAAAGTGTTGTGCTAAAGTTAAAAAAATTACCTTTAATACTGAAGCTCTGAAAGACCCAGTTATAGCTAAAACTTACCATGATAGGTTACTTAGTCATTATGACAGTCATGGTTTGCTTACTACTGAGGTTGAGGATGAATGGGGCCGTTTTAAACAGGCTTTTTTGGAAACTAACAGTACTCTTTTAGGAAAAAAGTAGCAGAGGAGGCAGAATTATTTAAATGATAAGGCACATGAGCTTATTTCAGAAAGAAGGAACTGCGGGAATGTCCTTAATCAGTACCCTACTAGCCCTAATAGAAAGAATTACAGAGAGCTTAATAAATGTGTAAAGGATCAGTTAGCTACTGATAAGAATCTTTGGCTTGATGGTTTGGCTTGATGGTTTGGCTGACAAAGCTGAGGAAGCAGCTAGGCAACACAACAACAGAGAGCTGTACCAGATAGTTAATGCTTTATGTGGTAGAAAACGGACAGGCATAAAAGGATTGAAGGATAAACAAAGTAAGGTTATAGAAGGAGAGGATTCTGTCATGGCTGGGTGGGCTGAGCATTTCAGTGATGTTCTAAACAATATGGTTAGTTCTACTCCCATTGTTTGCAATGATGATAAATGTATTGGGGGCTTTAATGTTGGCTCTATAACACAATCTGAAGTTATTTTGGCTATTCCTAAACTGAAACTTCATAAATCCCCAGGGGTAGATGAAATTACTACAGAAATGCTCAGAGCTGGGAATATTTCAGTTACCACTTGGATGACTGAAATTTTGAATATCTTTTATGATAAAGGCATGGTTCCTAAAGATTTCACTAGAGGTATTGTTATCCCTATTTTCAAAAAAGGTGATCACAGTTCTTGTGATAACCACAGGGGTATCAGCCTACTCTCTGTTCCAGGTAAATTAAGAATCTGGTTGGCCATTAATCTGGTCACCATTAAGAATCTGGTTGACAGTCAATTGCGTGATGAGCAATGTGGATTCAGAAGTGGTAGGGGATGTGTGGATCAGATATTTTCACTTAGGCAGATTCTTGAGAAATGTTTAGAGTTTCAGAAACCTTTGGTTGCTAGCTTTGTTGATTTCAAAAAGGCTTTCGACTCTGTTGATCGTCATAATTTGTGGTTGATTGTGAAATCATATGGTATAGCAGACAAGTTAGTTAACATAATGAAAGCTCTCTATAATAACACTGAGTCGTGTGTGAGAGTTGGTAAGGCCTGTAGCAATTGGTTTAGCATTACTTCCGGTGTTCGACAAGGGTGCATTTTGTTTCCTTTTCCCTTTAGCTTGGTTATTGATTATGTTATGCAAAATTCACTTAAAGGGAAAGATTTTGGCATTAAATGGACTGGAGATACAAAAATTTCTGATTTAGATTATGCTGATGAGTTAGCCCTTTTGACAAATGATGTTGATGAGATGAACTCTTTCATTCGAGCTGTTGATGAAACTGGTAGTTTGGTTATAAACAGAGAGAAAACTAAAATGATGAAAATTGGTCAGGCAGGCTGTGATTCAGTTAATCTGAATGGTTGCACCCTTGAGCAGGTATCATAGTTTAATTTTCTTGGGAGCTACATAACTAATACTGTGATGTGCGGCATGAGATTAACAGACGAATAGGGATTGCTGCTGGGACTTTTAAGAATCTATGGAGAGTGTGGAGAAATAGGTGTATACACCTAAAGACTAAAATTAGACTGTATAGTAGTTTGGTTCTTTCTGGGGTTAGTTATGGTAGTGAAACTTGAACGCTGTGTAAACAAGGTAACAGGAAACTAGATGCTTTTGATTCCAGATGCTTACGCAGTATCTTGGGCATTAGGTGGTTCAACTTTGTAACTAATGATGAGGTTAGGCAAAGGAGTCTGCAACCTCCTTTAAGCAACATATTGTGAAGAGAGAGGCTCCGCTGGTTTGGCCATGTTGCCCATATGGATAATTACAGATTGGCGAATAGGGTTATGAACAGTGTGCCTAGAAGTCTCAGGAGGGGGAGACCTAGGATGCGGTGGGCAGACAATGTCAAACAGGACCTTGTTAGAATTGGTGTGCATTGGTCGGATGCAGCAGATGTAGCTCAGGACAGATATGCTTGGAGAATTAAACTGCACGGTCTGGTTGGACCTCCGTAGCCCATGGCTGCTTGTTGATGATGATGATACAGTCAGACTTCATATAATTTTAATATATTTGTAACCTAACTGACATAATGATCAGGCAACTTAACAATTATGGTGTAAGGTCCACACTTCATTTAAATGATTGTATGGTATAAGAAATTTGACCAAATTAAAAATCTTATTGATTTCTCAACTCTTTGTATTGAAGAGCTACAGTTAAAAAACTGTAATAGCTTGCTTACCTGGATGACCCAAATTTATACTTAACACAGGATGCTTTGGATGCACTGTCTGCACAATGCTCTTCACCTGATTAGCTATTTGATTTAATTGAACAGTAACAGTTTCCAAGTCCAATTTGTATGTTGGTTGGCACCACTGGGACAGCATAATGCTTCCTAAAAAGAAACATCTTATAAAATTATCAAGACTCAAATATTATATAATCACAGTGTATCATAATTTAATAAAATCTCTTTAACACTGTATATAATTAAAACACAATTGGAAAAAGATAAAGTAAGATTTAAATTCTATTGCACTATCAATAATCTGATAACACTCCAAATACATACAAACCCTTAGCAAAATTGAAAAGAAAATAGAAAAAAATCTCTGTACCCAAGTATCCCTGTATTTAAAGCTTCGATGTTACTCAAACATAAAGATTGGAGGTTGCCAGCCCATTGCCCCAGAATACTTTAGCATTCATGAGGTGCTGGACCTGACCACCAACAACTGGGTTTCCACTAATAATCAACTGTACATCCAAAAAGAAGGTGTACCAATGGCTTCACCACTGTCCAGTTTATTGGCTGATGCTGTCATAAGACAGATCAAACCCAATGTCCTAAACAACTGTCCTCTTAAACTTGTATTCTATTGCCACTATATAGATGACATTTTCTTAATTTGGTCTTATGGCCCTACAGAAGTTAACCAATTGATACAAATGTTTAACAACACAGTTCTATCCATCAATTTCACTCATGAAGCTGCAACCAACAACACATTACCATATTTAGATGTTTTAATACATTGTTTTCTACACCACATTAACACAGAAGTCTACCGAAAACCAACTACTTGCCAACTTTGATACCATTCACACCTGCCCACCCCCATATGTATAAAATATCCACATTTAACTCATATTTCCATAGAGCTTTAACATATTGCACCCATAAACCACTTTTAAATAAAGAATTAAATTACATATACCAGTAAATATTTTGAGGAAAAAATTTCGCTGACATACGGGACTTGAACCCGCATTTCTTCAGAAACATGCCAGAGCATTCTACACTGAACTAATGCCAGCTCTGTCTTTTTTTTTCACTAATTTCACTTAATACGAAAACAACATTTCAAGGTTAAATGTAAATTAAAGGCTATCTCCCAACCATTACCCAACAAACTAGACATAGCCAAGCTGGAACAAAAATATGCATACACATACTGCCTCCCACCCTTAATAACAAAATGCCTCTGTATGGATATATAGTTCCACTACAATGCAGAATACAATATTTAACATCATCCATGAGGTTCACAACACTATCCCTACCCCTCAGGAGGTACATATTATATAAAAATACAAGATCACCAACATAAAATCTCTCCATTCACTGGATGGATATGTAGGAAAAACTTACCAAACCTTTTCCCTTAGGCTTAAAGAACATAACACTGATATAAAAAAGAACCTACCACTGCACTGGCTCAAACTATCATTGATCATAAACAACCCACCATTATAACAGACAATAAAATAATTATTTCCCCACCCACTAATTCCAACTATCCTACATGGAAAACAATCATTAACGTATATCAACATACACTATATAATATGGACATTCATCCACTACCGTCACTATGGAAACTACTGTTCCAAGAACATCAACTCCCATTGGAGATCACCTCCAATGCATATGTAAATTGACAGATCACCAGCCTTACATAAAATCGATGGCTATACTTCTTCACTTGCCTACTGAAGACGTTACCAAACTCTTGGGTCATGAAATGCATCAGACCACAGCAGAGCACAGACATCCAATAAGCAATGGTAATCCTTAACATATTCTTCAAACTAAGTCTTATAATATGTTATATCTAAATTTCATTAAACGATTGACAAAAATAGATTAGCATCATTTACCTTACCTGATGACTAAAAAGCTCCAATAGTTTATTAATATTACTATGCTAGTCTCATATAAATTCGCAGCACAAGTAAATAAATCAATAAACGTAAATAGGTTAGGCAAGCAGACCTTGGCACTGAAATAAGTCAGGAATATTGCTTGCTAGATCCCCTGACTGGTCATTCATTGAAAATGTATGGGCCTTGGAAGGCATTTTGGTCATATTAAGCAGACTATTCACTTTGAACAATAACATCAATGCTACTGACCTTATTGGTTAGCAATGTCCATGCATTTAAAAAACCATCATTGAATTGTAAACATCAAATATGTAATAATTCACCTTGCACAATGTACTTACCTTCAACTTAAAAATAGTTTCGTGCACTTTTTCACATTTTTTAACAAAAAAATGCATGCCTGTGTTAGGTATGAATTTTTAATATTCGTAAAAGAAGTTATAAACAAACACAATAATGTGATGTAGTTTAGTAAATCATGCACAAATGATGCTATCATATAAGGCATATTTTTGGATGCTTTCAAAGATTTCTGCTAAAGCTGAGAGATGTAAAACAATATACACTGCAATAAATAACCACTCTATTAAGTTGCTTCAAATATTTAGAGGAAAAATTGTCTTGAGCCGGATGGGATATGAACCCATGACTCCTGACAACATGTCAGGTGCTCTGGACCACTGAGCTACCGGCCGCTGATCAAGATCTCCTCTAATTGATGATATGAACTTTCCTCAACCTACCTTACTTAATAGTAGGGAGTGTTCAGGCAGTATCACCCCAAGTGGCTTATTAATGCCTTTCAGATGGAATGCATGTATTACGAGTATGCAAATCTACAAATAATTAATGAACTCAACTTATTTTGGGTACTCCAATAAATAACCACTCTATTAAGTTGCTTCAAATATTTATTCATTGTTTCTTTACTGATTCGGTGAAGCGGAGAGCAGATCGAAGGGTCCACGTTTCTAACCCTAAGCAGCAGGCCACCGTCGCCCATCACGACCCGCTCCGAGGACAGTGTCAGGTGGGGAGTTTGACTGGGGCAGTACATCTGTCCAAAGGTAATTGTGATGTCCTAAGGCGAGCTCAGCGAGGACAGAAACCTCGCGTGGAGCAAAAGGGCAAATGTTGGCTTGATCTTGATTTTCAGTATGAATATAGACCACTTGGCTTTAGGAGTTTTAGGCAAGAGGTGTCAGAAAAGTTACCACAGGGATAACTGGCTTGTGGCGGCCAAGGGTTCATAGCGACATCACTTTTTGATCCTTCAATGTCACTTTTTGATCCTTCAATGTCGGCTCTTCCTATCATTGCGAAGCAGAATTCGCCAAGCGTTGGATTGTTCACCCACTAATAGGGAGGTGAGCTGGGTTTAGACCATCATGAGACAAGTTAGTTTTACCCTACTGATCCCCTAGGGGGAATTGGTTTTGATTTCGTTTTGTGAGCATAGTGCGTTTATAAGTGCAATATAATAAGTGCAAGGCTATAGGCCATATCTTTGTCGTTGAGAAAATATCAGAACCAATTCTAAGGAGAGAGGACGTTGTCGTTGTCTAGGGACTCCCTCCTTGGAGGAGGGTCTAATACTCTCTCTGACAAGTAAGATATAACTGCCTGGTGTGAACCCCAGAGTACCAGGTAGCGATGACTGATGAAGTAAGTGATGTAAGTGCAATGGCCTCTCAAGAGAAGAGTGCCAGAACGAAGATAAGTGAACTGTTCAATGAATTGGACTCTATCTTGAACAGTAGTGCAAGTAAAGTAACTAAGCAGCAAGGTGCTGAAATTAGAAGTCTGTTCAGTAGACTACAAGATGTAGTACATGAGCAAGAGATAAAAATCAGCAAGCTCGAGGGCAGGTTGACTGAAAGAGACACAAGTGTCAAAAGTAAGGCACCAGTCACAAAAAGTTACGCAGATGTGACAAAAAGGTCCTTGACCCCAAAGAAAAGAGATCAACAACATATAATGTTGATATATCCTCAAGATGAGGATCAGAGTTCGGAAGAACTCAAAAAGGATCTAGTAAAGAATCTAGATCCAACAAAGTTAAAGATTAGTATAAAGAATGTGAAAAAGATTGGTAAAGGTGGTGTATTAACAGAACGCACAGATGAGTTTGACAAGAAAATATTGAAAAACGAAACACAAAGAAATACAGCACTAAAAGACAAATGTGCGGCAAGAGAGCCCAAGATGAAGTTGCCACAAATCATTATATATGATGTTGATGGTGATATCAAAAAGAAGTTCTAGTAGATAGAATTAAAGCACAAAATGTGGCTTTTACAGATGCCTCCATGGAGGTGAAGTTCTCAATAAAGGGTAAGAATAATAAAAAGCACTGTGTGATGCCCCATCGTTCACTTTTGCTTTACCTTAACCAGTTTTGTTTAATTTATGTTATATTTATCATTTTGGGGATTTTTATTTCCTTTTCGGCATCACAGCACTCGTTTTCAAGTTTCTAGGAGTTGCGCACGCGCAACTCCGAACTTCCGACCGTAACCGTTAAAGCGCGTGCCAAGGACACGCCCCCTCTTGCGTCATACCTCGTCGTTCGTCATTGTATGCAAATGTCTTTCCCGGCATGCGCCGGCCCATTGTCAAAACCGTGACCTGCGAGTCACTTGAGAAGCACTGAGCACTTGAGAGCAGAGTTGTAGAGAGAGCAGAGAGATGTAGTAAGGTGCGTAGCACCGTGCGTGTAGCACAGAATTTAGTTTCTTCATTGATGTCTTGGTGAGTTACTTATTTTGGAAATAAATCTATTTTGTTTTGTTACAAACTTTTGAGTCTGTAGTTTTTTATCTTGAGCAACGCTAATTTAGGATCTTTTTTACATTAACTCTTATTTTGTTAAGAATCATTTTTGACTCTTACTTATGAACGCTTGCTGGCATTTGAACCCTAAATCAACTTATTCTACATTTTGGCAATTTGTTAATTATTGCCTGGCGCCCGTCTAAGCTATCCGGAGCATAAAACTTTAAGTATTTTGCATTGTTTGGAGCGTTACAGAGTAGCATAAAAGAAGTGGCGCAGCGAACAGGGACTCGCCAGTATTTAACGATAGTATATATATTTGTGGATAAATTTTGTATGATTGTCAAAGATAGTAATTTTTTGAGCTCAATAGTTGTATGTACTAGTTGTAGATTTAACGGCAGCTTAAGCCGAGAATTTTTGTTGAGCAAGTAGCTTAACATTTGTTGTGTATTATTCAAAGGTACTGAAGTTTCAGCGTAGATATTGCTGAATATTTAAGATAATTGTATGTAATGATTAGAAGTGTCCGGACACACAAGTACGTAGGACGATAAGAAATTTTTTTTATAAGCAAATTTATATTTTTGTAAAGCTTAGTTATAGCTTTAGTATTGTTGTATAGCAGTACCTTTGAGCGCTGCTCAAGATAAAAAAGTTTTCAAAATTTCCAAAATTCCAAATTTCGGCAGACCGCTAAACATGTCTGCTAACAGTATGGCCGATTCCGCCATAATGACTCCCGACATAGAAAGAGTAAAGGATAGATTGAAAGATGTAATGATGGAAGCAGAAGTGCTAATGAATCTGCTTGATGATAATCGGGAGAAAAGGGGAACGACAACAACCCCTAAATTTGCTGACAATGCTACGTCAGTTCACCAACGAAGAAACTTTGAACGTAAGGTTCCATTTTCTGTTCCGCCAGAAGCAAGCGACAGAACAGAGTATTTTCAACCGCCACAACGACGATTTGCCAACCCATCCATTAACTATAGTCCTTATGTTAATTGGCCTTTACCTGAGATAAGGTTCGACGGTTCGAAACGTCCGTCATCGTGGACATTTGTCAAGTCCATGGAGGAGCACTTCCGTTTACATGAAGTGCCAAGCAATAAAAAAGTTGTTTTAGCCCTTGGGCTTCACCGGTCGTGCTCGTTAAAAAGAAAACTGGTGATTTGAGATTTTGCGTAGACTATCGAAAATTAAATGCTGTTACAGTCCCCGACAGATATCCACTACCTATTATTCAGAATCTACTAACACAACTGGCTGGCAAGAAATTTATTAGCACACTAGATTTGTCTTCAGGATATTGGCAGGTGTCCGTATATCCACCAGATCGACCCAAAACAGCATTCCTCACAAAAGATGGATTATTCCAATTTCGTTGCTTACCGTTTGGCTTATCAGGAGCACCCGCCATGTTTCAACGTCTTATGTCCGTAGTTCTGGGTGACCTAAAAGGAAAAATTTGTGAAGTATACTTAGACGACATAGTCATTTTTTCTACTGATTTTTCAGAGCATCTACGTGATTTGAATTTGGTATTTGCAAGGTTAAGAGAAGCCGGACTCACCATAAAGTTGTCCAAATGCACCTTTCTCTGAGAGGACGTTCAATACCTCGGTTTCACTGTTAATAAGGATGGAGTAAGAACATTACCTAATAAGGTCGAAGCCATAGAACGATTTCCCACACCGCGCAATTCGAAACAACTTAGTAGATTTTTAGGAATGTGTGGATGGTACCGACAATTTGTACCCAATTTTGCTAATTTGGCCGAACCTTTGTGTGAATTACGTCGAAAGCGAAAGCGGTTTCACTGGACACCTGTTTGCGATACAGCATTTCAGACATTAAAGGATGCATTGTGTCATGCTCCCGTGTTGGCCTTGCCACAGTTAGGCAAACCTTTTTTCATCTACACTGATGCTTCCGATGTCGGTCTCGGCGCCGTGCTGAGCCAAGTACAGAATGACAATTGTGAACACGTCATCATGTATGCCAGTCGCAGTTTGAGTCATACTGAAAGAAACTATACAGTGACTGAAAAAGAATGTCTAAGCGTAATATGGGCTCTAGAAAAATTTAAAGTACAATTAGACACATCCGACATAACTATTTTTACTGACCATGCTGCTTTACAATGGTTACAGACATCTACCAATCTAACAGGTCGTCTAATGCGCTGGGCATTACGCCTACAAGAATTTAATTTCAAGGTCGAGCATCGAAAGGGAAGTGCACATCAGCTACCAGATGCATTATCCCGTGCTCCCGTGTGGCCGGCAGAAGTTACGCCAGAGCTCGAAGATAAGCCTTTTGCTCCCTCGCCACAATAGTTCCCATCGAATACAAGGAACATTTAATTACTGAACAACAAAGCGATTTAGAATATGGAAACGTGTATCATTATTTGAAAACTGATGAATTATCTCTAGATCCTAGTATAGCTTCAAGTATTGTTGGAAGAGCCAGACATTTCAGATTAATTAACGATATTTTGTACTACTGCAGACGACCGAGTCAAACAGGCAGTTATCGCCCATTTATTCCCAAGAATTTAAGAGAGTACGTACTCCGAGAATTACATGATGTACCTTCAGCTGGACATTTAGGTACACGGAAAACCTATCAGAAAGTGGCCAAAAGATCATATTGGCCAGCTTTGAAAAAGGACGTAAAAACCTATGTAGAAACATGCCTAATTTGTCAAACCACAAAATTCGATCAAAACCGTCCTTGTGGTCTTATGAAAAGCACGATCTCCAATGAACCCATGGAATTAGTTGGCATGGATTTAATGGGCCCGTATCCACAAACACAAGCGGGATCCCAATATATTCTGGTCTTGGTAGATTATTTTTCGAAATGGGTCGAAATATTTCCTGTTAGAAATGCAACAGCAACAATCGTAGCAAAGAAATTTGTAAATGAATTTATATGCAGATACGGGGTACCCAAGAGTATAGTTTCGGACAATGGGCCCCAATTCATTTCCAATGTGCTTGCTGAAGTATGTGAAACGTTCCAAATAAAACATATATATACAACTCCATATCATCCACAATCAAATTTGACAGAAAGAATTAATCGAAATATTGGCAGAATGATAGCTGCTTACGTTGAAAATAGACATAGTACATGGGATAAATATTTGCAACAGTTTTCCTTTGCTTTACGCACTTCATTACATGAAACCACCAAATTCACGCCTTCACGGATATTTCTTGGAAGAGAACTAACATTACCCTGGGACAGACTCATTGGCCAACCCGCATCTTCACAATCCATCGAGTTTAGAACGGAACAGCATATTAGAGCCATTTCAAAGGCACAAGATAATTCCCTACGAGCACAACAAAAGCAACGAGAGGATTATAATAAAAGACGACGACATATGGAATTTAAAGTAGGTGATAAGGTCTTGATTAAAACACATCATAAGAGTGATAAAGAAAGAGGATTCATCAAGAAATTTGCACCATTATATGCTGGACCATATGTTATAAGGAAGAAACTTTCCCCACTTCTGTATGAATTGGCCAATATGACCACTAATGCCTCAGTAGGATACTTTAATGTTGTGAATATTAAAAAATACAAAACTTCTATAGAATTTTCTAGATCAGAAGCAGATGCTCCACAACAAACCCAGGAGAATGATGGCTCTGATGATGATATTGAACCTTTACCACTCAGAAGAGAAAAGAACAGATTAGATTATCACCTACTGCACACAACAGGACAAAGACTGACAAAGCCAGATTCAGCTGTTCCATGAACGTCAAGAGCGTAACGAAAAGCCGACGAAACGACCAGAGCCTGCAGAGCGACAACCGGCAGTGAAGCAGCGAACATCGGGAAGATGACGTCACGAGAGAGATCTACAGCGACGACTTGACTTGAACGAGATCTTCAGTAACAACTTTACGTGAAGCCACCCAACGACGACGGAAAGATGTTATCGGAAACGACTAGATGATTTATCGCCATGGAGTGCCAACAATGAAATTTAAGTATATTTTTCTTTCACTTGGCACTTGATTGAGTTATAAAATGTTTTTTTTCTGGAATAGATGAAGACGAAGAAGAAGCCTTATTGTGAATTATATAGTTAGCGATGTTTAATTTCTTGTTGAAACTTTAGAAGTTCGATATTTATTTTTGAAAAGTGAAATTTTTGTAGTTCGAGTTTATACTTGTGTGAATAGAATTTTTTTTTGCATTCTTGTTCATCAAGGTTCTAGTTATTGTATTTACGTGAGTTAAAATGTATTTTTGTAGATTTTTTTCAGCTGACTGATAGCTGAAAATTTCTGTAAGTCGATATTGGAAAGTTTAGAAATTGTAAAATGTTTCTGGATATGAATGAGAAGAGTGAAAGAGAATTAGTGATTTAAGAATTTGTATTGTAAAATAACGTGCATTCCAAAGTGAATTTATGTAAAAAAAAAAAGGAGATTCATGTAAAAGTTATTGGATGAAATGTTATCATCATATATTATAAATTATTTACACTCTTTTTTCTTTATTCTTAGATACGATTTATGTATATGTGTTTAAATCTGTTCAGTGTCATCAGTGATATTTATGTGTCAATGATACGTAATTTTTGGGGATGACATTGACAGTATTTATTGGTATATATAGATGATGACCATGATGATGACTGCAGAATTTTGTTTTTTTTTGTGTGTACCTTTTTGGAGCTGTCCCCAAATGGCATAGTCTGATAACAGAGTTGTTACCAGCATAACTCCTTTGGGAGGGGGACGTTAGCTCTGAAGGGGGAGGTAACTAATGATTTTTTATTTCAGCTAGATCGCGATTTCTGTGAATAGGAGAAGAATTAGCGGATGATTACAATCCCGCTTGTTTGTAAATTTTGAATTTTCTTAGCTTTGCATATTTGAATGTAATTAGGAGGAGATAACGGTGTTCGAATACCCGTTTTTTTATGTGATTTAGGTGAAGATTTAGCTGTCACATATTTTTTATTGTGGTTAGGGGAAAAGCGGAAGTTATTACCCCGCTAACAACAAATGTAATGAATCATTTTTCTTTTCATCTTTTTAACAGTTATTAACCTGTTTTTTCTGTACAGTTCAAGATATGCCAATTTCGAGTTTGTATCAGAATGTGATACTAGTTAGACCGATGATGCTAGTATACAGTTAACTGTCACAGCCACTGGTACGTAAGTACACTAGGTTAGCTGTTAAATACATATTTTTGTTAGGAGGAAAAGGGAGGAGGTACCTTTGGTTGTGCTGGAAAATTGTGTCAAAGTAAGAATAGTTCATCATATCAAAATTTGCGCTAGCATACTTTTACTTATTTATGTTCAGCCATGTGTAAATGACGTAAGATGTGTCCTTTATTCAAAATTGCTCGTCAAAATTTGTTAGGTCAAACATTTTGACTCCCTTTGGAAGGGGGAGTTGTGATGCCCCATCGTTCACTTTTGCTTTACCTTAACCAGTTTTGTTTAATTTACGTTATATTTATCATTTTGGGGATTTTTATTTCCTTTTCGGCATCACAGCACTCGTTTTCAAGTTTCTAGGAGTTGCGCACGCGCAACTCCGAACTTCCGACCGTAACCGTTAAAGCGCATGCCAAGGACACGCCCCCTCTTGCGTCATACCTCGTCGTTCGTCATTGTATGCAAATGTCTTTCCCGGCATGCGCCGGCCCATTGTCAAAACCGTGACCTGCGAGTCACTTGAGAAGCACTGAGCACTTGAGAGCAGAGTTGTAGAGAGAGCAGAGAGATGTAGTAAGGTGCGTAGAACCGTGCGTGTAGCACAGAATTTAGTTTCTTCATTGATGTCTTGGTGAGTTACTTATTTTGGAAATAAATCTATTTTGTTTTGTTACAAACTTTTGAGTCTGTAGTTTTTTATCTTGAGCAACGCTAATTTAGGATCTTTTTTACATTAACTCTTATTTTGTTAAGAATCATTTTTGACTCTTACTTATGAACGCTCGCTGGCATTTGAACCCTAAATCAACTTATTCTACATTTTGGCAATTTGTTAATTATTGCCTGGCACCCGTCTAAGCTATCCGGAGCATAAAACTTTAAGTATTTTGCATTGTTTGGAGCGTTACAACTGGATAGTGCAAGTGGACTCAGAAAGTTTTAAAGTGTTTGTGAAAGAGAAAAAAATCAATGTAGGCTGGTCTCGATTAAATGTGAAAGAATACTTAAAGGTAATAAGGTGTTTCAAGTGCAATAAATTTGGTCACTTTCAGACCAAATGCACGGAAGAACAGAATTGTGGAAAATGTGGTCAAAAGGATCACAAACATTGGGAATGTAAAGAAACGGTATTAAAGTGTGTTAACTGTAAAGCAGCGAATGATAAATATAGGCTAAAGCTAGATATCCAGCACTCAAGTCTGGACATGGACTGTTCTTGTTACAGAAGAGAGCTTGAGTTATTAGTCAAGCGCATTCGATACTGAATCGAACTTGTCTAAAACAGTTCAAATAAACCTACATCATGCTAAAGCTGCTACAAATAGTCTGGTATTGTATATGGAAGAAAAAGACTATGACATAGCATTGGTGCAAGAGCCTTATGTTTATAAGGACAAAATAAGAGGCTTCCCAGCAGGCTGGAGAATTTTTGGGGCATCTCACCCACAGCCGAGAAGTGCGATAGTTATTGGGAAAACGAATATAAGTGCTACAGAGATCTACACATCAAGAAATGTGGTGATTGTTACAGTGGAAAAAGGTGGTCAGAAATGTGTGCTAATTTCAATATACTGTCCACCAAAAGACTTGTTGGAGAATAACTTTCAAATTATTACTAATATAGTACAAGTCTATCCTAACTGGGACATAGTCCTAGGAGGGGACTTTAATGCAAGCAGTAATCTCTGGGGAACTCAAAGGGAGGACCAGAGAGGAAAAGAAGTCCTGGAATTTATTAATCAAAACAGATTTACTATAGTTAACGATCCGAATAGTGATCCAACCTTTACCAGCAGTTTAGGCACAAGCTAGATAGATGTTACTCTGCATAAAGTTTTGAACCAGGACTTTGTATTACAATGGACAGTGGAGGATGAAATTAGCTGCAGTGATCATGCATATATTAGCTTTTCCCTGAATTTTGGGAATATAAGCACAAGTGCTAAGAAGAGATATTCTATCAAGAATTTGGACTGGATAGAATTTAGAAAAGAACTTTCAGAAAAGTTTTCGCTAAAGACCTCTGAAGAGGTAGAACAACAGAATGATTTAGATGAATATATAGTAAATGCTACAAAAATACTACAAAAGATTTGTAGTGATAATCAGAAGGAGGAAAGCCGAAAAGTGAACTCAGGTTATAGAAAAGTTCCTTGGTGGAATAAAGAACTGACTAAACTTAGAAAAGAAGTCAAAAACAGAAGACGAAAATATCAAAGATGTTACACAGATGAGAGACATAGGAAGAGCTTAAGATCAGAGTTTAAACTATGGGAGGCTAAATATAATAAATATAAAAAGGAAATAAACACAGCTAAAAATAATAGCTGGAAAAAATTATGTGATGAAGTTTCACAGGAAAAACCATTTGGGGTTCATTTCAAGGTTGCTAAAGAAGCAACAAGAGGAACGTCTCGAACTCTCATCTATCGAACGGAAGATGGTTCCCTAACGAAGAATGTTAGGGAATCATTAAATAGGCTACTTGAATATCACTCCCCTATGGATAATAGAGAAGAAGACAATGAATATCATAGGAACATAAGAAATAGATTGAGGAGACCAGTTAATACAGAAGATGATCTTCTATTTACCGTAATAGAAGTCGAAGAAGTCTTGGATTCAATGAATAAGGGAAAAGCACCAGGGTTGGATGGGCTTTCCCTAGAAATAATAGTTGAACTATTTGAGGTAAATAAGAGTTGGTTTGTGAGTATTCTAAATGAATGCCTTAGAAGAGGAATATTTCCAGAGAGCTGGAAAGTAGCAGAACTGATATTATTTAATAAAGAAGGAAAAGACAGAAAAGTCCTTCTGCTTACAGACCAATCTGTCTGTTATCGTCATGGAGTAAAGTGCTAGATAAGCTACTGACTAACAGATTAAGCTTCTACTTACAAAGTAATGGAAAGCTGAATCCAAATCAGTTTGGATTTATTCCAGGCAAAAGTACAACTATGGCGATTACAAAGCTATTGGCTACAATAGACAAGAATAAAGTGCAAAAGAAGCATACATGTGTGATATTGTTAGATGTAAAAGGAGCTTTCAATAATGTCTGGTGGCCTTTCCTATTAGATGAACTAAGAAGACATAAGTGTCCAAAGAACTTATTCAAAGTTTTTAGTAGCTACTTATCAAAAAGAAAGATAGTAGTTAAAGATGGAGAAATTGAAATCTCCAGACAGTACTATAAAGGTTGTCCACAGGGGTCTAACTCAGGACCTCTGCTGCGGAACACAGTTGCAGACTCTGCGTTAAATATTACAACAAAAGAAGGTACACAAATTCAAGCCTACACAGATGACATAATAGTTATTGTCTCCGCTTCAGGGAGACATATATTGGAGCAAGACTGTCAAAAAGTCTTAACAGACTTAGAAAAATGGGCAGAAAGTACAAGGTTGGAATTTAGTCCAGAAAAGACAAATATCATAGTATTTCCCAAAGAAGGAAATATGAAGAGGCTTCCGAGTCTAAGGTTAAAAGAGACCAGTAAAAGCAGTTAAAGTTTTAAAATACCTGGGAGTATGGCTGGATGATAAGAGAAACTGGCTATGTCATCTGAATAATGTTAAAGATAGATGTGCAAGAATTTTATATGCCCTGCATAGAATGTCAACTAGGACATGGGGGCTGAAAGGTGCAGTTAAAAAAGAACTATATAAAAGGGGAATAGAAAGGATAGTAACTTACACCTGCAGGCCTGGTGGCCCCAAGGAGGGACAGTGAGAATGATACACAAACTACAGCAGATTCAAAGACTAGCCCTCTTGGGTATCACAAGATGTTTCAAAATGACATCAACGTCTGCTCTTCAGGTTCTGGCAGGTACAATACCATTAGAACTGATAATTGAACAAGAAGCTGCGATATATAGGAGTTTTACTTTAAAACAAAATGTAGAACTCTGGGAAGAGACTATAGAAAGTAATAACATTGAAAATCAAATTGCTAAATGGGTAAGACACCCAGCCAGGCAAATACAAATAAGGTGGGACAAGATCCTGCCAGAGGATTCGAACAATGATATAAGAATATACACAGATGGATCCAGAATGGAGGAGCACACAGGAGCGTCCATGTGCATTTACAAAGGTACAAGCCCAATAAAGCAAAATGAATACAGACTTTCAAACACAGCTACTGTGTTTCAAGCCGAAGTTTATGCAATCCTAAAAGGAGTTGAATGGTTCGCTACTAAGAGTTCAGATCAAGAAGGGGACTTGTATTCGGATAGTCAATCTGCATTATATGCACTGCAAAAGATACAACATAAAAACCCAACAGTGGATAAAATCAAGAAAATTATAGCAGAACTTGAAGAAGGCAGAAGGATAAATTTCCACTGTGTTAAAAGTCATCAAGGCTGCCCAGGAAACGAGATGGCAGATAACCATGCAAAGAATGCATGTAGGAAAATTACAAGTAGACATCGAAATACCTATTTCAAAAGACAGTTTGAAGACGAAATTAAGGCAAAAGAGTATTAAGATCTGGCAAACAAGATGGGATCAAGAGGATATGACTGGAAGACACAGACATAGATTTGTAAAGAAAGTCTCTATTAAAAGCATCTCAACAGACTTCTACTCTAATCAAATATTCACAGAGCATGGTAACTTCCCGAAGTATTTCAACAGATTTAATATTAAAAGAAGTCAGTGTGTTTGCGGCTCCCGAGATGCTGGAGCTACTCACTACATTTACGACTGTCCTCGGCTACAAAGACCAAGAAGGAACTACTTAACGAAGATTGGGCGTGATAGATTAAATCAGTTATGGGAATATAAAGAGCTTAGAGCTCAAATCAGTGATTTAATGAAATCGGTTTACACACAGAACTTAGTAATAGACTATAGGGAGGGGACTGGTTCTCCACCTTCCGTGGGAAGGGACTAAGTCTTATCCTACTGTTCTGGAGAAGGTCCTGCAAAGTCGAATTACTAAAGGTTAAAGGAAGAAGAAAGGAAGATGGAGTAATAAGAATAACGGGAGGGGATAAGTCTCTCCTCCTGTGGTGATAACAAGAAGACAATATTAAGAAGATAAATGTCAAGATATAGACGAAAAAGATAGAAGACTGAAAACTTCATAAGTCTAAGTAATTGTATTTAATTGAAATTGTAATATAATACTTGTAAAGGGTACTAAGTCGTACCCTATGTGTATATATTGTATATATGTTTTGGTTAAATAAAAGAAAGATGTAAAAGAAAAATGATGGTGTCCTTCCAGCGGACGAGGGTTCGCGGGGGAAACAAAATTATAGAGTAGCTCTGATTAGCCTGTAGTGACGTATTTGGTAGGGCAGGCATCATTAAGTTTAGAGAGTCTTATCCTACTGATCCCCTAGGGGGAATTGGTTTTGATTTTGTGAGCTCTGTGCATTTATAAGAGTAAATAATGATTATAAGGCCATAGGCCAGATTCTTGTTGTACGTCATATAATCAGAACCAATTCGAGGAGAGAGGACTTTGTCATAGTCTAAGGGCTCCCTCCTTGGAGAAGGGTCTAACACTATCTCCAACAACAAAAGTATTAGCTGCCTGGTGTGAACCCCAGGGTACCAGGTAGCGATGGCTAGTGAAGTGAGTGAAGCAAGTGATATGGCCTCTCAAGGGAAGAGTGCCATTCTTAAAACAAATGAATTGTTTGGAGAACTAGATTCCATTTTAAACAGTAGTGCAAGTAAGGTGACTAAACAGCAAGGAGCTGAGATTAAAAGCCTGTTCAGCAAACTACAAGATGTAGTGCACGAACAAGAGTTGAAAATCAGCAACCTCGAGGGCAGGTTGGCTGAAAGAGAAACGACTGCCAAAAGCAAGGTTGGTTGTTTTACCTCTGAGCGGCACTTTTTTGCACACCATGGGCTAAATGGCCAGGTCACATGGACCCCAAAGGCTCAGAGAAGGTTGGGGGAGGGGACCCACTGGAACAGCTGTTGGGAGACAGATGGTAGCCTCCCATCAAGGCCATCCAGTGTGTTCTTTAACGTTCACAGGGTATGGCTCTCCCGCACACGGGGCCACGGCTTAACGTCCCATCCGACGGACGGCGGCCTTTCCAAGCCCATCGGTGTCCCCTACTGACCGTGGGCAGGGCGGGGAATTTTGCGGAGATAAATCTCAACGCTGACCCAGCTGGGACTCGAACCTGGGAACTACAGATCACGAGCCCAAAAGCAAGGCGTCAGTCACAAAAAGTTAAGCAGAAGTGACAAAAAAGGTCTTTGACACCTAAGCCCAAGAAGCGAGATCAACAACATATAATGTTGATATACCCTCAAGATGAGGGTCAGAGTTCAGAGGAACTCAAGAAGGATCTTTTAAAGAATTTAGATCCAACTAAGATGAAAATTGACATTAAGAATGTAAAAAAGATTGCAAAAGGTGGAGTTCTAATAGAATGTACTGATGAGTTTGATAAGAAGATATTAAAGAATGAAATACAGAAAAATACAGTTTTAAAAGACAAATGTGTGGCAAGAGAGCCCAAGATGAAACTCCCCCAGATCATAATATATGATGTTGATAGTGACATAGAAAAAGAAGCTTTAATAGAAAGAATTAAAGCACAGAATGCAGCTTACATAGAAGCCTCAATGGAGGCAAAGTTCTCGATAAAGGGCAAAAACAATAAGAAGCACTGGATAGTGCAGGTTGATTCAGAGAGCTTTAAAGTATTTATGAAAGAGAAAAAAGTCAATGTAGGTTCGTCCCGCCTAAGTGTCAAAGAATACCTAAAAGTGGTGAGATGTTTTAAATGTAATAAATTTTGTCATTTCCAGACCAATTGTACAGAAGACCAGAACTGTGTAAAATGTGGTCAAAAAAGAACCACAAGCACTGGGACTGTAAAGAAACAGTCTTAAAATGCATCAATTGTCAAGCAGCTAATGACAAATACAGATTAAAGTTAGATGTCCAACAATCCAGTTTGGACATGGAATGCTCTTGCTATAGAAGAGAGCTCGATTTATTAGTCAAGCGCATATGATACTAAAATGCACTTGTCTAAAACAGTTCAAATAAATTTGCATCATGCCAGAGCTGCAACAAACAGACTTGTACTTTATGTGGAAGAAAAAGATTTTGAAATAGCATTAGTACAGAAACCTTATATTTATAAGGATAAAATAAGGGGTTTGCCAGCAGGGTAGAGGATCTTTGGAGCACCCCACCCAATGCCAAGAAGTGCAATTGTAATAGGAAAACGAAACATAAGTGCTACAGAAATCTACACATCTAGAAACGTTATGGTGGTTACAGTAGAGAAAGGTGATCTCAGTGTACTGTCCATCGAAGGATTCATTTGAAGAAAGTTTTCAAGTAATTTCTAATATGGCACAGAAATACCTTGACTGGGACATAGTCCTAGGAGGGGATTTTAATGCAAAGCAGTAGACTCTGGGGTCCTCAGAGGGAGGACCAAAGAGGTAAAGAAGTATTAGAATTTATTAATCAAAATGGATTCACAATAGTAAATGACCCTAACAATGATCCAACATTTACCAGTAGTCTGGGAATTAGCTGGATTGATATTACTTTACATAGAGTCTTGAATCAAGACTTTGTCTCAGAATGGACAGTGGAAGACGAGATCAGTTGCAGTGATCATGCATATATTAGTTACTCTTTAAAATTTACAAACACATCTACAAGTACTAAACAGAGATACTCTTTTAAAAACCTAGATTGGTTTGAATTTAGAAAGGAACTTTTAGAAAAATTTTCCATAATCTCCTCAACAGAAGTTGAGAATCAAGAAGATATAGATGAATGTATTGTAAATGTTACAAAGACTTTACAAATATCGTGTAATAACAATTTGAAGCAGAGTAACCAAGAAATGAAGTCAGGTTACAGAAAAGTTCCATGGTGGAATAAAGAACTGACAGAACTTACAAAAGAAGTTAAAAACAGAAGAAGATATCAAAGGTGTTATACAGATGAATTTCAGAGGAAAAACCTAAGAGAAGAGTATAAGCTTTGGGAAGCTAAATATAAATAGAATATAAACTTAGAAAAAAAGAATAGCTGGCGAAAGCTATGTGATGAAGTTACTAAAGAACAACTGTTCGGGGTACATTTCAAAGTTGCAAAAGAAGCAACCAGAGGAACTTTTAAGCTTTCCTCGACAGCTCAAGAAGATGGCTCCGTTACTAAAAATGCAAGGGAATCTTTAAATAGATTACTAGAGTTTCACTTCCCACAAGATAAAAGGGAAGAAGATAACGAATTTCATAGAAATGTAAGAAATAGATCAAGGAGACCTGTCAATATGCAGGATGACAGTCCATTCACCGTAATCGAGGTTGAAGAAGTTTTGGACTCAATGAACAAGGGGAAATGTCAGGGTTGGATGGGCTTTCCCTTGAAATTATAAAAGAACTCTTTGAGGCAAACAGAACTTGGTTTCTAAGCATTTTAAACGAATGTCTCAAAAGAGGAATTTTTCCAGATAGCTGGAAGCAAGCAGAACTTGATCTTTTTAATAAGGAAGGAAAAGGTCGAAAAAACCCTCAGCCTAGAGATCAATATGTCTATTTTCAGCATGGAGCAAAGTGCTCGATAAGCTAATGACAAATAGATTAAGCTTCTTCCTCCACAGCAAAGGAAAACTAAATCCAAATCAATTTGGATTTAGTTTTCCTTTGTCCAAATCAATTTGGATTTACTCCAGGTAAAAGTACTATGATGGCTATTTCAAAGCTCATGGCTACTATAGACAGAAATAAGGATCAAAAGAAGCACACTTGTGTTATATCCCTAGATGTGAAAGGGCATTCAATAACATATGGTGACCCTTTTTATTAGATGAACTGAAAAGACATAAATGTCCAAGGAACCTGTTTAAAATCTTTAGTAGCTATCTATCAAACAGAAGAATTTTGGTGAATGATGGAGTAATTGAGATTATTAGACAATATTGCAAAGGTTATCTGCAGGGGTCCAATTCAGGACCCCTTTTATGGAACATAGTGGCAGATTCCACTCTGAATATTAAAACAAAAGAGGGAATGCAGATTCAAGCATATGCCGATGACATAATAGTTATTGTCTCGGCAACAGGAAGACATACATTGGAATAAGATTGTCAAAAAGTATTAGCTGATTTAGAAGAATGGGCTGGAAAAATGAGACTTGAATTTAGTCCAGAAAAGACTAACATAATAGTGTTTCCCAAAGAAGGGAAAATGAAAAGACTTCCAAGCCTAAGATTTAAAGAAAAACCAGTGAAAGTGTTCAAGGTATTAAAGTATTTAGGAGTGTGGCTAGATGACAAAAGAAATTGGTTAGCTCATCTAAATAATGTCAAAGATAGATATGCGAGAATACTAAATGCCCTACATAGGATGTCAACTAGGACATGGGGGTTAAAAGGAACAGTTAAGAAAGAGCTCTACAAAAGGGGCATTGAAAGAATAGTAACCTATGCCTGTGTGGCATGGTGGCCACCAGGTGGAACGGTAAGAATAGTACAGAAATTACAACAAATTCAAAGATTAGCCCTTTTGGGGATTACAAGATGTTTCGAAACAACATCTACATCTGCTCTTCAAGTTCTAGCAGGAACACTTCCATTAGAACTAGTAATAGAACAAGAAGCAGCGATTTACAGAACATTCACATTGGGACAGAATGTGGAACTATGGGAGGAGACAATAGAAAATGCAATAAAAAATAAACGAAAAGCAAATAAATGGGTAATACACCCAGCTAAACAAACTCAAATAGGGTGGGACAAGATCACACCAGAGGAATCAGATAATGAAATAAAAAAATATACAGATGGCTCCAGAATGGAAGAGCACACTGGAGCATCCATGTGCATATATAAGGGAGCGAGTCCTACACTTCAAAAAGAATATAGATTAACAGACTCGGCTACGGTTTTTCAAGCCAAAGTACTTGCGATTCTAAAGGCAGTAGAGTGGTTTGTAACCACTAGTACAGATAAAGAAGTGGACTTGTACTCGGATAGTCAATCAGCATTATATGCTTTGCAAAGGATAAACCATAAAAACCCAACTGTGGATAAAATTAAGAGAATAGTAACAGAACTTGAAGATAGGAAGATATATTTCCATTGGGTGAAGAGTCATCAAGGTTGTCTAGGAAACGAGTTAGTAGATGAACATGCTAAGAAAGCATGCAAAAGATCACAAGTTGATATTGAAGTGCTTACTTCAAAAGATAGCCTTAAAACAAGACTAAGACAAAAAAGTTTAAGAATATGGCAATCAAGATGGGAACGAGAGGATTCTACAGGGAGACATACATTTAAATTTATAAGGAAGGTTTCTATAAAAAGAACCTCTACAGATATTTATTTAAATCAGATTTACATGGATCATGGAAATTTTGTGAAATACTACATTCGATTTGATATCAAAAACTGCTCATGTGCTTGTGGTTCCCGTGAAGTGGGAGTCCTACATTACATATTTGACTGTCCACAGCTAGTGGCAATAAGAGGAAATAATCTAACTAGAGTTGGTCCTGACAGATTAAACCTACTGTGAAAGATGGAGGTATTAAGGTCTCAAGCTAGAGACCTCATGAAATATGTCTATGACAACGGTCATAATCTTGTTATAATAGACTAAAAGGAGGAGACTAGGTTCTCCTCCTACAGTGATGAGAAGATTATAATATATGAAGTGGGTCTAAAACTCACGAAGAAGGAATCAGAAGATAGAAGACTGTAATTATAATAGACTAAATGGGAGGAGATAAGGCTCTCCTCCTACGGTGATGAAAAGATTATAATATATGAGGCGGTCTAAACTTTAAGAAGGAATTAGAAGACAGAAAACTTTGTAGCCAATTGTTATGTTGAATTTAACTGAAAATGTATTATGTAATTGTCTTATTTTTGTAAAGGGTACCAGAGTGTACCCTACCTGTATATACTTGTATATATGTTACTAGTTTAAATAAAGAGAAAGATGCAAATGAAAAATGATGTTCTTCAAGCGGACCCAGGGGGCGGGGGGTTGCGAAGAACAAAATTTTAGAATAGCTCTATTTAGCCTTTAGTGCCGTTTTTGGCAGGACAGGCAATCACTTAATTTAGAGAGTCTTACCCTACCGATGATCAGTCATTGCGATAGTAATCCTGCTCAGTATGAAAGGAACCGCAGGTTCGGACACTTGGTACATGTGCTTGGTCGAGTGACCAGTGGTGCAAAGCTACCATCCGTGAGATTATGACTGAACGCCTCTAAGTCAGAATCCCGTCTAGTCACTGCAACGATATCATTCGTGCCTCGCGTGTTGAAGATGTAGTTTACAGACTATCCAACTTAATAGAGTGGTTGAAACCCAATTAGAGATCTTGATCAATGGCCAGTAGCTCAGTGGTCCAGAGCACCTGATATGTTATCAGGAGGTCGTGGGTTAATATCCCACCCAGCTCAAGACAATTTTTCCTCTAAATATTTTAAGCAACTTAATAGAGTGGTTATTTATTGGAGTACCCAAAATTAGTTGAGTTCATTAATTATTTGTAAATTTGCATACTCGTAATACATGCATTCCATCTGAAAGGCATTAATAAGCCGCTTGGGGCAATACTGCCTGAACACTCCCTACATATTAAGTAAGGTAGGTTGAGGAAAGTTCATATCATCAGAGGAGATCTTGATCGGCGGCTGGTAGCTCAGTGGTCCAGAGCACCTGACATGTTGTCAGGAGGTCATGGGTTCATATCCTACCTGGCTCAAGACAATTTTTCCTCTAAATATTTGAAGCAACTTAATAGAGTGGTTATTTATTGGAGTATCCAAAATAAGTTGAAAGGGTGGTTGAAATATTAATTATTTGTAGAATATACACTGCTGTTCACGAAAAACAACACTGAGAAGGAATAAGGTAAGGTCTGTGATTTGTATGGGGCATGTTTAGCCTCTACTACTGAAGAAGTGATTAGAGTTCATCAGTGTGCAATGCTCCAAAATGAACGTTTATTAGTTTACAGATAGCTTGGGCACCAGAAAAATTCTCTTTCCCATTAAATGAGGGTTCTTTTCTTATTATTAGTGGCATTACTGCTGAAAAGAACTTAAATTAGTGATTGTCAATATAAACTTTAAACTTTAATGAAATCTTAATAAACTCTGTTGAAGAGAAAAAAATAGGAAATCAAAACTATTTCATAAAACAAATAATGTTTATCCAAAAAATCTAGACCCACAAAGAATCTTTCTATCACAAAAGCAACTCCTTACAAAAAACTAAACTTCTCACAGTAATTAACTTCTTCAGTAATACTGACAACTAATATCACTGAGCTCCTACAGCTCCATCTCTACTACACTGAACTCTACCCTCTACTAACTTTCCAACTATATGCTACACTGACTGTGACCTAATATTACTTACTAATCATATGGCATGCAAACTGACATGTACATAGCAAGCTGGCTGAAGTAACATTTACATAATATGATTGCATGATCGCACTAGCTATGACACAAAAGGGTGCATGTCCATCTGTTGCATTAGCAGCTATCAATAAAAAAATCGAAATTGTGAATGTGAAACTCCTCTTGCAGTATGGAAGAGGAGAAATGATGATTCAACTGAAATATATGGTCCCGAAATAATAATTATAATGTAAATAAAGTAAAACTGTTTAAGTAAAAGTAAAAGTGAATGAGTGAACCATCACAAGTGCAGTCGTGTTGGCTACAGGCCAATGAGAACATTCTGGAAAGGGTGTGACTGGACCCTTCCCACAGGTATTTGAAGGGGTAGTTGCTGTTCAGCTCATCAACTGTTGTGCAGGTGTTGTTAAGATATGTCACACAGCTGGTGAGAGCTCCGTATCTCTAGGTGAGCAAATTTGACAGGGGGCTTATTGTTAGCATGACAAAAGGCAGTCTTTCATATCGAAAAATTTCAGCTAGTTGGGACATAGTGTCCCCATCCACAGACAACCTCACTGCAAGATTGCCATCTTTAGAGGCTGGCTATAACAAATCGCTCTGCACCATATATGGCCTTGACTCAACAGTGGAAGTCAGTAACACATCTTTCAAAGTCGGCAGTATCAGTTTAATACCATTTATTTCAATTCAGACTGCACATCTGCCAGACATTGCTAAGACAACCCAACATAAAGCAACCAGACTTTAGTTGTGCATCGAGCTATGATAATGGTGGAATGAATGGTAGGTCTTTGCTGATGAATCCTACTTCTATCTGTTCAAATCCACTGGCAGAATCCTTGTCTGCTAATGGGTTGATGAGAGGCACCAAATGGAGTGTATTCAGATGAGGCATATAGCACCAATGCATGGGATTATGGTGCAATCAGTTCTGAAAGCAAATCCACCTCTAGTACGGATACACATTGCCATTACCAGTGCCCCTTATATCCAGGACATTTTACAGCCAATAGTTCATTTATACTTACAGACTATCCAACATACCATATTTTAGTAGGATAATGCAAGACCCCATACAGGAGCTGCCACTGGTGAATACATGGGGCAAAACAATGTGCCTATTCTTCTGTAGCTTGCTAGATCCACTGACTGGTCATTCATTGAAAATGTATGGGATATGGTTAAACTGAGGTTGCAGCAATACCATACATCCAGGAAAATGTAGGCTAACTTTGGGGATGAGTGAATAGTGCTTGGATGGCTAATCCACTACCCAGAATAAAACATTTGCTTGACTTCATGTCTCACTGTGTACAACATGTTATACAAGCATTTATTAAACAAATTAAAATTCCTTATTAATAAACTCGGTTTGTAGCTCTTCAACTGTCTCCATATTGTAATCATTTATTACTACAATAAAGCTACATTGAACTTCCAAATATGAGAGGGTGGGCATGGCTCAGTCAGTAGCATGCCAGGCTCATAATCTGGTTCCCAGGTTTGAGTCCCCACTGGGTCAGCATTGAGATTTATCTCCACAAAACTCCACATCCTTGGTCAGTAGGAGACACCAATAGGCTTGGAAAAACCACCATCCATTGGATGGGACATTAAGCCATTTCCCCATGTGTGTGGTAGCCATACCCTGTGCACGTTAAATAAAAAACACACTGGATGACCTTGACGTGAGGCTACCATCTTCTCCTAACAGCTGTTCAGTGGATCCTCTAACCTTCTGTGAGCCTTCGGGGTCCTTGTGACCTGGGCATTTAGCTCATTGTGTGCAAGAAAGTGCAGGTTAGAGATAAACCAACAACCCAAATATGAGTGTTCTGATTGGTCCTTCTTGACATTCTGATTTGTACACAGTAGTGTACTAATAATTCAGGTATTTATGTTTTTTACCTTTTAAAGTTAATTAGTTATAATTGTTTAAGTATTAAGAAGTTAGTGTTATAAAGTATTAAGAAGAAAATATTTTAACTAATTTGTGCAACACAATATCTGAAAAAACATCAACTATACTTACCATTTTCCAGAAGTTGCAAGTTTGTGGGTTGCTCCAGAAAATTTGCCCATATCTCTTGAAGGTGCTGATGCCTTAAAAAACGCAATACTCTTTGTGCATAATACTTGTCAGTGAGTCTGTGATGACTATAAGGGAAAAAAAAAAGGCTAAATCATAAACAAAATAATATGGGGAAAAAAAGTCTGAGAATTTTAGCATATATAAATAACTAAGGCTCTTCTGTGTCATGCTTCACATTGTTTCAATCCTGCAATCAGATCAGTTGGTTGAAACTGTCAACATTTTGCATTGACGTAAGCAGTGTAGTTTTTATACCAAGAATCAAGATTATCAGAAAACATTACAATAATTGTCTGTCTTATTTATGATGGTATCAATTCCCAGTGCATTTAGTTTTTTCAATAATGATATAGAAATCCCAAGTGTAGAAACAAAGCTGTAGAAAATTTGAAAAATAACTTATATTTTGAGCGTGTATAATATTTTCATTCATTCATTCATCATGCATGCACACATACGCATACACGCACGCATGCATACACATACGTACATATGTATGTATATACATGCATGTGTGTGTGCGTGTGTATGTAGGCATGCATGCATGATGAATGAATGAAAATATTATACACGCTCAAAATATAAGTTATTTTTCTTATATTTTGAGTATGTACGTACATATGTATGTATGTATGTATGTATGGAACATTCTGTGTTTAATACATTGAAGTGCAGAGTCCCATATGTCTCCAATAACATTATATTTCATTAATGATACACAATAACTTTTAAGATTGGAAAAAATTTACAATTTACATCAAGAATGGCTTTTTTCAAAAGAAGCTATTCTTTTTTATTGATGATGTAGAAACTAGAAGAAACAAAATTATACTGGGAAAAACAAGAAATTGGAAGAAAAAATCCTGCATTCACTATTTTTATTTTGCAACATCATCAACCTTCATATTTGTTTTATAAAATATGTCATAATTGCTGAAAATAATGTAGAAACATTAAAATAATTTTAAATCACAAAATATACTAAAATGATGAAAAAAATATACAGCTACCATTGCCTTAAGACCAAAAAACCTCCAATTAAAAAAAATCCTTTCAAAAACTTTAACATTTAATTGAAAACCTAAACAGATAAATCTAAAGTAGACAAGTCAAAGCAATGGAGGTGTTAGCCAGCTATGGAGTTGTATATAAAT
This sequence comes from Ryuthela nishihirai, assembly GCA_038380435.1. Lineage (NCBI taxonomy): Eukaryota > Metazoa > Arthropoda > Arachnida > Araneae > Heptathelidae > Ryuthela > Ryuthela nishihirai. Next base: position 471,101 of record JAWZYU010000070.1, read on the forward strand.
AAAACATGAGCAGCGACTAACACATTGATTTCCTTAAAGAAACTAGACTCGGTTATCTCTGAACAGCACTTTTTTGTACACAATGGGCTAAATGGTCAGACCACAAGGATTCCAAGGGCTCAGAGAAGGTTGGGAGAAGGGAACTCACTGCACAGATGGAAGCTTCTTGTCAAGGCCATCGAGCACAGTCAAGGCCATCAAGCACAATTTTGTTTCTTCTGTTCCCTTTTACCAAAAAGACTACTGTTGGTTTCAAGAAAAGCCTATTTAAACTGATCCCATTTTTTCTCAACTTCAGCAGTAGGCAAACCAGGATTGTCATAATGACTAAGTAGCTATCATGGTATGCTTTGGCTATATCTGGATCTTTCAGACCTTCAGTGTTGAAAGTAATTTTCTTAACCTTAGCGCAATATTTCTTAAGCTTCAGCTGCAAGACACTTTTGACCAGGTAATGGTCAGACCCAATTTCAGCTCCCCTGTATGATCTGGTATTCCTAACTGAACTAGCCCATTTTCTGTTAATTAAAATATAATCTATTGTATTCCTGTGCAACCCATCAGGTAAAACCCATGTATATTTATAAATGTCCTGATGTTTGCAGTATGTGTTGGTTATTCATAAACCATTAAGTTTACTTACCTGTAGGAGACGTTCCCCATTGCTATTGGACCAATAACTACTTCTAAGACTACCAATGCCAAAGGGACCTAAAACTCCTGTCCAAAGGTCAGAATCAATACCAACTTTAGAACTGAAGTCACCTAGCACAAGAGAAATATCTCCTTTCTTCACAGAATTCAAAATATCATGAAGCTGGCTGTAAAATGTATCCTTCTTGTTCTCATCAGAGTCCTCTGTGCGGGAAAAAAACAGATGTCATTCAAGTCTTTAACTTTTGTTCTAAATTTTGCTCTAAGAAATCTTTCATTAATGCAGTCATATCCTAGAAGAGCATCACTGGTGTGTCTGCTGAGAAGCAAACCTACGCCTTGGAGATGCTTTCTATCCTCCCTCCCTGAAAAGAGAAATTTAAAGTTATTTTTAAGTATCTCACCTTTACCTGTCAATCTGGTCTCTTGCAAGCCTAGAATATCTAGGTTATAACGCTGGAATTCTGCATGAGGACATTAAGAGAATGATCTCTATGTAATGTTCTCACGTTCCTGCAGAGAGAAAATGATTAGAATTTTTAAAGAAACTAGATTTTTGAGATAGGTAGGACCAACAATATCAAACAGCCCCTTGATCGCAGACATGGGGCAAAGACCTGTTCTTCCTCCACTAAAGGCTGAAGTCACTGATGCTGGTAGGAACTTCAGGCACCACCTTTTCAAGTGGTTACTAACAAATCAGCACTTTGATGTCGTTTCAAAGTTTAGAGGAAAAACTGTCTTGAGCTGGGTGGAACACAAACCCACAACCTCCTGACAACACATCAGGCACTCTGGATCACTGAGCGCTTGACGTGTTGTCAGGAGGTCGTGGGTTCGTGTCCCATCCAGTTCAAGACAATTTTTCCTCTAAACTTTGAATTGACATCAGAGTGCTGATTTATTAGTAGGTATTGAATAGACGAGTTTATTTCATTGTTTATACTTTTCAAGTGGACTTTTTCAAGAGCCATATGGCCTGCCTGAGACACATTACTCTAGTTTAGGATTGATGATGCCCAGCTAGTTAAGTGAGGTTCAGGTACCTGTGATGGCCTCTGATCAGGATTATCCACCAGCTGATATAAGGTATCCCATGCCTGTGTTCACTTAGGGCTGGTAACCCGGAAGCAAACAGAAAACACAGCGGCAGATTCTCCCTCAACAGAGGCCCACAAGTGCAGCAAGCCCAGGATCCATAATCAAGTCCAGTCTAGTAGGTATAAATGGTCGGCACCAGGACTCTGTATAGTTGACATCTCCTCAGCAGGGTTGAAAAAAAAAAGTGGCCATAGATGACCAGATCAGTAGGCCATACTGAACTGTCAGCCCTCATCTTCAGTCCACTTCCAAAAGAGAATATATCTTTTGAAAGGTACTAACGGCCTGCACCATGAAAAGGCAGGGCCAGACATTAGGCACTAGACCTGGCCAGTTCTGTGCATCATCACTGGGGATTGCACACTATCTCTTTTCTGCCTAAGGTGTAAATACAGCCCTGAGTGATTGTGTGCCAATGGTAGAGAAAAACCTTTCATTCTTAACCCTTCCATGTTACAGAAATTGACAAAATCTGAAATGAGAGGCCCAAGATGTCTATGTTCACTTTCCGTAAACAAAAATCTTCAATTATTTGAAAATAAAAATTTTTTAAAAATTTCTTATTTATATTTTATAAAAGAATTACATAATTCAAGCTTGAAAACTAATATTTTGTTTTTTCATTTGATACATATTTTATTAAAGTACAATATAAATAATTAAAGCCATCTAATTGCCATTTCTTAGAAGTGTGATACAGTATTGCTGATTTGTTTGTTAATGTTACTCTATTCTGAAGCAACCCCCTGATTTATGCCCACAAGTTTGATTTGAACTAAAAAAAAAACTTAAAAATAGGTCATGCTTATAGCAAAGGAAGGCACAGGTGACTTATGAATGCGATCTTTGTGTATAAGTGATTGCATAGCATTTTGCTTACAGCATCATCCCGACAAATTGAATATCATCTCCCTTCATAAGGTTAGCATCTTATTAAAAAAAATAAATAAAATAAATATTCCCCTCAAGAAGCTGCTTGCCACAGAGGTCTGACAGGAGCCTGTCAGTATATATGCCATAGTAGAAGGTCTGAGGATGGCAGGACCTCAGCAGAAAAACAACACAAAACGTCCATGCTTTACCCTGGGCTCAAACCCAGGTCCCTTAGATCAGTAGCTTACTTTTTTATAATTAAACTTTAGTTTTCATTTAAGTTGACTTATTTTATTTCCATAAATTATTGCTCTTTGGGTCAGTTGATCTATCGAACTTTTAGATTTATACTACATTAGATGTTTAACATTGCCAGAGCCGTATCTAGGCTATGGAGAATATTGTCATGGCCATAGGCATCTTGTCAGTTAGGCACCAAATGCCATTTTCAGATACATGTGAATTTTCATATATTCCTGCTATTGTATTTATATATATATACACATACACAAACATATATGAATTTTCTTAAACGTTCGAGCATACCAGCAATGTCCTGTCACCTACACTGTGGCTTTTCCTATTGGGGATCTCAAGGGAAGATGGAGGATGTTTTACTCTTTTGTAGTTAGATGAATTATGAAACAGGGGTGATATTGCTTTATTGGATTGTTTAAAAAATTTTTAATATTTCTTAACTTTTTCAAAAATATTACATATTTTGTATCATTAAATATATTAGAAGTAAAAATTTTCCTTATATAGTTAAAAAAAAGGGGGGAGGGGCAAAAGAGAACATTTCTTTTGTAAAAAAAATAAAAGGAGCATAAGAGATCCAAGCAAAAAAGGGAAAATGCACACATGCACTCTTTAAAAAAACCTTCTGGCCATCCTATTCTGAAACAGTGACATACATTGAATATATAATAGTAGAATGAAATCTGTCTGAAGTTGAAATTCGCATATTGAGGAAATTTCTTTGTGTCATCGAAAAAACAGTCAAATTTTGAAGTGCCTACCACTATTTACCAATGAGTTATAGCTGTCACAGACATCTTATTCTATTAATATAGATTATAAGTATATTCTGATATTAAATATAATCTGATTCTATAAAATTCTTATGTCATTTCAATTGAAATTCGAAGAGAATACTCTTCAATGTTAAACTCGAAGCTAAAGGAAAAAAATTCTTTTGCTGGGTGGTATATGAACTCATGACCTCCTGATAACACATATATCAAGCATTCTGACCAATGAGCTACCAAACGATGATTTACACTAATAATAATATTAACTCGTATATTGGTATCCCAATCGGCTAAAGGCAATATTTCTTAGAACTTTCAAAGTTCAAGATTGTTCTAATTGAATTTTCCATTTGCCATTTATTACTATTTCAAGCATTTTCATTTTTGTACCATCGACAATTTTTATAAAGAAATTGGCAAAAAGTAAAAAAACTACAGTGAGCCAAAATGCCCCTTCTTTTCCCATAGTAAAAAAAAAGGGCTGAAGATGTTACAAAAACTATTTTTCTCACCTCTTTGAAAATCGATGGAAACACTTTCCACATTTTTATGCCAAATGTAGCAATAGTAACTTCAGTTACATTTTCAACAGGATTGAATATTTTTGACAATTTCTATCAGTTTCTATCAATAGTATGTATGGAAATCATCCCTCCAAGAGAGTATCGGTGAGATAATTTCCATCACCCTTGTGCGTTAATTAAATTTAAGCTCATTCTGAAAAGAAAGTAAGAATGGTTCTGAACATAGGAGAAATGAAAGTTTGAAACAATGGCCATAGTTTCAATAAAAACTGGATGTGCAAATTAACTCACAACGAAGAAATTTAGAAAATGGTTATTCTTTTGCAAAAACAAGGATACTTTGCATTGTTTTCCTTGCCTTCTTTTTGTCAAAGGTCACAAATTCTTCACTTTTTGCTAAGCAGGATTCTTGATCTTGCAAATGGAAATATCTGAATCCAAGAATACATAACCATGAATCTTCAGTAGATGATATGAATATTTACACTGCTTGGTAAATATCTGAAAAGAACAAAGTTGGAAGCCTCACTGACGATGGTTTTCAAAGACATGTGGAAAATGAGAGTGATAAATGGAATTATATCCTTAAGGTATTCTTGAGATGTATTTATTATGTTTCACGTAAAGAATAATTTAGCTTTAAGAGTATCATTAGAAAATAAAACTGATCGGAATTTAAATCATGGAATAGCTTTTAATTGAGCTAGCAATTATGATGCAACTATAAAACAATTTTCAATGAATAGAATTGGTTTGGTTGTTTGGGGTTTAATGGCGCATCGGCAACAAGGCCATAATGCGCCAAACAAAAGACAATATAAAAGATAAAAGACATAGAAACCCGCAACCAAAATTAAAAATATATTTTCAACATTATAAATGGGTAAAATAACAAAAAAACAGGTGCACAGAAACAGAGTAAAACAACTGTAGAAATACTAAATAAAATAATCCCAGGTGTAAGAGACCTGGGGTAAATAATGCGATTAAAATATCCAGTATAATTAGTATATCAAATTCGATTAAAATATCCAGTAAATTTTAAAAATTGAAAAACAGCGGTAAAATGACAATGATCTGATAAAAGATGTCCGAGTGTAAGGGGCTCGGACGTAAAATCGTGGAAGTTAAAAAACATACGTCGTTCAAGGTTACAACAATGACATTCAATTAAAATATGTTTAACTGTTAAAACGGTGTCATAAAACTCGCACTTAGGTACTGCGTCCGCCTTAAGAAGAAAAGAGTGGGTTAAAAACGAGTGACCTAAGTGGAGCCGAGCAAGGACAACTTCCTCCTTACGATTCCTGCGAAAACAAGACTGCCACGGTTTGACAATGGGCTTGATCTCGAAGAGCTTGTTAGCAACCTGTTCAGACCAAGATCTCTGCCACTGTGCCCGGAGCTCGATGGTGAAACGCTGCCGGAAATCCACATATGGAACCGGCAACGGAGAGTCGGACAGGGGCGTGGCTGACCTGGCAGCAGAATCTGCCAAATCATTGCCCCTGATTCCGACATGACCGGGCACCCAACAGAAGAGAATTGTGGTGGTGGCTGCCACACGATGGAGCTGCTGGCGGATCTTGGAGAGAACAGGGTGAGGCCGATGCCTCACTGAGATCAAAGCCTGTAGCGAGCTAAGCGAGTCGGTGTAAAGCACACACCGACGATGATGCTTAGCTGCTATATGGTCCAAGGCAATGCTGATAGCATGCAACTCAGCAGTGAAGATGGAACACTGCTGTGGGATCTGGTCTGCAATGATTTCATCACAGCAGACCATGGCTGATCCCACAGAAGTGCCGGACTTCGAGCCATCTGTGAAGACAGGCAAGAAGTCCGGGTGCGCAGCACGATGGCTGGCAAAGAGTTGCCGGTACACACAGTCGGGTGTAAAGGCCTTCCCCGTCCTGCACAGGGAAAAATCGCAGGAAGGGGAAACAGCGAGCCAAGGTGGAAGTGGCTCAGCTGTCGACTGTGCGATGCTATCGAGACTGGTGTTGATGTCTCGCAGGTAACCTCGGACACGCAAACCGAAAGGACGAATGGCAGTCGGCCGATTCTGGTATAACATTTCCCACCTGGGACTGAAAACGCAGTCCCAAGTGGGATGGCCTGGCAGGGATCGCAATTTTGATGCATACTGTAGGGACAACTGCTGACGGCGAATAGATAAAGATGGTTCATCGGTCTCAACATAGAGACTCTGGACCAGTGAAGTGCGGAAGGCCCCCGTGCACACACGGAGGGCCTGATGATGGAGTGGGTCCAGCACTTTCACCACCGAATCCCGGGCGGAGTCATACACCTGGGATCCGTAGTCCAGTTTCGACCGGACAAGTGCACGGTAAAGGCGGAGCAAAGAACATCGGTCCGCCCCCCAAGAGAGGGAGGAGAGGACCTTGATGATGTTCAATGCCCGCGTGCACTTGGACCTGAGATGTCGAATATGAGATAAAAAGGTCAATTTCTGGTCGAAGATGAGACCGAGAAACTTGGTCTCCACCACAACTGGAATGATGTTACCCCCGAGCCGCAGCTCGGGGTCCAGATGAAGATTACGCTTGCGGCAAAAGTGCACGCAAGCGGTCTTCTGTGGGGAGAACCGGAACCCATTGGCCGTCGCCCAAACCGAGAGATTGTTCAGGGCAGTTTGCAGTTGTCGTTCAATGACCCTCATGCTGGACAATGAGCAAAAGATGCTAAAGTCATCAACATAGAGGGCATTGCCTACAGTCGGAGGAAGTTGCCGTGTAATGGAATTTATCTTGACAGCGAAAAGCGTAACACTCAGGACGCAGCCTTGTGGCACCCCCTGTTTCTGGGGGAAAGGCCGCGATAGAGTGTTGCCGACACGAACTCGAAAAATACGAGAAGATAAAAAGTTTGCAATGAAGATCGGCATGTGACCTCGCAAGCCGAAGCTGTGAAGGTCACGAAGAATGCCGAATCTCCATGCCGTGTCGTACGCTTTTTCAATGTCGAAGAAAATGGACACCAGGTGCTCTCGACGTAAAAAAGAATTCCTGATCGCCGATTCGAGGCGGATCAGGTGGTCTAAAGTAGACCGGTGCCTGCGAAAGCCACACTGGGTGTTGGAAAGAAGGCCGTGATGCTCCAAATACCAGGCCAGCCTGGTATTTACCATCCTTTCCAACACCTTGCAGACGCAGCTCGTCAACGCAATTGGACGATAATTCGAAGGAATCTTGGGATCTTTTCCTGGCTTAGGGAAGGCCAAGACGATGGCCTCCCGCCAGGAGTCCGGAAACTGCTCCTCGATGAAAATACGGTTGAAGAGGCAGAGCAGTCGATCCTTACTCGATGGTGAGAGATGTTGGAGCATGGCATAATGGACATTGTCTGGCCCCACAGCAGATGCACGAGAAGTGTGCAGAGCAAGGCGAAGCTCCTCCGCTGTGAATGGCCTGTTGTAAGACTCCAGGCCATTCGAATGGAAGGACAGTGGAGAGCGTTCGGCCCTGCTCTTCTGGGCCAGAAACTCGGGGGAGTAGGAGGACAGAGAAGAGATGGTGGAGAATGACTCCCCCAGAATGTTGGCAATTGCTCGAGGATCAGCAATTGCCTGTCCATTGTGCTCCAGGATCGATAATGAGTGGGACGTGTACTTCCCACCCATCTTCTGGACCTTATCCCACACGACCTTAGAACTGGTCGTGCAGGTGATAGAAGATGTATATTTCATCCAAGATTCCTTCTGGCTCTGGCGCCGGACGAAACGGGCTTTCGCCCTGGCGCGTTTGAATGCTTCGAGGTTGGGGGAAGTCGGATATCTCCGAAACACCCCCCAAGCCTTGTTCTGAGCCTTACGAGCTGCGGTGCAGTCGGGATTCCACCACGGTTTTGGGAACCGTGGAAACCGAGTCGAGGTCTGAGGAATAGTAGAGGCAGCTGCATGGACGATGCAGTCCGTCAACTCCGCCACTGCAACATTGATGGGCTCCTGGCTGACAGAGTGCTCATCGAGCTCAGACAAGAGCTCGAAGCCACTCCAATCAGCCCGATCAAGCCTCCACCGGGAGACACGCGAAGGGCTGCAAGGCCCCCCACGAGAGATGGTACACACCACGGGGAGGTGATCGCTTCCGCAGGGATTGTCCTCGACCTCCCATGTAAAGAGTGGAAGGATCGAGGAGGAGCAGATGGTGAGGTCAATGGCAGTGAATGTGCGGGTTGGGGTGTGAAAGTAGGTACTGACACCGGTGTTCAACAGGGAGAGCGATGGATCCAGGAGACACTGCTCCAAGACCCGGCCCCTCCCGTTGGTGTCAGCACTGCCCCAGAGCAGACTGTGGCCGTTGAAGTCCCCCATGATGAGGAAGGGGGACGGCAGCTGCGAGACGAGGTCATCAAGGTCATCCTGGAAAATGACACTTCCGGGCGGGAGATAGACAGAACAGACAGTCAACGAAAATCCCACAAAGAGGCGGATGGCAACCGCCTCTAAGTCGGTGGTGAGGGGAATGACCTGGAATGGGGAGTCATGTGAGTCATGTGGGGGAACTCATGTGAGTTGGAGAACTCATGTGGCTCGGGAGTGGTTGCTCACGAGGATGGCAACACCTCCGTGAGCAGGACCATCTCCATCCCGGTCCCGGCGAACGAGAGAAAAGTGCCGGATAGTGGGATTGTTGGCTGTCTGCAAAAATGTCTCCTGAAGGCACACGCAGAGGGGTTGGTGCACCCTCAAGGAGGACCTTGATGTCATCAATATTCCTCTGGAATCCACGACAGTTCCATTGAAGGAGTGTGGCCATCTCAGGTCTTGGAAGAATTGGCGGACGACTTTCGATTTATTTTAACCGTCGCCAGCGACGGTTTTGGAAAATTAGGGCGGTCAGTGTCCATGTCCTCGGAGTCGTCCAAGCAACATGGATCAGAGACCGCCGAACGAGGAGGTAAAATTTTCTTTTTGGGCCCCGGCGGGGGCCCCTTGGGTTTTGTAGGTCTTGCTGTCTGTGGGCGGGGAGGAGGGGGCCTTCCAGAGGTGGAAGTGGAAGGCACAGACACAGGAATAGAAACCGGTGTCGATGTCGAGGTTGACACCAACATCGGCTTTGCCTGCCTCAAGAGGTACTTGGCAGCAGGCGAGAAAGATTCAGCTGGTGGAACGCTGATGTCAGTCTGCACCGCCACGGAAGCCATCTTAACGATGGGCTTTCCGGCAACCGCACCGGCATGGGAGACCTTGCCAGGTGGGGCAGGCGGTGCAGCGAGCTTTCTCGCCTCTGGATAGCTTATGTTATGAAGGGTCTTGAGGCGCTGTACCTCTTTCTCCTCCAGCCACTTCGGACAGTCGCGGGAGTACGCCGGATGTTCACCACGGCAGTTTACACAGCATGCCTTTTCTGCTGTGCAGTCAGGTTCGAGATGATCCTGACTGCCACAACGAGCACAGGTGGGCTTGCCCCGGCATGCGGTGCGGGCATGACCAAACCTCTGGCATTGAAAGCAACGCAGAGGGTTGGGGATAAATGGCCGCACCTCGCAGTGTAAGTAGCCTGCCTTGATGGAAGTAGGCAGGTGTGGTGTGTTGAAAGTTAGAATAAGTACCCTGGTGGGCTCTAACTTTCCATTACGGCGTGAAGAAACCCGGTGGACTGCTATCACTCCCTGGGCCGAAAGCTCCGAGAGGATTTCCTCCTCAGAAACCGTGAGGAGGCCCCACTCGGAGATCACGCCCCGGGAGGAATTGAGCGTCTTGTGTGGAGTGACTTCGACTGCCACTCCACCAATCGCTGTAACCTTTAATAGAAGCTCCGAATGCTTGGAGCATGCAGTCTCCACCTGCAAGTCACCAGATCTTAGGTGCTTGACAGATTTCGGTTCTCCCGCAAGACCTTGAATACCCTTGTGTATAAAAAACGGGGACATGTCCCCAAGAACCTGATCACCCGTAGAGTGGATGATCAGGAACTTCGGAGACGGAGACACACACGAAGACGAAGGCAAAGACAGAGAAGTTGGGGGTTCATGGCGAGCCCTCTTCGCGGCATTGATCGGATTTTTATGAGTTGGAGAACTCATGTTTGTTTTTAAGAAATTCAGTGCCCATTGTCCCCACCCACCATGGAGTCCAACAAGGGGACGCCCAGTTGGGCGCCAGGGCTGCCCGGGCACCATACCCACACAGCCAGTGAGCCAAGCCCTCACTACAAAACAAAAACGAAAAGTAAAAGAGAAATGGTGGGAAACTCGTCGGAGTTCCCACAAAAGAAAAGAAGCAACAAAGCAATAAAGTGTGAGGCAAGAGCTGGCCTCACAAAAGAAAGAAAACTACAAAATTAGTAAATGTGTGGGGAAACTCGCAAACCGTTGTCCGGACAGTGGACAAGGTTACTCACTGATCAGCATAGTTGACCCTAGCAGGACCAGCCCACCAGCCGATTGATCCTGAGGGGGCCGCCCCAGGACCTCCCGTTTACCTGAAGCAGAGGCCAAAGCAGTGTATAGCAGCGGCCCCGGAAGTCGCTGCCCAGCCCAGCGACAGACAGGCTCCCCAATGGCAATACGGCCAAAGGGGACCCCACCAGTCATGAGCTGGGGAGAGAAGACGGGGACCCCTGAGCAACTGCCAGGATCCTCCTTTCCAGGGACACGGGTCACCGCGCACGGCAAACATGCGGGCGAGCGTTTAGGACCCTGTGAAGGTAACCGAGCCAGCAGAACCTTCACAGGGTGGTCCCCTCACCACGGACAGGCTCTCGCATCGAGGGGTTCAATGAATAGAACTAAAGAACAATATGACAGTAGCACACCAGGCTTGTAATCTGCAATTACCAGGTTTGAGTCCCACCTGGGCCACGGAGGCTCCCATCTGTGCCCTGACAGCTATCCTTTGTGTTCCCTTCTCCCAACCAGTTATAGTATTGAGTGGCAAAAACGTTTTGCTAAACTCAAAAGAGTAAAGAAAATTGTCTACTATGAACCAAGAGAGACTAAGTGGACTACCAATTTTATCCTTTGAAAGCAATTTAATTGAAGCAACAAATTTTGTTGATGCTATTAATGATTTAACATAAAATTAAATTTAAGAAATAAAGTACATATCTTCTCTTTGGTGCAATGATTGCTTTTAGAAATGAAAGAATAATCGTTATAAATCTACAGGTAACTTTTTTGTTGCATACCATAGCCTTATGTTTTCTTATTTTAAAAGTCAATATTTTAATCATAAAAAGGCACATTTCTGATTTTTTTGCCATAAGTGCCATGAACTATATACAGCTCTGAAAAGCATTAAGTTATTTTTCTTTATATATGTTAATTTCTCTTTTATTATTTATTTGTTTTCCAGTAAATAACTTCAATTTTTATATTGTTTCCTGAAAATGAATTGTCTGGATACAGAAGCAAAAAGGACTTCCTTGACATTGAAATCAGTCCTCTTGTGGGAGAGCAATTTTGGCAAGAGATTTTAATCCCCACCCCCTGGCTGAATTTTGCTTATTTTTCAATTATAAGTTTTTAAGTTCATATTCAAGTTTTTTAAAAATTTTATCACACACATACACACAATATATTGGCTGTGCCACTCTAACAATATAGATGTTTCATTTTTTCCCTTGGTGCACAAACCTTTTGGCACTTAGCCAAGATAATCAAACTTCAACATCCAAAGAAAAAATTCATATGTTTATTAAAAAAAAAGGCAGCCAAGAAAGCATTTTTAAATTTCATAACAGGATAGAAAATCCCACGAATGTGAACAGTCCAAGTCATCTTATATAATACTGGCCCATGTTTCAAAATATGTCACTGAAAGAATAATTAAAATCATGTTTCAAGCAAATATTATATTATTTGGGTAGAAATTTCCTTTTGATTAATATATAATTTATCTGCTTTTATTCCTTGCCTTTTCCAAAATTAATTGCATTGTCTGATCTATATTTTCACTGTATCACAGTAAAAAAAAAAAGTCTTATTAAAATCAATTATGTTTGTAAAATTGTTTAATATTTTATTTTCATAACATTTGCAATTAAATTCTGTTTAATTTGGTATATTTATTTCACTTCATTGAACATTTTAGGGGTAAACTTCCTTTGCACACACCTGCAGGATATCTGTAACAGTAGAATAGTAGTACTTCCCCACTATGGGGAAGAAAAGGTCGAGCCATAAGGACAGACCTTGACCCCTAGAGGGTCAGTAGATCTCCAGGCTGTTGACCAATTTTGGTTCACTGGTTTTTTTTTTTAATTCTAGAATTGACTTCTTTATTTGACCCAGCATAGTTGTCAAAAAGCCTGGATTTTCTTCAAAGTATGTTATCGAGAAGAGAAAATGAGAGTAATTTTGTTATTTTAAGTAAATATATTTTTTTTTCTTATTCAGAAATAAATACCTTTCTATTCATGTGTATTATAATCATTTCAGTCTATTAGTTTTCTATTAGTCTATTAGTTTCTTCTTTCTTAATAAATGAAAATTAACAAAAAATTTACTAAAATAATACAAAATTTTTATTAAAAACCTATTTAAATCAATTTTTATTTGCATTGCAAGTTTTTCACTACATGACCCTAAAAATGCCTTATTAAAATTAGTCAACTTTTTTTTATAAAATATTTTATTTTCAGAAACTATGGAATTAAAATGCTGATTAATTTGGCATATAATATGCCATAATTACTTCTCATAAGTTATTTGGCAATTATTTTTAGGTTGATTGTAGTGAAAAAAATAGCTGGGCCTATGGATGTAAATCAGTTTTTCATTTCAGGCAGGACCCTGGAAGGGTAAACACTTATTTTATTCATCAGGAAAAATATTTTGAGCATTAACATTAAAGATTAATAAATGATAACTATAAATAAATAATTTAAAAATCCTTTCAAATTTAATATAATTAAATATTAAAGAAACAAGTAACTAATGTTAGTAATCAGAACACCTTAACTATATTGCATCACATACCTGTTTCCATCATGAAGTATATGTTCCAGTTCATCAGTGAGAAAAAAGTATGCTAAATGATGCCCACAGAGAAGTTCTTTGAATTCTCCAAAAGATTCATTTGATACTTCATCATGCAGGTAAAATTTCTTTGACATTTGAGATACTTTCTGTGCCAGAATTTGGCCATACTGGTGTCGTAAACGAAACTCCATCTTCCAGTCCACATTTTGGTCATGATACAATTTTGACAGCTGGAAATATCTGCACCAATTAAACATATTTGTTATAACAAATGAAGACAATAGGTTAAATGACTACTTTAAAATAATCTGCCAATTTTTTTTTTTGCCAACAAAATTAAATCTCAAATATTATATAAAATATACAGCACCAATTTGCTTACTATTGCTATAAAATATTATTATTAAAGAAGCTGACTTTTTATCCACACAGGTGATAAGATGGCAGAGCCAGCAGAATGCTGGACTAACATAAATTTCCCAGGTTGAGGACTTAAATGTAGATTAACAATTTTTTTATTGTACTCTGTTCTTGGGATATCAGCACTTACTGTGTGACCCACATATCCATTCATTAATCAATGCTGAAAAAATAATGCCAGATGCATCTACTTTAACACAATAAAGGAAACATATTTTTCAAACACAAATGCCTGGTTTAAATTTTTATATATATATATTCTAGAAATAAATAAAAAAAAAATAAATACCCCCTCAAGCAGCTGCTTGCCACAGAGGTCTGACAGGAGCCTGTCAGTTTATATGCCACAGTAGGAGATCTGAGAGGATGGCAGGACCTCAGCAGAAAAACGACACACACGTCCATGCCTAATCCGGGGTTCGAACCCAGGTCCCTTAGATCAGTAGCCAAGCGTGCTAACCACTCAGCCACGGGACGGCCTTTATTCTAGAAATAGTAGGTTTTAAAGCTATGTTTACTTTTTTCAATTTATTGAAAATTATAAAGTGTAACTGCTGAAATAACATGGGCCACCATTCTGGTTGCTACTACAAGCTGGACATGTGTGCAATTATAATTTATATGCACAACTACAATTTTAGTTGTCCATTTTCTCTTGAAGTTGTTGAGCAAAGAAGATAGTGGATCTGAATTTGTGCTGAATTGTTGCCACTCGGTTTTGTCCAAAAGTTCTTTTAATTCTTTGACAAAATGAAATGCTTTTCACAATCTTTTCATGATTTGTGGGAACTCAACAAATATTTTAACTTTTGCCTTATGTTTAGTCTAATTGTGTTTCATCTAGCACAATTTTGTCATTATTCCACTTACTCTACTCAGTTGGGTTGTTTTACCAATGTGCAACACTTTTTGCACACAATGGGCAAAATGGTTGGGTTGTTTTACTTCTGAGTGGCACTTTTTTTACACACTATGGGCTAAATGGCCAGGTTAAAAGGACTCCTAAGGCTCAGAGAAGCATGAGGGGAAGGGGGATCCACTGGACAGCTGTTAGAAGACAGATGGTAGCTTTCCATCAAGGCCATCCAGTGTGTTAACATGCACAGGCTCTTCCATACACATGGCAATGTCTTCACATCCCATCCGACCAAAGGCGGCTTTTCCAAGTTATTGGTGTCCCTTCTAACTGAGGGCAGGGGAGGGGGGGGGGGAGTTTTGTGGATATAAATCTCAATGCTGGTCCAGGTTGGGCTTAAACCTGGGAACTGCAGATTATGAGACTGGACCACTACCGACTGAGTCACCACCACCTCATGTCACACTACCTTTCCAAATGACATTTATTGTATTTACTATTTTGAGTTATGTACACTTTTGTCCACTATCCCTTAATTTTTAACACCATTGTCTATACAATTCTAGTGTAGTAGAAAAGATTTTTTTTACGGCAGAGCTTGTAAATACAGCATTGCCAAATTTTGTCAAGTACAGTGGGTTGAGTTGTTTTACCTCTGAGTGGCACTTATTTTGCACACAATGGCCAGGTCACAAGGGGGGCTCAAAGAAGGTTAGGGAAAAGGGACCCACTGGACAGATATTAAGAGACATGGTAGCCTCCAGTGAAGGCCAATCCAGTGTGTTCTTTAATATTACAATATAATTCTTTTATAATTACTCTTCTGTACATAGAACCATGGCTTCATATTCCATCTGATAGATAGCAGTCTTTCCAAACCCTTGGTATCCCCTTCCTTGCTAAAGGCAGAGTGGGGGTTTAGTAGAAAATATTCTCAACATTGATACAGTTGGGACTTGAACTTGGAATTTGCAGATTATGAGCCTGGAATGCTTCCAACTGAGCCAACCCCTGCCCTGAGTACAGAGTGAGTCCAATAAACACTGTTTCCGTAAATTAAGGTGCAAATGAAAAATCACATCATAAAACTCTGATGACAGAATTGTCCAAAAGTCATGTTTAGTATGTAAAGTGTAATGCAGGATTGAGGGATTACTGCATATTATTATACAGTCCTAGCATACATAAGCATTTATTACATAGGTGTTTTACATTGTTGTTCCAATGCAAATATGCACAACAATATGTAATAATACAGAGAAATCACTTTTTCTTTAAAAGTTGTGACATCTACTGGAAGTCTGTAAATACTTTGGTTAATGTGCAGAGAAAGTTATAGACTCCTATTTATTTATTGTGCAGAGAAAGTTAGTCTTATTCATTCCTCTGTGCCACTCTCAAACAAAGATCAATCTTGCAACAGAATCCACACCAAGAAATACAGCTACATAGAAAATAGTGTGAACTCACAGTAATATGAACTGTACTATCCTCCACAGGGTATTTACTGTTTTGAGTTGTGAATAAAATAGGTGAGTCTATTGTTCCAGGACAATACTCTCACCTATTTATTGGTTTATCACAAAGGTAATTTTGTAAGTAATAAACCAACCAAATGTCAGTTTTTTTAGACTTTACAATGCTATAGAGTAATTCTATTAATTATAAAGACTTATGTCCGACATTTTAAAACTCCATAAAATTTAATGTAAATAGGAGGAATACCTTCTGTAATTTTACCTTTTCCAATTAAGATGCAGAATGGAAATTTTATTCCAATAGATACAATAGAATTATCATAAGTACTCGAGTAAAAGTCAACTTCGAGTATAACCCCTAGATTTAAACCTCAGGTAGCAAGAAACAAAAACCTGAATCAACTAATATAGAAAATTAAATAGTAGTTTTAAGTGGCTCATGTAAAAAGCACACAGCAAATGTAAAATCCAAATAGATTTGATTAAAACAAAAAAGTTAAAAAAAAAAACAGTGTCTAAAAACAATTCATTGAATAAATAATATAATAGATATCTGAATAAGATATCTATAATATAATATATATCTAAATAAATAATATATATAAGATAACTGAGTGTAAGGGGCACGTACAGTAAATGAGAGGTATCAAAAAACTTACACATAGGTTGGTCATCTGACCAAAGAAAAAAAAAATGTTAAAAAACCCATGACCTATGGAGAGCCATGCAAATACAACTACCTGCAGATAACTTTAACAGAATATATACTTTGCATAATTGTTGTATATCATTATTATCTTGAACATTATGATACAAATTTCCATGATCCTCATAAAATGATGGATTCTACTTGTCTAGGGTTACCATAAGTCCTCTTTTTTTATCTTGTGTCCTGCAGGAATTTTTAAAAAACATGAATATCCTCCATTTTATATAAATTCAAAACATGTTTAAAATTAAAATGAAATCACTGATTTTTTGTATTTTTCTTTTTTAAATTTCTTGAACCCATGACTAGAATATTAATTTGCTTCTAATTGTAAAATAATATACTGTAAATGCAAAATTAATTTTCTTATTGTAAAAGTTACTATACAATTAAAAGGACCATCTTGCTCGGAAATTAATTAAAAATAACTTAAAATTCTCTGTTGTTGAGCAATAAATTTTTAAAGGTTATCCTTCAAACTATTTTCATGTTAAAAGTTTTTAAGAGAAAACTCAGAAGCTTTTCGGAGCAAGGACAGCATTCTGTCTGTCATTTCACTCAAGACAGAGCAGTCCTTGCTCCAAAAAGCTTCTGAGTTTTCTCCTAAAAACTTTTAGCATGCAAATAATTTGAAGGATAAACTTTAAAATTTTATTGCTTGACAAAAAATTTAGGCTATTTTTAAAAGTTACTATATTCTGTAATTTCAATATATGTCAAGTATATGGAGAATGGCAATGGTTTAAAAAATATCTGCTAATCACATCAAATATGGGAGGAAAAAGGCTCCAAAAAAGAGGGATAGGTATTTGCTTGTATGAACTGTAAGGTAAATCAGAGCTTAAAATTTTGGAGCATACAGGCTCTTGTCAGAACTCTGTGGCAAGCAGCTGCTTGAGGGGTTATTTATTATTATTTATTACTGTGATGCATACAATAAAATTATGCAGGTGTTCATAATAATTTGGCCAACAGTGTATATGTGCTGCAGCTCTTAAAATATTTTGCCAAATATTTAAAAAAACTGGTTCTACACCTCTGAAAGGTTACTGACATCTGATCGAGCTTTTCTGTTCCAAGTATCAACAATGAGCGCTATAATGAACGAGTTTTTGAAATTCAATTTCCAAATGAGAGAGGGACATCATTGGCAATGCCAGGCAAACACCAATTGGTAGTGCCAGGCAAATATTGGAGAGATTTTTGTCTCGTACAGGTTTCATTGCATCTTGTGGAAGTTTCTATTACATAAATTTGTATAATGAATTTTGTCTTGAGGAGCAACAACTCCTTTTGGCTACAATGCAGTGTAGTGCCCTAAGCCGACATCTTTGATTTTTCACTTGGAAAACCAGAAAAACTGCAGCTTTGAGTTGCAATATATCCATCCACATGTCTGAATGTTTATGACTTGGTAACATTTAAAACAGTTGTCTTCAATGGGGGTATTTGATTTGGGGCTTTTTTGGATTCATTCCTTATGGATTAGCATTGGGAGTTTACATGTTGCTCCCTTTGCAGACTAACAGTTTATCTTTACTTAATAATGGACAATGCTGTGAAATACTGATTTAGAGCTCTACCATTGCTGCAAGCAAATAAATTGGTCCCGTGACTGAGTGGTTAGCATGCTTGGCTACTGATTAAAGGGACCTGGGTTTGAGCCCCAGGTAAGGCATGGATGTCCATGTTTTTCTGCTGAGGTCCTGCCATTTTCACTTATCTACGGTGGTGTATTAAACAGACAGGCTCCTGTCAGACCTCTATGGCAAGCAGCTGCTTAAGAGAATATTTATTCTTTATATAAATGTTGGTGTTTTGTAAACTCTAAATGCACCTTAAGCATCTTGAACATTTAATATCTCAACTTTAATGAAAGTCATCCTTATAATGCATCTTAATTTTGTTGACTTTTTACACTGTGTCGAACGATATATTTTTTAAATTCCCCCCTTTTGAGAATTCGCTATATTTGTTTACCAATATCTTTAGGTTAAAAAAAAAACACGACTATAAGCGAGGATAATCTTACCGTTTCTGAAACTTCAGTTCCCACAACTTATTGCTATTTCCAATAACTTTTAACTTTTCACATACACACGATAACCTACACAAGTCAACGAAAGATATTTCTTTAAAGTACAGAATATATTCCAATATTTCATTTGGTAAATGATCCAGGCTTATCGTATTACAAGATGTGGTTTCACCCATTTCATATTAATTCTCTGGAGGAACACTTTAATCTTTTAACGCTTATTTCGAAACACAGTACAATATTATCATATGTTATTAATTACCACCTAAACCACGGTGGCTTGTCCAATAAAGAACGACCATGGCGTGAAAGGTACAAAGCAGTAGCCTTCTTATACCGCTAATGGCAACAATTCCACAGAGTTAAATCGGTGCCCACGTAATGGAAATACCTCCAATTACCACGAATCTCCATGTTAACAAGCGCGTATTGGAAACTTCAAAACTAGCCACATGAGGGCAACACATTTCCGCGGTAAGTTAGAGGCCCTATAATAGATAGAGCTTGACCCAACGAGGGTTTTAAACGATTACTTTAAATATATTTATTACTCATTTACATTGTGAAAAACAATGATATATGTGTCAAAATAGATATACATATTTGATAATAATCCTACCGAGAAGCCGCAATTTTAGCGTGGTATTTTCTATACATTCAAATTTCGAAAGCCCAAATAGCATATTTGAGAATGGGCTGTAAATGAATTCAGGCTAAAACTACTCACCGGAGAATGTTAACGTCTGGAATGATAGCGGGGGGAAAAAGTAAATATCGGAAAATTAATATAAATTAATACCTGGAATTTTTAGATCACCTGGAAAAGAAAATGAGTCATTTAGCCCTCTATTCTCCTTACTTTCCCCCCAGGATGATCCTATCACTGACAAATTCACGTTTAATTTTTTCATAATATATATCTGACAATGACAATATAAAATAACGTTCCTTAGCTTTCAATACTTAAAAATTTTTGCCCCTATGAACATTTTTATTTACTTCAATTTAAAGATTCTGTAACAAAAAGGGGGGGGGGGGTTAAATCAGTAGTTGGTGACGTAATCCTCACGCTGTAGTTCACGCGAGCATCAAGACGACACATCACATCATGGTTCATTGTAGCACGTTTAACTGTCGTAACAATATTTATGAAAAAGTGTGACCCAAAATGATTTACAGATCCAATCAAGTCTATGTATTTAATTCTCGCTTTCCATCAAATTAAGTATTTATAGAGTTACAGAAATTGGAATGTTTAACAGCAACAATATCAATTTCATTGCTCTGATAAATTATTAAAACGTTAAAACGAGGGTAATAACCGCTATATTAAAATTATTATGTTAATTTATTTTTGCAAAATGAGAAACTTGATAAATATTTCTGTTTCCATAACTCTTTAAATACTGAAAGCATGTTGTTGAAAATCGAGATTTATATAGATTTTGATTGAGAACTTGAAATTATCTTAAGTCGCATTTTTTCATAAAAATAATTCAAAACAAAATCATAAAAACAATTGAAAACAAAATCAAAACAATTCAAAATTTCTTTCCTATTCATATGACATGAACTGGAGCTTGTTTCTTGCATTGCATTTTCAATAATGATTTTATCCGATATGTTGTGCTCATTTTATTTACCAATAAGTTCTATCATAACATTTAACATAATAATTTGATGCTGGAAATCGAAAACCAAAAGTCAAACCCCTTGCAATGAGCTATGTGGTGGTGGTTACCTCTTCCACGAAATCCTTAATATATCCAAAAATATCAGAAATGACTAATAGATAGCCTATAGGCACCTTAGATATCTTTTGGATATTTTTTGGCTATTGTGGCTGTGTGGGTTGCCATCTGTCACGTGACAAAGTCTCTCCGATATCGGCACGCTTCGACTCTCTGCGTTACTACAGAGAAGCTCCGTCCATTCTATTCTTGGTCTAAGCTAGGAAAGAGACCGGCACAGAAATAGTGGGCTGCCACTTAAACGAAGTTGCTTTATTTAAAAAAAAGAAGTTATTTTATGACCTATAAATAAAACCTTTACAATCACTGAGAGAAAGCGGATAATTAATGGCATGGCCCTCTAAGTTGTGGACCTCCTTAGCAGTCAGGTCTGTTTATTGGTTGCCTGAAAAACCAACTATGGAAAGAGATTCACTGGAAGTAAATAACAATATCAGCAGATACAAGTCTTCTCGACGACATACTGGATAAGGAAAGTGTTGCAGGTACTCATCTAGAAAGCTTAGAGACACTAAATATGATAAAGGCTTCGACTCACTAAATATGATAAAAGTGCAGTTGCCAAGACTACGTATGACGTTCACTGCCTCCCTGATGGTACGTATCTAGCTAAGCACTTGTACAGTAAATCAGGTGAGGGAGTCTGAAGTCTCTGGATACGTTGCTGTCAGGAATAAAGAAGGCAGAGGTTGCTGACAATCTTTTCATGTCGACAGATCCACCAGTGTATACTTGAGTATAAATATCTTGATCAGCGCCCTGGTTAACCATTAAGTAAAATAAGCATGCTTAAGGCACCAAGGGAAGGAGGACACCATAGAGTTTTTTCCCATGGCTCTCCCGCACATGGGGCCATGGCATGATGTTCCATCCAACGGATGTCAGTATTTCCAAGCTCGTCAGTGTCCCCTACTGACCATGGGCAGGGCGGGGAGTTTTGTGGAGATAAATCTGAACGCTGGCCCAGCTGGGACTCGAACCTGGGAACTAAGATGCTAGATTACGAGACTGGCCCATTACTGTGACTGAGCACCCCCCCCCCCCCCCCCACCCCTCTCTGTAAAAATAAGATTGAAAAGTTATACTGGATTGAAAATCCAGTCTCCTATCACCATCCCTCCCTTTTACATTTTTTCTACTCAATTGTGTTTCTTTCCTCCTTTTTTTGTAGATCTGGGCTTGCTCACAACGATTATACAAACGAGGAACATTCAACTATTTCATCAGATAAAGTAGATTTCTCTCGAAAGTCTCAGATATCTAATACACTTTCACATGCTGCTGCCGATAATTTCAGCATTATTTTCTCAAAACAGTAAATATCAAGTTTACATCAAAATGTAAGTAGTCACGAATTTTTTTATTGTCTAAACACGATATGGATGGAAACTTTACTATTAATGAGAATACTACTTTGTACACTAAATCTCGTCAAGATATGGACAAACTTCAGAAGCTAATAAATAAATACCCCTCAAGCAGCTGCTTGCCACAGAGGTCTGACAGGAGCCTGTCAGTTTATATGCCAAAGTAGGTCTGAGAGGATGGCAGAGACCTCAGCAGAAAAATGACACATACAACCATGCCTTACCCAGGGCTCGAACCCAGGTCCCTTAGATCAGTAGCCAAGCGCTCTAACCACTCGGCCATGAGACTAATGCATATTGTTAAATATGGAGTTCACTAATAGCTCACCTTAATTTTAACAAAAAAAAACTCGAAAATATCCCTTATTGTCGAAAATTATTGTATTTTTACTTTCTAATAAATTAAACCAAACTAATTTCAATTCCTCTTGATAATTCAGTTTAATGCACTGGATATAGTGAAATGTACTCATATAAGCAACAAACGTAGACTTCAGTAGGGCGAAAGTGGTACCCTCTATCACTAGACCCAGAAATGCCATTTGGCCATCTGTCACGGTTACAGCAAAAGCACAGAGGCTGAGGGTCACACACATGAACTTCAGTCACGAGGGACTTCTAATGGGTTCAAAAAGGCTCTTGACCCTGTCAGTTAGCTTGTAGGTATTATGTTATTATTTGGGTTATGAGATGAATAGGGATTTTAATTTTGTATCATCAGGTGAACAAGTATTTGAATTTTGGGTCATGACCAAGGAAGTTTGAGTAAAACTCATTTAAAGAATCTTAATGGTAAAAATTTGTTTACTATTTGCTACTTAGCTGCATTTTATTTATGAATATTGATAGAATATTTTCTTTGGGAGTCAGCTCGAAGTTAAACGTTCATATTTTGTAGTACAATAACTGGTAAACGGAAATTAGGTGTATTTAATATAATTCTAGCAACTACAAAATTTTGCCTGTGTAAGACCATGTTTTTAATACCATGATACCCGGACTATAGAGGGTGAACAGGAGGTAATAAGTCTAGCACTCTATGGTATTTTGTTGCGATTTCTTCTTTCTTATGAATGGCTTTGTTCATGTGAAAGTGCGATGCCACCTAGAAGCCATGGATAAGATCAGCCTCTTATTAAAAAAAAATAAATAAATACCCCCTCAAGCAGCTGCTTGCCACAGAGGTCTGACAGGAGCCTGTCAGTTTATATGCCAGAGTAGAAGATCTGAGAGGATAACAGGACCTCAGCAGAAAAACGACACATAACAGCCATGCCTTACCCGGGGCTTGAACCCAGGTCCCTTAGATCAGTAACCAAGCACGCTAACCACTCGGATGCTGAAAATTAAATTTTAGGATGCCGTGGATGAAAGAGTGGGAGGGGGGATGCCTTCTCCTTATTAGTTGAAGGAGTGGAATAAACTGTTTTCAGTTTAGGAAACTTTCAGGTTTAAATTTCACACCAATGACTTATAGGAGTGAGTTACATCTAAAAATAGCTATGCCTAAACCAAGCTAAAATATTTGGAAACACATAAAGTAATTTTTCGCAGTGTTTGATATACTTTATACTTTCCCATGCTCTTTGAAAGTCGAAATTAATATCTAGAAATGAGAAAGTGGTCGTTAGAGCTGTGAAGTAGCGGTAAAAGTAATGTGGAGTGCAACTGCAATAAACCAGAACCGCAATGAAGTCTGGATACAATCGTTGATGGCTCTGATGTCGCATTTTAGTTACCACGATTCCTATGGGAGTCTCGCATCTGTTTCTTCTCTGATCTGTTGCGAAATATACTTCTGATGTAAACGTTTTCAAAGCATTAACGAGTGCAAGAGATGTTCGAAATATGCCTGGAGATATACTTACAGAGAGCTGTGACTAAAAGAAAGAAGACAAGTAGTGATTCAACGTTATCGGCCATTCTCCATGTCAACCATACGTATGCAAACTTTCATCACGATGAGCGGAATAATGCTTTGAAAGCGTTCATGTGAAAAGTACAATTCAGTGCCTTAATCTCGTCTGCGCTCTTTCATCTAGATCAGGCAACGGCGTAGCTACGAGGTGGGGGGCCTCCCCCCAAAGTTAATTGGAGTTGGCAAAATTTGCAGCTACTTTGTATAATCCAGGTGAGGTCTGAAAACTGGGAATTTTTTAGCAAAATCTTGGGGAGTTGTCAAAATCGAGGCAACTTGGCAAAATCTAGGGGAGATGGGAAAATTTAAAGCCACTTGGTAAAATTCAAGCGAGTTGTGAAAACTGGGATTGGTTCTGAGAAAATAAGGTGATTTGGGAAAATTCAGATGAAGTGTAAAAATTGGGTTTTTCTGCAAATTATGACGAATTGGAAAAATCTAGAACAGTTGGAAAAATCGAGGTAACTTGCCAAAATCTATGGCAGTTGGCAAAATTCGAATCCACTTGGAAAAAATACAGGCGAGTTGCAAAAATTGGGATTGGTTTTATGCAATTATGCAGAATTCGCGAAATCGAGGCAACTTGCCAAAATTCGAAGTGACTTGGTAAAATACAGGCGAGATGTAAAATAAGAGAATTGTTTTGTAAATATCATGGCGAGGTTAAGAAATCGAGGAACTTGGTAAAATTTCTGGAAGCTTCCACCCTTACCCCCCAAGGAGCGAAATTATGGGTACGTCCCTGAAAGCGACATAAGTTACGTAAAAGACTTATTTTCTCAGTTCGCAAAATTTGATTTCCCAGTTGGGAATCCCCCCCCCCCACACACACACACACACAACCATAGTCCCTGAGATCAGGTACTGATAGGATCAGACTGTCATCTCGCGTGCCCCGACGCATATCGGTGCACCCTTACGAAGTCTTGACCAACGAAATATTTTGCGCCCACGACAGGCTGAAAGCAGCAACAGTTGGCAGACTTCTGAAATGCAATGGACAGAAATTCTTGCTCAGAATACACATAATATTTCGAGATTTAAATCACATAGTTCATTGGTTGCAAAAACAACGGAAAATTTGCCGGAAAAATGAGGTTGACTGTTTTTTTTTTTCTGATAAAAATAAAAAGGATCTGCAATAATGCATAAAAAATAAAATAAATACCCCCTCAAGCAGCTGCTTGCCACAGAGGTCTAACAGGAGCCTGTCAGTTTATATGCCACAGTAGGAGATCTGAGAGGATGGCAGGACCTCAGCAGAAAAACGATACACACATCCATGCCTAATTCCGGGGCTCGAACCCAGGTCCCTTAGATCAGTAGCCAAGCGTGCTAACCACTCGGCCACGGGACGGCTCAATAATGCATATCCTTTGCAAATCATTGCAAAATTATACCAACGCAGATGCAAATTAGAAACTGGATTCAACCAGATCACAACTCACACGAATTCTGCCAACACGATTTTTCTTTCATTTATTAGAGATTTCTGCATCGTCTTTCTCTTTGACACGATTTCTCTGCTACCCCCCCCCCCCCCACGTAATTAATATTACGATGAAGCGATCCCTCTTCTCATCTCTCTCTCCTTCCTTGTTCATAAGTACAACATTTCCAAAAGATCGGCCATATTTGTCTTTACAAGTCAGCGAGTTCAAATGTCTCTAACACGTGATACATCTATAAACAAAAAGGATCATTTTAATTGTCGGTGACCGACGATTATGTACAAATTCACCCTGATTGGTTCAAGGTTTTCTCTGAGCGGCACTTTTTGCAGGTAATGGACTAAATGGCCAGGCCACAAGGACCCCAAGAGATCAGAGAAGTTGGAGGAAGGGACCCCCTGTACAGCTGTTCTTGGTCATGGTCTGATATCCTATACGACGGACAGTGGCCTTTCCAAGGGCCATCGGTGTCCCCTACTGACCGAGAGTTTTGCGGAGATAAATCTCAACGCTGTCCCAGCTGGGGCTCGAACCTGGGAACTAGCAGATTAAGAGTCTGACGCGCTACCGACTGAGCCATCCAGATTGCATCAGTATCATGACTTAAAAAGAAAATATAAGATTAAATAAAAATAGGGAGAAACTAATAAAACAATAAACTTTTCCGAATTAACATCTCTCTTTCGACAACTAATTATTGTTTCTTATCTTATTATTTTATAAAACATTCGCGAAATTTAAAAATTGGTTTGGAAAAATATTTTGCTCTGGAGTGATTAAGGAATATCTTTTTTAGCAGAAATGTAATCTTTCCCGAGGTGATATGTTTCTGTGCGCGAGAGCAGAAATAATGACAAAGATCAGATTTGCTTTTTATTTATTTTCAAACCTTAATAAACATTCTGCGTAAAATGCTGACATGCGATCATGCTTAAATATCACCGAAATAACTTTGATGTTTAAAAGGAGAAGGCAGAAGATAACATTGGGAAATTGCAATCCATCATTCTCCAGCTGATACTTCTTCATCATCGAATTCTCCTCCTATCATCTCTTTGGTTGCCAACGGATCCTTTTCCTGGAATTCATTTCTTCCTTCCAAATAGAATCCCTTTCCTTTTATGAAGGGGATCCCTTATTATCGTTTGCCACTTCAAGTGCCAGAAACGAGGGAGCAATTCCAGGCAGTGACGTCCCCTTATACAAAATCTGAAACTTGCCTACCTGCTTTCAAACTAAAGCAACTGCCCCTTTGCATAATTTTTATGTCCGACACTAAAAATAGATTATTAAAAGAAATGTAAAATCTCATTCCATAGAGAATATTAATCTTTTATGTTCTGTGGAATATTTTAGCAATTGGGAAACCGTAACTCAAGTCTCATACTGAGGACCTCCCTCCTCCCGAAACTAAATCCATGTAGTTTTTTTTGTTCCCACGAGCCCTTCTTCTCTACTCGTCACTAAGAAGAAGCGATTTAAATGCATTTCGGGATGCAACCGATTCGTTCTTGCGAGAGGTAAAGGTTACCGTTTAGAAGCTGCCACGATCAGATTATTTCTCTTCGATTGTTAATGGTTTAAGGATCGAGGCATTGTTTGTGCGCGTTCATTGCTCATTTGGAGATTTAGAGTGGAATGTATAGACCCGCTTGCACTATCGAACATCGTAAGAATCTATGATCATCGTAGAGAATTATTTCTTAATTTCGGGAAATAACCGAATCCACGTGGAAAGGAACATCAGACTTCGAAGGCCGCAATACGGGGCGACAAATGTATTCTAGAGATCTGTCGAAAAACAGGAATCGCTCGACTTTTGAAAGTTAGGCCTAACGTAAGAGAAAGGCTAAGAAGTCTGTCTTTGCCAAAAATAATTATGAAGGACTAACTAACAAACGAATGGGAACATATCGCATCTGGCAAATATCAAATGATCGTTTTCAAAGGAAGTTTTTCATTTTTCATCCTTTAACAATATTAATTTCTACCAATGGGTGATTGGAAAATGTGAACAATATATCATTAGCCCTAAAAAAGCATCTGTTTTATTCCTTAAAATGAAAAAGTTGGAATTTCTTCTCCCCTAGGGTTAAGGAGCAAATTATCCAGTGCATGTGAAATATAATTATTTATTTCTACTATATTGAAATATCTTTGACATTTTTAAAATTAAGTATTAAATTTATAAAAAATAAGGAGCAAGCGGTCAAATTTTAATCCATCATAATTTAAAATACGTATAACTATTAATTATTCTGTTTACATTCATCAGAATTCTAATTTCTAGTATAAGTAAGCTCACCAGACAAAATATTAGTCATCTCCCACCGTAAGCAGGTTATGTCCGTTCGACAGAAACAGAGGGCGCACCAGTGATTCAGGGGTTCATACGGTGACAAGAAGTTGTGGTGTGCCACGTGTGTGTTAGTCGCTCCGTGAAACATGGGTCGCGCCAAAGATATGAATGAGTGGCAAAAAGGTGTTATTGAGTTTGGCCGAGCCAAAGGGTATAGTGTACAAGAGGTTGCTGCCTTTACAGGTGTGGCGAAACGTACTGTCCAAAGGGTCTTACAGGAGTGGCGTACATCGCTGTTCACTGCTAATCGTCGCCAGAACTGCGGCAGAAATATTGTGCTCACCAAAAGGGGCCACTGCAGTGTGTCACACACTGCAGTGGTTAGTTAAAAAAAAGTTACCAAAAGTTAGGGCAAACCACTTTGCAACGATGCAGGAAATTGCTCCAGTCAGTCAATGCAGGCCTACAACAAGCTCTTTGTGAACGAATATTCCAAAGGGAACTGCATGCCATGGATATCTGGAGCAGAGTACCGCTGAAGAGACCCATGTTAACAGCTCTGCACAAGGCTGCACAGCTACAGTGGGTGTAGCACCTCAAAAATTGGACTGTCGACTCTTGAAAGCGTGTGATCTGGTCGGATGAGTCACGCTTTTGCTTGTACTCAAATGATGCGAGGCGACGGGTACATCGTAAGCCATATGAAGCCTTCCCTGCGGACTGTTCAGGCTGGAGGAGGCTGTGTGATGTTCTGGGAGTGTTTCACATACGAGGTAATGGGTCCCTCGGTTGTTGTGACGTCACACTTGAACCAGAAGGGCTACATGGAGCTACTGGATGACCACATGTTGCCTTTTGTGCAACATCTTCACAATGAACACCAGAAGGATACCCCAGTCTTCCAAGACGACAATTGTCGCATGCACAGGGCTCAATGTGCGTTAGATTGGCACAACAAGCATTCTGAAGCCTTCGAACATCTCGCCCGGCCCGCCAAATTCCCGGATTTGAATCCCATAGAAAACTTGTGGGACTATTTGGAGGCAGTGAGTGAAACGCCATCCCATTCATCCAGCCAATCTGGCCGAACTGGGACATTTGCTGCTGGAAGAGTGGATGAATATTGAAGTGCACTACATCTGCTGCCAGGCTCGTAACGTGCAATTATCAGGTTCGGGTTCCAGCTGGGAAAATGTAGAGATTATTCTCTGCCAAACTCCCCACCCTGCCCACAGTGAATAGGGGTCACTGTTGGGCTTGAAAAGGCCGTCGCCCGTCGGAATGGACGTTAAGCCGTGGTGTATGGGAGAGACACACCCACGCACGTTAAAGAACACGCTGGATGGCTTTGATGGGAGGTTGACACCCATTTCCCAACAGCTGTCCAGTGGGTCCCCTCACCCAATCATTCACGAAACTACGAGAGCTTCGAACTTGGACATCTGTCCCAAATAACTGATATTTAAGTAGCGAATATCATGTTTTAAAATTAAAAGAGCTCGAATTTACCCCTTAAAAATGGTAGACTTTCGGCAGAATTCATGTAGAGTTGCAGTAAAAATTAGACCATAATGCTACCTACCCATATTGGGAATAAATAATTGGCACGGTTCAAAATTCGAAAGTCTCATAGAGATATCAATGAATAGACTGATTTCCATAATATCAAACTATTGTAGACGATAGGTACTCTCCCAGCTGCTCGGCAGACTTAATGTCAGCGTTCTAATAGGAATCAACCAGAACACAAGGCTCGAAATTCGAAAGTACCAAAATCAGAGATATGAATGAACAGAAGATTTCAATAATATATAAGTAATGCAGACGACAGTTACTCACTCCTCCGCTGCCTCAATGTCAGTGTTCTGATAGGCCTCAACCACCACACGAAGGTGGCTGTTGGTGCCATCCATAAGATGTAGTACTGTCGTGTACAGTGGAACGTCGGATGGCATCATTCATTCATATCCAAGCACTACATCCGCACCCTGGCGGCATCCGTGAGAGACAGGATTTCGGCTGTTCTTCGGTCCCACGGAGGTGTTATGCGCTATTAGGTGACATTCATTCAGGGGTGACTAATTTTTTGTCCGGTCAGCTTATATCGTTTGCAATATTAGTTGAAGTTTCCCAGTTTCTACATTTAGCGCCCTCTAACGATGGTAAACAAAGGCCATTTGGAACTATGAATCGTCATATTTCATTAGCACCTCTTCAACTCAAAAAGAAAAACTTCATTCATCGCTGAAATGAAAAAATTACGTTCTCCCACCCACTCTGGGGGTTGCATCCAATGTGCAGACTCATTGATCATCACACGCCACAAAGGGAGCATCAATTTTTCTTGCCTAAATAGATCGTTTGCAATTAGCGTTCAAACGTTCGAAATTTTCAAAACATTTCTGCCGTCAGAGGGCGCAATTAACTTTTGGAAGATTCTAAGTGTGAATCACATCAACACCTATCCAACCCAAAAGGAGTTTTCAATTTATCTCTAAAAACCAAAAAAATTATCTCCTAAAAGACAAAAATTGAGTTCATTCAATTTGAAAATCTTCGTTGTCAATGCAAACTTGATGACATCCAAAATTTAACATTTCTAACGTAATTACATCGCTTGCAATATTAGTTTGAAATTTGGCGATTTTCGAAGTTTTTTGCACTGTTCGAGGGCGCAATTGTTGCTATATGAAGATTCAGAAAAAAGTTATTTCCTAATCGGGATATTTCATCGATACCAATCCAACTGAAAAAAGAATTTCTCAATTTTTATCTCTAAGCACAAAAAAAGGACGATGTCTGCAGACGACACAGTGAAATCATTAGATCGTATTTTTTTTTGTGAAAACGAGCTAAAAAAGGGGGGATTTGATCGTCCTCTCAGTTGATGCGAATCGAACGAGATTCCTTCGTCAGACGATTCTCTCCGGAAGGAAGAGAAACTTTCTCAATTGGAACTTTCGCTTCCTTCTACAGAATATATTGAGGTAGCAATGTGCTAACGCTGTCGCTGCCGCTATATATAACGCTGTTGGTATTGTGTATATATATAACGCTGTCGCTGCCAATATATTGAGGTGTAACGTGCTAACGCTGTCTTGCTGCCGCCAAATGTCTCGTGCCCCCAAATTTGGCGCCTCTTTCCAAAGCGCGGGAAGAGGTTGACCATCCCAGCTTCTGTGATGACGTCAGTGGCGGCCACGCGGCAAAGGAGGTTTAGATGGCTCGTGCGAAGAGCAACCCGAGGAAACAATTTCGATGACGCTTCTTCCGTAAATGCGATTCGTCGAAAGGATGAATTCTCTCTTTCGCCATTTTCCCTGGCAATGGCCACTGCCGAGAAGCATTTTGGGAAACATTGAAGACACCGACGGATGCAAACCCACAACGCATTTCCCCTTTACGCCACATGAATTGCAACGCCATTCGATAGTGCACGTGAAGTGGATGCGTGACAATCGAACGATTGCCTAGGAGGCTGTCGGCAGTGTCGAAGAGAATCGTTTGCCCGAGATCTCGAGGAAGCGATTTTGAAATTTTGATTTCAGGAAACAGATCCCTTGCCAGTTATTCGATTTTAATGAGAGAACGACGACGATCAAGAGAGGATAACTTCGATAGGGAAAGAAGAAGATAACAATTTCGATTCTCTCCAATGATCCGAGATCCGTCTTCGGTTGCAGAATTCAGGAATTTCCTCCGAGGTGGATTCACGTTCTTCGATCTGTCGCCATTCGGCAGGTGGAATTGGGGCGCGTGGAAGGAAAGGGTTCGATCGGAACGAGGCGAGCGAGGAGGAGGAGGCAGTGAATGAGTCGTCTTCACGTGATACGTTCCGAGGCGTTTCTTTGTGGCAGTAGAATCACTTGCACGTGGCTACTCTTTTCTGGCGCGAAAAGAGCCCGAGTTCTTTTGGCAGTTGGACATTTCTCCGGAAGGAGTTGCTATGACGACGAAGGAGTGGGACGTTCACTTGGACCGGAAACGGACGAAATGGAGGACAACACCAGTTGGGAAGAAATCGTTTGGGAATAAAACACTTCTAAGCTGAAAGAAACGGCGCTTTCTATTTGTGCGCTCGATTCTTTTCGAAGATTTCGTCTGACGATGAGAGGATGCGATATGTAGCGATGGCAACAGGGAGGAATGGTCGTCGCTCCAATTATTGCTCGAAAAGATATCGATTCGAACCCCGACGCATCGTTACAGGTGAGAAGACAGTCGAAGCGAATATTGGAACATTTGAACACGGACAGTACCGAATGATGTTGCATTTAGGAAAAGGCTTCTAGGAAAGAGTCAGTTACATGCATCAGAAGTGATTGAAAGATATGTTGCTATGGAGATCGTGAAGGCGTAACACTTCGCTGAGTAGGGAAATTTCCCTTTTCGCATTTGTCCCTCTTTCTCTCTCCCGAGAGGGGAAAAGGGAATGAAGAATGTTCCAGACGGATTCGAACGAACATTGGCGACGATTTGCACGTTGGAGGCGTTTCCGTCCTCTTCCGTTCCACAGAAAGAGGGAAACTCTTGCAGAAGAGTCCTCAGAAGAAGAAGAGAAATTGCTCACTGCTCTTGAGAGGAATTTCGTTGCTCTTAAAGTGCCGACCGAGAAGCACTTTTTAATACAGAGGGATACAATTCTGAAGAAGCTGTTGAGGAAGGAGAACTGAGGCAGAAAAAAAATTATTTCATCCGATTTGAAAATGGAGAAGATTCCTATGAAGTGGGTTCAAAAGGAACTGGAAATATCTAGGATAAGCAAAAGAATATTAAAAAAAACAAAATCTTAAACTGCTGAAGGAAATCCAGTAATGCAAAAAATACCTCGTAAGATTATTTCCATAAATGAGTTGAAAGAAAGTTCAGCGGTCGATTTCTGAAGATGACCAAGAAATTGAAGCGAGATTTTCCGATTGCCACATCGTGATTCGTCCGCAGATCTTTTTCTCTCTTCTGAAAGACGAGGTGGGAAGAGTGCCAAAATGGTTAGATCGCATCCATCCGCCCCAACAGATGTGTGCGGCGTTTGGTCACGAGGCCCATTCACTAGATTCGAAGGAGACCGAATAGTTGCGATGGCAACTCGTGCATCGGTGATTAATCATCTTAAACGTAACGTGCTCTTTCGTTGTTAGACACCGATGAAGATCTGATATAGATGATAAATTCTGCATCGCTTGGGATTTGACATCGGCAACGGAATCGTTCAGGAAATTGAGAACTACGAATTTGGTGGGGGGGGGGGGGGCTGATCACATCCCTTGGGCCAAGACCGTTTGACATCGCTGATTTAATCACTTGGAATATGAATCGCTGATTTAATCACTTGGAATATGAATCGCTGATTTAATCACTTGGAATATGAATCGCTGATTTAATCACTTGGAATATGAATCGCTGATTTAATCACTTAGAATATGAATCGCTGATTTAATCACTTGGAATATGATTATGTAACGAGGGAGAGCGGACAGTTTCAATTGGACGCAAAAGGGCCGAAAGGGAAAGATGTCCTAATTAGGAAAATGATAACTTACTTCTTGGGAATTATTAAGTGGTTCGTTTGTGGCTTACCTACTCTGCATCTGGATTGCTGACTTCTTAATGCAGGCATTAATTCGATCTCTAAGGAAATGTCGCGTGTTGAAACTATTTCCTCGTTCGTTTACCACAAAAATAAGAACAAAAGTTAAAAGCAACTCTGCTTTTTTCAGTCTGTTTTTTACAGCGCTGCATCCTGTGGCTCTTTCGATAACCTTCCGCACGTGCGGACATCAATTCGTCTTTAACTAGTCTGCGAAAGGATCGTTAGCACCCGTGGGGGGGGGGGTGCACGGACTTCGAGGAAATACTCGCTGAGATCACCACGTAGTTCGGTTGCTGTAAGTGCGAGGCCGCAGGAGGTCGCCTCTGCCTAACGACGCAGTCTCAGTTGGTGGCGAACATTAAACTGAAAATGCTTTTGTCTGGAAATGGAGATCACAAGATCCTACAGCACTCTGAAGGTTAACGATGCTGGGGGAAAAGTGATCACTGGAGATCACTTTTTGGATCCGAAAGTTTATAACGAGAATCTTCTAAAAGTAACACATTTTAATAAAGTGTGGGCTACACTGATTATTGTTCCTTTTTATCTTCCGCTAAAATCTTATCCCTGGTAATGTGTTGTTAAATATTTCACTATCAATAATTCTTTAAATACCGAATTCGAGGTTTAAATAATAAAATATAAAATTATATATATATATACAATTGCATATATAAATTAATATTATATATAAATAATTATACAATAATCTATCTTTAAAGTCGCAACAGTTCAGATTTTTGTCTTCACACTTATTTTTTTCGAATCCACAGAGCTTAGATTAAAATTTGTTGTCGCACTGAGATTGAATGAATTTCGTTGCCAGCTCAAGTGGACAGCGCGTGCAAGTTCTGGGAATTTCTCTTTCGCAGGTGGTGCGAGCGAATCTCTGACATCGCTTGGCCCAAAAGAAACTTTCTCTTTTCAAGTTGGCAACTCCTCTCCGATTATCAGATGTTTACGGAGAACTGATTTGCACTCAAGTACAAAAAGATACGTTACACGTCGGATTTCTTTAGTATTTCGTAAAATATATAGGTATATGCGATATAAAGTGACGAATATATAAAATCAGCTGTAAAATCCTTTCAGAGGCAAATGAGCTTAGAGCAGAAAAGGGATTCCCTAACAAAGCTACGAACTGTTCGCTCAAATTAAAAAGGGATCGTTTATACGACTTATTAAGGTGGTCTACCATTGGATGAATGACCACGGCCACACTCGTGTCAATAAAGCCAGACGATTGACTGTGTCCCCAGTAGTAGTCTCCAGGCTCTGGAAACTATTTCAGGATTGAAGTGACGCCATCAGAAGACGAATACAAAGTCACATCTCGAGACGAACCCCTTATCTCTTAAAACAACTTCCCGACTTGCTTTTCCTCCAAGGAGGAGAATGTCAATGGGGCAGTTTGCCAAATGGGCGCCCTGAGAGATGAAAGGCGATGTTTTCCTTAACATCGCCTTTCATCTTGCACTTAAGAATTTGTTTTAGCAACACGTGCACAATATCCAGGAAGAATAGTTGCCTTATTATTACCTCATAAATTGTGATTCAGCTTACAGATTCATTCTTGGCAAACATCTGCGGGGCATGGCATCTTCCTTCTGGCATCAAGGGACTAATATCGAGGTGCTGGTTTTATGGTCTCTGGGCAGGCATCAACGCCAATAGCTGACCTCCTTGTGTTCGATGGATGAAGTATCCGTGACTGCCCAGATGGCTTAGGGAGATGGATTACCAATCTCAGCCCTCCTCCCAAAGGCACCGGCAGACTTGATTGGAGACATTGTGGGCAGTATGAGGAGGCTTTAGCAATCCTGCATTGCTGTTCATGTCACACCCCTTATTAAAGTCAGTTTTCATTTTATTTACTATCGTACCTTCATGCCAACATCATAATTCATCACACAAACATACATCTCAAGATCTTTATACTTCTGCAGAATTGTATTCATACTAGAGATTAAATGCCATAAAAATTACCCATCAACCAGATGCCACATAAATCTTTCAGTATTTTTGCTCCATACGTCATGGAGAGTTGTTGTTGTTTTGGGTTGTTTTACCTCTGAGCGGCACTTTTTTGCACACCATGGGCTAAATGGCCAGGTCACATGGACCCCGAAGGCTCAGAGAAGGTTGGGGGAGGGGACCCACTGGAACAGCTGTTGGGAGACAAATGGTAGCCTCCCGTCAAGGCCATCCAGCGTGTTCTTTAACGGGCACAGGGCATGGCTCTCCCGCACACGGGGCCACGGCTTAACGTCCCATCCGACGGACGGCGGCCTTTCCAAGCCCATCGGTGTCCCCTACTTACCCTGGGCAGGGCGGGGAAATTTTGCGGAGAAAAATCTCAACGCTGACCCAGCTGGGACTCGAACCTGGGAACTACAAATTGATCAGTAGCGAAGCCCATGAATCACTCGTCCACCAGGATGATTCACTACAGCTTACAGGTGCATAAACTTTCATTGAAATCCATGGAGACAGGTTTGATCAATAGGCATTTTTGTAACTTTTGTTCTTGAGTGTAATTGTCGTGAAAGGAAGAAATCTGAACTTGGTTACTTTATAAATAAAAAATATGTAATTCTTAAGAAACGCCGCAGCAGCAAGAGAACATTTTCAAAATGATAATTGCATTTTTGCCAAGGAACTGGCAACGCCTGACAACAAAGCCTTCTCTGCTGCTGACCTTGGCACGAGATGAAATATTGAACGCAGCCGAATATTCAAATTCTGCATCCATAGCAACGGCGTAAACAGTTCTCTTTTTGCCAGCTGACGGTCAACTGCATAACTTTTCATATATTTCCTCCAAAATGTCGTTTAACGTAATGGAAGGATAATAAGTGGTTTAAAAGAGTTTAGGAATGTCAATGCTTCGCGTTTCCGTGATTCAAGTACTAGTTTCAAGTTAAAGTGAACTGGAGACCAATTGGGTGGTCAATAATAATAACAAGTCCGTTCCCTTTTTCTCTGTTAATGCCTCATTTGCCGATTTCCAGATTCCGAATGAAACTTTTAATCGGGAGAGTTACGAACTCTTAAGCTAAAGAAAAAATGTCGAGTTTTTCAAACCATTATTTTTCAGAAATTAAGTCTAATCTTCCAAACGATGATTGTAAAATCTTAAACGGTTCATATTTTAATATTAAACATTTTAATGTCTCTGGAATTAGAATTATTGTCTTCAAATCTGGTCAAAATTTGTGACCTAGATCTTCAACCTAAATGAAATGTTGAAAACAAGAAGAATATAAATACAAACTTTCCAGGGTTGTCGATCTTCCTTAAAATTACCGACAATCAGTGAAAAATAGCAGCAAAATGACTTATCCATGAAGGTCAGTAAAATATTTATGCGTCCGTAACAAGGCAAAGAATTTTACACCAAAGATATGTTTCGCAATTTTTCACGAACTTCATTACGGTGGGGTTTTT
The DNA here is from genome assembly GCA_038380435.1 of Ryuthela nishihirai. NCBI lineage: Eukaryota > Metazoa > Arthropoda > Arachnida > Araneae > Heptathelidae > Ryuthela > Ryuthela nishihirai. The sequence goes on from JAWZYU010000070.1 coordinate 507,557, forward strand.
TTTTTTTGCAATTTAACTTAGCATTTTCGGTTTGATCCCTAATTTTCGGTTTCATAACAATATGGCAAGTTATGAAAAAACGACTCTTAGCCAATAATCGTTTGCTGAGTTCCTTTCAATAACCGTGAAAGTTAAGTGGCATCCAAGTCTCATCGATAACTCTTAAGACGAACTTCCTTTTGGTCTCTGTCAGTGTTCGCATCCACCATTTGATTTCGGAGCAAGAGTAACAAAAGAGTCCGTCTTATTTCATACAACTGGTTCAGCGATAGTTTTCAAAAACACTGAACTGCAAACGTCGCTCAACATAATTAACAATGATGATTAAAAGGGGGATAAACTCTAACTTCATCATTGTTTTCGAAAGGGGGCGTTTTAGAAAATTTGGGGAGCATAAACTGTTAGTTACACCGACATCCTTGTATATTTGCGAGGATGTTATTTTTCTCTAACCTGTTTCTTTTAGATTGATTATTTCCGTTTTTTTCCTTCTTCGGTGATATAGATTCGACCTGAGATTTTATCTCTGGCACCGAAAAAGTTTCACTTCTGTAATCGATGAGGTCACTTCCAGAATCAAAAAAAAAAAAACTTTTAAAAGAGATAACGAAATCATGGAAAACTTTCGATGGAAAAACTGTGGAATATAAAGAATCATTTCAGCAATCTTTTTTCCTGATTTCTCGGACCTTTCCCATGTAAAACTTTCGCCTGTTTCATTTCTCCGTAATGCTTCTCTCTTTCAGGCAAGGCAGCCATCTTGAAAGCTTCCGAGCAATTTTCGGTCACTCGAAGAGCTTACCATTTTAAAATGTTTTTTTTCCTACACCTTGCTCAAGAGGGTTAAAATTAAATACATAATTATTAGAATAGGCTAAGAATATAAAGTTAACAATATAGCATTACAAGTATGAGATATTTAACAGTGTACTATAGTGATTAAATTTCAGTTTGATTTTTAAGGACTGGGATTCCACAGAATTTTAAAACATAATTACAGAGTGCCTTACCTAAATGAAGGTGGAATACAAAAAAAATCAGTGGATTGGGTATTTTTTTTTTACCAGAAGAGATATTTCAGAAGTTTTTTTCTGGTTATTTTTCTTATTCGGTTCATTCAGGTTTTTTGATTCTGTTCCTAATAATCTTATTTGACGGTTAAATAAAGAAAAGAAAAAGTAAAAGAATTGTGGGCTGAATCTCAAGTGTAGCTAATTCAGCTGATTCCTCTTTGGATCATTCTTCCTTATTTCTCTCTCTCTCTGACTTGTGAACTCCAGAAGTCGAAATCTTCCACGATAGTGGAAAAAGGAAATGGCGACACTACACCTTATTATGTCGTTCATTTACATCGCCCCCTTACAATACGAGATGAATCCTTCTCCCCTGCGCTCAGCAAATTACCCTCTCTGTACACTCTCTTTCCTATCATCCTACTCTCCTACTACCATGGGCTCAAATTAAGCATAAAATGTATACTTATAAAATGGCATAATTTAAGTCATTCACTGTATACTATAACAAATGGCTAAAATTAAGCAATGCCCTATATACCTATATTGGCCTCAAAATTCAAAATATTTCATCGGTGTTTGGACTCCCATATTTAGATCAAATTATTATTGGATTGGCATTCCCAATTAGACATGCGCTCTAAATTCTAAAAGTCTTCCCATGCACCTCAATGATTAAAATCCCAGACTATACTTTTTCTCAGCAACGGTCACGCTCATAATAACAGGTCCTTTCTCTGCTGTTCCACAGCACAAGGTTAATTACATTGAAGGTCTTGCTGGATGGCGGTTAATGGCATTTCCCACAAGATGTAGTGCTGTCTATGTACAGCGGAACATCGGGACTTGCCATACAATTGATCACAATTGTCCCTCTCTGTACACTCACTCGTCTGTCATCGCTCATAATCATCACGTGAATCCTACGAAGGTTCGAAATGGACGACGAATAAAATTCGTTTCACCTGAAAAATGTTTCGGATGAAATAGGACCGATGGAAAAAAATAATGAATTTTGATTTCCTCTTTTAATATGGATTTGGATTCTATTTATTTTTCTCTGATGGATCTAACCACTTTGGCAGATGTTAATTTGTCTCGTGAATTGACGTTATGGCGGGAGATTTCTACGATGGAAAAATATCACGAGGATCAGAGGTTAAAAGGTCGCCGATGAGTCTCGTGGAAGGGAGAAATTGGAGCTCGACGAACGAAAGAAAATCGAACACAGAAAGATTTGGCATCTGCAGGTGCGTGTGACGTCATCCCGTTCGAAAGAACGTCAGAATGTTTAGCACGAGCACCGCTGCTTCGTTGTGCAAGAGAACCAGTTTCGATTTTTTCTCGAGGAGCTCGTTCTCTGGGGTTTTTGATTTTCCCGCCTCAGAACTTCTCCAGGTATCCGAGCTTCAAGATGGTGTGATATTGGTCGGGGACTTCCATGAGCGCGTGGAGGGCCAAGGCGGCCTCGGCATTCTTAGCCGAACGCACCACGTGATGGTAGTTGACGAAGTGGAAGTTGTCGAAGAGTCGGTCGGGCAGGCGATCGTCCCACTCCTCGAGGGAGAGCCACGGACCGTCACCGACGCCGACGGCGATGACGCTCAGAGCCGTCCTCGAGGCCTGCACGAGCGCATGACGAGTGGGCACGTCGTCGGATTTCATCTGTCCGTCCGTGATGACGACGAGGATGTGGAAGGCACGAGTCCTATGGACGATGTCGATGGCTCGCCTGATGATGGGGGCCAGGCTGCTGGGGCCGCTCCTCTGCACCTGAAACAAGAAGCAGACATGCGCAGTCACAATTCTACTCTCTTCCTCTTAACCATCAGATTGAAATTCGTTTCCCATCAAATGAAACGAAATTACCTCTCAAGCAGCTGCTTGCCAAAGAGATCTATAAAGCTTGAATTGTTTTACCTCTGAGCTGCACTCTTTTGCACAAAATGGGCTAAATGGCCAGGTCACAAGGACCCCGAGGGCTCAGAGAAAGTTGGGGGGAGGGGAACCCACTGGAACAGCTGTTGAGAGACAGATGGTAGCCTCCCGTCAAGGCCATCCAGCCTGTTCTTTAACGTGCACAGGGTATGGTTCTCCCGCACGTGGTGTCACATCCGACGTCTCATCCGACAGACGGCGATGTTTCCAAGCCCATCGGTGTTTCCTACTGACCGTGGGCAATGCGGGGAGTTTTGCGGAGATAAAACTGAATGTCGGTCCAACTGGGGCCCGAAAAGTGCAGATTATGAGCCTGGCGCGCTACCGACTGAGCCACTCCGTCTGTCCCGTAGAATGAGGCACGCAAATAGGTTAGCATTGGTGGCAGTTAAAGCAAAATTTGGGTTAACATTGGCAGTGGTCAAAATGAATCGTAGCAAAGAAAATATGGTCGGTGGTTGAAAATGAGTCGTAACAGAGACACTTGGATGGTGGCGCTTGAAATGTGGTAAAGCAATGAATGGTTGACAATCGTTTGAAATGAAGCGAAACGAGGCCAGTGTTGGCAAAGGTTCAAAAATCAGGGTTGGGTTGTTTTACCTCTGAGCGGCACTTTTTTGCACACCATGGACTAAATGGCCAGGTCACATGGACCCCGAAGGCTCAGAGAAGGTTGGGGGAGGGGACCCACTGGAACAGCTGTTGGGAGACAGATGGTAGCCTCCCGTCAAGGCCATCCAACGTGTTCTTTAACGTGCACAGGGTATGTCTCTCCCGCACACGGGGCCACGGCTTAAAGTCCCATCCGACGGACGGCGGCCTTTCCAACCCCATCGGTGTCCCCTACTGACCGTGGGCAGGGCGGGGAATTTTGCGGAGATAAATCTAAACGCTGACCCAGCTGGGACTCGAACCTGGGAACTACAGACTACGAGCCTGGCGCGCTACCGACTGAGCCACCCCCGCCCCGTTTTGGTACAGGGTTGCAGACTTGTTGAACCTTTCTCTGTCCAGCAAAATGAAGTTTTCTTTTTTATCGAGATTGCTGTCGCAGGTGATCGATATATCTTCACTTCTGAAGATCAAATCGATAAAATTAATCTTCAATTTGCATGAAACGTTTTTAGATTAAAATCAGATCCAATGATTTTCAAGGATTAATCCTTTTTAGTTGAGAGTTGTCAACTAACAAAGGTTATTGGGTATGAAAGAAATTTTTTTAGCAAATCTTTTCGAACCCATGGGGTGCATTTCCCCCTCCCCCTTCCCCACATAAAGTAAGATTATTTTAGCTTCCAAAAGAGGAATCGATCCCTTGCTGATTTTTGGACTGGGGAAGCGACCGACTCGGTCAAGCTCCTATTGTGATGTTCCCAGGATCGAGTCCCAACTATTCCAGGATTCAGATATTTTTCCACTAATCTGTCCCCCTCCCACACCCATTGTTGAGATGATGGGTTTGGAAAGGTCGTCGTCTCTCCGATGAGGCGTAAAGCAGTTGCCCATCGCACATTAAAGAACATGCTGAATAATGGTAGCTAGGCAGTCACTGGAAGGAGAGCTCTGCACCAATCCCCTGTGATGATGCATAGAACCGGCCAGGCCTAGCACCTAATGTCCGACCTCGCCTTCTCGTGGTGCAGGCCGTTAGTATCTTTCAAAAGAGATACTCTCTTGTGGAAGTGAACGGAAGGGGAGGGCTGCCAGATTAGTGTGGCCTACTGATCTGGACTACTATGGCTACTTTTTTTTTTCTACCCTGCTGAGGAGTGGTCAACCACACAGGGTCCTGGTGCTGACCATATAAACCCACTGGACTGGACAGATATATGGCTCTGAGCTTGATTATGGATCCTGATTTTGCTGCACTGGTGGGCTTCTGTGGAGGGAAAATCTTTTTGTTTGTGGGTTGACAGCCCCAAGTGAATAGATTCACAGGATATGTTTATCAGCTGGTGGATAATCCTGAGCAGAGGTCATCGCAGGCACCTGAACTCTTTGCTTCTATTGGCATCGTCAAATTCTACATTGGAGGAAGTCTTCCAGTGTAGATGGCTTCAGCCTTTAGTAGTGGGGGAACGGGTCTTTGCCCCATGTCTGCGATTAGGGGGCTGTTTGATATTGTCGGCATTCCCTCTCTCAATAAACGTAGTTTCTTTAAACGTCCTACTAACCATTTTCTCTCCATAGGTATTTGGAATGTGAGGACTCTGCATAGAGCTTTTTCTCTTGATGTCCTCACACAAGAATTCCACCATTATAATTTAGATATTCTCGGCTTGCAAGAGACCAGATGGACAAAGGTCAGATTCTTAAAAATAATCTTAAATTTCTCTTTTCAGGGAGGGACGACAACAAGCATCACCAAGGCGTGGGTCTGCTTCTCAGCGACACGCTAGTGATGCTCTTCTAGGATATGAGTGCATTAATGAAAGGTTTCTTACAGGAAAATTTCAGACAAGCATTAAAGACTTGAATGTTATCTGCTGTTATACCCCATTGAGGATGCTGATGAGGATGAGAAGGATAGATTTTACGGACAACTTCAGAATATTTTGAATTCTGTCAAGAAAGGAGATATTACCTTGGTGATATCTCCTTTCTTGACAGAATTCTTTGTGACAGATATTATTCTTGGTGACTTCAATGCCAAAGTTGGTACTGACTCTAACCTTTGGGGAGGGGTGATTGGCCCTTTTGGTATTGGTAGCTGCAATGGGTAACGTCTCCTACAGGTATGTAAACTCAATGGTTTCAGAATAACTAACACATATTACAAACACCGCGACATACATAAGTACACATGGGTTTCACCTGATGGGCTGCATAGGAATATGATTGATTATATATTAATTAACAGCAAATGGGCTAGTTCTGTTAGAAATACCAGGCCATATAGGGGAGCTGAAATTGGATCTGACCATTTCCTAGTTAAAAGTGTCTTGCAACTTAAACTTAAAAAGTGTTGTGCTAGGGTTAAAAAATTTGCTTTATATACTGAAGCTCTGAAAGACCCAGTTATAGCCAAAGCTTACCATGATAGGTTACTTAGTCATTATGACAGTCATGGTATGCTTACTACTGAAGTTGAGGAAGAATGGGATCATTTTAAACAGGCTTTTTTGGACACTAACAGTACTCTTTTAGGAAAAAAGGAGCAGAAGAGCAGAATTATCTGAGTGATAAGACACTTGAGCTTATTTCGGAAAGAAAGAACTGCAGGAATGCCCTTAATCAATACCCTACTAGTCCTAATAGAAAGCATTACAGAGAACTTAATAAACGTGTAACAGATCAGTTAGCTGCTGATAAGAATCTTTGGCTTGATGGTTTGGCTGACAAAGCCGAGGAAGCAGTTAGACAGCACAACAGCAGAGAGCTGTACCAGATAGTTAATGTTTTGTGTGGTAGAAAACGGACAGGCATACAAGGATTGAAGGATAAACAAGGTAAGGTTATAGAAGGTGAGGATTCTGTCATGGCTAGGTGGGCTGAGCATTTCAGTGATATTCTAAACAATGCAGTTAGTTCTATTCCCATTGTTTGCAATGATGATAGATGCATTGGTGGCTTTAATGTTGGCCCTATAACACAATCTGAAGTTATTTTGGCTGTTTCTAAACTTCATAAATCCCCAGGGGTAGATGAAATTACTACAGAAATGCTTAGAGCTGGGAATGTTTCGGTTACCACTTCGATGACTGAAATTCTGAATATCTTTTATGATAAATGCATGGTTCCTAAGGATTTTACCAGAGCTATTGTTATCCCTATTTTCAAAATAGGTGATCGCAGTTCTTGTGATAACTATAGGGGTATTAGCCTACTCTCTGTTCCAGGTAAAGTTCTTTCCATGATTGTGCTTAATAGAATTAAGAATCTGGTTGACAGTCAATTGCGTGATGAGCAATGTGGATTCAGAAGTGGTAGGGGATGTGTGGATCAGATATTTTCACTTAGGCAGATTCTTGAGAAATGTTTTGAGTTTCAGAAACCTTTGTTGATTTCAAAAAGGCTTTCGACTCTGTTGATCGTCATAATTTGTGGTTGATTGTGAGATCGTATGGTATACCAGACAAGTTAGTTAACATAATGAAAGCTCTCTATAATAACACCGAGTCGTGTGTGAGAGTTGGTAAGGCTTGTAGCAATTGGTTCAGTATTACTTCTGGTGTTCGACAAGGGTGCATTTTGTCTCCTTTTCTCTTTAGCTTGGTTATTGATTATGTTATGCGAAATTCACTTCAAGGGAAAGATTTTGGCGTTAAATGGACTGGAGATACGAAAATTTCTGATTTATATTATGCTGATGATTTAGCCCTTTTAGCAGATGATGTTGATGAGATGAACTCTTTCATTCGAGTTGTTGATGAGACTGGTAGTAGAGTAGGTTTGGTTATAAACAGAGAGAAAACTAAAGTGATGAAAATTGGTCAGGATGCTGTGATTCAGTTAATCTGAATGGTTGCAGTCTTGAGCAAGTGTCACAGTTTAATTATCTTGGGTGCTATGTAACAGATAATGGTGATGTGCGGCATGAGATTAACAGACGAATAGGGATTGCTCCCGGGACTTTTAAGAATCTATGGAGAGTGTGGAGAAATAGGCGTATACACCTCAAGACTAAAATTAGACTGTATAATAGTTTGGTTCTTTCTAGGGTTAGTTATGGTAGTGAAACTTTGTAAACAAGATAACAGGAAACTAGATGCTTTTGATTCCAGATGCTTACGCAGTATCTTGGGCATTAGGTGGTTCAACTTTGTAACTAATGATGAGATTAGGCATAGGAGTTTGCAACCTCCTTTAAGCAGCATATTGTGCAGAGAGGACTCCGTTGGTTTGGCCATGTTGCCCGTATGAATAATTATAGATTGGCGAATAGGGTTATGAACAGTGTGCCTAAAGGCCTCAGAAAGAAGGGGAGACCTAGGATGTGGTGGGCAGACAATGTCAAACAGGATCTTGTTAGAATTGGTGTGCAGTGGCCGGATGCAGTAGATGTAGTGTCGTGCCCTCAGGAATTGATCCTGCGGACACGACTTGGGCTAAAAGGTCCTTGAATATGTTTTTCTCGAAGTGTGAACAAAGACCTGGTTAGTCATCGCGGTTCCAAGAACTTACCAGTTCAACTGGATGACACCAGTGTCCGGCATCGCCCCAGGAGCCAAGAACTTCCGGACCCAGAGTTCGGACCCGCCACCAAAGAGGCCGAATAGGCGGAGCGATGCCCCCGACGTCCAATGGCAAGCGCCCGCGTCAGCTTACGACGCTGACCACCGCTAGAGGTCGGTGTGGAGAGAAGCGGCAATTTTGAACTGCTCAAGAGTAGAGAAAGGACTTGTCTCCATGTGTCTGGACAGCGAAGACGTCTTTTCTTGGCCGGGAATCGGCAAGGTTTTAATGTACCTAGTTAGATAGAACTGATTTAATTTTTCGTCTAGCTATACCTAGGCGATGGGCCTTCAACGGACAGTGCTGATCTTCGCAACAAAGGCTCCTGCAGCGACCACCTCATCCAACAGGTAGGGTCACCCTCATTCATAAATCTGGTATCCCTTTCCACAAAGTCTGCTAACCGCCACTGTGTTCTGGGGAATAGCCCCGTACTTGGACTTTAGAGCTGGTAGCTCAGCCACATGAAAAGACTTTCGCTTAAAAGGTTTGGCGTCTAATTGTAAAGGCGGTCATCGCCTGAGAACTAGTAAGTTCGGCTGTATTCCCCGAAGGGAACTCCTGGTCCTGAAGTTTATTTTTCGCAATGTACTATAAATAAATTATGTTTAAATGGTAATATCTGACTACTCCCTGTCTTTTCCAAGATTGAGTCACGTTTGGGTTATTGCAGAGGTTTCCTTCTCGAAAGTCTGCACAAGTAACAGCACGGCCAAAATAGAACGGGAGGGAGTCAGAAATTTAATGACGGACCGCCCTCATAAGAAAGGGGGGTTCACGTCAAATTGGTGCCGTGACCACGGATTTTCGAACCTGAGTGTTATTGCGGTTAGAAAGAAAAATACGTCAAATTAGCGCGGTGACCACGGATTAGCTTCAATTGGTTTCTGTGACCCAAGTATGTTCGAACCTGAGTTTATTGCGGCTAGAAAAAGAGTATAATTAGAGATTGCAAAATTATTGTGTTGAAATGTGGCAGTAGCAGAATGTGAAGAAAATTAAGAATGTTAAATATTGTGATTTTAGTGACTTTAGTGATTTAAATTGTGATTTTAGTGAGAATTGTATACTATGTTTTGAGCGAGGAATTTCAGGAGCATCTGTTAAAACAAGTGTTATATTGAAGTATAGAAAGTGATTTGAATTAAATGTTTAGTGCTAAGAAATAAGTATAAGACTATAGCTAGGCCCAGGTGTAGAGTGTATGAAGGAAGTATTAGAGATTTCGACTAGGGACTATATCATAATATTTTAGATAGGAGTGATTTTTTTTTTTTCATGTGTTACTGTTAAGTTGCATTTCTGTGTGCGCCTCCATTGCACTTAGGAGGTACAAAAAAACCCAACACACAGCACAACACGCAGCACACTATTTGCGTAGTGAGAAAAACCCCCCGAATTAATGGAGAGTCAGGACGCGAGTGCGCCACCCATCCAGGAGCCGTCCCCAACGACGGGACCTCTCCTGGCGGGGTTCATAAACTTAGTAAACCCGTACGAAGGAGATAATAGTCGCACGGCCGCAGCGTTTTTCGAACAATTAGAGGGAGTAGGGAGGATCGCACGATGGCAGCCGAGCGAGATGGCAATCATTGCCCGCTCGAAGCTGCGAGGAGCCGCTGCGGAATTCGTTAACCAATCCCCGGAATTAAGGAACGAGGAGGATTTTGCCATTTTCAAAAGGGCGGTGTTGGAAAGGTTCGATAGTGAGGCGCCATTAGCCACCCGCCTGCACGAGTTCACAAGTTGTCAGCAAGCGGCGAACGAGAGTGTCCAGGAGTATGCTGCCCGCATTCGGACCCGGGCCTATCAGTTTTTGGGACCAACAGGGAGAAACAGGGACAGCGAGGATCAGGGAATCGGCGATCAGATGCGCCTTGCCCAGTTTTTGGCGGGCCTGGCGCCGCGGCTCAAGAGGGTCGTATTGTCTCATAATCCCCGCACTTTCAAGGAGGCTTTAGCGAAAGCTACACTAGAGGAGAGCAATGAGCGTGCCTGCGGACGAACGCCAGCCATACGAGCACTCGACGAGGAAACCCCTGCTAGGAACACAGAGTCGAACCCTCTGCCCCAGCTACAGGATCTGTTGGCAGCCTTTCCGCTGTGCCAGATCCAGGCAGATTTGGTACGTTTAGGGGAGCGCCTTCACCAGATTGAGGGACAGCGAGAGAGGAGCCATACCAATCAGCCCCAGCAACAGCAGCACTCCTGGGCGGATCGCCGGGGTGTCACGTGCTTTGCGTGCGGCGGAGTGGGCCATTACGCCCGTCAGTGTGCGTCGCCCCCTACCGTACGCCCACGTGACCCGCGATACCAAACAGGACGAAACCGGCAGCAAAATCAAGACCGAGCACCCCCACGGAGGACCCGCTGGACGAGAGAGAGTGAATTTCCTTTTACCCCCCCTCAGCAAACACGAGAACAGGGTAGAGAGGAGTTGCGGCAAACCAACCACCATACGGCTCCTTTTAAACTAGAACGGGAGGGAAGCCCCGGATGCACTTCCCAGAGTCCCCTCGAAGCGTCAGCCGTCCGCATTGCCCCGTGTGCCATACTATGTAGTGATGAAAATTCACCTATTGTGTCTGGCCGCATGGAGGACACGGAGGTGTCGGCCCTCGTCGATACCGGCGCCACTGTGTCTGTCATGAATGGCCAGTGTTTTCAGCGCTTGAAAAGCCGAATCCTGCACAAAACGGTCCCCCCACAACATAATTTGAAAACTGTAGATGGCCACCCCCTTCCAGTGATAGGCAGATACATGGTGACCCTCACATTTGATGGAATTAGTTTTGAGCACCCCATAGTAGCCCTTGATATAGACACTCCACGATACGACATGATAATGGGACACGATATCCTCAAGAAGCATCGATTCATCATAGATTGTCATTCAGGCACATTGCAAAGGAAGAAGGACGAGAAATTGGAACATAGGAGCACCCCCCTCACACTGCCCGCTTACCCTGCCCAGGAGCAACCTTCACCCCCCTCCCCTACACCCACGTACATTGGGCGCATCATACAGAGGCTCTGCGTCCCTCCCCGAGCCGAGCGCATAGCCCTCATCGAGTGTTCTGCACCCCAGCTCCGAGGATGCACGATCTTAGCGCAGCCACATGAGCAGCTGAAAACCGGTTCCGTGCGAGTAGCCCGCTCGGTGAACCGCGTGGACGGTAGCGGCCGACTCAACATCCGGGTCGCCAATACCTCATCGGCCCCTATCTGGCTGAATAAAAACATGCGCATCGCCACGTTGGAAGCCCTCGACGCCGAACAAATAGAACCTCCTGGCATTCCCCGGAAGACAAGAAAATCGCCCCTGTCCCTGGAAGATTTCCAATTGGACCATCTTGGGCCTCAAGAGAAGAGTAAACTGGGAAAATTGTTAATGAAAAATCGAGATGTTTTTGCGAGAGATGTCAGCGAATTGACCGGCACAGAGGCCGTGTACCATGAAATCCACCTCATAGACGACCGCCCCGTGAGGCAGCGGGCATACAGGGTGCCGTTCGCGCTGCAGGGCGAATTGGACCGACAAGTGGATGAGTTGAATGAAGCGTATGAGCTGGTGAAAGCGAATCTTGAAACAGCAGCTACGAATCAGGAGGAGCAGAGGAGGAAAATGGCCGTGGATAAAGGTATTCGGCCTGGTGACCTCGTGTTTTTATATAGCCCACGGGTCCCTCGCAGGAATACCAGGAAGCTCTCGAAAATGTCCACCGGGCCATGGCGAGTGCTGCAACGCCTCACCGAAGTGAATTATAAAATTGCCTTAGTCGCCAACCCTCACAAAGTGGAGACAGTCCATGTCGATCGCCTCACCAAATTGCGGAAGCGACGCCCGTACCTGATAGGTGAGCCCTCCATCCCAGAAGAGCCCACACCAAAACCCCCGACGCCCCCATCACGACCCATCGCTGAGCCGGAATCTGAGGAAGACGACTGGGAATCGAACCCCCGAGTCACACGGAATCACGTTGCAGGCCGCCCGGCGCCAGACGCGCGAGCGCGCCCTGCCACAGCGAGCTCCCAGCCACACCCGTACAACCTTCGACCACGTGCACCAGACGGAAGAGTCGCCCCAGCCACTGCTGCTGACACACACCCGCACACCGTGGCTTGCTATGACGTCAACACATCCGGTGGATCAGCACCCCTTCCGCCTTTGCCTCAGCGGCCGCCCCGCAGCAGACGACGCTTGAAAACACGGAATGCTGGGATACATGACGAACTCGAGGAAGTGAAGCCCGCCTCATGGGCTAATGTCGTCGCGAGGGGACGCCCTCACAATACATCGCCCCAGGACGGCAGAAATCCTCTCCCCTGGTCCGTCACTGCTCAACAGTCTCCGTCAGTACACTAAGGCACTCGCACCCCCCCTCCCCCCCCGGCTATCAAGCGCAGCGAAGGAGTGAAATCTGAATCATAGAACGCTCACGCGAGAAATCACGAGAATTTCTCCCGTGCGCGGTGGCCGAGCCGGCGTGGAGATGGTGACGCTTTGGGAAACCTGGCGGGACAGCAGGTTTACGCACCCCCCCTACACACACACACGTTCAATCAATCAATCAGCCGGAAGGAACGAAGCAGCTATTTGAAACAGTGTAGACCGAGTGCAAAGCCCTCCATTTGAATAATAGACTTGAGATTTGAGAAATAACTATAAATGAGTTTGCTATTGGAGATTTGAGTTTTGTTAGAAGTGTCTTGATTATCGATTTGAGTTTTTGAGCAGTAATTTTGTCACGATTAAATGAATTGATGGAGGAATAATTTTAGATGATCATTGTCAGAGTAACTTGAAAAAAAAAATTATTTTGTTATCAGAGATTTGAGTTTTTGAGAAGTAATTTTGTCACGATTAAATGAATTGATGGAGAAAAATTTTAAATGATCATTGTCAGAGTAACTTGAAAAAAAATGATTTTGTTATCAGAGATTTGAGTTTTTGAGAAGTAATTTTGTTACTATTAAATGAATTTTTTTTTGAGAAGTATTTTTGTCACTATTAGATGAATTAATGGAGAGATAATTTGAGATGATCATTGTCAGAGTAACTTGAAAAAAAAAATGATTTTGTTATCAGAGATTTGAGTTTTTGAGAGGTAATTTTGTCAGGATTAAATGAATTGATGGAGAGATAATTTTTGATGATCATTGTCAGAGTAACAATTAGATGATTTTGTGATTATAAGAGTAATTGTAGATGATTTTGCTATTATAGGAGTAATAGTTAGATGATTTTGTAGTATAAAGTGTTTTACTGAGAAAGGATTTTTGTTTTATTGTTGGAATTGTAACTAACTTCAGGAAGTTCTTGCTAATTAGAAGTGTAATCTGTACCATAAGATTTCTAAGTTCTATGTAACAGTGAGTCACGTGGCGGTAAGCACGAAGACAGACTGTGTGTTTGCAACTTGAGTACATGTGGAAAGCCAGATTGGTGACCCTTTTCCCTGTTTTCTCTATTTCATGTGCTGTGGAGCCTCCTGCAACCGACGCCCACCAGAGCGGCCCAGCCGGACCCCAACTGTGAATCACTGGACTTTCTTGGTGTTGTGCAACAATATGAACTGTGTGACCTCTTAGACTGTTTGCAACAGATGGACTCATGAAGGAAAGGCCAGATTCCAGATCGTGATGGGTGACCCTGGAGATCATCTTCAACAATATAGTGCCATCTTCAGTGCAGTACGGTCAGTGACCTTTTCCCTGCCCCGCCTGTCCTCCTCTCTCGCTAAAGGGGGATAGGTGTGTCGTGCCCTCAGGAATTGATCCTGCGGACACGACTTGGGCTAAAAGGTCCTTGAATATGTTTTTCTCGAAGTGTGAACAAAGACCTGGTTAGTCATCGCGGTTCCAAGAACTTACCAGTTCAACTGGATGACACCAGTGTCCGGCATCGCCCCAGGAGCCAAGAACTTCCGGACCCAGAGTTCGGACCCGCCACCAAAGAGGCCGAATAGGTGGAGCGATGCCCCCGACGTCCAATGGCAAGCGCCCGCGTCAGCTTACGACGCTGACCACCGCTAGAGGTCGGTGTGGAGAGAAGCGGCAATTTTGAACTGCTCAAGAGTAGAGAAAGGACTTGTCTCCATGTGTCTGGACAGCGAAGACGTCTTTTCTTGGCCGGGAATCGGCAAGGTTTTAATGTACCTAGTTAGATAGAACTGATTTAATTTTTCGTCTAGCTATACCTAGGCGATGGGCCTTCAACGGACAGTGCTGATCTTCGCAACAAAGGCTCCTGCAGCGACCACCTCATCCAACAGGTAGGGTCACCCTCATTCATAAATCTGGTATCCCTTTCCACAAAGTCTGCTAACCGCCACTGTGTTCTGGGGAATAGCCCCGTACTTGGACTTTAGAGCTGGTAGCTCAGCCACATGAAAAGACTTTCGCTTAAAAGGTTTGGCGTCTAATTGTAAAGGCGGTCATCGCCTGAGAACTAGTAAGTTCGGCTGTATTCCCCGAAGGGAACTCCTGGTCCTGAAGTTTATTTTTCGCAATGTACTATAAATAAATTATGTTTAAATGGTAATATCTGACTACTCCCTGTCTTTTCCAAGATTGAGTCACGTTTGGGTTATTGCAGAGGTTTCCTTCTCGAAAGTCTGCACAAGTAACAGCACGGCCAAAATAGAACGGGAGGGAGTCAGAAATTTAATGACGGACCGCCCTCATAAGAAAGGGGGGTTCACGTCAGTAGCTCAGGATAGACTTGCTTGGAGAACTAAGTTGCACGGTCTAGTTTGACCTCCATAGCCCATGGCTGCTTGAGGATGATGATGATGATGAATAGCCTCGACACGAGGGCTACATTCTGTCTCCTAACAACAGCGGTCCCCTTCCTGAGTGGCTGGAGTTTTTGTGAGCTGGACATTAGTGACTTGATCAGGGATAAAACAACCCAACTTTTTGACTGAGGAGAAATACTTAAATTTTTTGTCAATAGATCACGTGACGGTATGCATCGATGGAAAGTCAAAGAACTCATCTGGAGACATTTAAAAAAAATGGAAGAAGGTATTTCCCTACACAAAGGACGGAGATCAACTAGAAGCTATGTTAGGCTTGTCCTGGTTTCTCATGAAATAAAAAACACTTCCACAAGGACATGCTCTGCTGCTCTTAGTCGTTAGGTATGATAACCACTAGACCAGGTAGGGCTCCTGATTTAAATTTACAATGTCTTGTAGTTTACATTTGGATGGATTGCTGGCTCCAGTTCAACTGGATTCAATTAGATGGAATATTTAAACCAATTTTTCATGCATGCATAAATCTGTTCGTCGTTTGCATTGAACAAATAGCTCGCCAGTCAGTTATTAAGTCAACAATTCATGTCCAGTTTAAACTACATAACCTTTAGGAAATAACGGCTAATACTCACAGAGTTCTATATATATATATTAGAGTGAGATCTGGCAACCGTACCATGTCTCCTATCGCATCGAAACAAGATGGCGAGACATAATGACTCGAATATACATTTTAACGTAGTGGAAAGCAATTTCTTATAGTGGTTGTAAAATATTAAATCAAGTTTGGATGTAAAATGCACTAATCGACTGGATTAAGTTAAAGATTCATGTTTTAATTTCTTCAAGTCTATTTAATCTCCCTTTTAAGTTAAAATAATTTACAATTCATAATCCATGTTATTCTACTGGTAGCAACTTTTGTTTACAGTTTCAATTTATATGTCACCAATGATCATAAGCTATATTAATGATTATTAATTTCCTATTAACCGGCCATTATTACTGCAGATATACATTGCACTTCAGCTGGCTTCTGATGTTTATCTCGTAAGGATATGCCATGGATTAGTAAGGAGCTAGTGTCATGGGCGAATAGTTGCGCAAAACATCAGAAGCCAGCTGAAGTGTAACTCTGTGCGAAACTACTAAGTTGCCAAGGGCATCGGTAGACAATGAAACCTTTTGCGTATACAATTAATGCTGGAAAACATTTTACTTAATCTTTGATAAAAATAAAACTATTTCATAGATTCAGGCTTTGAGGAGAATACTTAACGAAGTTGTAATTAAGAATCGATTGCAGTTGCCAATGATATATACTTATTCCCAACGCATAAAGGTTTCGCTAAAGAGGTTCATAAAATCCTGCTTAAATATTGTTTGTAATATTTTAAATGCGCAGGATTGTTCCGATGGTAAGTGTTCGATTCTAAGGATTTGTCACAATGCGACCTTTCATTCTTCTTAATGGGAGGATTGTCTTTGGTAGAATTTGATCGTTATTCGAGGCTTTCAACTTGGCCGAGAGAAAATAATAGAAATCTCTTAATTAGTTGTTTGGAAAGATTTTGAGTGGAATATTTTTAATTGAAAGGGATAGAGACAGGTTTTAAGACTGGAAATTAGCTTTCATCAGATGCAATGGTGATTCACGGAATGAATAAATAATGAAGAGGAAAATCTTTACAAAATAAACTTAGTTTCTGAGTTAGATTCAATAGCCTCTCGAGTCACGAGCTTCCAAGTTCCAGATTTCAGTTTCCGATGGACAGCGAAGCGATCTCATTCGCAGCCGAATTCCTGAATATTCCCATAATGTTATCGTTACTTTCCCTCGTGATTTCCTACAAGTGCCGCCATCTGGAATCGCGGATTTAATCTACAAAACTTATTTGTTTCAGAGAACAAACTGACTCGTGAAGCCGAGATATTAGACAGAGATGGTCAGGCTTGAAATGGACCCTGATTCTCCTGATTACTCGCCAGTTGCTCTACCAAGTAATCCGAAACTGTTTCACGCTTCCATGCAGTTCAAGTGGTCAAAGCGAAGCACGTGCTATTTAAACCGACGGGGCACTTAGCAATTTTTTTTTGCATCTTGAGTATATTTTGAGTATGCAGACACTTTGTATCATAGAGAAATAACTTTATCTCGTAAAAATTAATCAATTGAAGGCAGACGTATTTGGAGGATTAATTTGCAGAGTACCCGAAGGATTATGTGTATGTTCGAATTGGAAAAGAAAATCGGATTTCATGCGTTCTGCATTAGGAAAGGGGAAAGAGTAAGTGATAAAAAAAGAGATCTCACCCTTTGTGCGTTGTGGTTGTAAGCGTCGAGAACATCGGTGAGATCTGTGCACGGGACTCCAGCAGCCCTCAGAGGAAATACGTCATAGTCTTTGGTGCGGACGTCACCGAAGCCAAACGCATGAATGGGATAGTTGTGCAGGAAGGGAGTGAGCGCGGGGCCCAGGGTGTGCAGCACGCGCTGGTAAGGATTGTACACCGAAGTGCCCTTGAGCGCATGCAGGACCTCTCCCTTGAACGTTCGTCTGCCCTGCCACTCGTTGCTGGCGCTGAAGTCGATTCCGACGATGAGTCGGGTGCGCTCGAGTCCCGCCCTCCGCATAGCCACCGTCACTTCGGTGTAGCTCTTGAAGTGGTCGCGGAACGCCGTGAAGGTTTTCACCTCTTCGCTAGAGAAACCGAGCACAGCGAAGAGGCTCGAGTTGGAGAACTCTCGTTCGGAGCGTTGCTGCTCCACGAACTGACGACCTTGATTGTTCTGGTTGGCGGTCTCGCTGCGATAGTGGTCGAAGAGCATCAGGGCCACCATCGTGGCCACCATGAACAGGATCAACGCCACCATCACTCGAGGAGGAAACCGTCTTCACTTCTTTCTCTGCGAAACAGTCTGACCTCTCGCGCATCCTCGGAGCCGCATTCCCTCCATGGAGCAGAAGACGACAATTCACTGCATAGTTTTAGCTCGGAGGAGAACAACTGTTAATCGATGCATGAAGTGGGAGGCACTTAAAGAGGATGAGGCGATTTCGTTGAGATATCCACTTCGATGAGGATGAAGAGGAAACTGAAAGAGAAGATCACCACTAGTCTTCAGAGTGAAATAAAATTATTTCAAAATTTATGCATGAAACTGACTCTAACAAAATCTCTTTTCCAATTTGGGGAGCTCTAACATGGCGCCACAATTTAACCTTTAAAAAATATAAATTAAAAAACACCTAACTTTCTATAAATAAAAATAAATAATAAATACCCCCTCAAGCAGCTGCTTGCCACAGAGGTCTGACAGGAGCCTGTCAGTTTATATGCCACAGTAGGAGATCTGAGAGGATGGCAGAACCTCAGCAGAAAAACGACACACACATCCATGCCTAATCCGGGGCTCGAACCCAGGTCCCTTAGATCAGTAGCCAAACGTTCTATAGTGCCCTAAAAAGTAGGAAATAATCTTAAAACATATCGATGGTGCAATCAGACACTGAGTTCTTATGCACTTCAGAGGAAGAGAAGGGCAGCAGCAATCTTGTCGAGTAGGTAAATCGGCTTCCTTCGAAGCGAATACGAACTCAGTAACTGATTGCATCATCGATATGTGTTAAGATTATTTTCTACTTTTTAGGGCGCATATAGGAAGATAGGTATTTTGAAAATTTTTTAATTTATGTTTTCTTTTTTTGTTGCCACTAAAAATACCTGCCTTCAAAAACTTTGATATATGACTCATTAACATCGATCACATTTACCATCGTTTTGGATTCAGACTTGAAGTAGAGGATGACATTCGAGACGTCACAAGTTTTAATTTGAGATACGACTCGTTAAAGTCGACCCCCGCGAAAATCCGCCTCCCCCACATTTTATCAGGGGGGAAGAAAGCACGGGGGATCGTCCTTATAGAGCCTACCATTTTTAGGGGGGAAGAAAGCATGGGAGTCAATTTTGTTTAGCCTATGGCATTCCCCGAGTCACAATCTTTCATTTGGCGCATAAATCATTAAGTTTCTCCATCGCGTTCGAGAGATATGGTGGAACAAAGTTTTGTCAAATCCATAAACCGACGGAACAACAAACCGATAAATGTCAATGCCAAAAGCAACAGGTAAAAAGAAGAAGGATCGGACAATTTGTTGCAATTACTTTGGCGAAGTTTTTTTTTAATTTCTGTTCATATTTTAATATTTCTTCTTTGTACTAATTTAGAATTAAAACAAAATAGCTCATTGATGATTTTCAGAAGCTCTCACTCATCAAGACAGAAGTTATTTCACCGCTCAGCGGAACTTTATTTTATTTTTTTGTACACAATGTGCTAAATATATAGGTCACAAGGTCCCCAAAGGTTCAGAGCTGATTTGGGGAGGGAGGGAGCTGTTAGGATGATAAAGATGGATCGATTTTTTTCAAGACCACGAATTAAGGGATTAACAAAAACTTTCGATCCAATTGCACTGAAAGGAGTCAGGAAAGTTTTTGTTGTGAATTATAAACATGAAGTCATTTATATTAATTTTGAAGCGAAGTTTAACTTTTGCAACCATGTGAACTTAAAAACATAAGATTCCTTGACTTGATAAGTAGTAGTAATGCTTGGTTTGGGTAGAATTTTTGCTTAACCCTGCCGTTCTTTTAAGTCTAACTTTTTTAAAATGAAGATCGCGGAAAAACTGCCATTAGCCGGGTGGGATCTGAACCCTTCAGCTAGCGGCAGCCAAACGATCATCAGTTAGTGATTGGAAATGTATCTGACTGTAATGGAAGACACTTTCCAGGTGAGTGCCAGGTCGTGTGCATTAACCTGGAAAGTGCCTTCAGGAGCACAGTCTTCAATTACAGTCCGATACATTTCCAGTCACTAACTCTATGGTGCAATGCTTATAGCCACTAATGGAGGATGACTATTCGACGTCTGGAAGATCAGGGTTCAGATCCCACAAGACTAACGGCAGTTTTTCCTCTATATTTATTTAACATACTACTAATAGGTGCATATTTGTGATTTCCTGTTATTTCAAGTCCAGATTTGTCCCTAAGAATGTTACGAATTGTGCCAGAATATTATTTACGCGAGTTTAAATTAACTGTGTCTCATTATTAGTACTTATTTTGCATTTGTAAACAAGCTGGACTGAAGTAAAGGAATTTTTTAAGTTCTAAAGTGAACACTAATAAAATATCACTCCTCTTATTTTCAGTATTAATCTGAATTTCACCCGCTAGATGGCGCTAAAGGTAAATAATGAGAAAACCTTGTTTGAAGGATCGTTTCGTATTCATCAGGAGGGGAAACCTTGTTGGATGCGAAAAAAAATCGCGCTTTAGTGAAATAATAATGACATAAGAGTCACGCGAGCGGGAGCACAAGTGTCGCGAGCTGACAGCAATAGCTGATGTCGTCATCATCCGCCTCATTAATTGTCGGTGTCAACATCACGTGAACCACTTTCCTTCACATTGTGATATCGAAATTTGGTCACAGAGGGAATGTCCCCCCCCACACACACAAACACCTTGCTTTTCTTTTCTTTCAAAATATATATATACAAATTCATAACTACAGAAATTACTCAACTCTTCTACATGTAAACACTTTTCATTCATACTTAAATAACAAAAAAGTTACATCAATAAAATGACCATTTCTATACTGAAGTAACAAAGCCTAGAGTTTTGATAACCATTTTTTGCTCTACTGTTCAGGGCGGAGTTTTGTTCAGACGATAGTGCAGTGCCAACCGTAACCGCGTTGAGATTTATCTCCGTTCTGCCCTGAGGTGATAAAGGGGACACTGATGGGCTTGGAAAGGCCGTCGTCCGTCGGATCGGACGTAAAGCCGTGATCCGGGTGCAGGGAAGCTGTAAACATTGGAGAACATGCTGGATGGCTCTGACGGGAGGAGGCTGTTATCTGTCCCCTCCCCCCCTGCCAATGGGCCTGGCTCTTGAATGTTTTATCAAGAATACAAGAGTACTACTTTTTAAGAGGTAAAACCACCCAACTTTAAGTAATTGGAGGCTGGCAGCATTTAAAGCTATCGGTCATCATCCTGGTGGCTGAAAGATTAAAGGGATAAGCATGCTTGATAGAGAGTGGCTGAGAGATTAAAGGGATAAGCATGCTTGATAGAGGGTGGCTGAGAGATTAAAGGGATAAGCATGCTTGATAGAGAGTGGCTAAGAGATTAAAGGGATAAGCATGCTTGATAGAGGGTGGCTGAGAGATTAACGGGATAAGCATGCTTGATAGAGGGTGGCTGAGAGATTAAAGAGATAAGCATGCTTGATAGAGAGTGGCTGAGAGATTAAAGGGATAAGCATACTTGATACAGAGTGGCTGAGAGATTAAAGGGATAAGCATGCTTGATAGAGGGTGGCTGAGAGATTAAAGGGATAAGCATGCTTGATAGAGAGTGGCTGAGAGATTAAAGGGATAAGCATGCTTGATAGAGGGTGGCTGAGAGATTAACGGGATAAGCATGCTTGATAGAGGGTGGCTGAGAGATTAAAGAGATAAGCATGCTTGATAGAGAGTGGCTGAGAGATTAAAGGGATAAGCATGCTTGATAGAGGGTGGCTGAGAGATTAATGGGATAAGCATGCTTGATAGAGAGTGGCTGAGAGATTAAAGGGATAAGCATACTTGATAGAGAGTGGCTGAGAGATTAAAGGGATAAGCATGCTTGATAGTGGGTGGCTGAGAGATTAAAGGGATAAGCATGCTTGATAGAGGGTGGCTGAGAGATTAACGGGATAAGCATGCTTGATAGAGAGTGGCTGAGAGATTAAAGGGATAAGCATGCTTAATAGAGGGTGGCTGAGAGATTAAAGGGATAAGCATGCTTGATAGAGAGTGGCTGAGAGATTAAAGGGATAAGCATGCTTGATAGAGAGTGGCTGAGAGATTAAAGGGATAAGCATGCTTAATAGAGGGTGGCTGAGAGATTAAAGGGATAAGCATGCTTGATAGAGAGTGGCTGAGAGATTAAAGGGATAAGCATGCTTGATAGAGAGTGGCTGAGAGATTAAAGGGATAAGCATGCTTGATAGAGGGTGGCTGAGAGATTAACGGGATAAGCATGCTTGATAGAGAGTGGCTGAGAGATTAAAGGGATAAGCATGCTTGATAGAGGGTGGCTGAGAGATTAAAGAGATAAGCATGCTTGATAGAGAGTGGCTGAGAGATTAAAGGGATAAGCATGCTTGATAGAGGGTGGCTGAGAGATTAAAGAGATAAGCATGCTTGATAGAGAGTGGCTGAGAGATTAAAGGGATAAGCATGCTTGATAGAGGGTGGCTGAGAGATTAAAGGGATAAGCATGCTTGATAGAGAGTGGCTGAGAGATTAAAGGGATAAGCATACTTGATAGAGAGTGGCTGAGAGATTAAAGGGATAAGCATGCTTGATAGTGGGTGGCTGAGAGATTAAAGGGATAAGCATGCTTGATAGAGGGTGGCTGAGAGATTAACGGGATAAGCATGCTTGATAGAGAGTGGCTGAGAGATTAAAGGGATAAGCATGCTTAATAGAGGGTGGCTGAGAGATTAAAGGGATAAGCATGCTTGATAGAGAGTGGCTGAGAGATTAAAGGGATAAGCATGCTTGATAGAGAGTGGCTGAGAGATTAAAGGGATAAGCATGCTTAATAGAGGGTGGCTGAGAGATTAAAGGGATAAGCATGCTTGATAGAGAGTGGCTGAGAGATTAAAGGGATAAGCATGCTTGATAGAGAGTGGCTGAGAGATTAAAGGGATAAGCATGCTTGATAGAGGGTGGCTGAGAGATTAAAGGGATAAGCATGCTTGATAGAGAGTGGCTGAGAGATTAAAGGGATAAGCATGCTTGATAGAGAGTGGCTGAGAGATTAAAGGGATAAGCATGCTTGATAGAGGGTGGCTGAGAGATTAAAGGGATAAGCATGCTTGATAGAGAGTGGCTGAGAGATTAAAGGGATAAGCATGCTTGATAGAGAGTGGCTGAGAGATTAAAGGGATAAGCATGCTTGATAGAGGGTGGCTGAGAGATTAACGAGATAAGCATGCTTGATAGAGAGTGGCTGAGAGATTAAAGGGATAAGCATGCTTGATAGAGGGTGGCTGAGAGATTAAAGAGATAAGCATGCTTGATAGAGAGTGGCTGAGAGATTAAAGGGATAAGCATGCTTGATAGAGGGTGGCTGAGAGATTAAAGAGATAAGCATGCTTGATAGAGAGTGGCTGAGAGATTAAAGGGATAAGCATGCTTGATAGAGGGTGGCTGAGAGATTAAAGGGATAAGCATACTTGATAGAGAGTGGCTGAGAGATTAAAGGGATAAGCATGCTTGATAGTGGGTGGCTGAGAGATTAAAGGGATAAGCATGCTTGATAGAGGGTGGCTGAGAGATTCACGGGATAAGCATGCTTGATAGAGAGTGGCTGAGAGATTAAAGGGATAAGCATGCTTAATAGAGGGTGGCTGAGAGATTAAAGGGATAAGCATGCTTGATAGAGAGTGGCTGATAGAGGGTGGCTGAGAGATTAAAGGGATAAGCATGCTTAATAGAGGGTGGCTGAGAGATTAAAGGGATAAGCATGCTTGATAGAGAGTGGCTGAGAGATTAAAGGGATAAGCATGCTTAATAGAGGGTGGCTGAGAGATTAAAGGGATAAGCATGCTTGATAGAGAGTGGCTGAGAGATTAAAGGGATAAGCATGCTTAATAGAGGGTGGCTGAGAGATTAAAGGGATAAGCATGCTTGATAGAGAGTGGCTGAGAGATTAAAGGGATAAGCATGCTTGATAGAGAGTGGCTGAGAGATTAAAGGGATAAGCATGCTTGATAGAGGGTGGCTGAGAGATTAACGAGATAAGCATGCTTGATAGAGAGTGGCTGAGAGATTAAAGGGATAAGCATGCTTGATAGAGGGTGGCTGAGAGATTAAAGAGATAAGCATGCTTGATAGAGAGTGGCTGAGAGATTAAAGGGATAAGCATGCTTGATAGAGGGTGGCTGAGAGATTAACGGGATAAGCATGCTTGATAGAGGGTGGCTGAGAGATTAAAGAGATAAGCATGCTTGATAGAGGGTGGCTGAGAGATTAAAGGGATAAGCATGCTTGATAGAGGGTGGCTGAGAGATTAAAGAGATAAGCATGCTTGACAGAGGGT
Organism: Ryuthela nishihirai; assembly: GCA_038380435.1. Lineage (NCBI taxonomy): Eukaryota > Metazoa > Arthropoda > Arachnida > Araneae > Heptathelidae > Ryuthela > Ryuthela nishihirai. Next base: position 531,623 of record JAWZYU010000070.1, read on the forward strand.
GGCTGAGAGATTAAAGGGATAAGCATACTTGATAGAGAGTGGCTGAGAGATTAAAGGGATAAGCATGCTTGATAGAGAGTGGCTGAGAGATTAAAGGGATAAGCATGCTTGATAGAGGGTGGCTGAGAGATTAACGGGATAAGCATGCTTGATAGAGGGTGGCTGAGAGATTAACGGGATAAGCATGCTTGATAGAGAGTGGCTGAGAGATTAAAGGGATAAGCATGCTTGATAGAGGGTGGCTGAGAGATTAACGGGATAAGCATGCTTGATAGAGAGTGGCTGAGAGATTAAAGGGATAAGCATGCTTGATAGAGGGTGGCTGAGAGATTAAAGGGATAAGCATGCTTGATAGAGGGTGGCTGAGAGATTAACGGGATAAGCATGCTTGATAGAGGGTGGCTGAGAGATTAAAGGGATAAGCATGCTTGATAGAGAGTGGCTGAGAGATTAAAGGGATAAGCATGCTTGATAGAGAGTGGCTGAGAGATTAAAGGGATAAGCATGCTTGATAGAGGGTGGCTGAGAGATTAACGGGATAAGCATGCTTGATAGAGGGTGGCTGAGAGATTAAAGGGATAAGTATGCTTGATAGAGAGTGGCTGAGAGATTAAAGGGATAAGCATGCTTAATAGAGGGTGGCTGAGAGATTAACGGGATAAGCATCCTTGATAGAGAGTGGCTGAGAGATTAAAGGGATAAGCATGCTTAATAGAGGGTGGCTGAGAGATTAACGGGATAAGCATGCTTGATAGAGAGTGGCTGAGAGATTAAAGGGATAAGCATGCTTGATAGAGAGTGGCTGAGAGATTAAAGGGATAAGCATGCTTGATAGAGGGTGGCTGAGAGATTAACGGGATAAGCATGCTTGATAGAGGGTGGCTGAGAGATTAAAGGGATAAGCATGCTTGATAGAGAGTGGCTGAGAGATTAAAGGGATAAGCATGCTTGATAGAGAGTGGCTGAGAGATTAAAGGGATAAGCATGCTTAATAGAGGGTGGCTGAGAGATTAACGGGATAAGCATGCTTGATAGAGAGTGGCTGAGAGATTAAAGAGATAAGCATGCTTGATAGAGGGTGGCTGAGAGATTAAAGGGATAAGCATGCTTGATAGAGGGTGGCTGAGAGATTAAAGAGATAAGCATGCTTGATAGAGAGTGGCTGAGAGATTAAAGGGATAAGCATGCTTGATAGAGAGTGGCTGAGAGATTAAAGGGATAAGCATGCTTGATAGTGGGTGGCTGAGAGATTAACGGGATAAGCATGCTTGATAGAGGGTGGCTGAGAGATTAATGGGATAAGCATGCTTGATAGAGGGTGGCTGAGAGATTAACGGGATAAGCATGCTTGATAGAGGGTGGCTGAGAGATTAATGGGATAAGCATGCTTGATAGAGGGATGCTGACAGATTAAAGAGATAAGCATGCTTGATAAAGGGTGGCTGAGAGATTAAAGAGATAAGCATGCTTGATAGAGGGTGGCTGAGAGATTAAAGAGATAAGCATGCTTGATAGAGAGTGGCTGAGAGATTAAAGAGATAAGCATGCTTGATAGAGGGTGGCTGAGAGATTAAAGAGATAAGCATGCTTGATAGAGGGTGGCTGAGAGATTAACGGGATAAGCATGCTTGATAGAGGGTGTCTGAGAGATTAAAGAGATAAGCATGCTTGATAGAGAGTGGCTGAGAGATTAAAGAGATAAGAATGCTTGATAGAGGGTGACTGAGAGATTAAAGGGATAAGCATGCTTGATAGAGGGTGGCTGAGAGATTAAAGAGATAAGCATGCTTGATAGAGGGTGGCTGAGAGATTAAAGAGATAAGCATGCTTGATAGAGGGTGGCTGAGAGATTAAAGAGATAAGCATGCTTGATAGAGGGTGGCTGAGAGATTAAAGGGATAAGCATGCTTGATAGAGAGTGGCTGAGATTAAAGGGATAAGCATGCTTAATAGAGGGTGGCTGAGAGATTAACGGGATAAGCATGCTTGATAGAGGGTGGCTGAGAGATTAAAGAGATAAGCATGCTTGATAGAGGGTGGCTGAGAGATTAAAGGGATAAGCATGCGTGATAGAGAGTGGCTGAGAGATTAAAGGGATAAGCATGCTTGATAGAGAGTGGCTGCGAGATTAAAGGGATAAGCATGCTTGATAGAGAGTGGCTGAGAGATTAAAGAGATAAGCATGCTTAATAGAGGAAGGAAAGACGGATTTGGAATCTGCCTTTGCTAGTGATCAAAGAGACTCGGGTTCGAGTCCCACATTAAGACACGAATGTTTCTTTTGTTGTGCGCCTTCCTCACAGAACCTCGTCTGTGAAATATTCAAATGAGATGTCACACCTCTCGAGCAAAAATTCATAAATTATTTCATTCAAAATCTTCGTGAAAATGATTTGAATTTGGAACTGTACGCTGAAAAAAAATGGCTGACAAATTCTGGGGTGTCTAAAGGAATTAATTTTTTCTAAGTTTCAAATTCTCGAATTTTCAGTTTCTTCCTATTTAGAAGATTGTTTTTTACTCTGGAAAGAAAAAATCATTTAAGAAACATCGTTTCAATGGTGAAACAATCTGCGACACCCACAATTTAGACCTCTGAGCGGAACTTTTTCTGCATGCAATGGGCTAAATGGCCAGGTCACAAGGACCCCGAAGGTTCAGAGGTTTGGGGAAGGGGGGTCCACTAGACAGCTGTGCTTTAGCGTGCACAGGGTATGGCTCTTCTGAACACATGGCCACGGCTTAACGTCCCATCCGACCGACGGCGGCCTTCTCAAGGGTCTTTCTGATATCGTTAAGACATTGCGAATACTCTGAAACGGAAATAGTAAAAAGCCTCGTTTTCGAAATGATTGTTACAGGGGGAATTAATTTCTCCGTTTCCATTTTATTTCGATGTTGATTAATGAACATTGAGAAAACAATTAAGCGATCAGAATCCATGTTTATCTTAGAAATCAAATTAATGGTTAAATCTAAAAAAGAAAGGAAATTCCATCATTTCGTTGTTACGATTCCACTACGAGGGTTTCGAGCAGCCGATTGTGAGACCCTCATTTCCCGTCACGGCGCACAGCTGACAGAGAGAAGACTCCGTCGTTGATGCCCCCCCCCCTCCCGGTACTCACCTGCACCGAGGAGATGTGGTCGTCTCGCTCCCTCATCCGGGCTCCTCTAATCTTGGCGGAGTCCCTTCTGCCGTGGGTCCGTCATCTTCGTCGAAGGAGGCCACCTCCCTCGAGCCGCACAGCACCCGCCGCCTCCAAACAACCCTGCACCACGCAGACCGGAAGATCACGCGCGCTAAGCGGAAACCTGACGTCACACACTGCAGTGGTTCGCCAAGCGAGAGCGCGCATCGATCGCTCCGGTGGACGCACGAGCTCAGGTAGCGGAAGGGCGACCTTGCACCCACATGCTGTGCTACGTCAGGGAAAAGAGGCCACGTGATCGTCCTCGTGGCTTTCATTGAAGATCACCGATTGCGCGAGATGATGCGACAACTGTTGCCAAATGCTATCAAGTAAATTTTTAATCAAAATTTTAAACTTATCTCTACCGTATGGGCGACTAGTCTACCTGGATCATTTGGCATAGGCATCGAGATCCAGGGGGCTTCGGAATTTTTGCAAATTATTAATGAATTTTCGAAAAATAAAGGAAGGAAAGCTTTCACTAACAAAAATGTAAAAAAGGAACACGTTTGTATATTAATGAATCGGCTGCAAATAGCTTTCAGAAATTTCAGGTTAATGTTGGGCAGAGGTGGCTTTGTCTCTGAGCGTTACTTTCATGCACATGCGTGGTCTAATTGTGAGGTCACAAGGACCCCAAAGGGTTCAGAAATGGTTAGAGGAAGGTGATCGATTGCGACACAGATAGGGAAGCCATCCAACATCAAGACCATCCAGCATATTTCCAAAGCGTCAATAACAGGGAATGGCTCTGTTTGCACACGGGCCATGACTTAACGTCCATTTTGACGGACGGTGACCCTTTCTAAGCCTATCCGTATCCCGTTTCTTTCCTACGCAAGAAGGGGGGGGGGGTTATCGGAGATAAATTTCAATGCAAGCTCAGAAATTTAAAACATAACGTAATTATAAATGCATACGATTGACAACTTGCCTATAAATTTCATTTGCGTTTGGATCTGTTTACGTGGTCGCAGTCTGCGTCTGCTTCGAGTTTATCTCCCTGTCCGTCACTTATTTATTTATTCCAGTAACGCATTTCACCCTCCCGCAAAAGATTCAGAAATAATCCCTCGCAAAATAATAAAATCGTTTGAGTGTGCTAGTGCGTGGATTCGCGGCATCTGTAGTTGCGCGTGTGTCTCGGAAGAGGCGAGCAAGCGATTCATTCCCTCGGTACGATTCCGCGAGGGGCGTTCCTCCAAAAACAGACATTTCCACTAAATGCACGGCATCGATTATGGTGACGTCATCAAGGCACTCTGTGACGGAAAGAGGCTTCAAAGGTATCGCCAAATTCTCTTTCCTCTCAGTCGGCGCCTTTTGCCAGTATTTGAGAAAATCCATCGCGACTCACAACTTTTCACTCTCCATACGACGCAAAGGGTTTAGCCACTTTGGCACAACTTTTCATTTCAAAATTTGAAATGAAATTCCGCCAAGATTAGAGGAGCTTGGATGAGGGAGCGAGACGCATTGAAATTTATCTCCGATAACCCCCCCCCCCCCACTTCTTCAGCCTATTTATCCCATCCCATAGACTCCCCCCCCATTCCGTTATGATACATACCTGGGGGAGTCTAGGGGGGAAGAAGTGGGTTTTAGCACAACTTTTCATTTCAGTCTCGAGATTTCGATTGTTAACCAATGAAATCTCTTCGTTTCAATTTCCGTCTGAGCTTGATAGCTTCACGAGGTTAGGCTTAATTTCTTCTTTCGCACGATGTCACGAGGGAAGACGTTGGCTGATATCGTTTGCAATATTACGAGAAAGAATTTCTTTTTGGTAATATTTAATTTAAATTAAAAGGAATAGAAATGTTTAGAAGGCCGGCATTTTTTTAGGGGATGGGTATTTGTCAATAAACTAACCAAACCAAAGTTAATTAAAAATTAATAGCTAAGAAAAGAGCGACAGAATAGCTATTAATAGTGCTCAATGTTTACTTTAAACCGATATGTTACGAGGGGAGAGAGTGGGTGGGAGACTTCGTGGGTCTGGATCCCTAACCCCAAAATTCTACGACAGTGAAGAAATTTAGAAGATTAAAAAATATTATATTGCTCCTTGAATTAAATGCTTTTATCTCATTTATTACTCCTGCAAGGAATTTTCTATTCCCATTACAATCGGTTTCGCTTTTGTAGTAGCCTCCAAAATTTAACTTAGCTTCCCCCCACCCATAAATATTTCCTACGGCCCACCAGCTTCAAGCATTAACCTGCGCTCAGGTGGTGGCATCTGTTGGTGGTGGCAAAGTTCCTCTACTTTAACAACTGGTGAGATTGGATTCGGGTGTGTGTGTGTGGGGGGGGGGGTTCTTATCAGTCTCGGAAGTGATGTCCTCGTGCTACCAAAGAATCAACAACGCACGAGATAATTCTTCTAAAGAGAGGGGAAATGCCAGATGTTGATTTATGAACAGAGAAGACGTTTTATCAACAATGCTTATTTACAGCCGAAATGAATGCAAGTGAGAAGAATATTCGGTGGTGAGTCTTTCAGCAATTTAAGTGCATGCAATCTGGTGTTTCAGTTTCGGAAAACTTCAGTTTAAACCTAAATACAAAATATATTTACGTATTTGAAATCGTCCATACCAAGCGGAAATACATATACTCGTACAATGTCTTTTTTTTTTTCTTGCGAAAGATCGGCACGGCGCATGCCGACATCTTCCCTTTTCACGACAATATCACTAAAATGGATTCAGGGTGGTCAGTTCTTTCATTTATTGCGATTGATTAAAAAGCAAATCAACGCTTCAGGATAGAAATAGTTAGACGGAGCCGCTCATTAACGATCTGTTGCGAAAACATCAATTTGCATAAATCGTAGCAAAATGCAAGTAAGGATGTCTAAAAAAAAAAACATAAAAAAAAGGAAATTTATTATTCAAAAAGAGAGTTTTTTTAGTTCAACCGTTTAATCAAAATAATGTCGTCAATGATAAAAAAAGATACCTAATCTTACTTTATATATTTACATCATTCGTGCCCACGTAATTTATATTTTAAGAGTTTTATTATTTATTCTCGAAATAATTAATCTTCCGCATAATAAAAGAAACACATTAAACCCTTCCATTGTCCAGAACGTAGATTAAGTACAATAAAAGAAAACGATTAAAAAAAAAATATGCTATTTTAAATTTTTTAATTTTAATGTCTTAGCCGTCCCGTGGCCGAGTGGTTAGCGCGCTTGACTACTGATGTACGGGACCTGGGTTCGAGCCCCGGGTAAGGTATGGATGTTCGTGTTGTTTTCTGCTGAGGTCCTGCCACCTCTCAGATCTTCTACTGTGGCATATAAACTGACAGGCTCCTGTCAGACCTCTGTGGCAAGCAGCTGCTTGAGGGGGTATTTATTTTATTTTTTTTTATAAATATATAATAAAATATATATATTATATAAATATATTTATATAACATAAAAATTATAAAAATATGTAATTTAAGCTTGATAAATAATATTTTCTTTTTTTATTTGATGCATATTTTATTAACTATGACATAAATAATTTGTTAAAACCATCTGTTTGCCATTTCTTAGAAGTTATATAAGGTATTGCCAATTTGTTTGTTAACATTACTCTGTGCTGAAGCAATCCCCTAATTTAAGCTCAGAAGTTTGATTTGAACTATTATCAACAAATTTTTCCTTAAAGTTTTTAAAATCTCCTGATAATTAACAAAGAACTGCTACTTTTTAAAAATGGAAGATTTTGGAAGTAATTATGAAATGTGTACCTTTTTTTTTTTGGTAATCACTGTAAAAATTGTTATTAAAATTAATATGTTACTACATTGATAATTTTTTTTTACTTCAATAAAATTCAGAATTAAATTTTTTTAATTTGGTATATAACATGAGCTATTTCTGTTGATTAGTTATTTATTAAAAATATTCTAAATGTGACTTGTTTATTGGACTGCAACAAGCCTGGACTTTTTCTCAAAGTATAGTATGGAGAAAAAAATTTCAAAATTGAAGAAATGTTTACTTTAAAGAAGAAAATTTTTTTTTTATTTAGAAATAAATAGCCTTTCTATTCATGTGCATTATTTTTTTCTTTATCGTTAGGGGGCAGGTTTATTTAGTTTTTGTGGTTTTGGATAAATCTAGGTATGATTTACGTGAATTATGCAGTAGTGATTTGGAGAACTAAATTGCACAGTGTGGTTAGACCTCCGTAGCCCATGGCTGCTTGATGATGATCGCGTTTTTTTGATGGTGATGATGATTAATGAACTAAAAACAATGCAGTACTCTGATAAGTACGAATTAAAGTTCCATTTAGGAATATCCGAAGGGATCTTCAGTAAAATGAACCAAGAAATGAAAGGAAAGAGAAAAAGTGTGTGAAGTTCAGTGAAACGAGTGGTGAAAAGGCCGATAAATGTAATCTATGTGTCATGGATAATGTAACTTATAATGCTATTTCTTCTTGCAATAGTATGATTCAAATGTATGCCACGTGAGAGGTATCCATTTCAGTTCGTTACAGGAGCTGTCCTCCTCTTTGAGAATGCCAGTAACCAGTACAGAATAGAAACAAAATCGTAAACATATATTATACACCGAGACGCCAATTTATTAGGTACACCACATAAATTTGTGAAACAGAGCTCATTGTTGTTTATACCGTCTCATGACCTTCAGAGGAGTCTTCGTTTACCTGTAGTTGGTTCGATTTGCATAAAGATGCGTTGGTCAAAATGTTTCGGCTCTTCGGTATACATTATGCATTTTTCAAACAACGTTTTGAAAACTTCTGAAACGAAGGGGAAAATATTTTACTGCAACAGAATCTAGTTTTTACCATCAACCCATCTGCGGGAATAAAAATGTAAACGGTCAATAAAGTTAAGCCAACAGATTTATTGGTACTTTTAACAAAATCAATGTTTAAGCATAAAAAAAATGCTGTAAACGCGGCAAGGTCTGACAGAAAGGGCCATTTAGCATATCCACTCACCACCAAAAATATGTTCTTCGATTAAAGACGATGAATAAGTTAAAGCAACTTTGGATCGAATAAACTGATACAAAAAAATGTGCGCTGCAATAGCGTCTGAATAATCGCATATTAAAGCAGCAAACGATTCCCATCTCTAAAGTGTTTTTCATTCGCCTGTAGGGCAACGAAATGAAGAACGCTCAAGGGCAGACGATTCATAGAATCTGCTGCCAACAGATCCCGTTTCTCATCAAGGTCAACTTCTTTCGCTTTTGTACGTTGATCGACTCCCATGGCGATTCTCCGCCAACCAGGAAGTTGTCTCCATTTCTTGTTGCATCTTCCGAATTCACGCCTTCTAACGGTGGAAATGCAAACTAACGAAAGATTCGGAAAGTTAACCAGCAGGCTCATTTGTGAAATAGTTGACTCCTTTTTATTGGCATTGCTCACATTTATGAATGAAATTTGATTACGCATTTATTTCTCTTTCCTTCTCGTAACAATTGTTTGTTTCTTAAAATCTTTCGTAAACGTTTGCAGCAGAATTTGAACATTTGTGTGGTATTATTTCTGTTGCAGTTTCTACTCTCCCTGTCAGACTGATAATTTGAAAATAAATTTGTGTTCGTTTGTATTCCGTCTTTTTGTTTTGCATTTATTAAGATTTCGATTTACAGTTTTCTTAATTCCCTCATAATTCGATTATTTCGTCATTCGTATTTTAATTTTGAACTGAATGGCAATTTTAAAATCATAGGATTGGTTATTAAAAACATCTGAAAAAAATTATCGCCGAGGTGGAGGGAATCGAACCCGCCGCGTCAGCGATAATTTTTTTACAGAAGTTTTTAATAATTGTCGAAGTCTATTTCTATAGCTAATATGTGTATTTATACTATGGATAGGATTGCTTTTTTATAATCCGAAAACTGTTTTATGAATTTGAATGTTTAAAGTGGCAAAAAAAACTTAAAGCCAAGTATGCTTATTTCAATAGCCAAGATAGGCTTCGAGGTTTGCTGGATAGGAGCAAAGACATCGTCTAAAAGAGTGCGAAATGTTGATCGAGTTGCTAGGCATCGGCAGCTCCATTGCGAATCTTATTCACAAACAAAAAAACCTTAAAGCCAAGTATGCTTATTTCAATAGCCAAGATAGGCTTCGAGGTTTGCTGGATAGGAGCAAAGACATCGTCTAAAAGAGTGCGAAATGTTGATCGAGTTGCTAGGCATCGGCAGCTCCATTGCGAATCTTATTCACAAACAAAAAAACCTTAAAGTCAAGTATGCTTATTTCAATAGCCAAGATAGGCTTCGAGGTTTGCTGGATAGGAGCAAAGACATCGTCTAAAAGAGTGCGAAATGTTGATCGAGTTGCTAGGCATCGGCAGCTCCATTGCGAATCTTATTCACAAACAAAAAAACCTTAAAGCCAAGTATGCTTATTTCAATAGCCAAGATAGGCTTCGAGGTTTGCTGGATAGGAGCAAAGACATCGTCTAAAAGAGTGCGAAATGTTGATCGAGTTGCTAGGCATCGGCAGCTCCATTGCGAATCTTATTCACAAACAAAAAAACCTTAAAGCCAAGTATGCTTATTTCAATAGCCAAGATAGGCTTCGAGGTTTGCTGGATAGGAGCAAAGACATCGTCTAAAAGAGTGCGAAATGTTGATCGAGTTGCTAGGCATCGGCAGCTCCATTGCGAATCTTATTCACAAACAAAAAAACCTTAAAGCCAAGTATGCTTATTTCAATAGCCAAGATAGGCTTCGAGGTTTGCTGGATAGGAGCAAAGACATCGTCTAAAAGAGTGCGAAATGTTGATCGAGTTGCTAGGCATCGGCAGCTCCATTGCGAATCTTATTCACAAACAAAAAAACCTTAAAGCCAAGTATGCTTATTTCAATAGCCAAGATAGGCTTCGAGGTTTGCTGGATAGGAGCAAAGACATCGTCTAAAAGAGTGCGAAATGTTGATCGAGTTGCTAGGCATCGGCAGCTCCATTGCGAATCTTATTCACAAACAAAAAAACCTTAAAGCCAAGTATGCTTATTTCAATAGCCAAGATAGGCTTCGAGGTTTGCTGGATAGGAGCAAAGACATCGTCTAAAAGAGTGCGAAATGTTGATCGAGTTGCTAGGCATCGGCAGCTCCATTGCGAATCTTATTCACAAACAAAAAAACCTTAAAGCCAAGTATGCTTATTTCAATAGCCAAGATAGGCTTCGAGGTTTGCTGGATAGGAGCAAAGACATCGTCTAAAAGAGTGCGAAATGTTGATCGAGTTGCTAGGCATCGGCAGCTCCATTGCGAATCTTATTCACAAACTTAAATCCGATCCCTTCAAAGACATACATTAAAGACAAACTTTATTATAAGCATCTGTTGATGAAAAAAATACGTCGTAATTTCATGACAGTCGCCCACAGGATGGATATTGAATGAAGACTTTTTTTTAAACCGTTTTTTTTTCTGAATCATGTATACAATTCCGAATCTGGAAAAAAATGAAAAGGGTGGAGAACAAGATCAAGCCAAAATGGACAATTCCAGTATAAATTTTTTTCACTCCGTTTTTTTTTTAATTTCTTGAAAATCACGGGTTATATAAATAACTCAACTCCAAATATTTAGCGTGAAACGTATGTCCATTGATAACTCTTCCCCCTGATAAATTAATTCATAGCTTTCCACCATTAACGTACTACTCCAGTCATAATTAAATCCCACCAAAATATATGTCTGTTGATGACTTGCTATGTCCCAGCTTGCCACAGCCCTGTTGATGAATTAAATCCCAGAAATTTCGTGCACTTTTCTTCAAGAATCACTCCCGACCCACTTCAGCCAGGAATCTGATCTATCTCAAAATGAGCTAGAATTAAGTGGGGCCACCGCAACCAATCGCTCAGGTACAGGGAAACCGACAATTTCTGTCACAGATGACGTCAGACGTGTTTGTCAGCCTGTTCGTCCTTTCACCCAGCATGACAGAGAATATGACGACGACTAGAAATCAATTGTGTCTTCAGCACCTCTTCATTTCGAGCCCATCACTCCAATCTCCGTTTAACCAATGTTTAACTCTCCAGCACTGAAATACCAAAATTTAACGTTTGACCTCGAAGAACCCGTCGCATACAAAATATGGCATAATTTCTAAGATCAAAATACTCCAAGACACCAATTTTAACCCTCTAACACTGGTAGATATATGTATATATATTTGACCTCGAAGGACCCACCCGATTCTTAATTTCGTAACACTTCCAAGCCCATTGGTGTCCCCCTACTGACCATGGGCAGGGCAGAAAGTTTCGCGAAGATAAATCTCAACGCTGAACCCAGCTGGAACTCGAACCTGGGAACTGCAGATTATGAGCCTGGTGCGCTACAGACTGAGCCACCCTCACCCCACCATATATTGGGAAAATTGTATTGATGGGAAGTCTTTTTGAAAGGAAACAATTCGAAATTTCCGCACATCAGGCGAATTGAACCCTGCAGACATTTAAGCTAGGATTCGCACCCTGGCACTGCCACTGGAAGCCAACAGAATAACATCACAAGCGGGTGGGAGGGGGGAACCTAAAGGACAGGGAAACCAAACTACCCAAGATAGAGCAACAAAATATTTGTCAGATACATAACCTTTTCAAATTCAAATTTATTTTTAACCACTATTATCTGTACAATTATTTTACATAAAAATCTCACTAAGCCAAAGCGTATCAGCAGGAATGTATCTGGTTCGACAGATAGGATTCACTTTTGACAGACAAAATTCAGTTCACGTTTCCTTAAATTTGGGAATTTATGCAATTCATCTATAATGTTCTAATAAAAAAATACACCCTCAAGCAGCTGCTTGCCACAGAGGTCTGACAGGAGCCTGCCAGTTTAATACGCCAGAGTAGTCTGTGAGGATGGCGAGACCTCAGCAGAAAGACAGCACACGCATTCATACCTTACCCAGGGATCGAACCCACATCCCATAGATTAGTAGCCTAGCGTGCTAACCAATCGGCCACAGGATGGCATGTTCTACCATACATAAAGAAAATTCCCGACTTCTCTTTTAAATTCTCGAACACGCATGCCCAGTGCTTCTCGTAGAGCACTTCCAAATCATCCCCTTTCATGACACCTCCGGTCCACACTTGACCTTGGTGACCCCTTGCAGACCACATGCGCATCCATCGAGCACATTGCTCTCCAACTCATCCCGCTGCCAGGACAGTGTTTGCGCGATGATGTGCCGAAGCGGACGTCACGAAACGCGTAGCAATGCCTAGTATCTCGTATAGGCAACCGGATCAGCGCACTAATAGGAGCGTGAAGTTTAGAATCCAATGACACCCAGTGACTGATACCACAGAGGCAGCAAGTGCTAATTAACAGCATCACTGCACGCAAGAATTCTATCACCAAGTGAGGGGCAACAACACCGGACCTGTGAAAACATCAGCTCCTGTGAAGAACAGCACACAATCCGGTCTTGTCCTCCCCGTACAACAGACGAAGACAATGCTGGTGACTAACCTAACTTCACTGTAGTGATCTACAACTATCAGTTACTCCATTAGTGTCAATGAGCCGATTGTTTGTCATAATACCACGTGACTAGTCCAGCAACTATAGTATTTATAGGGTTAACTTAATCTTTAATTCAGTACACTGCGCTTTTACCTTCATACACTGCTTTCCATAAATTAAAGAAAATCCCTGTGTAATTAAGTCAATGGGAAGCTAACGTCGAAGCTCCATAACTTCTAAAATAAGTTTTTTTGTTTTGAAGAATGTGATTTGCAGATAAAGATCTCAATCAAATAAATCAATATCTCGATTTTCAACACTATTCGTTCGATATTTAATGAGTTATTTGAATATTTGGCGATAACAATGCCAGCCAGAAAAATTGACTTGAGAAGTTAATTAAAACTTAGTAATAAGTATTGGATCAAAGTGTTTAATAAAATAAGTTTGTATTTTAGAACTTTGTGTAAAGAATTCTTTCACTATTCTTCAGTTTTGTAAGACTTGTTAAATATTGAAACTCCCATAACTCATTAAATACTGAACGAATATTATTGAAAATCGAGATATTGATTTGATTGAATCTTTATCTTCAACCACATTTTTCAAAACAAAAACTTATTTTAAAAGTTATAGAGCTTTGACTTAATATAGGGTTTTTTCTTAATTTATAGAAACCAGTGTATTTAACGATTCTGATTTTTTGGGCTCGAGTGATTTGTGAACTGATTCGCATAGAACAGGAACATAAGAATAGATCCAGCAAAGGTTGCCTGCTCGGACTCTATGATTGCGAGGAAAGCGGAATCTGTTCTGTTGTCATTCCTCTACATATCGATCGGCTCTGCTATTCTCTTTGGACGGTAGCCATGGTATGCAGCAATCGACTGAATGTAATTTCTTTTACAAAGCCTGTGATGGCAAATCTTTATGTAAGGGTTCTTCGCATGTTAAATTTTTTTTGTTCAATAAAAAATCTAGAAGAAATTTCCTCTGAACATCATTTTACTTTGTATAAACTTTACATCATAATGAGCAGCATAGTGCTTAAAGATCAATTCCATCTTGAGAGAAGCATTGGGAAGATATAAAGCCTACATTTGCCACACATTTATTTATCAACACACAACAGATTAACTCATATTAGATCATTTGGCTACAACTGTTTGCTACTAATGAGCTGCAACTCTTCCAGTGGCTCTTTATTGCAACAATTCAGACAAGTGGGCTCTTTGGGACATTATATAGAAAAATGACAATCAGAACTGTTCACTTTCCACTTGCTAAATAAGTGACCTTACCATAGAAAAATCTTTTCCAGGGAGATCATTTTGCAATTGTGAGGTACACTACATTGAATTGATATGAAGTATTTGGAATTACTGTTATTAAACTGACATGTGACTTTAGATTCATCCTCTTGCTTTGTAACTTATAAAGATGTGTTGCACTTTTGCTCTTAACTCACGAGCACCATTGTATGTTGGTGGGAAAAAACGAAAACATTAAACAAAAAAAAAATACACCTTTGTGCAAAAATACAGGTGTAGCTTCAGTATCAATTTTAAGCAAAATCTGCAAAATATAGCAAACCAATCACAATACATTAAAAAATTATACTTTAATTCATAATTTTATAAATACAGTACAAAAACATATATATATATACAGCTTTTTTTTTATAAAAAAAAAGGCTAAGCAATATGCATCAACAGTTTTGTACTACAGGTTAAGAAACCCAAAGTCAAAGATTTTATGATGGCAGCAATGATCAGTACACCGTTTTATTCACAGTAATAACATCACACAAGTCTATGAATGCCTTCTGTATGGTACAGCATAAATCACTTTCAGTAGGTAACTTTGACACAAGATGTTTTAATTTTTCATAATCTGACATTTGTGTTTCGTAGTTTTCTTCAGTAGGCAAAAGTAAATCTGTAAATGAATGGAATTAACAGTTTCTAACACTCTTTAACATAAACAATAGAGAAAGAGATTTGTTATTAAAATGGCATACAGTAATAAATGAATTTTTACAATAGTAAATGATATAATCTTAGACATTTCATTATCAGCACAGAGACAACTTTTACCAAAATTGGGATTTTATATCTAATGAAATAAATTGTCTCAAATGTAATTTTGATGGAAATAAACTGTGAATAGTGCAAAAAAAAAAATGTTACGAAAAGTTTAGAAGAATTATGGGGGAAAAAACAACATACTGGAATATACATTGAAAGAATGAAATACTGAGAATTTGGCTAAAGTTGCTATTAAAAAGAATGAATACATAAAACTTGACTCTGTGTAATTAAATGCGATATTTACTCAAAATTACCATTTTAAGGAATTTAAAGTTAGATCAAACATACATAGAGTAATAGGTAAATAACTACTCTGTTAATGGTTTATGATCATTTTAAAAATAGTTATTAGCTAAGTATAATAAGAGCATATCATCTCCCTTATATTGTAATAAGGCTATAAATTGATAACCAAGTAGATTTAGCCTGCTACACAATTTTTGTTCAGTAAAACAGTGATTATATGAAAAATGAATTTTTAATATTTCATTGTGTCTAAAATTTTTTAATTAACTGTTGTTTGATAATACAAAGTTTAATTGAAAAATAAAAAGCACTTTAACTTTTAGAATGCAAATTTTTGATGAATGCATTTGTAGCTGGGTAAATTTTTAACTCTTTTTTAGCAAAACGTTAACTGAATTTAAAATCTTATACTGATGAGCTTAACAGCAATGTCATGTTTTATATGAAACAAAATATTATTTAATCACTGGGGGGGGGGGAGATAAAACTTAGGGAAAGCAGGTCTAATTTGAAAGGGTATTAAAGTACTGCAAGCACTTTAATGATTAAGAGAGATGTTGCAATACCTGCAGTAGTTGGAGGCACACTAGAGATAGCACAGATCCGAGATAAACAAACTCTTCCCAGCTGAAGGAGCAAAATGGCTACATCCTCACAGAGTGGTGGAAAAGCTTGACACATTCTGACAAGTGCTGGAAGGGCAGGTTGGAACAAGCTAGGCTGTTGATTACTTGGCAGCACTGCAAAAATATCATTCACAATACACAATACATAATATTATGTACTAAATCTTCAGATACTACACAATGCTAACAGCAAAGAGAAAACAATTTATATGATTCTTTTTTTTAATTCTACGTAAAATAGCTGCAATATTCAGACTTTTTGTTATAAATGCAAGACTCGTTGGACTATTGGCTCTTGCTGGGTGGAGCTGCATGAGTACCACCCTTCATCAAATTGTTAAAATCTAGATAAATGAATCCACAACTCATCATTGATTTACTAAGTAGTTAAACACCATTAAGCTGTAGCAGGATGAAGATGGTTGTAGTGGAAGAATTGTCTTGAGCTGTGGGGGATCTGAACCCACAACCTTCCAACGTCAGGTGCTCTGAACCCCTGAGCTACCAGCCACTGATCAATCTCTCCTCTACTACTGATGTTATGCTATACACAGACACGATATAGTCTGGAACTATACAATGATTGACCAGACTATATATAGTCCAGTCAATCACAGTCTTTAGAGTGCATTTGGGGGCTCTGAAGAATAGAGCCCCCAGGGGCACTCAAAACAGTTTTTCTTCTGTACCCATCTTCATCCTGTTACAGCTTAATAGTGTTTAAATACTTAGTAAATAATGATGATGGTAAATAGTTCAAATCTATTTTTTTTTGTGCATATTTTGCAACATGTTGATTAACCATTTTTTGTTAGTGGGAGCTCTATATGTAACATGAATGAGAGTAATTAGAATAAAAGTCAATATACTGAATTTTTAAATTTTTTTTAGCTACTAAAATTTAATTATAAAATACTGATGAATAATTTTGCCAATACCCTTCTGCATTTGTTTCCAAGATAGTTAAATTAACCACATTATATAACATTGCCAGCATTCTGTAATTGTCTCCAGAGTTGGAGACAACCATTAAGATACATTCAGTCATCTGGCTACATTAAGCTTAATAATGGAAACTCCCATGTTTTCTCCAAAAGCTTGAAACCTTAATGAGCTATCTAGATCAGGGATGGACAAACTCAGTCATCCTTGATCTAGATAGCTCATTAACACCATGAGAAAGAAACCACATGGTTCATAAGAACCATGAGAAAAAAAACTAGATTATTAAAGAACTACAGGAAAGTTTTCTACTTAAGAATGAAAACACACATTCCTAATAAGTAATGAAGACTTGAATGTTATTTGTTGTAATGCCCTCACAGTGGATTCTGATGAAAATGACAAAGATAGGTTTTACAGACAATTTTAGGATATTTTGAATTCTATCAAGAAAGGAGATATTTCTCTTGTGCTAAGTGATTTCAGTGCAAAAGTTGGTACTGTCTCTAACCTTTGTGTTAGATCCCTTTGGCATTGGTAGTTCCAATGGCAATGGGGAACATCTCCTATGATAAGTACTCTTAATGGTTTGAGAATAACTAACACTTATTACAAACACCATGATATTTATACACTGAATGGACAAATTATTATATATACCCCTTAGCGGAACAATGTGAAAAGCAGAAGTATTGAATCCAGTCATATGGGATGTCGTAACTGGCAATGCCTATAAACAGAACAGGTCTCTACACATTGGAAACCAATCATGGATAAGTAATCATGGGTAAAGGCAGTAATGTGAGTTTGATCATGGCCAGATAGTAGGTGTAAGGAAGGGCCGGTTGTTCAATCACTGAAACTGCTGATCTGTTGGGTTGTTTTACCTCTGAGCGGCACTTTTTTGCACACCATGGGCTAAATGGCCAGGTCACATGGACCCCGAAGGCTCAGAGAAGGTTGGGGGAGGGGACCCACTGGAACAGCTGTTGGGAGACAGATGGGCTGATCTGTTGGGATTTCCATGTCAGATTGTCACATGTGTATACCAGGACTATGTGAAATATGGCAAAACTTTCAACCAGCAGGAGAAATGTGGACGTAAACATGCAATTAATTCTCGAAGTGAGTGCAGACTGTATCGTATCATCACATGGAATCACACAGCTAGCTTGGAGCAGAGAATGCCGAAATTGAATGAAGGCGCATCCAAAGCCTTATGCGAAAAGACATGTGCTATGAAGGTCCAACCAGATTGTGCATTTTAGTTATCCAAACACATCTGTCCTGAGCTACATCTGCTTCATCTCGCCACTGTAGATCAATTCTAACAAGGCCCTGTTTGACATTGTCGGCCCACTGCATCCTAGGTCTTCCCCTTTTTTTAGAAGCTTTTAGGCACACTGTTCATAACCCTATTCGCTAATCTATAATTATCCATATGGGCAACATGGCCAAACCAACGGAGTCTCTGAACAATATGCTGCTCAAAGGAGGTTGCTGATTCCTTTGTGTAACCTCATCATTATTTACAAAGTTGAATCACCTAATGTCCAAGATACTGTGTAAGCATCTAGAATCAAAGGTTGAATCAATTAGTTGAGTATATTCTGCAGAAATTATTGAAATGAATAATCAGTAAATCATAGCATTATGATGTTGAGGAGTTTGATGTAAACTTTGCTGATATAGACAGTTTTCATAGAAAAGGTCTACTAACTATCATAAGTGGTAGTTGATGTAGATAGCTGAAGTTCATGTTTCATAATTGTGACGATGGTTTTCCAGTTGTATGCAATAATGGTGATAGCCTAGTAGCACACTCAGGTGCAACACTGGTATGCTGTAATCGCTACAGTGATGATCAATTCCAATAGCTATGATGGAGACAAACTTTAAACTGATTACCAGTTTGCAAAATGAGTCCATCAAATTTTATAAAATAGTTATACTAATACAAGTTGCAATTGTAATGGAGGAGCAGAGAGAGCTAAATATTACTGTCTTATGCAGCACCAAACAAAAATTAGGAAACTTCTGCGATGAAAAACATCAAAAGCTACTTACATTTAAAAGTCTTGCATTCACCATGCATTTTATCACGATAGCTTTACGACATCATCAGAAGACATGAAGGTAAACAAGATGGTTAATTTATATTGTCAGCCATCTGTCATTGCTCTTAAATATTAAAGTGGTAATTATACAGCATGAGTTTCCATGCTGATGGTAAGGTTTGGTTGGTTGTTTTACCTATGAGTGGCACTTT
The DNA here is from genome assembly GCA_038380435.1 of Ryuthela nishihirai. NCBI lineage: Eukaryota > Metazoa > Arthropoda > Arachnida > Araneae > Heptathelidae > Ryuthela > Ryuthela nishihirai. The sequence goes on from JAWZYU010000070.1 coordinate 550,490, forward strand.
TTTGCACACCATGGGCTAAATGGCCAGGTCACAAGGACCCCGAAAACTCAGAGAAGGTTGGGAGAGGGGACCCACTGGAACAGCTGTTGGGAGACAGATGGTAGCGCTGATGGTAAGAAGTGGAGGAGTATCAGTATTACACATGCATTGATTATTATGCTTATAAGTAGATTCTCTAAATAGTTTAGCTAGAAAAAAGTGTGGATATTATTTAATCCGTTTAAGGGGTAAGAAATACTTCATTTTGCAAAATAGTTTGCGATAGTGCAGTATTTTGTACTTGTTTCTAAATATTGTGTTCAATGCTCATTTACTCCAATTTATTTTGTATGATATGTACATCCAATATAATCATTTTTATCATCTAATTTATTTTCTTAGTCATTAAGTTTAATATTATAAACACTGACTCTGGAGGGTATAGTATTCTGGTTATTTAAAATTATTATTGTCAGCTAATAATCTTGAATTACTGTTGAAAAGTGTGATAGCACATTTAATATCCATAGTTCTTGGGTTCTGAGCAGAGCCTGGTTCAGATTATTTCTGTTTCACATGTAGTAATTTTTATTTTTCTGTTTGCATCAGATACTTAAAAAGAATCTTGAATATCTCTTTTAAGGGAGAGAGGATGGAAAGTATCTCAAGGCATAAGTTTGTTTCTCAGCAGACAAGCTAATGATGTTCTTTTATGATATGATTGCAATAATGTAAAATTTTTTACAGTTAAATTTAATACTAGGATTAAAGACTTGAATCAGTTATGTCCCCACTGAGGACTCTGCTGAGGACAAGAAAGATAGGTTTCATGGACAACTTCAAGATACTTTGAATTCTGTCACAAAAGAAGATATTATTCTTGTGTTAGGTGACTTCAGTGCTAAAGTTGGTATTCACTTTGATCTTCGGGAAGAGGTAACTTACAGGAAATTGTCTTGAGCCAGGTGGGATCTGACCCCACGACCTCTTGAAGGTCATGGTCATCAGGAAGTCATGGATTCAGATCCCACCCAGCTCAAGAAAATTTTTCCTCTACACCCATCATCTCCTGCCACGTAAAAAACAGCTTGATAGTGGATGAATATTCATTAAATCAATGAGCTGTGAATTTGTATATCTAAAAGGAAACTTGATGCCTTTGATTCTAGATGCTTACATAATATCTTGGCATTAGGTAAATTGACTTTAAGTAATAATGACAAGTAACAATGCAAAGCCTTATTAGAGATAACCTTTTGTACTGAAGTTCATTAGAATATTTGAAGACTCTAAAGTGGTTTTATAGTTGACTTACACATTTACCTCATCATATCACATAAATAATTCATTTTTGACTTTTAAATCCATATAATTTTTAAAATATTAAAGAAAACCAATGTGTAACTTTTACACTTAAGTGTATAGCTAAAACCTCACTATTATGAATCACATAATATGGATCTCTGCTGTATGTAGTATAACCATATCAGTAATATAAATTTTGAGTTAAAAATGATTTATTTTCAATCAGCTAAACATTTAGGGTTATTTTTTATGCATATTTTGTGTGCAATTCAAAGAACAAAAACTGCAATTTTCTGTCTGCTTTTCCTTTTTACATTCTTTAAAAACACTAAAGAATGAAGCCAGGTTACAGTCAATATCATTCATTTTGTGACAGTTTTCTTTGTATAGTTTTCAGACTAAGAGGAATTACGGCAATTGTTGCTTTTATCCTCAATGAATTAAAAAGAAAATTGGATAACAGTGCTTGTGATGAAAGATATATGAAGCTTCAAAGTTTAGAAAGTTTTGCTATTACTAGTAATGAAATATAGTCATTAATATAGAGTCACTATAATAACTGTATATTTCTTGAACAGAATTTTTTTAAGTGAGCAGTAATAGTGAAACATTATCACAGCTTTTATACAATATGATCTAAAGATAAATTATATATTTCTTGTTCATGAATGAAGTTTTCTATATGCCAATTCATTTACACTTTAAGGCTGAATTATTCATAATATGTTTTAATAAGATTAAATATTCTGAAAATATTAAAAGAAACTTCTAGACAAGCATTTCTTACCTTCAAGTAAAGTGTGACATACATTGATACATAATTTTGCAATGCTTAGGGACTTGGGAATGGCATACTGAAGACATAGATAAGAGGCCAGTTCAATTGCAAACACCTGTAAAAAGTATTATTTGTGATTATAATAATACACTAATAAAAAGTATAAATAGTCAAAAAAGTTAAAGATTTATAAAATTTTAAATAGATCATTAGTAATTTACTCATTTCATTGTAATTTTCCACCACTGATATTTTAACAACTGCATAGTTTTCTTTTAAATATTATACTAATTCAGTGTGTATCCTCTACAAATGCAGTACATGATGAATTTGATATTTTATTTATAAAGCAAAATTTGTTTCACATACAAAATAATTCAGTTTAGTAGTGATGATCGAGGACAGATCTCTGGGAGGAGGAGTGCATGGGAGGCAGAGGAACTATAAAAGACACTTATGCTCAAAAGTTAAGGAGCATGTGTTCTCCTCATGGAAGTTACCTTTAAAAAAAGTTGAAGTGAAACATAAATAGTTTTATGCTAGAAATGCAAAGAATAAACTATCAGGCCAAAACTTAAATTCTGCCTTTAAGCATGAAGTGTGCAAATAAGTCATGCCTTATAACTGGTGTTGGTTAGGTAGATGTATACAGTTATAGTAATGAAACATAGATCTTTTATAAACATAACAGGAAACATGATATCTTTTATTCTAGATGTTTACACAGTATCTTGGGCATTAGGTGGTTTGACCTTGTAAGTAATGAGAGGTTAAATGGAGTTGGCAACTACTTTTGAACAGCATATTGTGCTGAAAGAGACTGCATTAGTTTGGCAACATTGCATGATGCATAACTATAGATTAGCAAATAGAGTTATGAATAGTATGCCTAAAAGTCTCAGAAAAAGGGGGAGATCTAGGATGTGGTGGGCAATGTCAAACAGGACCTTGTTAGAATTAGCCTACTGTGGCGAAATGCAGCAACAATAGCTCAGGATAGACATTTAGAAAACAAAATTGCACAATCTGACCCATGGCTGGCTGAGGATTCTGCATGTATAACTATGGGGACAAAATTATTCCATTGTTTTCTCAATCTGATATATACCATATTTAAATTCTATGATTTGCATGACTTAGGGCAGGTCATACTACTTGTGGCCCATGGAACATTATTGTCTGCTGTACCAAGTGAATGTAGAGAGTATTAATATTTTTGTATGACTGGAAACTGGCATTCAATTTAAAGCAATTTGCATTTATTCTTAAAGGGAAACTGTAGGAATGCTTCTCGAATTCAATCAAAAATTTGTACACACAAGTGGCAAAATGAAGTTGTTCCATTACTTCAGATTTTTTAAAGCTTTTAATAAATATAAGTGCATAATATTCTATCCTGCGAGCTGCCTTTGTTACAAAAAAATATTGCTTTCCTATTTAAAAATTGTCCATTGATGAAAAAGACTGAATGACCCTGACAGAGGAAATTTTAAGTGGCAGGCTGTCAGAATGTTACAAAGATAAGCAGAAGTTGATAAAACACTGAATGACAACAGAAACATTATAGAGAGGCTTTGAAGCTTTTTACCAACACATCAAAAATGTTATTCAAAGACTTGTTTGAAACTTTTTAGATTAGTTGGGTTTACCTCTGAATGTCACCTTTTTACACATAGGGGAGTAAATGGCCAAGTCACAAGGACCTGAAGAGCTTAGAGTTTAATAGGGGAGGAAAATCCATTGGATATCTGTAAGGAGACCGAAGTCTAATGTCAAAGCATGTCCTTCAACATTCACAGTGCATTGCTCTCCAGCACATGGGAATATGGATTAATGTCACATCTGATGGAGGCAACTTTCCAAAGCTCATCGGTGTTCCCATTCTTGCCAGGGCAGAATGGTGATTAGGGGAGAAAATCTTGAATAGGAACAGTTGGAACCCAAACCTGGGATATCATGTTACAAGCCAGGTGCACTTTCAACTGAGCTAACCCCTGCCCTGTTAATTTGAGGTTGTCCTACCTAGAATTACAATACCAAGAGATGACTGTTATATTGCCCAAACATGTAGAAGCACAGGACAATGAATGCTTGTCAACTGTAAGATACTGGATGTAGTGTATCACAGCAAATTGTAAACAGAAAACACCATGAGAATTCTTCATGCCAGGAAACTAAAAGTTTGTGTTCCTTTATGTTGGCATATAAGTGCTAGTATTTAACATGGTACTGTCAAAAACATGTACATCTCAAACGGGAAAACATATCTTGAATTCTTGGCTGGTGATAATCCACTTTTCAATCTTGTAGAAAAATTCATTGCATTAAATTGCACAATAATCAGTGCAGTTCATGCCATTACATTAAGTTGGTATTCAAACCAAAGGTACACTCATAACTGTTAGCAAAGTGATAGTAAAATAGTTCCCAAGAACTGGCTGCCAGCTCCAGAATAATTTATCAAAACTATTTATAATTTGGCCACAAACCTTTAGCAGATAACCAGATTTAAAAGCGCTGAGATTAAACAGAATGGTTTTCAATTTGTATTGAATTATTAATACTGATTCAGAATCAAATAGAATCTCTATACTTTTCAGGTCTCTAGGGGAAACATAATAAAAGCAATTCTTAGAACTTGAATGTAATTAGACACTGAATATCTGCAACTTTCCTCAAGCTCTACAACAAACATATGGCAAAAAAGGAAACACCAGTGGCAACTACAATGGCATAAAATGACCTCATAATGCCAACAGAAAAGAACTATCATATGAAGTCAAAATTAATCCTGTCCGAGATTAGTAAGGTACTGAAATAACAGATTAGCTAAAAAATGCAAGTAATAGAAGTTTAAATATACCTGTTTTTCTAAATCTGGTTGACTGAGTAGTTCAGGTATGAAATCGAGACAGATATGCATTGATGGGATAGATGACACTGCCATAGGTAAAAGTTCACTAGGATAAACCTATTAAACAAATATATATATATGCATCTATTAATTTTTATATTCTATTAATCAACAAATTTAATATATTAAGAAAATACTACTTCAATAATCTACAATCAAAACAGCATTTAGTTGCTATCAGAGTGCAATTAACTAATATCCATGGGATTGTATACAGGCATTCCAACATCCAAAATGATCTGAATCCAAGTGATAGGAAAAGGAAGAAGATATATGGCATCACATAAAGAGACAAATCATCTTCCATAAACCACCAACCCAAATTAACATAAAAATTATTATTACATTAATACACATATACTAGAGAACACTGACAAGGTTAAAAACTCTGTGCAATGTTTTGACATAGCTCTTGACCTTTGTCAATGATCTCTAGCACCTTTCAATTAATCAATCTCATCTTTAGTATTAATCAATTAATGGCTTATTGGGTAGAGCAACCATATGCTATAAATATACACATACAAAATTACCCAATATACATTCAGAAGTGTTAAAAGGGCTGCCAGAGAAATTAGAGTACTGACCTGAAAATGTACAAGCTTAACTAAGCTGGGGTCTGATATGAAAACTTGATGAAGATGAGAACATATGAGGCTTTGAATCTCTCTTAATCTGGTTAACAAACCTAATGACTTCTAAAAATAAAGTTTAATATTAATTAGACATTCAGTGGATTGCAAAATAAATTTTAAACATTTATTTATGTACAAAAATGTTTTTGTTTTAAGAAATATATGAAAAATTCTTTTTAAATTGGATACATACTAATGAAGTATTCTGATTCACAATTTTAATCTTCCAGAAGTTTTAATTTCTGTTGTTAGAAGATAATAAATTTGGAAAATGACAAAACTTTAAACAGCTATTGCAAATGATCTATTTACGCTAGAAATCTGATACTTTGGAGGAAGAATGCAATGGTGAAGGGGGTTAACCCTTACAATGCTGGATTTCTGAAACTGAACTCACTGTGGCGGCTGGATTTATCAGGTAACCAAATACGTTTGTGCGATTTTTCAATGTTATCATTTGAACAAAAAGTATGTAAGCATAATTGAAAGTGGTGCACATGTGTCAATACACAGTTGAAAGCACGTGGCACGCTGAGTCAGCTGATGTGTAGCAAGCATGAAAAGTGGTTCAGTGAAATTGGGAAGGGTGATGAACACATGTCAAATAGTGCTATTTGAGCATGATTACTTTATGAATTTAAACTGGGAACTAAAGCAGCCCGCAAGATATGTATAGCATTGGGGAGAGCACAGTGAGTGAAAGGATAGCCCAAAAGTGATTAAAAAAATTTGTATCAGGCAATGAGACACCTGAAGATGCACCCTGCAAAGGAAGACTGATTGTCATTGATTGATGATAATGAACCCAAAGGCCAGCATCGAGTTGGATTCACATCAAATGTGCCATGAGCTTACAGAAAGGTTCCATGTAAGTGATGAAACTATTCCTTTCCATTTACATCACCTAGGAAAAGTCTGGAAACTGAGGAAATTAGTTCCACATGAACTGGCTGCCAACAACAACAAACTCCAGCAGATTACGATTCTACTCATCACTGCTTCCACGGCACGAACGAGCCATTTTTGGCAAGGTTGTTGCCATTCGATGAAAAATGGTTTGTCTATAGGAACACCAAATGTTTGTATCACTGATTGTCATCCAGTGAGCCTGTACCCCACATACCAAAGCCCAGGATCCACCAACAGAAAATTTTTGTTGTGTGTCTGGTGGATTACAGCTGGTTCATCCATTATGAGCTTCTTACCACTGATCAACATGCACTGCTCCAAACACAGCCTGCACTTGTTCATCACAAAGGGTCCTTCAGGACAATGCTCGCCCTCACACAGTACAAGTGACATGAGAGAAGCTCCACAGCCTTGGTTGGGAAATTTTACCTCACACTCTATATTCCCCAAACATCACGCCATCTGACTACCATCTTTTCTTGGCACTGAAAAATCGTATGTGCAACCGACAATTTCAAAACTGAGAAGCAGTGGAAACGGAGTTGACTGCTTTCTTCACTTCTAAACATCAGGAATTCTACCGGAGTGGCATTTACAAACTTTCATCTCGTTGGGAATAGGTAATAAATTGTGCTGGTGCTTACTTTCCTGGATAAAATATCTTTATTTCCTTTTTACATATGGTTAATTTCACCCTCAAAAACCATACAAAAATTTTAGTTACTTGATACTTCAAAGTGTTTTCAGAAAATAAAATAAACAACTATAGAACCTTATCCTGAAGTAATTAATGAATGGAAATATGTCATGTTATATAGCAAAAGAATTTCATTGTGCTTAATAAAATGACAAAATTTTGAAGAAAAAAAAAATGGTAGGTTAAATTTTTTAAGCATGATTGTGGAAAAAACACAGTAAAATTTTGCAAAGTTTAAAACCTTTGCAAAATTTTACTATTTTTTCCAATTTATCTTTGTAAAATTTCAAAAATATATGTATTTTTCCCATTTGTAACATTTCTATTATTACTTAAATCTTCCATTTATTTTGTTTTTTCTAAATTATTTAGTCATTTATACACATAATGCATATTCTTAGACTTTTGCCAATAAGCAAACTCTACACAATTTAAAAAACAGTGTCAAAAATAATTCTGCTTTACAAACAAAATATATTTTTTTAATTTTTATTTAAATTATCAGAAAAATTGATAAAGAATTATGAAAAAATTTCAATAAAATGTTTGAAAGCATTTAAAGTTTAATTGAAGCACTGAATTTCAGAATGAGTTGCTTTATTATCAAGCTGCATAACTGCTAAGGAAAAGTTTAATTCTAAAATTCTGGCAGAAATTTTGGTTAAAAATCACAATTTCCTCACCTTAATTAATTTGTTTGGTTGAAATGTAATTAAAAGTGTGATAAATAAAGTCCTACAGTTTAAAAATCGCACTTTGAGTAATCCTAATGTTCTTCAGACTTGCCACCATTACAAATCACTAGCCGATTTGTTTTCCATCATTTCAAATTAATTATTATGTATAATTATTTATGTATAATTTATTATTAATTATTATAATATTAGTTAAAAATAATTTTAGAAGCATTAAAGTATATAAAAAAGTATTTAAAATCAAAAGTCTGCTAAAATATTGATTGAAAGCCAAGTGTGTAGTTCCTAGATGACAAAATTTCTGGTAGTAATCAAATCAATCTTTACATTAAAAGTTTAGAAAGCATTACAACTCTACTACAGCTATAAATAGGTTAAAGTATGGGCAATTACAACTGATCGGTAATCTAAGTATGGTATGGCAGAATAAAGGAATAAACTAAATCAGCACTACTTGATACTATTTACGGTGACTGAACATGCGCATACATTCACTGCAGACTCAAATAGATTTATTTTTAAACTTATCATAATTTTTTCATTGGAATCAACAGGTAAATAAATATATCAGATTTAAATATTATTTTCAATATTTGATTAGCAAAGTATAAAAAAATTCAGATTTCTATTCGGAAATTTTTTTTTCACAACCTTGTACTACAGGAATCACACTTGCATCTCTGATCACTAGAATTCGAAAGATGAGTGTTTTTCATGCTCCAACATGGAAAAGGTTAATAACGACAGAAATTTGAAAGAGTGTGTAGTTTATTGTCCCTTTAGTAAAAAAAAAAGCATTTTCTTCATTTTAAGAGCTAAATGATTTTTTTTTTTCTTTTTTTGAATAGGTACAAATAAAATATTGGTTGCATTTTTCCAAATCATCCACTAGGTAGAATTTCCACTATTACAGAGTGCAAAAGTCTGAAAACGAAAAACTACATTCTCTTCGAAAACAAGCATACCATAATAACCAGAGGTAATGTTATTCCCTTAGCCATTTATACACTGATATTTTATAATGCATGCTTTTACACTAAAGTGATTTGCTTGCAGCCTATAGAGCATAATTTTCTCTTCTGCCTCTAAATGGATAACTACAAATACATGTTTCTATATCATCTTGTATTAAAATTTACTAGTCACCTTATCTTCCTCTGTTGGCAGACAGCATTCTAGCAAGATCTGTACAGCAGCACTCTCTTGAGCTGCAATCAGGGCAACTCTGAGCTCTTCTCTATCCTTTTCTCCTTCTAGTTGACCAGTCTTTTCTAGCAATGGTCGCTCTAGAGTATGATGAACAAGATGAGTACGAGAAGCAGCCAAAAATGCATGCAACATATGAAGAATTAATTCCATTATAGATGGGCACCTGTGGATTAAATAATATCATTATATAGCTCACTCTTTGAGAAAATTACTAAGTAATAAAAAGAGTATGTAGTTTATACAGAGGCAAACAGAGCATTGGTTGCAGCCTACTTGTGACAATTGACTAAACTAATAAATTACCACTTTGAAGTCGATTAAAATTTTTAGAGGAACAATTGTCTTGAGACGGGTGGGATACGAACCCATGATTTCCTGATAACATGTCAGGTGCTCTGGACCACTGAGATACAGGCTGCCGATTAAGATCTCCTCTAATTGATGATATGAACCTTTTAAACCTACATTACATCATGTGTATGGAGTGTTCTGTCAATTTTGTTACAAGCAGAAGACAATGCCACATAGATGGAAAGTATTTCTTACAAGTATACTAATGATAAAAATGTAGTGCAGTGGTCCAGAGCACCTGACATGTTATCATGGGTTCGTATCCCACCCAGCTCAAGACAATTTTTCCTCTAAAAATTTGAATCGACTTCAAAGTGGTAATTTATTAGTAGGTACCAAATATGTTGAGTTTATTTCATTATTTAATTGACTAAAATTATGCAAACATTCAGATTTGTTTCACATCAAAATACTTGCATTTTAGTAAACTCTTATTTATACCTATTTTATATACTATCTTCTTTTCAAATCACTTTGGTAAACTGAGGGATCTGCCACAGAAATAAACAGTATGTAGAAAATTGAAGCTCCAATGCACTTCTTCTCCAAATATACCTTTACTGGGTAATTGTTGCAGCATTCTGCCACTGAAGACTATTCCTAATAATATCCTATTTGTTATTGTCTGCAAATTTATATTTTTTGGCTAAGAACATCTATCTCACACCATTAGAATCAATTCTTAATTCTATTTGTTAATTCATTATCCAGAAACTAAGACAACCTCTCAATAAATGCTATTCACAGATCTTAGAAGACCATTGCTGAACATAATTTGGATGTCATCTATTACATAATACCTTGAGGAGGAGAAGGGAGAGAAAATAATTGTTAAGCTGCATAACATTGTGGGAAGGGGGTGTTACATAATATTATAATTAATATATTTATTTGCAAAAAAAAAATTTTTTTTCAATTTTTATGGAAAGGGTAGTTAATTATTTACATAATTACTTATAAATACCTACTACTGAAACGAGTTATAAATATAAATAAATAACTACCTCGTGAAGCAGCTGCTTGCCACAGAGGTCTGACAGATGCCTGTCAGTTTATATGCCATAGTAGGTCTGAGAGGATGGCAGGACCTCAGCAGAAAAATGACACACACATCCATGCTTAACCCAGGGCTCAAACCCACGTCCCTTAGATAAGTAGCCAAGCGTACTAACCACTTGGCCATGGGATGGAGGAAAACAAAAAGTGAAAATCTTGCAAAAAAATGCGAGAACTCCTGACATGTGTTACATAGGGGTGAGGGAAAGGTAAAAATTGCTTAAAACAGTGTTACAAAATTTATAGATGACCCATATTCACATAGCTAATAAACTCCAGAAAAATGCATAAGAATGTGGGGTCAAAAGCGCCATGCTTAAAGTTCAAACTTAACCTGCATAGTAAATCCTTGATGGGTGCAAAAACATGAAACTTAATATTGGTATAACAATATTATTGGCACTCTCAGTTCTATATGATATTGTATTTGAAAACACACCTTTGAGTTTGTTTAGTACTTTATTCATCATTTAGTATTATTCTCAGTTAAGTATACTGTTGATGAAGACAACACCACAGAAAAATGAATTTCAGCTTATTCATCTAATTTTTCATACCCTTCTATATATATAAATGTTCAAACATCAATTCAAGTTTTTTGTTTACCTTAATCCACGCCACAATAGATAACACAGCAGCCATGATACTGAAATATGAGATTTGTTCTAATCCATGAATGATTCAAAAGGACTAAAAGCAACAATTTATTTAGTCTTCTTTACATTTTTCCTAAAACTCAGAAAGGAGAAGTAAAAAAAACACCAGAGGGGAAAAACACATTCTTGCTTAAGTATCGTTCAAATGTGAAAAAACCCTTCAGGCTTTATGATAGAAAAAAATTTGTATTACTTAAAGAATGAGGTGGAGGTTGGCTCAGCCAGTAATGCACCAGGCTCATAATCTGCAGTTTCAAAGTTCTAGTTTCAACAGTACCTGCATTGAGAATTTTCTCTGGTAATCCCCAACCTGCCCTCAGTCAGAAAGGGGAACACCGAAGGACTTGGAAAGTCCGACATCCATCAGATGGGACATTAATACATGGCTCAGTGTGGAGGAGAGTCATACCTGTGCACATTAAGGAAAAAATCCTTAGGAACCATGCCTTTATAATAAAAGATATTCACAATTTCAATCATCCAAGTGGTTAACTGAAACATTCCCAGCTCTAAGCATTTCCGTAGTAATTTCATCTACTCCTGGGGATTTATGAAGTTTAAGTTTAGAAATAGCCAAAATAACTTCAGATTGTGTTATAGGGCCAACATTAAAGCCACCAATGCATCTATAATCATTGCAAACAATGGGAGTAGAACTAACCACATTGTTTAGAACATCACTGAAATGCTCAGCCCACCTAGCCATGACAGAATCCTCACCTTCTATAACCTTACCTTGTTTATCATTCAATCCTTGTATACCTGTCTGTTTTTACCACACAAAACGTTAACTATCTGGTACAGCTTTCTGCTGTTATGCTGTCTAACTGCTTTCTTGGCTTTATCAGCCAAGCCATCAAGTCGAACATATTTATCAGCAGCTAACTGATCCTTTACACTTTTATTAAGCTCTCTGTAATCCTTTCTATTAGGACTAGTAGGGTATTGATTAAGGACATTCCTGCATTTCTTTCTTTCTGAAATAAGCTCAAGTGCCTTAACACTCAAAATAATTCTGCCTCCTCTGCTCCTTTTTTCCTAAAAGTAGTACTGTTAGTTTCCAAAAAAGCCTGTTAAAATGGTCCCATTCTTCCTCAACTTCAGTAGTAAGCAAACCATGACTGTCATAATGACTAAGTAACCTATCATGGTAAGCTTTAACTATAACTGGGTCTTTTAGAGCTTCAGTGTTAAAGGTAATTTTTTTTAACCCTAGCACAACATTTCTTAAGTTTAAGTTGCAAGATACTTTTAACAAGGTAATGGTCAGATCCAATTTCAGCTCCCCTATATGCCCTAGTATTCCTAACAGAACTAGCCCATTTGCTATTAATTAATATATAATCAATCATATTCTTATGCAGCCCATCTCATGAAGCTCATGTCTACTTATGTATGTTGTGGTGTTTGTAATAAGTGTTAGTTATTCTCAAACCATTAAGTTTACTTACCTGTAGGAGATGGTGCCCATTGCAGCTACAAATACCAAAGGGACCTATCATCCCTCCCCAAAGGTTAGAGTCAGTACCAACTTTGGCATTGAAGTCACCTAGAACAAGGGTAATATCTCCTTTCTTGACAGAATTCAAAATATTCTGAAGTTGTCCATAAAACCTTTCCTTCTCATCCTCATCAACATCCTCAGTGGGATCATAACAGATAACATTTAAGTCTTTAATGCTTGTCTGAAATTTAGCTGTTAGAAACCTTTCATTAATGCACTCATATCTTAGGAGAGCATCACTAGTGTCTGCTGGGAAGCAAACCTACACCTTGGAGATGCTTTTTATCTTCCCTCCCTGAAAAAAGAAATTTAAGATTACTTTTTAAGAATTTCACCTTTATCTATCCATCTGGTCTCTTGCAAGGCAAGAATATCTAAATTATAATGGTGAAATTTTTGTGTGAGAACATCAAGAGAATCTCTGTGCAGAGTATTAGGTGTCCTGTAATGCTATTAGAATTAGCAGGATATTGATTTAGAACATTTCTGCAGTTCTTCCTTTTTGAAATAAGCTCAAGTGCCTCATCACTCAAATAATTTTGAGTGATAGGCACTTGACAATCACTCAAAAGTCTGTGCAATCTGTGCAGAGTATTCCAACTACCTATGGAGAGAAAATGGTTAGTGAGATATTTAAAGAAACTATGCTTATTGAGAGAGGGAATGCCAACAATATCAAACAGCCCCCTAATCACAGGCATAGAGCAAAAGCCCGTTCCCCCACTATTAAAGGCTGAAGCCATCTACAATGGAAGACCTCCTGCAATGTAGGTTTGACGATGCCCATAGAAGCAAGAGTTCAGGTACCTGCAATGACTTTAGATCAAGATTATTCACCAGCTGATAAAACATATCCTGTGAATCTATTCACTTGGAACTGTCAAACCACAAGCAAACAGAAAACACTGTGGCAGATTTTCCCTCAACTGAGGCCCATCAGTGCAGCAAGTCCAGAATCCATAATCGAGCTCAGAGTCCTAATTCTTCCGATAGGTGTATATGGTCAACATGAGGACCCTGTGTGGTTGACCACACCTCAGCAGGTTAGAAAAAAAAAAGAAAAGTAGCCATAGTATTCCAGATCAATAAGCCACACTGATATGGCAGCCCTCCCCTTCCATTCACTTCCACAAGAGAGTATCTCTTTTGAAAGGTACTAATGGTCCACACCACGAGAAGGTGGGGTCGTACATTAGGTGCTAGGCCTGGCCAGTTCTGTGCATCATCATAAGGAATTGGTGCATAGCCCTCGTTCCAGTGATTACCTAGCTACCATTTACAGAACCAATAAAAGGTAGTGGATAATAATTAGCCAGGAATATAGCTAATCCATTTGTGTAATAAGTAAATTATCCAAATCTTACTTATTTCTTGAAATAAAAAATAACTGTTTTATCTATTAAATAAGTTTGTTTATTATTAGTTTGATTAATTTGAGCCCACTACACAACATTGCCAAATATAGAGTACTGAAAACTCCTTAATAATAGTTTTTTTTCAGCTGATAATAAGCAAAAATATTATAAAATTATAAAATAAATTCAAATTTATAAATAAATAACATATAAAGGAAGTATCTGAACAGTTTTGGAAATACATTGTGTGAGGTACAAAATGCAGTTTAATTCAAAACTTTAATGGAAAATAATAATAACAAAATTCAAATAATACCTGAAAATTCGTTCATCACACCGTAGCACATGTAATGGGTCTAGCACTATATCATCTAAAGTTAACCTTTTCACTGTCACTGAAGAGTTCTGTGAGCATCGAAGACCATTGACTGTCATGACCCACAGATTGCGTGGGAAGACAGAATTCAGTTTCCACCAAACTTTTTTGGCTTTTACAAGTACTTGCAGTGAAACTGAATAATCTAATAGTCTTGGCAAGTAAGTGACAAACTGGGCTGCAAATGGCCACAACTCATGTAGTGGGAGGGATAAGAGATGGTCTAGATGTGACAAGAGTTGAAAAGGGCAACTTTCTACATGGTTAAAAGCTGAAACAATATCAAAAGTAGCATTAGTTGAATAAAACACACAAAACATTGCTTTTAACATAACAAAACTAAAATTGATACAGAATAAAAAAGAATTTTTTTTTCTCTAAAACTAACAGAATTGTTGTGTATCATGCAGTAGTTTCCACACTGCCTATTTTAAAGTAACTTGATACTAAACTATTAACAATTACTAACTACATACTACTAAAACATTACCAAGCTACTGATAGCCAACAACAGAAGAATTAACCCTCCAATTATCTACAGAATACTCCTAATAATCCACTTAACCCTTCCAGTGTCCATGTCGTCTGTATACATTCGGAGAATCTGAATTGAGAGGCCAAGGA
The DNA here is from genome assembly GCA_038380435.1 of Ryuthela nishihirai. NCBI lineage: Eukaryota > Metazoa > Arthropoda > Arachnida > Araneae > Heptathelidae > Ryuthela > Ryuthela nishihirai. The sequence goes on from JAWZYU010000070.1 coordinate 565,533, forward strand.
CGTATATATCCATTTTTAATACAACAAAAAAAAAAAATATCGATTTTTTAAAAATAAAAATTGCTGTTGTAATTTTTTATATATTTTATAAAAATATATAATTCAAGCTTCAAAAATAATATTTTGCTTTTTAATTTGATGCATATTTTATTAAACTACAATATAAATAATTTTATAAAGCCATCTGACTGCCATTTCTTAGAAACACTAAATGGTATTGCCGATTTGCTTAACATTCCTATTTGCTGAAGCAACCTTCTGATTTAAACTCACAAGTTTGATTTGAACTATTATCAACAATTTTTTCCTTAAATTTTCAAAAATCTCCTTAAAATTGACAACCTCCCCTCCTGCTATTTTTTAAAATGATAGATTTTGTAAATAATTACAAAATACATACTGCCATTTTTTTTTCCGTATCACACTCTTTCTGTCATAAACCTATTTCAGTATTCCCAAGATATTTTTATCATTTTTCCCAGCATTCTAGGCATCCTTCCCCACTCTTAAAATCGAAACTGGAAGTAAACACATTCTTAGAAATTCTGGTTGCAGCTGCATTTAATTAGTTATACTTCACTGAGGCAAACAAAAGGCAGACGGCTGGCACATGCTATATCCATTCCACGTGCTATAAGTGTTTTTTACAGTTTTGGTCCAGCATATTGGATACCCTTTGTAAAGTCAGTATTTACTTTTTTTATATTTAAACCTAGTTTTCATTTCAGTAGTTATTTTCGGAAATTAGTGATCTTTTGGCTGATCGATGAGTATTGATTTTTTTCATAGTTATCCTACATTGTATGGCCGGCCTACAACTTGTTGCTGTAAATATTTTAACATTGCATTAGGCTATGTGTTAATTTTATTTTATTTTTTATTACTTTTCCAGTAAAACTTTGATCTAGTATCATTTTTATAGATTTACTTCCATTAGTTATCGATCTTTCAATTGATCAGCTGATTTATCAATCTTTCCGAGTTATGCTACATTGGAGGCCGGCTTAAAAGTTGTTGCAGATATTTTATTTAACATCCCATTCAGAATGGCATCCCCTTTGCTAAACTCACATAGAAAGTTTCACACACACCCTCTCTAGAAAAAGATACATATTTTTTTTAAATTACGAGTTTTTATGTTTATATTGAATAATAATATAATACAATATGTTTATATTGAATTATATTGTCAGATGCACAAGTGAACAGTATTGATTGCTTGATTCTTCAACAGTTATACTGCTAGATATCAGTGTAGGAGTATGCACATGGTGATGAAAACACTGCATGCCATTTGAAATTGTCCCCATCCACATCTAGAGATGACATTACCAGAGAGCAGATTCTACTATAATCCACAAGTGCCATACCACTTGCCCACAGTGTGTCCTCATTTTGGGAACCATCGGTTAAAATAGCAGATCACCTGTGATATATGTAAATCAGTAATGTGAGCATCTGATAACAAATAAATTGATGACATCACTGCCCATTTCTTGAGGGATATCCTTAATGCCATTTTCCAGCAAGATAACAGTCTCTCATACACCGCAGTCATCTCTAGGACGTCTACACATCACCAAATTTTTATGGCCAGCCATGTCCCCCAAACATGTTGCCTATCAAGCATGTTTGACATGAGAGCCCATCCTCAACTGGCACAAAATACAACTGTGCTAAGGGACCATGTGCAAGTGGTGTGGTAGGACATGACACCAAAGGAAATCTCTATACCTATAAACTGCAAAGTGCCACTAAACATATTGCAAATTATGGCAGTTTCACTATATACTAATCATAGGCATATACATACATATATACATGTCACTGTATGGTTTTCATTTAATCTATTGAATTGCAAATGAAATTATGTCATACTCATCTGATCATCTATGTCTGTCATGAGTTTCAGGATATTCTGTCCACTCCTTCGGATTGGGACAATTTCAAATGGCATGCAGTGTATTCATCACCATGTGCATACTCCTACACTGACATCTAGCAGTATAACTGTGTATATTATCATCTGTTAAACTTATCAGATTATTGATAAACTTTTCTCTATAATCCCTTTTATCATAAGTTATATTGCCTTACCAATAAAGTAACCTATCAATAGTATAGTATCACCATTACTTTTTTAGACTGAGAATTAATATTATTGATTTAGAGATAAACTGTTTAAAATGGTCCCCTCCCTCCATGTTCTTTTAATCAAAATTCAATAGTTTGTTTGTCACAAAGACTAAGATATTGTAACAAACTTTCGATATTCTAGGTTGCTCAAAGTCTCAGGACTAAATGCAATTATTTCTCTTAGGGCATTTCTTCAGCATCAAAAGTAAAACACTTAATTAATGATAGAACCAATCTCAGTTTTTCTATTAGACCATATCTTATATATTAATTTCAATGAGGGAGACTGCACTGGTTTGGCCACGTTGGCCAGATGCATATCTACAGCTTAGTGAATAGTGTTATGAAATTGTACCTAAAGGCTTCAGAAATAGGAGACCTAGGATGCAGTGGTAGAAAATGTTACATCCGACTTTGTTAGAATTGGCCTACAGTGGCCAAATGCAGCAGCTGTAACTAAAAACAAATGTGTTTGGAGTACTAAACTACATCCATAATATGGTTAGATTGTTATAGCCCATGGCTGATTGAGGTTCGTATGCATGCATATGTTACCTCTACAGTTTAAGCTGGTGGTGGGTCATTCATGATCAGTGGTGCCTTGGGGAGGACAATGTACTGCAGAAACTTTAGATACATGCATATTAAAAAAAGGTATATAATTTAAAATTACTTTTACTACTTGAAAAAAGTCATGCACTTCTGAAAAAAAAATATGCATACTGAAACATATAAGGGGCATTCAAAAAGTTCTTGACATGCATCTGCAGAACAAACTTGCACCTTACCTCAACAAAAATTTTACTATCACTCAAAGTACTCCCCTACAGCATCTATGCAAAGTTGCAGACATCTATGCCAATTCTGGAATGCTTTGTGGTACTCTTGTTGGGAATTGCAACTCTGAATGAATGCATTTTGCAAGGTTTCCCACCCTTGAAAAAGGCTTCCCAGCAAGTTTCTTCTTAATTTTTGGAAAAAACTAAAATTGTATGATGCAAGATTAGGTGAATATGCAGGATGGGGTAGCTGTTTAAATTTTTTCCAGTTTTAGATAGACCATAATTTGTCAGGTTTTGTGAGCACTGTCATGAAGAAGGAGAATCCTTGACACGCCTGTTGTTGGATGCTACTACTTGATATCCTTAACCATTTAGGGCAAAACAATATCGGTGTACTATTGGCCATTTACAGTAATATTTTCAGGTAAGGTGTCCATGGCTACCACTCTTCTTGGGTATTGAAAAAAAAATGTAACATCCTCTTCCTTGAATGAAAATCTTGTCAGAGGATTTGGGGATGCGGTTCATCTTCCACAACCCAAACATAGTTGTGGATCTTTCTGGGAGTTGTATAGTAATAAAACCATGTACTGTCACTTGTGACAATGTTTGTTAACCATCTGAGACCACTAGGTTGGAACACTGCCAGCATCTCCTTGCATGAGTCGACTAGCTATTTTTGCTATTCTGTCAGTTTGTGGGTACCCATTTAGCAGGTCTTTTGGAACTTTAAATGTTGATAATTGTTTCCACACTACTAATCAATACACACATTTAAACTGTTACCTGAATGGTGATGTTTGGGTTTTCCTTAATGAGTTCATAAAGAGCAGTGATAGTTCTCTCGTTCAATATCTCCTTCGGTCTTATTGCATGAGGAAGGTCATCGAAGCTCCGCTGTCCTTCTCTGAATTATGCATCCATCCCATAAGTGCCATATGAACAGGCATGATCCTCCATATACTTGTGATAAATAGGCATGAATTTTTTTTGTGTGTGTCACCCCAAGCTGCATCCTTGAAAACGTAAAATCTTTCCTCATCTTTAACAGGCTCCATAGCAACAATGCAGAGATTTCACATAAAGAACTTTATGTGCCACTAGCGAAGAGAGAAATGATGATATGGCCTTTGTTTTCAACATATAGTGATAAGTTTAGACAAGCCATCAAACAAGTCACAGATTAACTTTGGAGGAATGAGTGCAAATCTACAGACACACATCAAGAACTTTTTGAATGCCCTCCATACCTAATTTCTATCTGACCATATAAGTTTATATCATTCTATTGAACAACTGATGGAATCTTCCAAGATGACACCACTATCCATCAAGTCAGAAAATGTTTGATGATGCAGGAATGATTTAGAGGGTGCAACAGTGAATTCCCTAATGACCTGGCCAACACAATCACTTGATCCAAATACTATCAAACACACAAGGGATATTTTGGGGTGACTGCAAAATAGAAGAAACAACTGCTTACCCCCAATCTCACACTAGTGAGATACATCATTGGAAGTGCTTCGGAATCTATTTAGGTGAACTAAAACCATTTTTCATGCCTTGTAGAAGCAGGTTAAAACAGAGGATGTCATATTCATCACTGACCATCACAACCAATTTTTGTCTAGCCACTGTATTTAAAACACCACAGTGTTTAAAACACCAGTAATAGTAGTGCAAATAAAGTGTTGTCCATATATCAAAGTGCTTCAAGCATTTACAAAATACTTTTTTATGAGAGTAGTAAATGACATTTTAATACCTACTTTATCCAACTCAATTAATAAATGGAAAGGTTATTAAATGAAGTCAACAGAATAATGCAAAAATTAAAATAGAAGGAATATACTAAGAAGAATTATGTCAATGAGAAGCTCACACATATTCATGTTATAAAAAATTATAAAAAATTAAATGCTTACCTGCATCTAAGCTCTGCTTATTGAAAAACTGAGGGCGTTTAGCAAGCTTCGTGATACAATTTTTCATAGAAAAATCAATGTCACCTTCTTCAGCCAGCCATGATTCTACCAAACATAAATGAGGGAAATGTGTAGCAAGCAAGCGCAACAAAGGTGAAAATAGTCCTGCAAACTGCTGTTGGTCACGCTGAGCTCTTTGAATTAGATAAAAAATGGGAAGTTGAGCAATAAACTGGGGAGAATAGCGTTTTACTTTGCGCTCACTTGCCACTATGGTTTTCATATTTGAGAGTCTTATATCTTCATATAATAATAAGTAATATAATAATAAAAGCTGTGATGTAAGAGATGAAGGAGTCTCTTCTGTCTCCATATGTATTGGCGTACATTGGCCTGATTTAGCAGAGTGTTGTGATACATTACTTTTATTCTGTTCTTGGGGTAAAAAGACAGATTTTGAGAAGACTGCAAGGATTTCCTCTTCTGTGATAGGTTCATTAGTTGTGTCATAAGAGCCTTTTGAACTAGGTGTAAGAACAGAGTTGACATATACTTCAATGAGGGCTGGTAAAACTGGATGCAATGGGGGCACTGTATTGCACACTTGTTTATAGATCCAATCTTTGATAGGAACCTATATTAAAAAACTACATACATATTAGTTACAAATTAATTTTACTACTTGAAAGTCATGTACTGCATAAGTTATGATATATACATTGGGTATAATAATGTTTTAGTACTCAATAAAAAATTACAATTCAAAATACTTTTTTTGTTTGTGCACTTCCTTTCACAGAAAAATTCCACTTTAAAAGAAAAAGTTAAGATTATTATATAAATGCATTATTATACAAATACATCATCATTTCATCCTTTACCTTGGGAAAACATTACACCCATGATTGCTAATATTTAGGATTCTCTGAGGAATAATTTTCATTGATTAAAAAATGGTTGCACTCATCAAAATTTGTCAAAATTTTGGAAAAGCATGCACAAAAAGACCACACATTCAGTTTTGTCTCATGAAAATGAAGCAATTAGGTATTCATCTGCCTGATTAAACTGTACCGTCTTCCTTTTTTCTAACCTATTAGAAATGTTTGCCAATAATATTTCTCTGCTATTTATTCCAGATCTTAAAATAAATAAATAAATAAATACCCCCTCAAGCAGCTACTTGCTGCCAGTTTATATGCCATAAGTAGAAGGTCTGTGAGGATGGCAGGCTCAGCAGAAAAACAACACAACCTTGCCTTACTGGTTGAACTTACATTTATGAACTGGTCACTTATATTCCTGGGGCAGGAATATAGGTGACCAGTTCATAAATGAATGGATGAGAGCAATTTTTGATACATTTTGTTATGTCTGATATTACTACTTATAACTAGATTGCCTTCTGAAAAGTGATTGCCTTAAATTGAGAAACTGAGAGGCTAAGCAGCAGATATGAGAGCATTAGTAGTTAAACTTGAAGAATATTTTACCAATGATTCCAAAGCAATCTGCAATAGAGAGAGATTGGAATCTCTCATGAACACATTTGAGCAGAAATACAAAGGAGTAAAATGTGAAACCTGTTTAAAATTATTGATGGCCCAAGTATAGATTGGAGGAGGAGAATGCTCTATGGTTGTGAATAGAGAGTCAAAATTCATTATTTTGTGATCAGAAGTAATATCCCAGAATTCTGTATCCCAAAGGGGTCAAATAAAGTTGAAGTCAGTGTTTATAAACACACACACACAAAAAAAAACTGTTTTAATAAATTCGTTTGGTATTCTTCATAATCTGTAGGATAATGAGAATATATGAAAGTCATCATTTTGCATTTAATCCAAGGGAAATGGCAATGGGTCAGCCCTCTATGCACCAACAGTGGAAAAGAACACAGTTGTAAATTAAAAAAGCAAGCAACTGTTTTGTAAGTGTCCATCAATATATGAGTGATGCAATACCTGGGGTTTGGTCAGCTCATCTCTGACTATTAGTATTCCCCTGACATGTTGATCTCTTTTCAAACCAAAGCCTAGTTGATCTTAAGTCATGTAAAACCAAATAACACACTTGCTTGACCAAATGGTCCCAGATTTTATAAGTGGATTCCCCCTTGTTGAGTTATAAAATCAGGTTCCTACTTGCAATGGATACCTTAATATAATAATGCCTTTGGGAATGTGAGGGTTCTGGCAATGGTTGGTGGCTTTCTGAATTAGAAATTATGAATGAAAGAACAATGAATGGAGAACAGCAAAGACATATTTTTTCCTAAAAATATATATTTTTTATTTAGCTGTCCCATGGCCAAGTGGTTAGCACGCTTGGCTACTGATCTAAAGGGACCTGGGTTCGAGCCCTGGGTAAGGCATGGATGTTTATGTTGTTTTTCTCCTAAGGTCCCACCATCCTCACAGACCTTCTACTATGGAATATAAACTGACAGGCTCCTGTCAGACCTCTGTGGCAAGCAGCTACTTGAGGGAGTATTTATTTATTTTTTTATTATCTATTTTTAACCCTTCAAGTGTCCAGGTCGTCTGTATACGCTCAGAGAATCTGAATTAAGAGGCCAAGGACACATACGTTTTAGTACGAAAAAAAAAATTGAATTTTTAAAAATAAAAATTGCTGTTGTATTTTTTTTTATATATATATATCTTGCAAAAATATATAATTCAGGCTTTAAAAATAATATTTTGTTTTTTAATTTGATGCATATTTTATTAAACTACAATATAAATTATTTTATAAAGCTATCTGATTGCCATTTCTTAGAAGCACTAAATAGTATTGCCAATTTGCTTGTTAACGTTCCTATTTGCTGAAGCAACCTTGTGATTTAAACTCACAAGTTTGGATTTTAGCTATTATCAACAAATTTTTCCTTAAATTTTCGAAAATCTCCTAAAAAATTAACAAAAAACTGCCATTTAAAAAAAACAATAGATATTGGAAGTAATTACAAAATATGTACTGTCATTTTTAAAAAACAATAGATTTTGGAAGTAATTACAAAATACGTACTGCCATCTTTTTTTTTTCCATTTCACACTCTTTTCTGTCATAAATCTATTTCAGTATTCCCAAGTTATTTTTATCATTTTTCCCAGCATTCTATGCATCTTTCCCCCACCTTCAAACCGAAACTGAAAGTAAACACATCCTTCTTAGAAATTCTGGTTGCACCTGCATTTAATTAGTTACGCTTCACTGAGGCAAACAAGACACAGATGGCTGATGCAATCTCCATTGCATGTGCTATTTTAAGTGTTGTTTACAGTTTTGGTCAAGCATATTGGATACTCTTTGTAAAATTAGTATTTTTTTTTTATATTTAAACCTTAGTTAGTTTTGATTTCAGTAGATTTATTTTTGGAAATTAGTGATCTTTTGGCCGATCAATAAGTATTGATTTTTTTCATAATTATACCACATGGCCAGCCTACAACTTGTTGCTGTGGATATTTTAACATCGCATTAGGTTATACGTTAATTTTTATTTCATTATTTATTACTGTTCCAGTAAAACTTTGATCTAGTATCATTTTCTGAAAATAAATGAGTTTTTGGATACGAAAGCAAATTCATTTCTGTAGATTTACTTCCGTTAGTTAGCGATCTTACAATCGGCTGATTTATCAATCTTTCCAAGTTATGCTAGATCGGAGGCTGGTTAAAAGTTGTTGCATATATTTTATTTAACATTCCATTAGGTTATATGTAATTTTTACTTTATTATTTCTTGTTTTTTTTAGCAAAAAAACTTTGAGCATGTACCGTTTTCTGAAAATGAATGTCTTGGATACGGAAGCAAAATAGACTTCCTTGCTATGGAAATCGGCAGTCATGTGGGAGAGCAATTTCAGGAAGTGCCGTGCTTTGGTGCACAAATCTTTCTGCACTTAGTCAAGATCTCCGAAATTCAACACCCAAAGAAAAAATTCATAATATTTAGTAAAAAACAGCAGCCAAGGAATTTTTTTTCTATTTCATAACCAGTTCAGAAAATCCTGTGAATGTGAGAAGTCCAAGTCATGTTGTATAACACTGGCAGTGTTTAAAATATACAATACCGAAAAGAATCATTAAAAGAAATATAAATAATATTTCAGGTTGAATATTATATTATTCGGGAGGAAATTTCCTTTCGATAAATACATGATTTAACTATTTTTATTCATCAGGTTTTTCAAAATGAAGCCTTAATTGTATAGTGCAATCTTTTTCTTCACCATATCACATTGAAAAAGGCTTATTAAAACCAATATGCTTGCAAATTTGTTTATATTATTTATTTTAATAAAATTCGCAATTAAATTCTGTTTAATTTGGTGTATTAACATGACCTATTTCTGTTGATTGGTTATTTTTTTTTAAATTCTAAAGTTGACTTATTTATGTGACTAAGCACAATTGGCTAAAAGCCTGGAATTTTCTCAAAGTATGGTACCAAGAAAAAATTACAAAATGAGAAAAATATTTACTTAAAACCAAAAAAATTTTTTTTGTTACTCAGAAATATATAGTCATTCTATTCATGTGCATTGTAATCATTTCAGTAGAGATATTTGAAAATGGTTTCCTCTATCGTGTATTCCGCTCTTTTCTGATCATTTCATTCTCTTAATGTGACTATCTATCAGATATGCAATTTAACATGAAGTCAACAAACATTTTGTGTTCAAACTGCACATGTTTCAAGTTTCACATGCATTACCCTGTAGTACCATCAATTTTATAAGTTATTTTAAGCCACCAGCTCACCGTAGAATTTTCATTCAAATGCTAATAGCAAAAACAGATTATTGTTTTATCTATGGTCACTTGACATTGAACAATAACTGTAAATTAATGGTACAACAGGACAATTCATATGAAAATTAAAATGTATGTGAAATTGGAACACAAAATTTTGATCTGTTGATAAGTTGCATATTTGATGAGCTAGCCTTATACTGTAAGCAGATGAAATGATTAGAAAAGAGCAGAATATACAATAGAGAAAACCATTTTAAAACATCTGTATTGGTTCAGTATTTAAAGTTAAATAAATTATACTATGAATTTTGCATTTGCTCAGATGATTGCCCCCATGATTTTGGTTCTAATCAGTGGATCAATTTCATCTTTGAACATGATGTGTACTTTTATACAAAGAAATCAGTATATCAAATATCAAGATGATCAAAGTAACAGTTCAATAATTATTGCAATATAAATGCAACAAATCCATCCCAGCAATGGCAACAATGGATTTGGCAGCAATTACTATTTCCCATAGCAGTAGCATGGTAAATATATTTGCTTCTAGCAAGTTCCGCTTGGAATTTCAACTTGAAATTAAGTACTGCAACTTGGATGACAACCAAAAATTCTCTGTCAAAGTTTAAAGTGTCTAGCATAATTTCCCAATGAGTTACGGCTGCCACAGATAAACAATTCCTTTTATTATTATAGAAAATTTATTAGTAAATGGTTATTTTGATTGACCTATGTACTGTAAGTTATTCTTACCCAACCTAAGTCTTGACAATAGTTCTGCATGCTCCATCCCATAAAGAAGTCATCATTCTGAAAAATGTCTCAAATTTGAGAAATCTCACCCAGAGAGGGCTGGGTTGTTTCACCTCTGCGTTTCACTTTTTATGCATATAATGTGTCAAACCCACTAGGGAAAGTATATTACAACAATGATAAATAAAAATGCCCATTTTTGTTCCAGTGATAGAGTAGTTAGTGTTTTCGGTTGCAGAGGAAAAAGACAGCTTTATATACCAGAACTGATATTTATGTTGTCTTTCTATTGAAATATCATTTATTTCACTGTTTCAAAAGTTTTCTTTTTGTGCATTATAATGAGAGGGCTCATAGCAAGCTTTTTGGTAAGTGGGCTGAAAGGCAAAGTATATCTTTTTCCAGTTGAAATTTAGTCCCAGAAATAACATTAATAAATAAAGATAATATCTAACACAACAAAAAATAATAATTTGAAAAAGAAATAATTTAATATTATAAGACTAACCTTATGCTTTGTAAATGCTCTGCTCTTGAGTAGCTGGTGTATACAATGAACTGGAAGAAAACCAGCCACATTTCTACTCAGATTGCAAGTAACTGGCACTTTTGCTGCATGTGCAGTTACAACCTGCAATAAAATGGTTTCAAATATATATCTACAAATAATTATACATTTCATGCAGTAAATTTGGATTCAAATCACACTCTGATACCCTATTAAACTACTGCAAACCTTTCTCATAAAAAGGAAACAAAAATTAGCCAAAAGTTACTTTAAGTTAACATGTGTTCCTTTTAGTATCAAAGACAAAAAAAATACTGCCTTTTTAATAATATTTTTGTGGTAGTGCTTTCCAGTAATTTAATATTAATTCTGCAAAGGCTTCAAAGAGTCATTCCAGATTTATTATTTGAAAATAAAATTAAACTCAAATACAAGTTTAGAATCATTTTATTTAGAACTACTGAATATTCAGTAACTATAAATTATTGTTTTTCAGCTAAATATTTTGAAACTATTCAGTATTGTTCCTTCAACAGAATATTCTTCCCCAGTACATTATTCAATTAAAATATGCATTTCTATTATTATTAAATTTTATTAGAAAACAAAAGCAACATAATTTTTTCAGATAAAACTGAAAAATCACATTAACCCTTAAACTGTCAGGATTGATTAGAATGACAATCAACAAATGCAAAAAACAAATCAATATTTCAAAATAAAAATATTTATGTCAAGCAGTTGTGAATAGATCAATCGTGCATTCATCATACAACTAAGGATGCTCAGAAACAAAATGAAGAAAAGGGAAACCTATTATTAAAAATAAGCATAAAAATGTTTCTGTATAATAAAAAATAAAATGTTTCCAAAACCAAAAGAAAATAAAACAAAATGAGATTTACATTTTGTTAAAGAAAAAATATAAATTTTTTGGTACACCTAATTATTATTACTTAACATAAATTAATTTTTCAATCAATTTTTTTTCATGGGGCCATATTTCCAAATAATAATAATAAATTTACTGAAACCAATTATGAATATAACATAATCAAGTTACATCTACTCAAGAACCTTGTTTGCAGATGTATATAAACAATACACTAAGTAATTACCACTTTTAAGTCAATTCAAATTTTTAGAGGAAAAATTGTTTTGAGCCAGGTGGGATACAAACCCATGACCTCCTGATAGCATGTAAGGTGCTCTTGACCACTGAGCTACCGGCCACCGATCAAGATCTCCTCTAATTGATGATATGAACATTTCTAGCTACAGTACATATTCTATTATGTCACATGTAGGTGCTGTTTGGGCAATCTAGCCACAAGCAGCAGATAAATACCATACACCCAAACCAATTGCCCGAATAGCACCTACATGTGACATAATGGAATATGTACTGTAGGTAGAAATGTTCATATGAGCAATTAGAGGAGATCTCGATCGGCGGTCGGTAGCTCAGTGGTCCAGAGCACCTGACATGTTATCAGGAGGTCGTAGGTTCATATCCCACCCGGCTCAAGACAATTTTTCCTCTAAAAATTTGAATTGACTTAAAAATGGTAATTACTTACTGTATACCAAAAAAGTAGAGTTCATTCAGTATATAAACAAAATGACAACAATACTTTGGAGCACTTTGGGGTGAGGGGTCGATTACGGCGTATTTGGAGATTTCTGGTTTTTCCTCTGGGTCACTTCCGGTGATTCTCAGATGAGGTTGTGTCTCTCATTGACCTATACCATCGGGGTGACTTCCGGTTGTTTTCCGACAATTGTGGGGGTGCAGGGTAGCATTTCAGTGCATTTTTAATATATCAGTGTCATTAATAGTTAATAATTAATTTAAAATTTGTTTTTGATACTTTACTATATTCTTTAGAGTTCTTATTTCATCATTTAATTGATTATTACAATCGAGTGCTAATGTCGTAATACTCTGTTCAAATACTCTAGACCACTCTCTATATAAAATGGCTTAAATTTGCAAAGAAATAATATAAATATAAAATGTACACTTTTATATATCTATTAAAATATTGTGAAATTTAGATATTTGGAAACATATTTATTTATATTATTCTTTTATTTCAGCTCATCCTATTTGCTTAGCTTAATTTATGGCTTTGAGAATGAATTTTCTTGGTGAAATTTAAAACAAGTAATTTTTGATAAATATTAGAAACATAGTACACAGTGGAAAATAAAATTAAGCAAATAATTAATACATGCATTCATCTTATGAAACCAATTGGATAACAATAGCTGATCATTTTTGGGATGATACTTCATCTTCATCTTAAATGGGAGGTAACAATTGTTTGATAATTAACAGATATGTTTGATCAGAATCTTAAAAATTACACCTAACTGTACCTTACCCACCCCCAATCTTCTCTGAGCCTTTGGGGTCCTTGTGACCTGGCCATTTAGCCCATGGTGTGCAAAAAAGTGCCGCTCAGAGGTAAAACAACCCAACCTAACCCACATTTATTACCACACCGAGTTGCATCAATTCGATAAGGTGTAATTATATTACAAAAAGCAACCAAACTCTTCTATGTTAGGTGAATGGAAAGCCACATTCAAAGCTCCCTAACTTTGAAAATAAGCTTTTTATTAAAAAAAAATGTCACTAAAGAAAAACTGAAGATTTCACTCAAATCTCAATTTTTAACAATATTTTCTTAGCATTTAAAGAAATATTGAAGCTGGCACATTTAACAGCAAATGCTACTATCACACTCTCCCTAAACCTTTTTTCTTACAAACTGATGAAAACTGAAAAAGAAAAAGAAAAAAAGAAAAACACTACATAAACTCCAAATATTTCATTTATGTTAGTGAACAATTTGTTATAACAGTTGTGTTTTATCTTTCAAAGCAAATTTTCATAGGTAGCAAAAGTTACAGTTAAATGTTTCAACTTCCAAACTCTTTCAATATTAAATGAATATTGCACAAAATAGGTATTTAGAGAGATTTTAGTATGATCTTCAATTTATCTCCAGTGACATTTTTCAGAAAAATGCTTATTTTCAAAGCTAGTGAGTTTTGAATATGGTTTTGAATTCCCATAACATGGAAGAATCCAGTTACCTTTTGCAATATAGAGTAGGAATGATTGCAAAATTCTGTAACTATCTATTATGGAATTGAAGGTATGATTCAGTGAATGTTTGATCAGCTTTATTAAGTTTATACACACTTTAAATGTTATACAGAGATCATTATTTTCAGGCCACTTACCTGATCAGTAAAGATTTCTTGTGTGAAAATAGTTTTCATTCTAGCCAAATTATTGGACCTAATAAGAATTTTCATCCCTAGAGTGGAACTCACAAGATCAGTAATAGAACTAATTTGGTTGCTATGAAAATGGATCGCTATCAAAAGAAGCATTTCCCCAAAAGAAGCATTCACACCACTGGCACTAAAGAAAATTACACATATTAAATACAATGATCAGCAATAATAAAAGTAATAACTTTATACTGTTCATCAAACAATTTAAAGTCAAATGTAAATACTTCAAAAAAAGAACACAAATTAGGATCTATTCTCATACCAACATCTACTATTCCTAAATATGGTTCAGATATTTAGAAAACAAAGCCAGTTTTCACTAGACTAAATAAAGATTATCATTAACATTTGTCAGCAGCACACAGTGTGTTATAAGCTCCAGCATCTGCTGACAGCGATCCCTAAAAATTCTGCGTTTGATCATTAACCTTAATAACAATCTAATTACAGTTCTTTACTGGTCCTTTCACCTATGTTCATTGTGATCATTTCTGAAAAGGCATGTTGGTGAAAGAAATGTTGTTTCTGATGTCAATATCATTTGGTATCAAACCAAACATTTGCTTGTTAGGTGCCTAAGATATCTTATGTTCATTTAATTATTATTAAATGTATCTCATCAGTGGACCCAGGACACTATTAGATATCCATAGAAGTTTGTATGCTTTTTGCGTAATTGAAATTCTTATGCAAATTATGTGAAATATGCAATGCCATTGAATCAGACTCAAGCCAGACATATCAAATGCTTTCAAAAACACAATGTGAGTGATAAAACAATATGGTTTCATTTACATAAGCTAGGAAAAGCATCAACTTTTAAAATGGGTTGCGCAAAAACTTGCAGTTGACCAGAAGCATCCAAGATTATAGTCTTGTATATCACTGCTTTTGCAACATAATAAAGAACCATTTCCTAATTGGCTGGTGACATGCAATGAAAAAACAGATCATGTACATCAACCCTAAGTGTTCACAACACTGGTTATTATCAGGTGAACTTGTTCTGCACACATTGAAACCTGCACTTCATCAGCTTTTCTGAGTAATAAGTTTTACATAAATACTTCTCCTTCTTGGTCCTTCCTCTAAGAAATTTAAAAAATAACAATTTACATATTTTTATAATTAATAAAAATCAGAAATTGTGAACTGAAAATTGTGCTTTTTATCTGCTCCTCCCCACAGGATAAAATAATCTTTTATTTTCCTATTGTCATTCTTTCTCTGGCAAAAGTCTTCAGATGCCCATAACATTAATAACGCTAATATTTATATGTTGCATTTGTAATGCATGTGTGCAAATTCAAATAACTAATTTGTAAGTAGCCCTTGAAGGATTGAACTATCTCTATGAATATATATATATACACACACACACCAGCAGCCGAATTAGAAACTTTTATGCAGATGTATGCAAATATCACTTGCACAGCATATATGCAAAATACATGGTAACGTGTATCACCACATGATCTAGACAACTATTTAAGACTGCTGCTCGTCAGTAGTGCTGATCACAATGGGAAAAACAAAGGATCTTTCGGGGTTCGATAAAGGGCTTATTGTGAGTGCCGTCTGGCTGGAGTGACTATTTTAAAAACAGCAGAGCTGACTGGTTTCTCAAAAGGTGAGATATTTTGGGTCTTTAATCAGTGGAAAAATAACCCATATTGCTTCTGTCAGGAATGAGATCATCATCTGAGAAGGCTTGTATAGAGAAACAGGACTTCCTATGTGCAGCAATTGACCGAAGCATTCAATGAAGGCTGTTCTCGACCCATATCTCAGCAAACTATGTGCAGGGTTGGGTTGGGTTGTTTTACCTCTGAGCGGCACTTTTTTGCACACCATGGGCTAAATGGCCAGGTCACAAGGACTCCGAAGGCTCGGAGAAGGTTGGGGGAGGGGACCCACTGGAACAGCTGTTGGGAGACAGATGGTAGCCTCCCATCAAGGCCATCCAGCGTGTTCTTTAACGTGCACAGGGTATGGCTCTCCTGCACACGGGGCCACAGCTTAATGTCCAATCCGACGGACGGTGGCCTTTCCAAGCCCATCAGTGTCCCCTACTGACCGTGAGCAGGGCAGGGAATTTCGCAGAGATAAATCTCAATGATGACCCAGCTGGGACTCGAACCTGGGAACTACAGATTACGAGCCTGGCGCGCTACCGACTGAGCCACCCCCACCCCAGAGAATTGAAGAGGATCAGTATTAGTTAGCAGTTGCATGCCTATATGCAAACCATTGTTTCTGCAAAGAACCAGAAAGTTCGTCTACAGTGGTGTCAGGATTTGGGTTGTTTTACCTCTGAGCGGCACTTTTTTGTACACTATGGGCTAAATGGCCAGGTCACAAGGACCCCGAAGGCTCAGAGAAGGTTGGGGGAGGGGACCCACTGGAATAGCTGTTGGGAGACAGATGGTAGCCTCCCGTCAAGGCCATCCAGCATGTTCTTTAACATGCACATGTTCTCCTGCACACGGGGCCATGGCTTAACATCCCATCCAACGGACTGTGGTATCAGGAACACCGTGACTGAACACTGCAAAAAAGTATGTGGTCTGACAAGTCGTGGTACACCTTGTTTTATACTAATGGTAGGGAAAGAGTTTGGCAGGAGCCCCATGAAGCAATGGACCCAGCTCAAGGTTCTGAAGGAGGTGTCATAGTATGGGGCATATTCTGTTGGTACAGAATGGCTCACCTGATATTGCTGGAAGGTCAGGTGTCCTCCAAGGATTATCTAAACATTGTTACCAATCAAGTCCATCCTGCAATGTGAGACTTTTTATCCAGCAGGCGACAGCTGTTTCATGAACAACAATGCTACTGTCAATTGCCTAAGATGTGTTCAGCAGTAGTTCAGTGAGCATGACAGCGACTTTCACCATCTTCCCTGGCCACCACAAAGCCCGGATCTGAATCCCACTGAGAATGTATGGGACATGTTAGAAAAGCAGATCTGGGAGCAAAGTACTCTTCTGTCAAATCTGAGTCAGTTAAAGGACTGTCTGGTGAACACCTGGTATGCTGGAGATGTAAAGGAACTCCAACACCTGATGGAATCTATGCCAAACCACAGATGTGCTATAATTCAGGCTAAAGGAGGTTCAACTCAGTATTAAATAAAGGTTCTAATTCAGTGGCCAGTGTGTGTATATATGCTCATCATTTATGAATAAACTAGAGCAGCTTCAAAGCTTCTCAGAAAGCCATTCAAGTGCACTTTTTTTAGTGGTATATCAGAACTTTTGAGAGAGCTGAAAAAGGAGTCCCAAAAGCTGTTTGTGAAAAAATTAAGAGTGTTGTTTGAAATGTTAACTCCCATAAATTAAGAGGTTTAATAAAAACATGATAATGCTGTTACATTTAGTTGGTTCAGAGTTTATCTCATCTCAAAACATTTTGTTATACTTGCAGATCTGTTGTATTTTAGCAGTCAGTTTTAAAATTACATATATGACTTTTGTATGGTAATTAGTTAGTTACATAACTTAGTTTTAAGTTATGCCAACCTATGATACAACAACCTATGCACTTCTCATGTTTTGAGATGAGATAAACTCTGAACCAAATAAATGTAACAGCATTATTGTGGTTTTATTAAACCTCTTAACAAGATTAGCTGTGGTAATATAATTAGAAAATCCCATAAATTATTTTCATAAGGCTGCTGGTGAACTCTTCAACCCAGTAATAGCCAAAGAAAATAAAAATATTTAACAGTAGATAGCACAGGAAATAGCCTGAAAAGTTAACTGAAAAAATTAAGTTTTACTGTAAGGGGGAAACGAATTACAACCTTCTGATAACATGACAGGTGTCCTACCAACTGAACTATCCCAGCTAGCTCATTTTCCTGCTAATTGTAACTAATAAGTCTTCTTAACATCTATTGCTCATGGCACCATCTGTGATCAGGAATGGACAACTCATCTGCCACAAGATGTTGAAATAATTATATAGTCAAATATTCTCAGTGTTATATCAATTCGATAGTCAATAATAGAGTAGCATAAAGTACCATGTTTACAGGATATTTCCCGTGCTGCTCTACTACTAAATATTACATGGATATAATGCCGTTTGACTATATAATTATTACAACATCATGTGACAGCTAAGCTGTCTGTTCCCAATTATATATAGCTTCACAAGTGACAGATGTTAGAAAGGCTTATAGTCACAATTAGCTGGAAAATGAACTAGCTGCAATAGTTCAGTTGATGAACAGTTCCTTGTAGTATGTTTTCAGGAGTTTGTAAGTTCGTATTCCACTCAGCAAAACTCCATTTTTTTTGGCTAAAAATATTTAAACTATGATGTATTGGTTGCAACTAAGTTAAAACTACAATTTTTGAAATGTGAATGAAGATACCTGTTGAATATAATATTTTCTCAGTGATATAACAACAACAAATTAAAGAAAGTTCAAGTTTACACTCTTCAACTTCTGTTTGCTGTTTTCATTGTGAAACTTGCTTTCAGTCTTGCAGCAATTATAACTATTTGGGCATTTTGCAGATATTTGTACAGTGATTATATCTGTGTTATTTGTCTTATTTGGTCAAAATGCCAGAGAGTCTACAAATACAAATTTGACATTAGCAAATCATCTTAAGTAGTTTTGGCTAAAAAGTGTGGACAATATGTTGACATGTGTCGCTTTAAAGTCAAATTGTACCTGTGCACTATCAGACACTATTAGGCTTAAACATGGTTCTCATAGTGTATACATCATGGAAGACCAAATCCTTCCAAGTGTTACAAGCATCTACAACATGATGCTGTCAAATGCTACAATGGCTGATATCTTGAGGCCAGTTGGGCCTTGCAATCAGTTTTATATAAATGTTCCTAATATATCTCCAAATCAAAAAGTCAGGAGGCAAAGTCCAGAGAACTGGGGAACCAAACAATGAGATGCATCAGTTATCACTAAAGTGGCATTAAGAAATGTACCTCCAAAGACCAATCAATCATTCTCAAAATTATTGTGTTCATGCCATCAGTATCCAGTGCTGTAAAAGGTAGATAGAAAATAATAGGTTATAAAAATGTTCAGATATAGTCTCCAGCAAACCATATTCTCAAAAGAGCAAAATCATTCAGCAAAGAAGAACAATCCATACACCTTATTGCACAACACTGCAAGTCACCTTGTAATCCAGTTATGAAGCACTTTTACCTTCCACCAAATGAACTGAATTATCTTTACTTACAACTGCTAACAGAATGTAATTTTACTGTTTTGATCTTGAATTGTGTAGCCTTCCTTTATTTGCATTTATTTATTCTATTAAAAATACAATTCATTCAACAAACTGTTATAATGTAGTGGGTTCATATCTTAATTAAAGTTCCAACATAATTCATGCTATTACATTATATACTATTTATTATTTTTTATCAGTAATAAAGATTGATTTACCTTTATCCATGTATTAACACTGAAGTATTAATTTACAACTGTACTATTTTAACACACTAGCTATAAAATGTGAATACAATATCATAATGCAAGCAATATTATCCTGTTAAAGAGCAAATTTAAATACTACCTTCCAAAATAGCTTTCTTCTTTTAAAAGCCACTGAATCCAATCAGTTGCTCTTTTTTCGTGCTCAGGAGTAGTGAGAAGTGATGGGCAGGCAAGAAGCATACAAAGACCCAGAGAAACAAACCTAATACCAGCAGGGCTTGGAGGTGGGTGAGATGTTAGAAGCTGAAGAAGCAGGTTGATTTCACCATCATTGAATCTAAAGTTTATATAATAAAGTTTCAAAAACTTACTATTTCTACATAATTATTCTACATATTAATATTAAACTTATTAATTGATATACAATAATATTTCACAATTCATGGCACTATAGAAAAGATCTGTGAGGGATAGATGCCAGCAGAAGTACAAAAACAAAATATCCATACCTTATCGAGTAAGGAAATGAAAAAGAGATAAATAAAACATTTATTTTAAACTATGACCAATGATGTAGCAGAAAAGATAAAGAGAATTGAGATGGAGATGTTGAAAAGGGAGGAGAAAAAGGATGAATTTGTCACTGCTAATGACTTAAATATGCATTCCTCCCACTTTAAATCTTGATAAATTTTGGCACATGGAACTAGAGTAAAGTCAATGTCCCATAATTATTAAAATCTGTATTGTTATTTCTTTTTTCAACTTTTTGGATTATAAAGCATCAATAAATTTTCCAGTTCAAGACAAATTTTGAAAAAAATATGAGGTTTATAATTAAAGTTTTTGACACATGTGCATTCATGTACCACTAGCTTTACTATAACCCAAGAAGATAATTTCAAACAAATTTGTTACATTATTAAAAGTATACTGATATCCCTGGTTAACTTCTTTAGACTGTATATGAAATTTATGTATTAAATCTAAATCATCATCTTCTGAAGGATATCTTTCATGTTTTGTCCTACCCTTAAAGTATTATTAATCATAAATAGCATATTAGAAATACAAATAATCTTTCATAAATAATACAATTGAGAAAATACCTTTGAGAAATTATATTTATATAGATGCCTATTATTTCTACACAAAAATAACTGAATTGAAAAACAGTTAATCAAATATGATACTATATATTCAGGAAATAGGTTTTATGTTGTGAAATGAAGAAAGAAATAATTCTTAAGCATTTAATTTATATTGCACTGAAAATGTTTAATTCCTTACTTAATTAGATAAAATAAAAAATAAATACACATTACAGGAAAAAAAACTTGATTTGCTAAATACTGATGATATTGAATGTGCTATTAATATTATTTCATAGCTCCTACATTGCTAGAAGTGCATTGTTATTACACTGCTGGCCATTAAAAGTGCAACACCAGGAAGAACTCGTCAGATTGTCCCAAAATATGCAAGATGGTTAGCCCATGGGAGAGCATGTAAATGATTCAAAGTGCAGCACATACACACATCATGCGTGACAGTAATGCCCCCTGGAAGTAGTATAAGAGGAGATTACAAAGAGCCAGTGTAAAGCACTGGAATTGTGTTTGCTCACAGTTCTTGTGCACTAAAGGATCAAGTATGCCACGTCGAAGAACACAGCATCCATATGACCAGGTTTCCAACTTTGATCGAGAGAGAATTGTGGGATTACAGGAAGGTGGATTATCATAC
The DNA here is from genome assembly GCA_038380435.1 of Ryuthela nishihirai. Lineage (NCBI taxonomy): Eukaryota > Metazoa > Arthropoda > Arachnida > Araneae > Heptathelidae > Ryuthela > Ryuthela nishihirai. The sequence goes on from JAWZYU010000070.1 coordinate 586,893, forward strand.
TGAGACATTGATGCTTGTATTGGACGGAATGCTGCCACAATGATAAAAATATGGCATCAGTGGGTAGAGGAGGAATGAACTCACTGATGTGAGGGATCTCAACAGCCCTGTCACACAAATGAACAAGAGGATAGACATCTCAAGTGCATGGCTATGAATGATTGTACAGCCACATCATCAAACACCTTAGCTCAACAGTTAGGGTATGTTGCACATCAACCAGTGTCTGCACATACGGTTTGACATCGTCTGCAGCATCGGGGCATCTTTGCTAAGTGGCCATTGCTTCGGCTACCATTGACTCTACAACACAGGCATATGTGACTGCATTGGTGCCAAGAACGTCACATATGGATGTGCGAATGGCATCACATCATCTTTTCAGACGAATCCCGCTTCAGTATGCAGCACCATGATGGACGAATCCATATCTGGCGGTACTGCAGTGACAGGCTCAGTGAGACATGCATGATATAGTGCCATACAGGTCTGGCCCCTGGTGTTATGCTATGGGGTGCCATTGGACTCCACTCAAGCACATGCATCGTACGCATTACCAGTACTTTGAACAGAAGGCATTACATCACTGAGGTGTTGGAGCCTGTGGTCGTACCTTATCTTCAGGGGCTCTCTGGTGCCATTTACCAACAGGACAATGCCTGACCACATGTGGCATGCATTGTCCAACAATTCCTGGATAGCCACCATGTGACACTTCTGCCTTGGCCTGTGCATTCACCGGATCTGTCCCCAATTGAACATGTCTGCCCCATGATCTCACGACGACTAGCACATCAGCAGCTGCTATAACAGATGAACTTTGGCTACGTATCGCAACTGCATGGACTGACATTCCCCAAACATACATCCGTCCTCTCATCCTCTCAATGCTGGACCGTGTAGCAGCAGTTATTGCTGCTCATGGTGGCTACACAAGATACTAATTTCTTTGTATTCCACAAGTCTAACCATGTTGTATTTGTAATCATTTGATCCTTGTAACATAAACTGTGTATTCACTAAATATGGCTTTGATATCTCTTGTCTTTTCTGGTGTTGCACTTTTAATGGCCAGCAGTAGAATGCATCAATATTTCGTTTTTGCAATCTATAAGTTATACAAACACATATATTTTGTCTATTTCATCTTTTTGTTAGCATTTTGTCATTTCATGCTTCAAGATTTTCTTGTATTGATTGTGTATATTGAAGTCTATACAAAACAAAGAAGATCGATTGTCAGGCTGAGGTCTCTTAACAGATAAGAGAGAGAATTATTTGGTGAATGGTACATGCTTAAAGTATGAAAATTCTGTGCATGTGATCTCCACCCAAAGCGGCACCACATTGGCTAGGAGTCCTGTACCAAAAACATAGAAAGGAAACTCATGAACCTGTATCCAGACCTGTTCAAGATTGACTTTAACAGGCAAATTCACGAACTGAATGATCCTGAAGGATGGGCACCTTAGGACATCCCATTTACCTGTGGCAGAGGCCAAAGTCATATATAGCATACTGCCCTCCAAAGAGATGCCCTGCCTTGTGACTAAGAGGCTCCCCAATTGCAAAGTGGGCAGAAGGTTATGCCAACAGTCAAGGGGTGGGATGACGAGAAGAGGACCTCCACAGAACTTCCAGAATCCTCTTTTCCAGGGACACAGGTCAAAATGTATGGTAAACATGAAGACAGTCATTTAGGACCTATGAAGGTAATCAAATATGCAGAAGCTTCAGAGGTCCCCTCATTATGAACAGGGTCATGCATTGAAGAGTTGTATTACATGAATTAAATGTTTTATCTATTTTAAACTTAGATAATAGTTTCAATTTTCCATATTATATTAAAAATAATCTTTATCAAATATGATCACATAAGTACAGAATGAGAATAAGCAAAACAAATAAAAGCATCAGTTATCCAAAAACTAAATACATGAAATACTGATCATCCAATAAGTTCTATAGTTATTAATTTCCCAAAAAGCAATAAGCACATACTTTATTGCACACATGGTATATATCTAGAAAGAGAATTACTATACTGTATTCAGAGGCAGATTAAGTGATTATGGTGTTCCGGGAACTTAATGAGTTTTTAGTCCCCTCATGATGACAGTGATGAATGATATACCATAACAGCTGCAAAAAACCCCAAAAAAACATGAATTTAAACCAAAAAAAAACTGTCAAAGTTTTATTATCTTGATTTGACATGAAGTGCACTCTATATACATAAGTGTAAATATTATTTATAATAATGTAGCTGAGATTTTAACAAATACACAACAGTTCAATTTTATTCCATGCACTTTCTTCTTCAAAATGAATATTATATGAAGAAAATTTGGTTTTGCCCTGAGTGGGATTCAAACCATCTCCCAGGAATGAGACAGGTTCGAATCTCACTCAGGGCAAAAAACAATTTTTTTCCAGCTAATTATTTCAAGAGTCCCTTATATACAGAACATTTTCCTGTGATAGTTTATTGCTGAATTATCTGAAGAAATTGGTTACATGAAATGGCTTGGTACTAAATACTCTGGATGTTGTACAGCTTCTTAGCAACAGAATTATATTTAGCTTCCTTAAATACTACCATTAATTAATAAAAAAAAAATACTTTTTCATAATTTTGTGGAAAAAATGATTCACCAATGAGTGGGATTTGAATCCATGCCTCCCAGTTACATGCCAGGTGAGGTGTGGGTTCGAATCCCACTCATCGGAGAATTATTTTTTTTGCAAAATTATTTCTTGAATTATATGTCAACAGGTAATCTTTGAATTTATTATTGATTTATACATTTTCATATTTAAAATTTTATATATGTAATAGTCAATATGGCATTTTTGTTAAATAACAAATACATACTTTAGACCAGCAATACCTCGAAGAGCACAATAAAGACGGAGAAGGGAGCTTGCTTGCACAACCTTTTCATCTGGTAAATTATGATGATCAATGCTAAACAAAACCAGATTTTTAAGCCTTTGAAGGAGTTCTTCTCGTAACAAATGGAGAGTTGAATTACCTTCACCTTCAGGTTTCTATATAAGACACATTATTATCTATACCATGAATACAAAAATATTGCTCAATTACTTTCAGTTACAAAATAAACTGCTTATATCATTATTTCACAATAATTTTCAAATTTCAAATATAACGAAATAACTCAAAAGTAACTTATATGCATTATCATAATCAATATAGCAAATGAAAAAAATCATTTAGCCCCAAGAAGAATCAAAACCCTTATTAACCATCTAAATTGGCACTTTAAGTTGATTGATGGTTTGACTCATTATAAAGCTGAATGATTTTTCTTCATTAGCTATAATGATTAGCAACTTGATGTAGATTGCCATAATATGGTAGAATGCAGAGAATGTGCAAAAGACTAAGTGAGAAACTTATTGGTTTAAGTAAAAGAAATATGAAAAACAAAGAACAAATAAAAAATATGACTTATACCATACATGGTGATTACTAAAGTCCTATATAGGGCAATAATTGAGGAAAGGGTAAGGGTGGTGATAATGGAAGACAGTACTATCAATAATGACAAATACAACTCAATAGCAGAACCACTAGGGACATATTTTATAAGTTATTGAGGCTCTGTAATGATAACAGATATAAAAGAAGTCAATTATAAAGTTGCACAGCATCACTGACTAAATAAGTAACCATAACAAGAATAATGAAATAGAAGATGCAAGCTCACAGAAACTGAATTGCTATCCATGAAGATGGGCAAGAAGTCCTAGTACCTGAGGCAACATCTTCTACAAACAAAATGTTCACTGAAAAAAGCTGATCACTGTTGAAATTTACAATACACCCTTTTTGCAACATGCTGAATTCATCATTACATCAGAGACCACTAACTCTGACTGTTGCATGTCTGTGACAGGGCCCTTGCATTTGTTATGATTTGCAAATGTTTCAAGGAAGACTCTGATGAATGGCTCCATACATCCACTATTGGACAACTGTGCAAATTAACTCTCATCAAAGAAAAGGAATGTTCTAAAAGACAGGTGTCTGTGTTTCCTGTGTCACTGCTTCTATTTAGCAATGTTCTGCAGTGTTAATACAGACTTCTGTCATAGTAGTCCATGCTGTGGAGATATTACTTTGGAAGACACCTAAAGATCGATTGCGAATTGCACAACTGTTTGATAAGAGATATCCTCCATCTTTGTCTTAATTAAACAAATGGCTTTTTTGTGACCTTTGCATGACCTCTACATGCTGAAATGGTCACCTTTTGGTAACTCATGAACTGAACCATCCCTCATTTCACAATGAATGAGGGGATGGTAAGTCTTTGCATATTTCTTGTTGTTGTCACACTGCCCCCATTGTCCAATGATTCTTGGGAATCCACGATGAGTGGTTACAAGTGAACTACAGTTGAAAACACTTAACATGAAACTAAAGTTTGGTCCGTGAACTGAGAATATTATTATTTGTCTGCTAGAATAAAAAGGGGAAGGAGTAAACCGAAGATAAATTTGAAATCCATATTTCTCCTGACAAGGGCATAAAAATTCAATGACATTGAAAGACAAATATGGAGCCAATTGCGGCTAAAAATACACATACTAAAAACATATACACAATAGTTTACCAATACAGAACAGAGACACATTTAGTTTCTGCCCACCATAGAGATTATAGGAAAGAGAACATACCTATAGAATAAACTTAAAGCCCTAAATTAAATTAGACCTAAAAGGGAAATAATTTTGCTAGAAAAATAACACATATTTACTAATACTGTCCAGATTTAGCAACACAACAAATATACACAAGGACAGCCAATAAATACCAAGAAATATTTTTGTTATTTTAAAAAACTTTGATTTTTTAAAATACATTTTTAGCTATAATTTTTTTAATAGGTATGGAAGTACAGAACAATACACAGTTATTCAATTATTTTATATTTTATATATATATATAGGATGAAAGCTGGGGGGGGGGGGGGGGGTCTTGCTCCAATACCCTGATCAATCTTCAAATTGCCTCACTGTATGCCTAGAGACCTGCCTGCTACTGTATGTTGAATAGATTTAGTTGAATGCTTCCTGAGAAGTTTTCATAATGCTCTGTAATTGTCTTTTTTGGATTAGAAATGATAGTTAAAATTTCTTTGCTTGTTATACTTGAGTATCTTGATTAATGTTCTTCATTTGATTCTTAAGATTCAATAGATTGCAATCTAAAATATAATGCTTGCTGTCTCCTTCCCTGCCTTATGAACTGAGTAAATATTCTAATGAAATACCCTATTTCTGTGTCCTATCAGAATTCGATTAACATAGAAAGCATGGTAATTATTGGATTCTTTTAGGAAAACAGAACATTCTTTTCTTATTACTTGTGTCCCATATATTCTGCCATTCTTCAATTATTTTCTTCCTAAATTTATTTTTCATGTGGTTCAGTGGTAGGGGAACTGTATTTGTTATGTTTTCTAATTTACCTACTATTTTGGCTTTCCTATCTACCAACTCATTGCTATCCCATCCAATGTGAGTCCAGATCCAGTGTAGTTTTGTTTCTTGAGTTCTTGATCCTTACATATTTTCTTTTGACTTTGTTTAATATCTTGTTTCTGTTATCACTGTTACCTAAGACCTGAAGGACAGAGAGAGTCACTGAATATAATTATATCTCCTGCTTCTTTTATCTGCAAGACATAATCTAGAGCTTTCAAAATAGCAAAAGTTTCAGCTTGATAATTAGAGAGTATGTTTTAGACTCGATACCCAGGGATGCAGGTTAATTTTATCTGCTGATTATGATGGCAATTTTCTGTTCTCCATTCAGACTGATAACCATGCTAATCCTTGATCAGAAATAACATTCATAATGAAGGCTAGATAGGTTCAGGGTTGGGTTGTTTTCCCTCTGAGTGGCACTGTTTGGCACACAGTAGTTAAATGGCCAGGTCAAAAGGGCCCTGAGGGATCAGAGAAGGTTGGGGGAAAAGGATCCACTAGAGAGAGCTATAAGAGACAGATGGTAGCCTTCCGTCAAGGCCATCCAGTGTGTCCTTTAACATGCACAGGGTATGGCTCTCCTGCACATAGATCCATGGCTTAATGTCCCATCTGATGGACGGCTGCCTTTCCAAGCACATCGGTGTCCCCTACTGACCGAGGGAAGGGCAGGGAATTTTGCAGAGATAAATCTCAATGCTGGCCCAGCTGGAACTCTAACCTGGGAACTGCAATTACAAGCTTGGTGCACTACCGACTAGATGGGTTTATACCCCAGATCATTTATTGATAAAGGTCTGTTCAATCATTTTTGATCAAACTTTTTTTTTTGATTTGCGACATATAGGACAGAGAAGAATCCTAGAAGCTACTCCTAGTTTAATACAGGCCTTCTCATACAAGGACATGCCCTACTAAGACCGAAGTTACTGCTGACCACTGCCTTAGACAGCAGTATACAGTAGTAGAGCTAACACAACATACAAAGTTTGCCTTGCTGGAACAGTCACTAGCTGCCTAACCACTATGCCAGTTAAGGCATACTCTCAAACTCTCAAAAAAAAAAAGGCATACAATATGAATAGCATGAGAAGTCAAAAATGCAATGTATTCATTGACATACTATTAATGCAAAATTCTGTGAACACAAAATTTTACACTAGGCACCTGACTTTCATGTTAAGTGTTTTGCACTGTATCATACTCTTTCACCTCTTATGTCTTTATATCTGGTACTATGCATATCATATATCGAGTCTGTTCCATTATCATACTGGGTAGAACTGATTTATTAACCTATATTATCATGCTTTTAAGTTGAATTTCGTTTTCACTAACTTGTCTTAATGATCTTTCAGTGTACTAGGTACACCATCTTCAGAAATTTGTATCAGTCCCTTTCATCAGTGCTCAACCACAAATTTGATAATTTTCTCAATTATTTTACTTGAGTTAAAATCAGAATTCTTCTACTTAAAAAAGAGGTAGTTAAAAATTTCAAAATAGAAAGGTAAAAGAAATGCAAACATTAAACACTGCTAATGTATAAAAAAGAATAACATTTTTCTTGCCAGTTAGATTTATTAACATGCATATAGGTTAGGCATTATAAGGTGCTAGTTACATGATTGTAGAAGATGAATGTTTTTGACTGTACTCAGCAGTCATTGGTACAAAGTTCCCTGGGGAAGAGGTTTATTGATGAAACAGGAAAAAATTTATACCTTTTTCTTGAAGACATTTTCAGCTGAAAAAAAGTCCTGCAGTGGAATAAGTTTCAGCATTCTTGTACGGAGCAAAAGTTACTGAGTAGCTGATTTGTTCAGGAGCACTTATAAGATTTTTGTGCCAGCAGCGAGGAGGAGCAAGACATTTTCACACATTCTGGTTACCACATTCAAAGGTGCAATAAGCTGGGCAGTTGAGGTGTCGAGTTAGGCTTTTGCAACAGGAAGAAGGGCTGCAGTCGGTTGGCAATGGTGGTGGTGGTGTGTGGGGTGGTAAAGGCAAAGATTTCGAAGGTTTCTCAGAAAGTGACTTGAGTTTTGGAGTAGGGAAGGAGATGATGAATGTGGAGATGAACTGTGGGACTTCCTGGCCTTCAAGGACAAACTTAGCAAGGGTAGTTTATGTAGTTTTGTTTATAACATCCCATTTAAGATCAGCAATCCTCTGCTTGAGGGTGCATGCAGTGCAGCTGATATAGAAGGAGGGGGAATCTGTGGGTGAGTGGAAATTAAGGGAATGAAATAGATTCCAACTATGTCAGCATGGTCAAAGGAATCTCTGTCATGCTTAGGAATTTTTAATAGATTGGGTGGTGTTTTGAAAGGAACTTTTAGGCTATAGAGTTTCAAGAAGTTGCTAGCAAGAGGTGTAATATTAGAACTCACATTAGAGTGGAGTTATGCTGGGGTTACAGGGGTGATGTTGGGAGATGACAAAATTTAAGTTTAGCTTTATGAAAAATTTGGTTGGTAAAAACATTAGTATATCCAGCATTGCACCCAAAGGAAAAAATAAGGTTGATTTCATTTCAGAGGTTGGCTGGTGAGTTGCAGGCATGCAAAATGCAATAAAATGTTGAGTAGAATAAGGCATTTTTAAACTTTGTGGGGAGCAAAGGTATCAAAGGGAATAAGAGTGGGGTAAAAATCAAGTTTTCTGAAAACTATGATGGCTAGAGTGCTCTGGTTTTTCACTGAATACTAAGGTCCAGAAATGGGAGGGTTCTGTCTACCTCACTCTCCTGTGTGAACAAAATGGTACGATAGAATGAATTGAGCTGGTTGAAGAAGTTGGCAAGTTCCTGCTTTAAATGTTCTCAAACGAGGAAAATATCATTGGCAAATCTGGCTCAAAAGAGGGGCTTGAATAGTCATTGTTTGATTACATGCTTTTTGAGGTTACAAAGAACAACGTTAGCAAGGAGACCTGAAAGAGGGGATTCCATGGGACAACTGGAAAGCTATTTTTTTTTACCCCCTCACGCAACCACTTGCCACAGAGGTCTGACAGGAACCTGTCAGTTTATATGCCATAATAGGTGTGTGAGGATGGTGAGACCTCAGCAGAAAAACACCACCAACATCTATCCTTACCTGGGGCTAACCACTTGGCCAAGGAATGGTGAGCTGCTTATACAGGGTTGAATTATGTTGAAATAATTATTGTCAATGACAAAGTCAAGCAATTAGTTTTTTTATTGGTATGGACTTATTTAAGCTTTCTGGAGTTAACCAGTGCTTGGCTCAATATTGGTTTTGATTCATCGATGGGAGTGTCAGGGTATAGGGATGCAACATTGAAGAAAACAGTTTTGTCAGAGGAAATCACTTCTCCACGAAACTTTGCACTACCCTGATGATGGCTGCTGAGTACAATTGAATTTGCTTGGCTTCTACAATCATGTAACTAGCACATTTCAGTGCCTAACCTATATACATGTGTTCAAACCTAACTGGCAAAAAAAAAAAACGTTATTCTTTCTTGACATGGAATAATTTCTTGATTTATCACTTCCTTCTGTACATTAAACATTGCTTTAACTCTGACAACATCACAACTTGAAATGGAGGGTGTAACTTGAGTCAGGATAGTGAAATATCATAATAGGTGATAGTTAGGGATGGTGACTAGTAACTAAACCAGGCAGTACAAAAATAACTAGTAAATGAAATTTACATAAGAGGTTAATTATACAACATAATAAAAATTTCTAAAATATATTTAGATTAAAATAATCAAATAATTATTTTTATATATGTGTTTAAGCATTTTAGCTACTGCATTATCTTATAACAGGTATAAATATTATGGGTATTATCAAAGGTATTAACGTAAGTAGAAATCTATTTATTACCAGCCTCTGCATGGTGAAATCTAATATGGTAGAAAAAATTTGAGCGCTATTAGACACAAAGAGAGTTATTTCACACCTTTTGACAGTTCCGGAAATATTGGCCAAACCATGTTCTAACTTTGTCATCACTTCCAAGCAACAAACCACTCACAAAGGCTACTAAATCACCTACAATTGAACCATGATCTATGAAGCTACCTTGCTCATGTCGGCAATAATCAAGTGTAAGAGTTACTGCTAAACCAGGCATACGGCAAAGTTCCACCTGTAATAAAGTAACACAAAACTATTTTTCCAAATTAAGGGTTAATAAGATTAAAAACAATAATTAATCATAAATAGTAAAAATAATGAAAACAGGAAACAAAAAAATTATACATCAGTATCTTAAAGCCAACAGGAACTATATGCTTACCCTGGCTTCATAACAATTAATGATACATCACTGGCAGTATTATGAAGCTCAAATTAGAGGACAATTTCATTACTTTTATTTAATGGTAAAATGAGAAAACGAAAAATGAGAACTACTTAAATATTTTTTTCAAAATTAATTGTATTAAAAATATATTTTTCTGTTCTTTAAACCATTCCAGAGTATATTCCATTCTCATATTTTGGTCCGATATATTACAATATTTAGGAGACAAATGAACAAAATGCTGTTTTAAGACATTTTGGTGGGAAAGGCACTAAAAATAAACAGCTGACTTTTCTAAAATTATATATCATCATATTTGATATCCATTATCCTCTCAGATCTCCTACTGCGGCATATAAACTGACAGGCTCCTGTCAGACCTCTGTGGCAAGCAGCTGCTTGAGGGGGTATTTATTTTTTTTTTTATTTATTTGTTTACAAACAATTTAAAAAAAATTGATATAGATAAATCTGCCTTAAATTATATAGAATAAAAATATTGTAAATTTTCATAAGAAATCTTTAAAAAGTAAATTTTTAGTTCAGAGTCCCAAAATATAGTCATATTCTTAAGTAGAGCATCATCAAATTTCATACTCACACATAACAGAACAGCTGTTTTATAGCTTTAAAAGCAGACCTATCTAATCCACAGCTCATAAAACAAATAATTGATATACCAAATCTGGCTCTCATTTCTTCCAATTTTTTTTTACCAACATTTTTAGAAGTATAACTAAACAATTTTTCAATTCATAATATTATTACAAATACAAATTTTTGTTTTTTAATCAAGCTGTTTTCTTGATCTCTTAAAAAATATTTTTTTTCACACTCATTATAAATGGATGTTTTTATTTTTAAGCAGAGAATTTTCCCTAAAGGCTCTCCACTAAGTTTCCACTAAACAGGCCTGTTTTAAAGATATGCAGTATGTATGTGGAACAACTAAATGCTCAGGTTCAAATCACATTTTTAAAAGGTTTACTTTTCCATTTCCTTTTGAGTTTTAAAGTGCTACGGCTTTTCAATTGTTTAATATGTTAATACTGCATCTTTATTACACTTCAGGGAATAAAGTTACTATTTCATTTATCAGTAGCATGAAAATATTTCAAAATAAATACTCCATTTCATTACTCCTGATTTTTGGGAGTTAGGGGTCAGCTCAGTCAGTAGTGCACCAGACTCACAATTTACAGTTCCCAGGTTTGGGTGGTTTCATCTTTGACAGGGACACCTCTGACTCGGAGAAGGTTTGGGGAAGGGGACACACTGAACAGCAGTTAAGATACAGATGGTCACAAGCAGCATCAACTCTTCATTAAGGGTTGAAGCGTTCTTGCCATTTTCACAGATTTTGATACCCCATATTTCCTAAATACTTGACCAAGTCCTGAATTTCATACATAAGTTTCCCTCGTTCAATCACATCGCTTTAAAAATAATGTTTTTAATGTGTGCAGGATATGGCTCCCCTTCACACAGGCTACGACTTAATGTCTCATCCAATGGACTCCTAAAATTTAATGGTTCTCCTAAAGAATATGCACTACATTCACCAAATTCAGCATAAAGTCTCCTCTTGAAGAACTCTTGTTTCTGTAGAACTTTATACACTACTGTAATAACTAAATTGTTAGCTAAAGAATTTTGCACATTTTTCAGTTGGGAGTTAAAGATAGATATCCCTGCAAAGTTTCACATCATATACTAAAATGAATTAAATTTAAAACATTGCATTTTTCTTTACCAGCTCTAACCAAAATTTCAGAATCTGGTCATTTCCCTGTGCATTATCTTGTATCTCTAATGTGTATAACACTATTAAACATATTTTACAATCAGCATAATCGCAGAAATGAACTGCTGAACATTCAGCTTCAATGATAATATAGTTAATTGTATGATGCTATTCAAACTTTCATCTTTCATCATTAAAACACCAACTTAGAACACCTAACTTCAGAAGAATGAGTTAACTCATCATTACTTATGAAGTCAAACCACCTGATACCCAAGATTCTGCATTAGCATATAGAATCAAAGGCATCAAGTTTCCTGTTACCTTGCTTACAAAAGTGTCAAAGTTTCAGTACCTAAATTCCTACAAAAACTCAAACTATTATACAGCCTAATTTTAGTTTAAGTGCATATTGTCTATTTTTTTACCTATCTTCCTACTGCTTTTTGCTTGATATTTGTCAGTTTGTGGATTTGTGAAAATAGTTGTTTTACCATATCCTTTGAATGTGATGGAGAAACTTAAATGATTTACATGTCAAATGAAAGCTTGTGATGTGGGGAGTGTCATAGGTTATAAAATATTAAGCCACCCACTCCATTTTCTTCCCCCCTAAAAAGGGGGGAAACATGAAAACACTTGTTCCTATATCTCCTGAATGCGAGTGTAGAAAGTAACAAGCTACACATCAAATGAAAGCTTCTAAGGGGAGTGTCATAAGCTATAAAAAAATTGACCCCCATGCTACCTCCCCCCCTAAAATAGAAGAAATATGAAAATGATTGTTCCGCAAGATCTCCAGAACACGAGTGCCAAAAGTAACATGTTGTATATCAAATGAAAACTTGTGACGGAATGTTGTGGGTCACAAAAATATATCCCCCTTACTTTCTTCCCCCCTAAAAATGGGAAATATTAAAGTCATTCTTATATCTTCCAAATGCAAGGGCCTAGTTACAAATTAGGTGCCAAATGAAAGCTCGTATAATGACTACCATAACCTATTTCAAAAATTAACCACACCATATAAATAGACCCCCCCCCCCCCAATAAAGAGGGAGAGGGCCGATTTTTGCAGAGGTCGACCTTAACCAGTTATATCTCAAATTAAAGCTTGTGGCCTCTCCAATGTCATGGGCTACTTGAAACACAGCTCCAAAAGGGAGGAAAACTGTGGTTGATGTTTGAGTCAAGTATCAAATAAAAGTTCTGAAGGTAATAAATGTTTTTAGTAACAAAAAAAATATATATATAAATAAATTAAAATCTAAAAAATATTCATTGTCCTATAAGAGACCTAAAAAGTTGGAAATAAACCTGAAGCATATTGATAGTGTAATCAGTCACTGAATTCATATTCACTTCAAAGGAAGATAAGGGTACCGATTTACCTACACAACAAGATTGTTGGCGCCCTATCTTCCTTTGAAGTGAATACGAACTCGGTGATTGATTGCACCATCGATATGCTTTAGATTTATTTCCTACTTTTTAGGGCCCATATAGGGGAAAAAATGGTATTTTAAAAACATTTTAATCAATTATTTTTTTTACCTTTTTCATTATTGCTTTTCAATTGTCCTTTGTCAGTTTATCAAAACAGTTGTTCCACCATATCTTTCAAATGCAATGAAAAAACTTAATGATTATGTGTTAAATGAAAACCTGTGATGCGTGGAGTGTTAAGGGCTTTAAAAAAATTGACCCCTCAAGCTTTCTTCCCCCCTAAAAAAATATGAAAATTATTGTTCCATTATTCCTCCAGAAAGCGAACACCAAAAGTAACAATCGATGCATCAAATGGAAGTTTGTGATATGTGGAGTATCATAGGCTCTAAAAAATTGACCCCCATGTTTTCTTTCCTCCTAAAAAAGGGGAAATATGAAAACAATTGTTCCACTATATCTTCAGAAAGCAAGTGCCGAAAGTAATGGGCGATACATCAAATGAATTTGTGACATGGGGAGTGTCACAGGTTATAAAATTCCCCCACTTTCTTCTTAAAAGAACAGGTTATAAAATTCCCCCACTTTCTTCTTAAAAGAACAGGTTATAAAATTCCCCCACTTTCTTTCTGATTGTACATAAAAAACACAATCAAAAGGAACCAACAAGAGTAAAGGACAAAAAGTAGCAATGGGTGTATAAGACTCATGTAAGAATCAGAAACAAGGGTAAAATCTAAAAATCAAAGCATAACAATTAGGAATGATTAAAATAGCCATTAAAGGGTAAAAAGTCAAAAATAAGAGGTAAAAAAGAGTAATTAGTTAAAAAGTGTCCAAGTGTAAGGGGATCAGATGTAAAATCATGAAAGTTAAAAAAAAAAATACGACATTTGAGGCTAAAATATGTTTTACAGCTAAAAGTCATTGTCCCTGATCCTGACATGACCAGACGCCCAGTAGATGATGGTGGTTGTGGATGAAGCTGTTAGCAGATCTTGGAAAGAACAGGATGACCTCACCGAGATAAGCCTGTAGCGAGCTAAGAGAGTCAGTGTAAAACACACACTAACATTGATGCTTAATCGCTTATGTTGTCCAAAGCAAGACTGATAGCATGTAACTCTGCAGTGAAGATTGAACACTGCAGTGGGATCTGGTCTCACAGATGTGCCGGATTTCACACCTTTCTTATTAGAATGTGAGGCTGAACATAAAGAGTTGTATGTCAAATGACAGCTTATGATGTGGAGAATGTTGTGGACAATAAAATGTATCCTCTCCTCCTTGATTTCTTCTCCTTAAAAATGGGGAAATGTGAAAGTTGTTCTTCTAGTATATCTTCGAATATGGTCACCCAGTGGTTTGAGGAGCATAAGACTGAACTTTTCCACATATCATGGCCACTGCAGTCACCAGATATCAACTTATTGGAAAATTTATAGGAAAATCTGGAATGAAGTCCCAGGCAGAATTTTGCAGCTCCATCAAAAAATTGATCACATTTCTTGTTGATGAATGGTGTAGTATCTATCCTGCTGACTTTCAGACACTGGTAGACTCTACACCATGACATATACATGCTGTACTAGACTTGCGTGGCAGTCCAACACCACATTAGTGATTTTTACATTGCTGTTTCAGTTTTTTGTTCATTACCTGTATGTCTAGCATGAAAACCTTTTTTTTTAGATTACAGATCCTAAGTTATGTTACTATTTGCCAACCTAGCACAATTTTAATTACCACTGATATCTACTTTCCTAAGCATATAGATCCTGTTCACAAATTGTAGTATGCTGTGGATTACTTACACCTAAAAATGTATTGTAACTGACTTTAGTCATTGACAATAATAATGCACACTGAAAAGAAATATACCGTAAAATTCAGATGTCACTGGTTTAAAGAAAAACAAATTATTTGTCAATTTAAGCAACAAAAATCTACTGCAATATTAGTTTAAATACTTACACATTTCCCTCTTACAGCCAGTATCTGAGGCATGTTCATTTGACATAACATGCGTAAAGCTTGCATCCGCATCTTGCCAACTGATGTATCTTCATCTTGTTTCTCGCCATTAGTAATTAATAGAGAACAAACTGGAAAATGTTAATTTACACTATTATGTAAGCTTATTTAAAATATCAACTCTGCAGTTTTTCATTACAATAGTTTCTATCAGCTCACGAGAAACTCAATAACATCTGACATTAATTTATAAGATAATATCTCAAATCAATTGGCAATACATTGTTACCAAAAATAAGTAATATGTAAATTATACACTAGATTTTTCTTAGCTATTAATATATATATTAATATTCTTAACTATTAATATCCTACTTCTTGATTGAAAAAGTGAAAACAACAGCTTGTTTTCAAAGCAACTAAGCTATTATTTTGATTGTCTACCCATCTGTAGGCATTCGACTTTGTTTATAGAGATAGCCATCTCATGGCCAAATAGTTAGCATGCTTGGCTACTAATCTAAGGGACCTGGGTTCGAGCCCTGGGTAAGGCATGGATGTTCATGTTTTTCTGCTGAGGTCCTACCATCCTCACAGACCTTCTACTATGGCATATAAACAGACAGGCTCCTGTCAGACTTATATGGCAAGAAGCTAGCTGCTTGAGGGAGTATTTATCATTTTTATTTATTTTAGAGATAAATTAAAAAAAAATTTTGGGTTAAATAAGCATTGGTGAAATATTTGGATTCTCATTTTCTGAACATCCCAAAAGTTTAAATAGCATTCTCTAATGGTGGAAAAGTTTGAAAATGGCAAAACTTTAAAAGAATATTGCAAATGACTTATTTATGCTATAAATATGAAATTTTGGAGTGCGATGGTCAAGAGATTAACACTGATAGCAACAATTTGCCCTTGATGGTGGAAAAATGCAACTTTCATTATTTTAAGCAACAAATAAAAAATTCTTCTTGAATCAGATAGTACTAATGAAATATTATGATTCAAAATTTTCAAATCATACAGGCTTTAATTCCCACTGTTAGAGGGAACAAAATGTTGAAAATGCCAACAATCTATTTATGCTAGAAAGTTGACATTTTTATGGTAGAGTGTGATTGTCAAGGGTTTATACTGACCAATTTACATCCTTAACCTAAGGGACATCAGATAATGCAATTTTTTTTTTATTTTAAGAGATAAATGAGAAATTCTTTTTGTATTGTATATGTACTAATACATATATATAATTAAAAAATATTACCATTTACTTCAGTAGTGAAGAATCACAGGATCTATCCTGTAGACATGGAACACATGAAAAAATAAGATGAAAAAAATTGGTTTTGCCATGAATGGCATTAGAACCTTCACTGGTATGTTTCCAGGAGATGTGAGTTTGAATCCCACTTATGGCAAAAAAATTTTTTTAGCTTATTATTTCATTATTACCATTTACAATTTTCCAATCATTAATTAGTTGGGTTGTTTTACCTCTGAGCAGCAATTTTTTTGCACACAATGGGATAAATGGCCTAGTCAGAAGGTTTCTAAGGGTTCAGAAAAAGGTTGGGGAAGGGAATCCACTGGACAGCTGTTAGGAATGCAGATGGAAGTTTCCCATCAAACATGTTCTTTAATGTGCACAGGGGTGGCTCTCTTGCACATGGGGCCATGACTATACATTCCATCCAAACAGGCAGTTACCTTTCCAAGCCCAATGGTGTCCTCTTTCTCACCGAGGGCAGATGTGTTAGCAAAGATGCATCTATTAGTTAGAATAGCCACTGCTGAGAGTGCAAAATCAAATGATTCATTCACTTTAAAAATGAGCATCCTGTTTTTGCCAGAGCCAATATGTATTCTGTTAGTTTATAAATAACAATAGTGAACTATCATTTATACATCTCAATTACACATTTTCACTAATTATATGTAAATTTTCATCAGTTCCAAAAATTTCTCATAGCTTTCAATATTTCATTTTGATTATGGGTAAATAATTTACATTTTTTTGTGCTTATACTTCAAATTTTAAGGAACAAAATAAAGAAAAATATGCATATCCATTCAACAGGTTTCTGCATCCATTGCTTTATTTGTGTGTGTCACTTAATGTGAGTTCAATAAGGCTAATAACCCCTCTCCCCTATGTTTTCTTATTGTGAGAATTGCTCTCTGTTTTTGTACATAATGTATCTCTCTGTTTGCAGTTACTTCAGAATAAACTCTAAGGTTTATTTTTTGCTTAACATAATAAAAAAAAAGGGTTCAGAAGCTAGATTTTAGTTTTTCATGCTGGATATGGGAAGTTATTTTATTTTCAAGCAACTTAATTGTCCTGTAGCATAACATAGCTAAGTTTTAATCTGTCCCAATAGGTTAACCTATTCATGCATTTTCACCAAACCTGAAAGCATACAAAAATAAAAAAATTATGAAATAAAATTCAAAGGCAAAAAAGACACTGTGTTGAATTAAATAAAGATTAAGTTAACTCTATAAACACTGTAGGTGTTTGAGTAGTCACGTGGTATCAGGAAAAACAATCAGCTCATTGACACTAATGGAGTAACTGATAGTTGCAAATTGGTGTGGTGAAGTTTAGTTTACTTAGTCATACCTGCATTGATTTCATTACTATGGCCGAGTGGTTAGCACGCTTGGCTACTGATCTAAGGACCTGGGTTCGAGCCCCGGATAAGGCATGGCTGTTTGTGTCGTTTTTCTGCTGAGGGCCTGCCATCCTCTGACCTTCTACTATGGCATATAAAAACTGACAGGCTCCTGTCAGACCTCTGTGGTAAGCAGCTGCTTGAGGGGGTATTTATTTTTTTATATTCTTCTAAAGACATCCTCCTTGTACAGCTAAGTCCAGATTGTGTGCTGTTCTTCACAGGAGCTGGTGTTTTCACAGGTTTGGTGTTGTTGCTTCTCACTTATTGGTGACAGATTTCATCCATGTAGTGGTGTTATTAATCAGCACTTTGCTGCCTCTGTGGTATGAGTCACTGGGAGTCATAGGATTCTAAATTCATGCTCCTATTAGTACACTGAGCCAGTTGCTTATATGAGATGTTTACTAGGCATTGCTATGTGTTTTGTGCCATCCACTTTGACATGTCATCAGGATGTGTTGGAAACACGATTCACTCGACACATGAAGTTCTCCAACACATCCCGCTGCCAGAACAGTGCTTGCCTGATGACATGCCAAAGCAGAATGCATGAAATGCGTAGCAATGCCTAGTCACAAATATCTCAGCTCACTAATAGAAGTGAAGTTTAGAATCCTATGGCACCCAGTGACTCATACCACAAAAGCAGCAAAGTGCTGATCTGCACGGAAGAACTCTCAGTCACCAACAAGTGAGTAGCAACAACACTGGACCTGTGAAAACACCACCTCCTGTGAAGAATAGTACACAATCCAGACTTGTCCTCCTTATACAATGAAGAGGCTGTCTCTACAAGAATGCAGTAATGAAACCAATGCAGGTATGATTAAGTAACCTAAACTTCACCACATTGATCTACAACTATCAGTTATTGCATTAGTGTCAATGAGCTGATTGCTTTTCCTGATACAACGTGACTTGTCCAGCACCTACAGTTTTTACGAGTTAACTTATATTTAATTAATGAAATATTTAAGCAATGTTATATTATGGAATATTCTGTATATTATGGAATATACTGTATATTGAAATAATGATATAATTATGAAATATTTTCAAAAATTAAAACTATATTCTTTTACTTGTTTACTACAATTTTATTGTTATTAAAATGAAGTTTTGCATTGTCATATAAAAATATGCATCAGCTTTTTCATTTATCATTTATTTTCCTCAACTTTTGTTTAATTTATTGCTTAAAATAAATGCTTGTTCTTTTGCTATGCAACATGAACTATTTTTGTTTTTTATTTACTTCAGGGTAAGGTTCGAAAGTTGAGTTTTATTTTTTGCTGTAAATTAGAAATTACTGTAATAATCAGAGCCACTTAGTATTGCAAGCAGAGTACTCTAAGTTGAGTTGTTTTACCTCTGAGTGGCACCTTTCTACAATGGGTTAAATGGCCATGTCATGAGATTCGAGAAGGCTCAGAGAATGTGGTTCATTTGACAGCTGTTAGGAGACAAATGAAAGCCTCCTGTCAAGGCTATCAAGCATGTTCTTTAACATGCACAGGGTATGGTTCTCTTGCACATGGGGCCATGGCTTAATGTCCCATCTGATATACGGCAACCTTTCTAAGCCCATCAGTGTCACCTTTCTCACTGACAGCAGTATGGAGTTTAGTGGAGGTAAATCTCAATGCTGGTAACAGTTTGGACTTGACCTGGGAACTGCAGATAATGAGCATAGTATGCTACTGAATGAGCCAAACCTTTCCCCCAGGAATACTCCATATGTAATATTTATAAATAATACACTGATCACAAAATAATCTCCTTTTTGATAAATGATAGGTACATATATAACATGCTCATAATTATACCATATTTCTGATGCAAATTTATCTGACAAAATGCAGTTTACATCTAAAATTGATTCAACAAATATTTTTATCACAAAAAAGTTATTCACTGTTAATTCTAAAATTAGGTGTTTATTGTTTTTCAGTCAAAATTTTTTTTATTTAAACTATAATATGTATAAAAAACATTTTCATCTAAATGTATAATATGTCAACATTTACTGTACCTTCTCTAAAACTGTCTGGTGAATTAGCCACTAATCTACAGATCAACATTACTCCATTTCTGACGTGCAATAATGCCTCTGAGATTTCTGGAATGTGCAGAAGCCCAGGAAGTTCTTGAAAAAACAAAAAATTGAGTTTTTTTTTTAGAAATAACAGAACAATCTACAATATAATACTAACAGGGAATTTCATAATTTCAAATAATAAAACAATGCTAAAACCATTTACACATTAAGGTTATTTTAGGTATGCAAGAAAACAAGAATATGTTTTTTATTAAACTAATAGGCTACTAATACACATTAATCCTATGAGTCAGACTCCTGCAGTAAAAATTTCAACTGACATTTATTAATAAAAAAGAAAAAATATTCCATATTGAAGGAAAGAAACTTAAAAAAAAAATGGTAAAGCATTAGAAATACACTATCAATTTCAGTCTTAAACTTATGCACACTAAAAAGAAAGATTTAAGATGTGATATCATTAAATATACGTTGAAGAGCCAAAACATTATGACCAGTGCATCTTTATGCAAATCGAAGCAATTGCAGGTATGTGTCAAGATCATGAAATGGTATAAATAACACCTGATATTGAGCTCTGTTAATCAGTGTTATTATTGTTCTTCAGATGGGAAAGGCAGTGGATTTAAGTGAGTTTGACAAAGGCCAAATTGCATTGGCCAGATGACTGGGTCAGAGAATTTCCAAGATGGCAAAACTTATAGATTTTTTGAATTACATTGTAGTCCAAAGCAGAATGTTCAAGAAGCACCTACAAAAAGTCCCATTAGTGCAATTAATGCAAATTTAGAGAACCAAGTTTGTGAAGCAGAACAAACTAATGAGAAATCTGTTTTAGCTGATGAAGAGGTTTCTGAAGTAGACGTTTTAAGGAAAATTAGTACTGATGAAAATATTTTTAAGTCACGATTTAAAGGAAAATAATATTAATGAAGAAAAAAGCAACCAAGAAATTGTGCCGACCGCAAGTAATCCTGACGAGTCTGGCAAGTTTGGAAGTCCTCAACTGTTGAAGCGTCATTTGGAGGCGGACACCTATAAGCCTAGAAAGTACAAGACCAGGTTCCTCAAAAATCCGCACGCAGCGACAAGAAGCCGAAGAAACAATCAGAGCCTGTAGAGTGACAACTGGCAGCGAAGCAGTCAACATAGCCGACATTACATCACGGGCGAGATCTTCAGCAACGCTTTTACTTGAAGCAAGCAAACGACAACAGAAAGATGTCATCGGAACCTGACTGGATGATTTATCGCAACGGAGTGCCAACAATGAAAAATTTAAGTATATTATTATTCTTCCACTTGGCACTTATTGATTTATAAATGTTCTCTTTTCTCTGGAATAGATGAAGATGAAGAAGAAGCTTTATTGTGATTTATATAGTTAGCAATGTTTAATTTCTTGTCGAAACTTTAGAGTTTCAATATTTATTTTCGGAAAGTGAATTTACTGTAGTTCAAGTTTATACTGTGTGAATAGATTTTTTTGTATTCTTGTTCATCGAAGTTCTAGTTGTTATATTGTATCAACGTGAGTTAAAGTGTATTTTTGTAGACTTTTTCATTTCAGCTGACTGATAGCTGAAAATTAGTAAGTCGATATTGGGAAGTTTAGAAATTGTAAAATGTTTAGGATATGAATGAGGAGAGTGAAAGAGAATTAGTGATTTAATATTTTTTCATTTTTAAGAAATATTTTATATTGTAAAATAACGTGCATTCCAAAGTGAATTTATGTATGCAAATATGAGATTCATGTAAAAAGTAATTGCCTGAAATGCTATCGTCATATATTATAAATTATTTACACATTTTTTTTTCTTTATTCTTAGATACAATGTATGTATATGTGTTTCAATCTGTTCAGTGTCATCAGTGATATTTATGTGTCAATGATGCATAATTTTTGGATGACATTGGCAGCATTTATTTGTATATGTAAGAGCTGACCGTGATGATGACTGCAGATTTTTTTTTTTGGGGGGGGGGAGTATCTATTCGGAGCTGTCCCCAATGGCCAAGTCTGGTGACCGAGTTGTTACCAGCATAACTCCTTTGGGAGGGAGACATTTAGCTCTGAAAGGGGAGGTAACTAATGGTTGTTTTATTTCAGCTAGCTCATGATTGCTGTGTATAGGTGAAGAATTAGCAGATGATTACACTCCCGCTTGTTTGTAAAATTTTTAAATTTCTTAGCTTCGCGTGTTTGATGTAATTAGGAGGATAAAACGGAGTTCGAATACCCGTTTTTTATGTGAATTTAGGCACAGAAGACTTTCACTTTCACATATTTTTGACTGTGGTTAGGGGATAAGCGGAAGTTATCACCCCACTTGCAACGTATGTAATTGAATTTCTTTCTTTAACCTTTCTAGAAGCAGGATAGGAGTGAATTAACCTTTTTTATTGTGCAGTTGAAGTTATGCCAATTTTGAGTTTGTATCAGAATGTGATACTAAGTAGACCGATAATGCTAGTATACAATTAACTGCCACAGCCATTGGTACATATTTACATTAGGATAGCTGCTACACTCTTTTTAGGAGATTTGGGGGGGGGGGGGGGTAGGTACCTTTGGTTGTGTTGGAAAATTCTGTCAAGGTGAGAATAGATCATCTTATCAAAATTTAGGCAAGCATACTTTTACTTTTATTTACGTTCAACCATGTGTAAATGACGTGAGATGTGTCCTTTTATTCAAAATTTGCTCATCAAAATCTGTTAGGTCAAATTTTTGACTCCCTTTGGAAGGGGGAGTTGTGATGCCCCCCTCATTCACTTTTACTTTACCTTAACCAGTTTTGCTTAATTTACGTTATATTTATCATTTTGGGGATTTAATTTCATTTTTGGCATCACAGCACTTGTTTCCAAAAGCATAGGAGTTGCGCATGCGCAACTCCAAACTTTCGATTGTCACCTGCTAAAGTGTGCATGTACAAGGACACACTCCCTCTTGCATCATAACTTGCATGCTCGTCATTTTATGCAAATGTCTTTACCGGTGCAACAGCCACGTGTTGCCGAGCCTGTAAGCTTGTTAAAACCGTGACATGTTAGTCACAGAAGTCAGTGAGTAGTAAGAGCCAGTGAGTTAGTAGTTAGTAGTCACAGGAGTTGGTGTTTGTTAGTTGTCAGTTAGTAGTGTCACAGAAGTTGGTGTTAGACACAATAGTGATGATGTAGTCGACATCTATTAAAGTTGGTGAGTGTTTAAAAATATTTTTTTGGAAATAAACTTGTTTGTTATAGAAACTTATTTTAATCTTTGCTATTTTTTCTCTTGAGCAACATTATTTGATAAGATTTGATTATATATTTTTATAATGACAATCATTTAATTTTTGAATTCTTACTCACTAAGTAATGCTCTCTGGTATTCAAACCCTAATTGAACTTTATTTGCCAATTTGTTAATTATTGCCTGGCACCAGACTTTAGCTATCCGGAGCTTGAATAAGTATTGGATCAGACAAAGGGTCCAAAACTTTAAGAGTATTTAAATCTTTGGAGCGTTACAGATCCCCTCCCCCAACCTTCTCTGAGCCTTTGGGGTCTATATAAACTGGCCATTTAGCCCATGGTGTGCAAAAAAGTACTACTCAGAGATAACCCAACCCAAATCAAAGAGTAGTCTGTGCTTGGTCTGCAGAAAATAGTATGAAAATACATAAAAATATATTTTTACTATTCAGTTTAATGTAGTATTTCATCTTAATTGTATAGATTAACTTGTTCAAATTATAAATATTAATTTTGCAAATATATAAAAATATTGCACCATTTATGACTGGTTTTTTGCATCACCCAAGCAAACATTTCAATATGAAAAAGATATCTGAACAAATTGCATACTGTGTGTGCCATCTTAACATGCAAAGTTACAAAAGAACATCATGCCTTATTCAATATTCAGTTTGCATGTTTTTTTTTTATATATTTTCTGTATCAGAATATAATCCTCTTTCAGAGAAGAAGTTAATCTATAACAATTATGATGAAATACTGCATTAAACTGAATAGTAAAACTATATTTTTATGCATTTTCAAACTGTTTTCTGCAGACCAAGCACAGACCACTCTTTGAGAACTTCTGTTTTAGAATTCAAAAAACAAAGGTAAGACTAAAGGAAGTGAATATATAAGTAACCTTCAAAGGAAACTGAGTGCAGACATGTGTTTACTAGGAACTTTTACATTAGAAATGAAAATATGACACAATGCTGAAAAATGGTATGACAACATGACTGATGCTACATTAATGGAGGCTTCATATGAAATAATGAACAAATTGTACAAAGATTGCCTTGTATGTTTTGGTATGCAATGTTGACTAACAAAAGCTTGAAGCTATAAATCTTCAGCATCATTTACAAATAAGTAATACTTTGGGTTGTTTTACCTCTGAGCGGCACTTTTTTGCACACCATGGGCTAAATGGCCAGGTCACATGGACCCCGAAGGCTCAGAGAAGGTTGGGGGAGGGGACCCGCTGGAACAGCTGTTGGGAGACAGATGGTAGCCTCCCGTCAAGGCCATCCAGCGTGTTCTTTAACGTGCACAGGGTATGGCTCTCCCGCACACGGGGCCACGGCTTAACGTCCCATCCGACGGACGGCGGCCTTTCCAAGCCCATCGGTGTCCCCTACTGACCGTGGGCAGGGCGGGGAATTTTGCGGAGATAAATCTCAACGCTGACCCAGCTGGGACTCGAACCTGGGAAGTACAGATTACGAGAATAAGTAATACTGTTTTCAGTGACAAACCTCTGGAATTTTTGAAGAACAAACTAAATGAATCAAACAAAACAGTGAAAGAAACATTTGTTCAAGCATCAATAATTGAAAAAGCACTGGAAACTTTATATAATGCAAGTATTGCTAGAGCAAAGTAGCTTCACACCATTGGAAAACCTTTTCTGCTTGCAACTAAAGAACTAAGTTTATAATGTGAGGAGAGAAGAGAGAAAAACCATCAAACTGTATTCCTCTTTCAAATAATATATCATGCAGAATTTAAAATAGGACAGTTAATGTTGAAGACATCCTCATGAAACAAATGAACAATAATAAGCCCAAAATATTGAAAAAAATTTAAGAGAAAATGACTGGATTGAAGCAAAACATACCAGAATGCCATTCCAATATTATTTCTATTACTCATTCTCTCCAAATAGTGTAATATAAGCTGTTGCCATATAGTCTATTGGTTTTTAAAAGACTATTCTTACAAAATATATGCAATAAAGAGAGTGCCCAAAAATCACAATTAGAACATGGGACAATACACCATGGGTTGCTTTTACCTCTTGAGTGGCACTTTTGTGCACACAGTGGACTAAATGGCCAAATCAATGGTGACACCAGAGGCTCAGAGTTGGGTAGGGGGAAAAACATTGGACATCTGTTAGCAGACAGATGGAAGTCATCTATAAATGCCATCCAGCATGTTTTTTAATGTGAACATGGTGTGGCTCTCCTGCACACCTGGGGCACAGTTTATATCCCATCTGATGGATGGTGATCCTTCCAAGCTACCTTTGTCCCCCTTTCTGATCAAAGGCATGGTTGGGGTTTAGCAGAGATAAACTTCAACACTTGAACTTGGGAACTGTAGATTACAAGACATGCTACCAACAGAAACAACTCCTGCCCCTGTGCATTGTGGAATACTAAGTCAAACAAGATCTGTAAATGGTAGCTAGGCATAAACTGGAAGGAGAGCTGTGTACCAATCCCTAGTGATGATGCACAGAACCAGCCAAGTCTAGCACCTAATGTCCGACCCCGCCTTCTCGTGGTGCAGGCCTTATTACCTTTTAAAAGAGATATTCTCTTTTGGAAGGGAACAGAAGGGGAGGGCTGCCAGTTCAGTATGGCCTACTGATCTGGTCATCTATGGCCACTTTTTTCTTTTTTTTTCAACCCTGCTAAGGAGTGGTCAACTTCACAGGGTCCTGGTGCTGACCATTTATACCTACAAGACTGGACTTGTTTATGGATTTGAGCTTGATTATGGATCCTGGAGTTGCTGCACTAGTGGGCCTCTGTTAAAGGAGAATCTGCTGCTGTGTTTTCTGTTTGCTTCTGGGTTGCCAGCCCTAAGTGAACAGAGGCATGGGATACCTTATATAAGCTGGTGGATAATCCTAATCAGAGGCCATCGCAGGTACCTGAACCTTACTTAGCTAGTTGGGCATCGTCAAGCCTAAACTGGAGTAATGTGTCTCAGGCAGGCCATATGGCTCTTGAAAAAGTCCACTTGAAAAGGTGGTGCCTGAAGTTCCTACCAGCATCGGTGACTTCAGCCTTTAGCGGAGAAGGAACAGGTCTTTGCCTCATACCTGTGATCAGGGGGCTGTTTGATATTGTTGGCCCTACCTATCTCAATAAACCTAGTTTCTTTAAAAATCCTATTAATCATTTTCTCTCTGCAGGCACATGAGGACATTATATAGAGATTATTCTCTTGATGTCCTCATGCAGGAATTCTAGTGCTATAACCTAGATATTCTAGGCTTGCAAGAGACCAGAAGGACAGGTAAAGGTGAGACACTTAAAAGTAACTTTAAATTTCTCTTTACAAGGAGGGGGGATGGAAAGCATCACCAAGGCGTGGGACTGCTTCTCAGCAGACACGCTAGCGATGCTCTTCTAGGATATGAGTGCATTAATGAAAGGTTTCTTACAGCAAAATTTCAGACAAGCATTAAAGACTTGAATGTTATCTGCTGTTATGCCCCCACTGAGGATTCTGATGAGGATGAGAAGGATAGGTTTTACAGACAACTTCAGGATATTTTGAATTCTGTCAAGAAAGGATATATTACCCTTGTTCTAGGTGACTTCAATGCCAAAATTGGTACTGACTTTGACCTTTGGGGAGGGATGATAGGCCCTTTTGGTATTGGTAGCTGCAATGGCAATGGGCAACATCTTCTACAGCTAAGTAAAGTTAATGGTTTCAGAATAACTAACACTTATTACAAACACTGCAACATACATAAGTACACATGGGTTTTACCTGATGGGCTGCATAAGAATGTGATTGATTATATATTAGTTAACAGCAAAAGGGCTAGTTCTGTTAGGAATACCAGGGCATATAGGGGACCTGAAATTGATTTCACCATGATCTTGTTAAAAGTGTCTTGCAACATAAAACTTAAAAAGTATTGTGCTAAATTAAAAAAAAATTACCTTTAATACTGAAGCTCTGAAAGACCCAGTTATAGCTAAAGCTTACCATGATAGGTTACTTAGTCATTATGACAGTCATGGTTTGCTTACTACTGAAGTTGAGGAAGAATGGGGCCGTTTTAAACAAAACGGGAAACTAAACGGTTTTTCGGAAACTTACAGTACTCTTTTAGGAAAAAAGGTGCAGAGGAGACAGAATTATTTGAGTGATAAGGCACTTCAGCTTATTTCAGAAAGAAGGAACTGCAGGAATGTCCTTAATCAATACCCTACTAGTCTTAATAGAAAGGATTACAGAGAGCTTAATAAATGTGTAAAGGATCAGTTAGCTGTTGATAAGAATCTTTGGCTTGATGGTTTGGCTTACAAAGCTGAGGAAGCAGTTAGACAGCACAACAGCAGAGAGCTGTACCAGATAATTAATGTTTTATGTGGTAGAAAATGAGCAGGCATACAAGGATTGAAGGATAAACAAGGTAAGGTTACAGAAGGGGAGGATTCTGTCATGGCTAGATGGGTTGAGCATTTCAGTGATGTTCTAAAACAATGTGGTTAGTTCTACTCCCATTGTTTGTAATGATGATAAATGTAATGGGGACTTTAATGTTGGCTCTATAACACAATCTGAAGTTATTTTGGCTATTTCTAAACTTAAACTTCATAAATTGCCAGGGGTAGATGAAATTACTACAGAAATGCTTAGAGCTGGGAATGTTTCGGTTACCACTTGGATGACTGAAATTTTGAATATCTTTTATGATAAAGGCATGGTTCCTAAAGATTTTACCAGAGCTATTGTTATCCCTATGGCTGAGTGGTTAGCATGCTTGGCTACTGATCTAAGGGACCTGGGTTCGAGCCCCGGATTAGGCATGGATGTGTGTGTTGTTTTTCTGCTGAGGTCCTGCCATCATCTCAGATCTCCTACTTGGCATATAAACTGACAGGTTCCTATCAGACCTCTGTGACAAGCAGCTGCTTGAGGGGGTATTTATTTTATTTATTTTCAAAAAAGGTGATCGCAGTTCTTGTTATAATTATAGGGGTATCAGCCTACTCTCTGTTCCAGGTAAAGTTCTTTCCATGATTGTGCTTATAGAATTAAGAATCTGGTTGACAGTCAATTGCGTGATGAGCAATGTGGATTCAGAAGTGGTAGGGGATGTGTGGATCAGATATTTTCACTTAGGCAGGTTCTTGAGAAACATGTAGAGTTTCAGAAACCTTTGATTGTTAGCTTTGTTGATTTGAAAAAGGCTTTCGACTCTGTTGATCGTCATAATTTGTGGTTGATTGTGAGATCGTATGGTATATCAGACAAGTTAGTTAACGTAATGAAATCCCTCTATAATAACACTGAGCTGTGTGTGAAAGTTGGTAAGTCTTGTACCAATTGGTTTAGCATTACTTCTGGTGATCGACAAGGGTGCATTGTCTCCTTTTCTCTTTAGTTTGGTTATTGATTATGTTATGCGAAATTCACTTCAAGATAAAGATTTTGGCCTTAAATGGGCTGGAGATACTAAAATTTCTGATTTAGATTATGCTGATGATTTAGCCCTTTTGGCAAATGATGTTGATGAGATGAACTCTTTCATTCGAGCTGTTGATGAGACTGGTAGTAGAGTAGTTTTGGTAACAGTAAACCTACCCTACTACCAGAGACTGGTAGTAGGGTAGGTTTGGTAGAGTAGGTTGTGAACAGAGAGAAAACTAAAGTGATGAAAATTGCTCAGGCAGGTTGTGATTCAGTTCATCTGAATGGTTGCAGTCTTGAGCAGGTGTCACAGTTTAATTATCTTGGGAGCTATGTAACAGATAATGGTGATGTGCGTGCTGCCGGGACTTTTAGGAATCTATAGAGAGTGTGGAGAAATAGGCGTATACACCTAAAGACTAAAATTAGACTGTATAATAGTTTGGTTCTTTCTAGGGTTAGTTATGGTAGTGAAACTTGGACGCTGTGTAAACAAGATAACAGGAAACTAGATGCTTTTGATTCTAGATGCTTACATAGTATCTTGGGCATTAGTTGGTTCAACTCTGTAACTGATGATGAGGTTAGGCAAAGGAGTCTGCAACCTCCTTCATTGGTTTGGCCACATTGCTCATATGGATAATTATAGATTGGCAAATAGGGTTATGAACAGTGTGCCTAGAGGCCTCAGAAGGAGGGGGAGACCTAGGATGCGGTGGCCAGACATTGTCAAACAGGACCTTATTAGAATTGGTGTGCAGATATGATTGCAGAATTAAACTGCATGTTGTTGTTGTTGTTGTTGGAGGAGGAGGAGGAGGAGGAGGAGGAGGAGGAGGAGGAGGAGGAGGAGGAGGAGGAGGAGGAGGAGGAGGAGGAGGAAAATCAGCACAGGAAATATATGTAGAAAACCAGCTGTACACATAAATTTTCTGCAGAAAGCAATTGATATACAAAAATCTTTTTAAAAGAAAACAGAGAATATACAGCATATACTGCTATTACAGTTCCCACTACAATCCTTTTTCAATACCACAGACTTAATTATTACTCAGTTGACAGCTATTTACATCATTTAGCTGCAAAACTTTTTATTCATATGTTAATTTTTTTACTTCATATAACATTTAAAAACATAAATTGATTTACCTGCCTGAGCAATACAAAGTACATCTGCAACTTCCTCCAAATACACATTACTGTCAAAAAGTTCAGAATTCCTAATGCCAACATCTATCCGCCCATCTTTCACCTAAAAAAGGAACATAACTGTGAGTTATAGCATAGATAAAAATTTAGGTGATGTGATGTAAAATGAAATATGTAATTGGTATATTTATAGTTCTAATGTTTTTAAGTAATACTCACTTACAATTACTAAGTTGTTGATGAATTGTATATCACAGTACAGAAGTGTTGCAAGGTTATATATAAATTAAATAACCTGATCTTGTCTTCTTTATCAGATGTTTTTCTTTTATATTGGATACTTTTTATAGTATAAATCAGACCTACAAAGCTAAAGCTTATCTTAACCCATTTCTTCCCAGTGTTGCGTAGATGCAACACTTTTGTGTTGCGTGTACGCAACACTGGGAAGAAATGGGTTAAGATTATGACAGAACAAATAGCCATGCCCTGAACCCAGGTTTAAACCCAGATTCTAGGAGTTGCAATTTACCATAAGACATCAAAGAAATATCAAGGTAGAAAGACACATCTGGAGATTACTTTTGAACAAACTTGCAAATATGTCTTCATATTCAGACTTCATCTCCAGCATTTGAAGAAATAAAGTGAGAACTGTACATTTTATGACAAACATTACTTATCTCCTACATTACCAAATAGCAAACATCTATTTGAGCTTTCAACCACCATTTGATAGTGCATTCCAAGTTCATCTTTTTTTCTGTAAATATAACTGATTCTAAAACTTTGTAACATCTAATATATAAAGAAGAAAGTTCATTTGCTTGTTTTTGTGTCTGTCTGCTTATGCACTTAGCCCCCAGAAGAACTAGAGGCTTCAAACTTTGAATGATGTTCCCTTCACTCAAGGGAAGGCTATTTGGGAACCCGCTGGAGTCAACCAAAATTGGGATGGGCAGGTTTGAATCTTTCAAAATCTCCATAGACTTAACATTAACAGTTGAAAGTTATTCAAAATAACTGTTGCCACCAATGAATTTGGAAAAAGGAATACATCAAACTAAATTAATATCTGATTCTGTATGATTAAACATTATTGGTTGAAAGTTATTCAAAATAACTGTTGCCACCAATAAATTTGAAAAAATAAATACATCTAACCAATTTCTTTCTGTTTTTGTGTGATAATCATTGTTCAGTTTGTTGGGTCACAAGTGCAAGTGTATGAGGATACTGAAGTTGTTCTAATTAAGCACAAATGAAACACGAGATTCTTCGTTCAAATGAAAGTTTCAAAAGCTAAGAATTCATATTGGAAATTAAAATCAGTAACTTAATTTTAAAAATGTGCAAAAGCTAATAAAACTATATACAGATAATTAATAAATGTTTTAAATATTATGTTAAGTAATAATTTTGTTTATTACCATCATCCTCAAGCAGCCGTGGGCTATGAAGGTCCAATCAGACCATGCAATTTAGTTCTCCAAGCAGATCTGTCCTGAGCTACATCTGCTGCATCCGGCCACTGCACACCAATTCTAACAAAGTCCTGTTTGACACTGTCTGCCCACCACATCCTAGATCTCCCCCTCTTTCTGAGGCCTTTAGGCACACTGTTCATAACCCTATTCACCAATCTATAATTATCCATAAGGGCAACATGGCCAAACCAACAGTCTCTCTCTGCATAATATGCCGCTTAAAGGAGGTTGCCAACTCCTTTGCCTGACCTCATCATTAATTACATAGTTGAATCACCTAATGCCCAAGATACTGCGTAAGCATCTAGAATCAAAGGCATCAAGTTTCTTGTTATCCTGCTTACAAAAGGTCCATGTTTCACTACCATAACTAACCTTAGAAAGAACCAAACTATTACAGCTTAATTTTTGTCTTTAGTTGTATATTCCTATTTCTCCACACTCTCCATAGATTCTTAAAAGTCCCGGCAGCAATCCCTATACATCCATTAATCTCGTGTTGCACATCACAGTATCTGTTACATAGCTTCCAAGATAATTAAACTGTGACACCTTCTAAAGACTGCAACCATTCAGATTAACTGAATCACAGCCTGCCTGACAAATTTTCATTACTTTAGTTTTTTCTTTGTTTATAATCAAACCTACTCTACTACCAGTCTCAACAACATCATTTGCCAAAAGGATAAATCATCAGCATAATCTAAATCAGAAATTTTCATATCTCCAGACCATTAAAGGCCAAAATCTTTCCCTTGCAGTGAATTTTACATAATATAATCATAACCAAAGGGAAAAGGAGACAAAATGCACCCTTGTTGAACACTAGAAGCAATGCTAAACCAATTGCTACAAACCTTACCAACTCTCACACACAACTCAGTGTTATTATAGAGAACTTTCATTATGTAAATAACTTGTCTGGTATACCATACGATCTCACAATCAACCACAAATTATGATGATCAACAGAGTCAAAAGCCTTTTCGAAATCAACAAAGCTCATAACCACCGACCACTTCTGAATCCACACTGCTGATCACACAACTGCCTGTCTACCAGATTTTTAATTCCATTAAGCACAATCATGCAAAGAACTTTACCTGGAACCGAAAATAGGCTGATACCCCTATAGTTATCACAAGAATTGCAATCACCATTTTTAAAAATAGGGATAATAATAGTTCTGGTATAATCCTTAAAAACCATGCCTTTATCATAAAAGATATTCAAAATTTCAGTCATCAGTGTGGTCATCATGTGATCATCCTTCTATAACCTTACCTAGTTTATCCTTCAATCCCTGTATACCTGTTCGTTTTCTACCACACAAAACATTAACTATCTGGTACAGCTCTCTGCTGTTGTGCTGTCTAACTGCTTCCTCGGCTTTGTCATCAAGCTATCAAGCCAAAGATTCTTATCAGCACCTAATTGATCCTTTACATGTTTATTAAGCTCTCTCTAATGTTTTCTATTAGGACTAGTAGGGTATTGATTAAGGACATTCCTGCAGTTCTTTCCTTCTGAAATAAGCTCAAGTGTCTTATCACTCAAATGAAAAAAAAAATTCTGCCTCCTGTGCTCCTTTTTTCCTAAAAGAGTACTGTTAGTTTCCAAAAAAAGCTTGTTTAAAATGGTCCCATTCTTCCTTAACTTCAGTAATAAGCAAAACATGATTGTCATAATGACTAAGTAACCTATCATGGTAAGCTTTAGCTATAACTGGGTCTTTCAAAGCTTCAGTATCCTATTTTTTAACCTTAGCACAACACTTTCTAAGTTTAAGTTGCAAGACTGACATCATCTTCCTTGACTTTGAAAAAGCTTTCGAGAAACTTAAAAGATCAATCTCGTTTAAAAAACTAGCAAATTATAGTATTCCCAGCAAAATGCTTCAATCATTGCATGCCTTATTTTCAACTCGCACTAAACAGATTAAAGTCAGCAGCACATTGTCACCAGTTAGTGTTACTAGTGGTATTGTACAAAACTCTGTTTTAGGCGCATTGTTTTTCGTTATTTTCACCAGTAATTTTCTTTCCGTTTTAAGGCCTGTTACCAGTTTTATCTACACTGATTATGTCAAATTCTACAATACTCTTTCCAACTCTGAGACTATCATTCACTTCAGGATTGGGTTGGGTTGTTTTACCTCTGAGCGGCACTTTTTTGCACACCATGGGCTAAATGGCCAGATCACAAGGACCCCGAAGGCTCAGAGAAGGTTGGGGGAGGGGACCCACTGGAACAGCTGTTGGGATACAGATGGTAGCCTCCCGTTAAGGCCATCCAGCGTGTTCTTTAACGTGCACAGGGTATGGCTCTCCCGCACACGGGGCCACGGCTTAACGTCCCATCCGACGGACGGCGGCCTTTCCAAGCCCATCAGTGTCCCCTACTGACTGTGGGCAGGGCGGGGAGTTTTGCGGAGATAAATCTCAACGCTGACCCAGCTGGGACTCGAACCTGGGAACTGCAGATTACGAGCCTGGATTCACTTCAGGAAGTGTGCAATAAAATTGCAGAGTGGAGTGCACTTAATGCTCTACCCATCTCAAATGGTAAAACTACAATGTTTAATATAGGTTACAATAATATACACCACACCTACTCCCTTGATTCTTGACACTTAGAAAAGTGAGAGACTTGATATCATCCTAACTCCCAACTCATCCTTTTCACAACACTAATTTCATTGCTATGAATGCCAACCGTGTTATGCATATGATTTTGAAATGCTACAGCGAGTGTAACACAAGCATCATTATAAAAGCATCACTTGAACACACACACGTCAAAAAGTTAAAAAGAATCGGACATCTTTATTTAACTCAGGGGTCTCAAACACCTGTACCTCAAAGTTATTTTGTGCAGCCCATGAGGATTTACCTCTGAGTGGCACTTTTTTGCACACCATGGGCTAAATGGCCAGGTCATATGAACCCCGAAGGCTCAGAGAAGGTTGGGGGAAGGGACCCACTGGATCAGCTGTTGGGAGACAGATGGTAGCCTTCCGTCAAGGCCATCCAGTGTGTTCTTTAATGTGCACAGGGTATGGCTCTTCCGCACATGGCGCCAGGGCTTAGCATCCCATCCGATGGACAGCAGCCTTTCCAAGCCCATCGGTGTCCCCTACTGACTGTGGGCAGGGCGGGAAATTTTGTGGAGATAAATCTCACCGCTGACCCAGCTGGGAATCAAACCTGAGAACTACAAATTATGAGCCTGGAACACTACTGACTGCCCCCCCCCCCCCCCTCTGAGGAATATGTTATATCATAATCATGGTAGAGAACTACGGCTTAGCAGATTGATTCAACAAAGTTGCTCTCACACAAATATAGAGATTATGGTCACATTCAACCAAAGATGAAGCCATTATAAATTAAATTTGTGCTTATGATTTGGTATTAATGCTAAAACAAGAATATAAGTAATTACTTTTTGCTTATTATTCCTTTAAAAAAAATGTGGCTCACTGCTGATTACGTAAAATGTGGACTGCCTCATAGTGAAAAGTAACTTATTTGGCCCCTACACGATTTGAATTTCAGACTCCTGGTTTAACTCCATCAATAAGTCTGGAGGATTTTTTCTCTAAATCTAATAGTTCTATTTAAGAACAAATGTGCTATTTTTGCAAAACATTGCAGAAGTTTGTTAATGTAGTGACAACATTGCTGTCGTAAAATGAAATAAGGTTATCAGGTGACAATGTCTAAAGCTGAAAGAACTTGACTTCAAATCCTTGTTTATTCCAGTTGTAGGAAAATTGTCCCTCATTATATTTGATAACTAAAGGAACTTTTAACTGAATGCATGAAATTGTTTTAGTTGAGAATTAATGTTGATAGAATAAATTAAATGAAGCTGATAAAGTTGCTGTGCATTTTGAATGCATTGTAGATTCCAATGACAGAATATCAGGTCATCCATCAGTTGATGTAGATAAAAGAATAGGGTACATTGATTACTTCTAGGTGTGTTGCGCATTAGTGACATTACATGCTCTCTCATGAATTATGCTGTCTGTACAAGTAAGAACCTTGAATACAGAATGAATTAGACTGTAACATATGGATTCCGTTTAGATTGCCCATTTGGGAGTTGTGACAATCTTTTCAAGAGCTCCTTTAAACATTTAATTATATTTAGCTTTTTACCTCTTTTATTCAATCTCTGTTATTTGTTCTATTTTATATCTGCCCTGTGACCACCTTGAACATTGCAAAGCACATCCAGATCAGCTGTGTATTCATGGAGGTGCTTAGGGTGCCAGAGCACTCCCCTCCCCTTAAATCTTGGAAAGCTTGAAATACAAAATTATAAAACTATTCACAGGTATGGTTCAAGGATTTGGAGGAAAATGCTGTACTAAAATTGGGGAAAAAATACTAAAAAGCAGTTGCAGTTTGTTAGGGCATGGAAATTGGGAGTGAATTTGTGAAATTGTAGTTTTTTTCTGAGCCACCAGCAGAGACAGATTGTTTTCAACAAGGAAAACAAATTCCTTCTACATAAACCATTTTGAATGCATATTAGCAAAAAAAGAGGCACCCTCACCAAAAACACAAATGTATTGACCATGGTATTGTATGTGTCATGCAAATCCTAGATACATGGCTGATCCAGAATGCTTTAGGTCATTACACTTGGTATCTTTATGTTTGGCATCCCTTGAACAGTCAGAAACAATTTCATGGAAGAACAAAAATTTTGGGGCTTATTTTTAGAGGCATCTGCCAATCAAACATCCTAGGATGTCATTCACCCAAATTTGGTTTTACAATGCATAATGAAACTAGAGATAATATTAAGAAAAGTAATGAACCACCTATGGTTTCAGACTTTTCAGGCATCTTATATTTTGTAGTGTAAATACAACAAATCTTGCAACAAAAAGTTAATGGTTTTTATGTTTCACTTGTTCAGTACCATTTAATCCTTTGATGATACCATATATGAGGTATTACAATTTACACTTAAAATCAGCTGAATATATTACTTCTTTTCAAGATTAATCTCCCTATTTATAGAATAAATAATATGAACTACAATTACTTTGCATTGTATTGTATTCTCATGTTAAAGAGTCTGAATATTTAAAGTAGTTAAGAATTAGTAATGTCCAACCACTCACTCATCAGTCAGCACAGGTGACTCAGATCATTTGGCAATTTAGGTTAACTGCAAAACAATCATTTCCAGTGTTGCATTTGGTTTTAGTAGCTGGTTGTTACTACTAATTTTTTTCTTGGAGCTAAGCCTTTTGCAAAAAAAAATAAATCAAAGTACTCTTCATACTAAAGAGTTGGACATCACTGATTAGGAAAAATTAAATCTTTTTGTGATCACAGGGGATTAGAATTGGCCTTTTTTTTGTTTTCAGATTTACAGCATGAAAACTTAGTAAGCTCAGCTGCTAAAGATTAGAGAACTTGGTACAAACCCAGTGATTTTGTGGTTAAGTCCCAATTGGATAAAAAAAACTTTTAGTGCTTCAAAAATTCTATAAAATCAGTACTTACCAGTGCCATGACAACAAGAAGTTCACTCAGAAATAAACGCAATCTTCTTGCAGCATCACTACGCTCAAATTCCAAAGCCAGACCATTCGGTAAAGATGATATTAAAATACTTTCTCCTGAATGCCCTCCTAATTTTAATCTGTGGCAAAATATTTATATATTACTTTGAAAATAATCCAAAACAGGTATAGCTGAAAATAACACTCTATACAAATTGAAGCAACTTTATTTTTAAACCTTTTTCATTAAACTATTGTTTATACCCAGTGGGCTGAGTGGTTAGCATGCTTAACTAGTGATCAAAGAGACCTGGGTTCAAGCCCAGATAAGGTATGGATGTTGTTTCTTGTGTTGACCTTCTGCTGAAGTTTTGCCATCCTCACAGATCATATTTACGGT
This sequence comes from Ryuthela nishihirai, assembly GCA_038380435.1. Taxonomy (NCBI): domain Eukaryota; kingdom Metazoa; phylum Arthropoda; class Arachnida; order Araneae; family Heptathelidae; genus Ryuthela; species Ryuthela nishihirai. Next base: position 623,839 of record JAWZYU010000070.1, read on the forward strand.
GTATTATACTGACAGGCTCCTGTCAGAACTGTGTGTCAAGCAGCTGCTTGAGGGGTTATTTATTTTTAGTTTTAAGAAACTAAAAACATTTGATTAGAAATATACCCAGTTCTGTAATCTTAGAACAAGTGAATCATTTATCTGACAAACCAGAAGTGACCAAAATTTTCATTATCACTATTTATGCTGAAATTCTTCTAAAGAGTTATCTATATTTCCATAAAAGAAAGCAACTAATTAGCCAAGTTATGAGAGTATTCAGAACTTTAATGCATTTGAAACATGCTGCGTTAGTGACTTATCTTGCTCATCTAATAAACTGTGCAGCTCCATGTTCATTTAAGGAGAGGGTCAAATGAAATTTGCCGATTTTTAATGAATTATGTATATAAATGATGAACTATCCAATAGTGTCAAGCACTTTTTTTAAAGATGTTCTCAACAGCAAAAAAAATTAAAAATAAGTTTCTGGCATTAGCATCTTTTGGTAGATTTCAAAATGTTAATTTCTATTATCCTTTATGGGCAGTATCCAATTCCAATGTGTGATAGATATTTTTCAATTATAAAACTAAAATCAAGAAAACTAACCATACATATATTGAATATTCAGCAAAAACATACAGAGCAGATTATAGCATCCAGTAGAAAATCAAATGTTACTATAGAATACTCAACACATTAACCATCACTAATTTTAAGAAATGGTGACGTAAATTCGATAAAAGTAATATTCTTTCTCATATCTTCAGGAAGTGGTAACCCAGAAATTAGAGTAGTTATCTTCCATAACTGCTAAGTTCATGCAATTTACGTATCTAAGAAAATTATCTTTATTGTTGCAACAAAAGGGGAACAAAAAGGAAAAATTCCCATTAATACAGAAAAAAATAGAAGATAGTCTTAAAGCTCAAGTTATACATTCCAAATGAATTAGAAATTATTTTTATAAGTTTTTTTAGAACTACAGTAGATAAGAATGAGTATCTAGAATTGTGTGTTTAAACAGTACCACACAGTACATTTCTCTTGTAGAGTTTTGTTTGAAATTTATTTTTAAAAAGTACTGAAAGAGTTAAAAAAAATTGTTTGTCACAAGTTTAGGGTTAAAAAGTAAAAGATTTTGAACAGTATTTCCCACGTCTTAGCTAAAGAGTAAAAGAATTTGGCTAAAAAAAACCCAGATAAGTCAGAGATATTTAAACTTAAAATTCAATACAAAAGTTTACTGTAAAACAATAATTGTCCTGAAATATACATCAGGTAACCAGAGATAAGTTTGTGGTTTTTCAATGTTATCATTTCAACGAAAAGTACGTAAGCACAATTGCAAGTAGTGCACATGCATTGATACACAGTCAAAAGCACATAGCACACTGAGTAAGTTGATGTGTAGCAAGCATGAAAAGCAGTTTATTGAAATTGGGAAAGGTGAAAACATGTCTGTGTCAAATACAGTTATTTGATTGTGCTTACTTTAAGAGTTTAAACTGGGAACTAAAATGGCACAAGCAGCACACAAAATATGTATGGCATTTGGAGAGAGCACAATGAGTGAAAGGACAGCCCAAAAGTCGTTCAGAAAATTTGTGTCAGGCAATGAGACACTTGAAGATGCACCCCGCAAAGAAATACCAACCGTCATTGATAACAATGAACTGAAGGCCAGCATCAAGTTGGATTTATGTCAAACATGCCAAGAGCTTGCAGAAATGTTCCATGTAAGTGATGAAACTATTCATTTGCATTTACATCACCTATGAAAGGTCTAGAAGCTGAGGAAATGAGTTCGACATGAACTGACTGCCAACAACAACAAACTCTAGCAGCTTACTATCTGCTCATTGCTGCTTTCACACCACAAATGAGCCATTTTTGGACAGGTTATTGGTGTACAATGAAAAATGGATTGTCTATAGGAACACCAAATGTTTGTATCATTGGTTGTTCAGTGAACCTGTATCACATACACACACCAAAGCCCAGGATTCACCAACAGAAAATTTTGTTGTGTGTCTGGTGGACTACAGCTGGTATCATCCATTATGAGCTTCTTGTCACTGATCAATCACTACAGACATCTGCTTGCACAGCTACAACAGGTTGCAGATGCACTGCTCCAAAAACAGCCTGCACTTGTTCATCACAAAGGCATTGTAGTCCTTCGGGATAATGCTCACCCTCACACTTCACAAGTGAATCCAGACAAGCTCCACAGCTTTGGTTGAGAAATTTTACCCCCCCCCCCTATTCCCCCAGACACCGTGCCATCCGACACCATCTTTTCTTTGTGCTGCACAACTGACAATTTCGAAACCAAGAAGCACTGGAAACAGAGTTGGCTGCTTTCTTCACTTCTAAACATCAGGAGTTCTACCAGAGTGGCATTTAAACTTGTACCTTGTTGAAAAAAGATTATAGATTGTGCTGGTGCTTACTTTTCTGAATAAAATATATTTATTCCCTTTTTATATATGGTTTAATTTTACCTCAAGAACTGCACAAACTTTTTAGGTTACCTGATACATTACATATGTGCGAGGTTACTTTTAAATACAACTTCATATAATTTGAAATGTATAAGGTTGTCTGCGATGCAATCAGTAAGTACTGATTGATCATCAGTAAGTCTTGATGATTGTATGGGGTTTAATGGCCCATCAGCAACTAAGGCTATTATGCATCAAACAAGTTGTGATAGGCATTTTTTATTAGGTATGCTAGCTTGCTAGATTAGGTTACCTGTTAACGCAATCAGAAAGCCCTACATTCATGCCCCCGATAGTTTAAAATTCAATTTTACTGCTAAGTTTCATTTGTTATAAAATAAACAATTTAAACACAAAAAATAACACCTAAAATTTTTTTATGAACCCATCACACAGATTTTATTAATTCTCAGCATTATAACAATGGAGTTTTACTTCATATGCTGATAAAAAAAAAAAATCCTATTTCTAATTCTAGTGATCTGAGAAGTAAACATTGTTCCTATAGTACAAGGTTGTAAAAAACCATTTACCCAAATAGAAATAGACAGGTTTTCAACTGTTTCTAATCAAAATATCAAAAATAATATTTTTAAAACCATATATATGGCTGAGTGATTAGAACGCTTGGCTACTGATCTAAGGGACCTGGGTTCAAGCCCCGGGTAAGGCATGGTTGTGTGCGTTGTTTTTCTGCTGAGGTCCTGCCATCCTCAGACCTACTACTTTGGCATATAAACTGATAGGCTCCTGTCAGACCTCTGTGGCAAGCAGCTGCTTGAGGGGGTATTAATTTTTTTTATATTTTTAACCTGTTGATTCTACTTGATAAAATTATGATAAAGTTTAAAAACAAATCCATTTGATCCTGCACGTTCAGTGACTGTAAAAATATCAAGTAACAATAATTTAGTTTATGCCTTTATTCTGCTGTACCTTACATAGATTATTGATCATTTATGATTTCCAGTACTCTGGCCTACTTATCACTCTATCAGAGTGGTAATGCTTTCTAAACTTTTAAATTAAGATACTGAATTTATTACTACTAAAAGTTTCATGATCCAAGAACTATGCACATCACTTTTGGTCAATATTTTAGCAGACTTTCAATTTTAAAGATTTTTTTTTTCATTCAAAAGCTTCCATATTTAATTTTTGCTTCTCAAATATATACTATGATTACAGAGAATAACTGATGCGAAACAATCAAAAACAAAACAGCTTGTGATCTCTAATAGTGGATATCGAAAGAATAATAGGATTAAGCAATTAACCCAAAAGTGTGATTTTTAAAAGGACTTATTTTAGCAATACTTTTAAATACATTTTATTCAAATACACTAATTAATGTTAGGAAATAAAATTTTTGCTGCAATTTTAAAATTAAACTTTTTTTATAGCAGTCATGCAGCTTCATACTAAAAAAAATTCACTCCCAATTTTAATGTTTCAGTTAAACTTTAAATGCTTTGAAATATTTTTATTAAATTTTTTTAAGTTCCTCATCTCTATTTAGATACATTTTTTCAATAAATGGTTTTGTGGAAAAAAGTTTCGCTGATGTACAGGATTTGAACCCACATCTCTCCAGAAACATGCCAGGTTGGTTGGTTGGTTGTTTAGGGTTTAATGGCGCATTAGCAACTAAGGCTATAATGCGCCAAACGAATGTCCAAGATGTAAAATGATAAAAGTCATGGAACCCTCAACCAATTTTTAAAAATAAACTAGAAATTTAACGATACAAATGTAGGATAATAAAATAACAAGCAGTGAATAACAATAAACAAATGTAGAAATACATGCCAGGTGTTCTAATACCACAAAACTAATGAGGGCTCTGCCTTTTCTCCACTAATGACTTCTCACTCTTCCCATGATTTCTGCACCTAGGTATGGCACCATCTATGATCTGCAATGGCAACTATTTCTTTTTTATGTTGTGTTGAGTAAGATGTAAATAAATAAGTCACTTAAGCATTTAATAATAAGCTATTAGCATTATTAATGATTTAATCAATAAATAATATCCACATAGTTATCTGGTGACTTTAACATTAATAAATGGTTTTGTGAAAAAATGTGGGTTTGAATTCCGCACACATCAGTGAAACTTTTTTTTTCCACAAAACCATATTGATTTATTGATGTTGAAGTCAACAGGTAACTCAGTGGGTACATTTTTTCAGTTTTTATTTAAATTATCTGTTTTTAAAGTAAAATGATTTTTTATGACATGACTTTCCTTAGATTATGTTTTAAAAATTCAAAAATTAAGATATATATTTAATATTAAAACATGCATTTTATTCCATAAAGCTGTATGTGAATCAATTATATCTTATGATATAACTATTCATGGTACAACAAACCTAACAAATATAAAAAAAATTGAAAATCTTCACTCTATAATAGCCAAAATAATACCTATAAAACTTAAACAAAATTATACGACTTTAAGAAACAAATTACATTACTTGAACTTGTTATAATACAGAAACTTACACATTTGTGATATAATATAAAAACATTATTTTGATAATACATTTAAAAAGAAAATAGATTATAGTGAAAATACAAGATTAGAAGCTAAAAATTATTACACTACCTAAATTTAAAAACAATTATGGAAGATGTATCAGTAATTATAAAATACCCCTTAAGCAGCTGCTTACCATAGAGGTCCGACAGGAGCCTTTCAGTTTATATGTCATAGTAGAAAGTTGTAAGGATGGTGGGACATGCATTTTTAATTTAATTCCAAGAGAAATTATGAATGTTAAAAGTTATAATAGATTGAAAATAAATTTAAAATATTATCCAAAATAAATTATATAACTATATTAAATTTTGTATATTTTATGAACTTTTTTGCATTTTATATTCTTATTTTAATTCTCATTTTTTAAATTGAAACTTAATTGAGAGAACAAGTGTATATGTATTATGAATGTATTATTCAATTACCTACATATAAGCTACTTAGCTTTGTGAGTCCTATGTATTTTGTATTGTATGTTCTTATGATTAAATAAACAATGTCTTATTTTTTTTAAAGTCTTGCTGATCTGCAAAGTTCTAAGAATATGCATTATATGCATAAGTGGCAAAATATTTTAAAAGCTAAATAAATGAGATTTGAGCATTATTAAAATATTATGAACTATTTATATTAGAATAATAATTTAGGAAAAAATACAGCAAAATCTTGCAATATTAAAAAAAAAAGGCTTTAAAAAACTTCCTTGAATTTTTGCAATCTTATTAATCACAATTAAATGCTTTCTTTTGGTATATAACACGACATATTTCCATTCATTAGTCACTTCAGGATGAGGTTCCAAAGCTATTTATTTTCTGAAAACACTTTAAAATAAATCTGGCAGCTACAGAGAGTTAAATTTCAGAACCCTGACAATGTAATGGTTAAATACAATTTATAATGCTTTAAATGATTTTGAGCTCTGTTCGCATTTTTGTAAATTGGGATTTCAAGATCCAGATCAGCTTTAGGAAAACAAAAAACAGGCAATTTATTCCCTTATCTGATTTGGCAAACCTACATAGAGATCTGGAAGGTGTGACATCAGCAGAATTAAAACATCTGTGCCTTACCTTTAAATCAAAGTCCATTTGCTCAGCAGGCAAATATTCTAAACACTCACCCACAGGAAAGAATATCTCCTCTGAAAGGTATTAACATATAATACAATGGCAGCAGTTACTTCACACTGAGATACTACTGCTCCTTATGCATATAACTATATTTGCAAACACTTTTAGTTTTTGGTATAAATAATATTCCTTATATACCACTTAATAAGTTGACATGTTTTAGTTGGTATAAACTGGAACATTTCAGTTAATGCTCATTTCAGCCTTCTGAAAAAGGGAATTTAGAAAATGTTCCAATTTCAGTTTACTGAAACCGAGACATTTCCTCTTCGAAGTGTAACAACAGAGAAAATTTAACTAAGGCAGTTGTACAATAGAGCAATAGCCATGATTCATGTATATCAGGCAATTCACAGTAGGTGGAAAGAACAATCATCCACCCACTGTATGTGTGTCAAGTACAGATTGACTAGATTGACAGTAAAACTATGCCTCAGAGGTCTGACTATTATTGCTGGGAGCACTTTAGGGAGATGCAACTTTTCTTGTGGACAGCTAATTTGAAGGCTTGTTAGTTTTGTACCTCACTGACAACACTAAACTATGATGCCAGCATGCACAAACTGTTTGCCACTCAGGGCAAACCACATTATTCCAATAGGTCATGTAATTTAAAAAAGCATAAATACAGTGATCATGCTATACCAGAAGCATGTTAATTAAATCAACATAAATTGAGAGTCGACTGTATATCATAAAAAACTTGTCATCAAGTTTTTCAAACATCTTAAAAAAATGCTTTTGGAACACTGAAATAGTTCTCTAAAAACTGGACAAAAACTGGGACAAAAAACCAGGACACATGGATGCTCTACCAATTAGGCCCATTTATTAGTACTCCTTATAAATGATTTTCTTACTACCATTTGAAACATTAGGGTATCCACACATGGTACAGTGATCATCCATAAAAATATTTTTAACTGCAGTCAAAACCTTTTCCTTTACCTAAGTTGTTGTTCCTTCCTTACGTCAACTTCTAACGCGTGGAAATCTATAGATAACAAAGCAACAAGAGAATTAACGAGCTCTATTCCAGATAATAACTGCAAAATTATTTTTCTTTTTTCAGCCCAGTCACTACTTTGATCAAGAGGGGCACAAAGTGCCATTCGTACTAAACATGGCAAAAGTGGTCTCAATTCTTGTTCACCAAGTTTTGACAGTTCATCAGTATCCACTCTTTGAATGGCATAAAATGCCTTTGGTGCAACCGCTAACTTTGACATTTTAGCGTTATGTAATAGAGCTCATTCACTTAACACGTCTCAAAGTCTTTGGTCAGGAAGAATAGACGCAATTACTTGGTTACAATCGATTGAGCTAAATCATAGAAGATAAACTTGCAAAATGCATCACAATCACATCTACCTTCTCCGAGACACATGCTTACTAAATGCTTACTATAAAATTAATGCTAGAAGTGTTGCCACACACCAACATGAATCGTGAACTATGACTCCATAATCCTAATAAAGCCATAGGCACATTTTTCGTAATACCACGCGAAAACATTTTATTGCTTTCCGGTGTTTGTTAATAAAGAATTCGGAATACAGAAATTGTAAACTTAATTTCGAATTTTCGGTAGCTTATTTTTCGAATCTATATATGTTCGTATATAAAATACTATGATCAACAGGTTTTCATCTTTTTATCGTTTCCAAGATTACGTGTTTAACCACCAATTGTACCAAAATCTCCTGGTTACAATTGTTTAAATTTGCATTTCATAAACTGATTGATGCACAAAATCTTAAAACGTTGACTGAAATAAGTAAACAAATTTTTCCTACTTCGCTTTTTTAATACAGTACCAATTTACAACTCATCGAAATTCGACGATCAACAACGGTAAATTCGAAATGGCAAACTAAAAAAAAAGAGGGGGGAGTGGTTTTAGATTTACGAATCCGGTTCTGTTATAGGTAAGGTTTTGACTATTTTGCAACACAGAGTAACAAGCAAAGAGTATAGAAGGGGGAGGCGTCCTCTGAACGAATTCGTGAAGCATTTGTGCACCTCTGATAGTTATTTGTTTGTGCCGTCATCAAGGGCAGGTCCGCACTCCGGATTTTCGAATGGGAAGGGGCTTCTCAAAATTATGTCACCCAAAACTAAACTTCAAATGCTTAAATACATTTAAAATATTTTACTAAAAATACCCCGAATGGGGTGCAATTACTTGGTTACTCTGAATGGGCGCAATTACTTGATTCTCTGAGCACCCATCGAAATGGCGTGCTCAGAGAAGGTTGGGGGAGGAGACCCATTGAACAGTTGTTGGGAGACAGATGGTTGCCTCCCATCAAGGTCATCCAGCATGTTCTTTAGCAGGCACAGGGTATGGCCTTCCCGCACACAGGACCATGGCTTAAACCACTGATGTTCCCTACTGACGCAGGGTGGAAATTTTTGCGGAGATAAATCTTAGTGCTGGCCCAGCTAGGATTCGAACCTGGGAACTGCAGATTATAAGCCTGATAAATCAATCTACAGTTCGTCCAAAAGATACAAGGAATATCATTCGTTAAGTGAATAAACGTTTAATTTCTTTAACTCAAAAAAAAAATCCATAATTTATACAAATTTCTGCACTGCTGTAAAATCACTTCAAGAAGGTTAAAGACGGTTTTTTGGAGTCGTTATGTTCAACCTTAGATTATGGAAAATAAAAAAATCCTATACAGGTAACACACATAAAAATGGAAACACCAAAGTTTGTAGAAAACCTTTGTTTATATTAAACAGCAACGTCGATTTGCCACTGACGAAGGCGTGAAACATGAAAATGACATCCCACAATACTTAACGTCATGTCTATAAACGCAAAACTGGCGTAACTGCATGCAATTATTGGTACTATGTCGTCGAGAGAAGACCATAGCGATTTCGAAAGTGGTTTTAAAAGGGGTATAAAAAGTATAAATATGGTATAAAGAGCACAAGCAGTGGAGGAATGTGATATGGTCTGACGAATCACCATACACTAAAAAAGTCCAACAAATGAACGAATGCACATATGACAACCAACCAAAGGAAGCTTAGAACGCTGATTGCTTGATTCCTACCTACCGTTGGGGGTTCTGAAATGGTGTGGGGTGCTTCTCGGAGCATAATCTTTGGCTTGGGTGCACGCATTCTATTAGAGGGCACAATTAATGCCAATCACTATTTGGCAGTCCTGATTTATCATCTTCATCCAATAGTACAGCATTTCTTTCATGACGAAAGAAATTTCTTCAGGTTTACAACGCTCCCATCCACAGAACACACGAGTCACCTAGTGGTTTGAGGAGCACGAGACTGGACTTCATATTATGGTTAGAGGCCCTATATATATAGGTTGGCCATCTGAATTTTGGACGCCGTGTTTTGTCGTCGCTCGGATTATTTAGCATGCAGAGCTGAATGGTATTGCACGAATACTTATGGATTCCGGAAAAGAGTAGGGTAATATTTAATATAGATTTCAGCGCTCACGATTGGAAGCACTTTAGAAAACGGCTAAAAAAAAGGAAAAGTAAATTTTAGGGCTGTTTTTTCTCAAAGAAAAAAGATTTTTTTTCGCTTTGTTGTCTGTCCGTCTATAGACAGCGAACTTTTTTGTTTATACAGATAAATAAAAAATTCTTTTTGTGTTAGATAGGTATTAATGATATATTACGATCTGCATTTTTCGAATCTCCCAAAAGTTATAACTGCGCCCTTGAACGGCGAAATAATTTGAAATATAAAAAATTTCAAACAAATATTGCAAACGATGTAGTTATGTTAGAAGTTTGAAATTTTGCTGTTGAAATGTGAAGGTGCGAAGTTATTATTGGCAATAATCACTTGACCCTTTACACCCAAGGGAGGTGAATGCAACTTTCTTTTAACAGAAAAGTGTGATAAATTAAAAATTCTTTTGGGTTGGACAGGAATTGATGAAATATTACAATTAGCATTTCGCGAATTTCCCAAAAGCTGTAATTGCGCCCTCTAAAGGCAGAAAAAAATCGAAAAAACCCAAAATTTAAAACGAATATTGCAAACGATGTAGTTATGCAAGAAATTTAAAATTTTGGTGGTGGAATGTGACAGTCTTAGAAATTCTATTAACAATGAGTTAGCCCTAAACCCAAGGTAGGTAAGAAATGAAACGGTTTTGTTTTAAGAGAGAATTGGAAATCTCTTTTTTTAGTTGGTTACTAATGAAATTTAATTCGCATTTTCAAAGGTAGTTTTAATTTATATCTATAGAGATCACTAAATATCGAAACTGCAAAACTTTTAACGAATGTTTCAAGTGATCTGTTTATGGTAGAACTTTCGGCGTGTAGAGTTCTGCTATGGTAAAAATTCCACTGACAGCAATGATCTGCCCACTATTTTCAGAGGAACGAGAGAAAAGCAATTTTTTAAATTTAAGAAAAAGACATATACATTTTATGTTTTATAATTACTAATAAAATACTAGTGTGCATTTCCCCCATCATACATTAAAAAATAAATAAAAACCTCTCAAGTAACTGCTTGTACAGAGGTGTTACAGAAGCCTGTCAATTTATACGCCACAGTAGGTCCATGAGGATGGCGGGACCTCAGCAATAAAACAACACGAACATCCATAATTAAGACTTTTAAGGAGTATAAAAGTATGCAAAGGAAGAACTTCATTCTCTTTGAAATGAGATTACCATATGCGCCAGAGGCGATATACGTTCTTCTAGTTATTTTACACTAATACCCTCTGACAGTAAAAATTCGAACTACTGTATAATTGAGAAAATAAAATATTATTAGTATCTATAATGTGCAAAATAAGGTTTTCATTTATCTCTATTACATCAGAAAAGTTGCATTTTACCAATGGGACAAATCATTAGGGAAAACCACTTGACCTTTACACTCTATGACAAAAAATTTGTTTCTAGCAAAAATAGATCGTTTACAACGTTTATTTAAAGATTTGGTATTTTTCAGCTTATTTTCCGCTGCTAGAGGTCGCCTTTGAAGTTTTTATATACCACCTTTAGCATTCTAACAGTGGAAATTCCACTGATGGGGATTCGAAAAATGTAAAATACTATTTTTATGGAAAAAGATTTCGTCGACATACGGGATTCGAACCGGCACCTCTGCAGAAACATGTCAAAATATTCTAACCTGTTGAACGAACGCAGCTTTTTTCACAAAAAAAGTTTATTGATTTAGACATTAAAACGTCTACAGGTAACGATGAAATATTGTTTAAATCATTAATATTTTGTTAATACCTGTAAAAAATATATATATAGTTTCGTTTTTCTCTTAAAAAAAGTTTCATTTTCTCCTCCCTCTTTTGACTAAGGCGGCAAAGCCTTGTTGCCATTGTAAACTTTCTGACCATAACACTCTACTACCAAAATTTCGGATTTACAGTGTAAATAGTTTGTACTATCGTTTGAAACTTGGTCATTTTCCATCGCTATCTATTAAAATTGCGCAATATTTGTTCACCTATCCAACCCGAAAAGAATTTTTCATTTAGCTCTAAGAGTAAAAAAATTGATTGTATATAGACGGACAGACCGACGATCAAATATTGGCATAGGCAGACAACAAAGTGAAAACATTAGCTCATTTTTCAAACGAACCTTAAAAGAAATATTTTGTTGGTTTTCAGTTAGCTCATTTCATTTTTGCAGCCGATTGCCGTATTCTGATGAAGTTTCCCGGAAAAAAATTTTCATCTCTTTGAGTGAAATTTTTACACCCAAATGCAGCGCAGTGAGGCATCCATAAAATATAACAACTTTTATAGGCAGAAAAGTGGTATAAATATATAAAACTACAACTGAGAAGTTTTAACTTGGCACACAAACTCATAGGCTTTCGTCTCACGACAAAACATGGCGCCAATAAACCACGTGACTCAATCAACCAATGGCAGTGAATCACTGAGAAAACAGAACCCCCCAACTCAACTTAGCCATACAGGCCATAGTGGCACTTCTCCAGCAACTACATTAACTCTCCCCCTTCCTCCCCCTGTTGCGGCAGTTCTCCCCTCTTCCCTCCTGACACCCCCACCCCATGCACTTGCATCCAATGGAATTGCAGATCCCTTCCCAACAAAATCCTCGAATTAAAAACAATCACAAATCTACACATAATACCCATATTGGCTTTAAATGAGACCAGAATACCAGAAAATTTCAACTATAAACCATACATTATACACAGAGCCAATACTAAGAAAAATCACTCTAACTCAACCACCTTGATACACAAAAAATACCCCCACTGCCTAATTCCCAACCCAATCACCTACACCTACATGGACATTGTAGGAGTGAACATTAAATTGCATAATACAATTTTAAACCTCTACAATGTATACTTCTACCCTAATACACACATCAACATCAAAACATTAATAAAAGACTTTGATCACATATTCTCTCTTTCTCCTGGCCCCAACATCATTGTAGGAGACTTCAATGCACACAATACCTTATGGGGAAGCAACTACACAAACAATAGAGTAAGCACAATTGAAACTTTCATTCTACACTACAAATTGGCCATACACAATGATGGTTCACCCACCTTCACCAAGCCCCCATATGAGTCAGTTCTTGACCTCACCCTTTCATCATCAGACATTTCCCCCATCATAAATTGGCAAGTACACCATTCCACATGGGCTAGTGACCATTATCCAATTTTCCTCACCCTTCAAGGAGTTAAACCCACAGCATACTCAACAAAAACACACATTAACTGGCACAACTTCTCCGCAAACTGTGAAACCAGTATCACCACACAAACACCAGACAATTTAACCTCATTCTACACATGTGTTAATCACAGCATCCAAAACAATAAATTTACCACCAAACACATGACTGGTTTCACCAAAAACCACCCTGAAATAACCAAACAACTACAAATAAGGAGAAAAACAGAGGACACAGCCAGAAGACACCCCACTGTACTTGCCATCACTACTTTTAACAAAGAAAATGCCATCCTTAGAAGAATTAGACTAAACACCAAAAGAAAAGAATGGAGAAACTTTTGTAACAACATCAACCCAAGAACTGACTCCACGCTCATTTGGTCAACAATAAGAACATTTAGGACCCAGGCTCAGCCCTTAGCCCCTTGGCACACCATACTGTGGACCAATAACCTCTCAGCAAAGCAAGGGGCTAACCACATAGCATCACACCTCATCACTACCAACCATCTGGCAAATTCCCACATATACCAACAACATTGCCACCACATGAACCAGATACTAACACATGATACACCTTGCAAACTACCCGCCATCAACTTACCATTCACACAACATGAGTTAAACATTGCCATTCATCAGGCAAATAAAAAAAGCACACCTGGGCCTGATTCTATCACATATAGTACACTTAAAAATCTAGGCACACAGGCTTTACATACTCTACTTCACATTTTCAATGACTGCTGGGAAAAACACACATTCCCCACACAATGGGAAGAAATTCACATAATTCCCATTCTCAAACCACACAAGCCAGCATCTCAAATCAGCTCATACAGACCCATAGCACTCACATCATGTGTCCTCAAAGTTCTAGAAAGAATGGTGCTCTCCAGACTCAAATACTATTTAGCAACCAAAAAAACACTCCCCTTATGCCAAACTGGCTTCAGAGAGCACATGTCCACCACAGACAAATTTCTTTGACCTTGTCACTTCATGATACACCTTGCAAACTACCCGCAAACTGTTCAAAACAAAGAAATCTTTTGCTGTGTCTTTCTAGACCTAACCTCTGCTTTTGATACTGCCTCACACACCAGTATACTCTTCAAATTACACCAACTAGGAATCACAGGAAACATCTTGCATTTTATCAAAAATTTCCTCACACAGAGAAAGGTTAAAGTCAAACTGGGGACTACTCTCTCTGACCCCCACAATTTAACTAGGGGATTGCCACAGGGCAGTGTGGTATCACCTACACTTTTCAACATTCTTCTACATGATCTACCAACAGTATTTAAAAAGGACATTAATTGCTCCATCTTTGCTGATGACATAGTGCTTTGGACCAAAGGAAATGATACCCTCATTATAGAAACAGCCCTACAAACAGCAGTCAACCAGGTCCTTGACTTTACAAACAAATGGGGACTAGCCATCTCTGCACCTAAATCTGCGGTCTTACCCATAACACATAAACAACACCCCGCCAACTCACTCAGCATAACTATAAACAACCACGCCATCCCCCTAGTTAAACACTACAAATATTTAGGGCTAACTATAGACCGACAGCTTAACTGGAAACAACACATCACAAATACACAATCCACATGTAATGGAGCTCTCAACATTCTCAAATCAATCACAAGAGCTAGCTGGGGTGCAAGTGACAGATCTATGATCACCCTTATTAAAACATTTATCAACAGCAGACTGGAGTATGGCCTGCTAGCTCTAAACACTACCTCACCCACATTTTTTAACAAACTTGAAACCATACAAACCAGAGCCATCAGACTTGCACTGGGTCTTAAAACTGGCTGCCCAAACTTGGCCACATGGGCAGAAGCCAACATGCCTCCCCTAGACAACATCAGACACAAACTCACTTGCAAACACTATGTCAAATTAAAACATCTAAACCCCAACCACCCCACTATAAATAGAATTGAGTCTCCTACCAACACATCCCCCACTGCACATATCATAAAGCAGCACCCACTATATTCAACATGGAGAAAAATCAAACCTTTCAACCCTAGATACACAATCCCCTATTGGACTATTAAAAAACCCTCCATAAATCTCACACTACCACACATCACCCAAAAATATAAACACCTCCCACAAGAACTAAAATTTGCAGCGGAACAACTCATCACAAACATTCCTACCACAGACCTCATTATATTCACAGATGGCTCCCACATCCCACACACAACAAATGGCTCTGCTGCCTTCCACTCTACCCAACCAATTTTCTCACATATAATCAAAATGAACCATGCAGAAAACAGTACTGCTACAGAGCTAGCTGCAATACATATGGCTTTGGAATGGTCCTCCACACAGAATACACACAGCATACATATTATCACTGACTCAAAATCTGCCTTGCACAGCATCAACAAACATACATACAACCTATCACAAAATTACTCGCTTTTCCATATTCACAGAATTTCACACAATATAATTGCCACTCACAAAACACTAACATTCCACTGGATACCCTCTCATTGTAACATAACCCATAATGACACTGCTGACCATCTTGCTAAACAAGGACACAATATCCCTACACCAAATTATCACACCCCTGAGACATATAATCATCACCTAATTGAAATCAAAAAATTCTTCCACTCCATATGGACACAAAACTGGATCCAACAGGCCACAATTAAAAATACATTCAGAGCCACCATTGCTGCCATCCCACACACACTAAATCTCAACTACCTATCAAGAAGAGCCCAAACAGCAATTCATCAACTACACACTGGCAGAACAAATCTCAACAAGGACCTTTTCATGATACAAAAGGTACCATCTGCTCTTTGCACTACATGCCATGTGATAGAAGACATTCCACACTACCTTCTACACTGCACCAAATACACAATACATAGAATTACCCTCTTCCAGACACTCACCACACTGGGAACCACTTATTTCTCATCCCATACAATTCTTGGTCCTACTCATAATAATATAAAAAGCCACTTTAGGGCCTTGGCCCAATATATCAACAGCACTGGGAGATTCCCCTAAAGCCTCTCTGCCTCTCCAAAAGCCTCTACCTCTCTTTTAAAAGATCCTTGGGACACTAAAAGATCCAGATGCCAATAAAAGATCCCCATAGGACATCAAAAGACGCATTTTGGACAACTTATTCCATAGAAACAAAATAAAAAAAAATATATAATATAAAATCATCAAAAAAAAATCAATCTAACTATCAAAAATAAAGTCACATAAAGGAAAACTTTATTTCTATATTGGAAACTTTTATATTTCTCTTTAACCCAATAACTTATATGGAATCTCTCCCAGAACATAACATCTCTATACACATTATCATACCTAATATACATATGGAATCTCACCACATCTCCCACTACCCTTTGATGGGAACCTTAAACTGCACTCCTGCCACACACCCCAAGCTTATGGCTGACCTTCTACTGGCTCTATAAAATTTAAACACTGACCACCACACACTGAACGCATAAATTTGATTTCCAACTCGTATAACGTTGCTATATCTTTTTCCTCCCTTCTCCTCCCAAAATAAAAGATTATCTTTATCATACTCCTTCCCATATATATGGCTGTCACTGATGTATGACTTTTCCCAGATCCACCCCTGCGCAACATTTCACTGCATGGCAGGGCAACCCAATGCTAACCTCTGGTGTTAGATAAGCATCCATAAACATTTCCTTCTCCATCTTCCTGACACAGGAGTTTTACCTATCCCACCGACTCTGCTCCCCCACCATATATTTCATCCCCCTTTGATTGACTCAAATCTACCATACTGGCAACCAACCATGGCCACAACTTCATAAAATAACATTCGCCACTCGGAAAATTATAAAAAAATATATACACTACTTCTTCCTCTATCTCTCTCCCCCCTTTCACATGACATGCAACTGGTATTTATTCTCCTTCACCCTTCAACATCTGCCTCTCCACCACTGGGCGGCCTGCGGCCTAAAGCCCAATTGCCAATATGTACGATTGCCAGCCTTCACTGTGCTGGCCAGTCTTTGCTGCTTTCATCCGCACCCACTGCCCTTTATGCGTATGGACCTGATGATAAGGGGTCCGAGGCCCCCTTTACAAATAGGTCCAGCTTAGAAAGAAGGATGTATAAGAAGAAGGCCAGCCAGTTTACAGCTGGACCTATTTACAAATAGGTCCAGCTTAGAAAGAAAGATGTATAAGAAGGCCAGCCAGTTTTTAAAGCAGGATGTTAGACTCTAACTATACAGGATCTCTATGGCCACTGCAGACCAGATCTCATCCCGCTGGAAAATCTATGGGAACTCAACGACATCTCAGGCGGGCAATGTTTTCCAGCTCCATCGAACAACCAGGAAATGATCGTGTATATAGTTTTATTTGTATATTTGGGTTTGTCGATCATAACCTAAAGATTGTAGTTGTAAATTGCAGTTTGAAAAACAAAAATGTAATTAAAAAAAGCATTCTTTTGCGTAATGTAGTTAAGACGAGAATTTTAGATTCGATTCAAATATAAATAAATTAGTCAGATTCATAGTTACAAGAGCTTGATTGTCGCGTTTGGTCAGCATTCAAAGTATTAATTTTTCTCCTACTGGATTTATCTTTTAAAGTACGTTCTTCTTCATATTTTCATCATTTTTAAAACTCTTTCTCTTAAAGAACTTGAAATTGCAGTCAATTTGAATAATTTTCTTTATCTTTGTTAATAAATACTTTGATTTTTCAATATATTAATCAGCCGATTCATTAATTTTACAGATTTTTGTTACATTTAGTTGGAGTAAATCTCATATAGCAGCCATCTAACTTATAGTATATTTAAATGCTTTTCTCTAGTTTATATAACTGACATAAGTTGGTGTTTTTATGACATGTCTACTTGATTTTTTCTTCGGTTAAAATGACTATATAGTGAGCACTAAGTTACTGCTATTGTATAAAAATATAACCAATGTCCTATATGGTACAAAACATTGTTTCTGTTATTGTATAAAATTATAACTAATCTCCTATAATGTACAAAACATTGATTTAGTAGGGTGCATTTTACTGTTTCTGCTAGCATTTTTCTCATGCAACGTAATGAAACGGATTCAATCGAACATTAAGATAAAATTCATCTCTATTTACATGAATTTATACAGCTTCAAAAGCAAATGTTAAAGAAATTTAGGTATTATGAGCAGAAGCATAAATAAATATTTACTATTGTCGATTATTTTTTGTTTTAGAGCAAAATATGACCGCAACTATTCCTTTGAAATAAATAACAAAAACAATTTTATTTAAATATATAAAGAAGGAAATGTAAGTGAAAAAAAAAAACGGCAACTTCATTTATGATTACCTTTTATGTACGAAAATAAAAAGGAACTCTTAATTACAGTCAGTGGTGTGCTGGAAAATTTTTAACCAGCTCACTAAAAAGAACAAAACCAAGAACATGTGTGTATTTATTATACATTTTACTGATTTACAATTTGGAATAAAAAAATTTAAAACAAAAGTAAAATATTAATTTTTCATTGTAAATTCCAATATAGCCAATTATTTTTCACAAAATGCTTTCTTTGACTTTTGCCGAGCTCTTGTATCCATAGCCAATCTATGGTTGCGATTCAACACCATGATTTTTAAACTTCTGATTGCTTGCAGGGATTGAAGCATTTTTTGATTCTATATTATCTAAAAAATCCAGAAAATCATTCAAATCAATTTCATATTTTAAAATTCGACTTAAATGCCACAATTGTTTTTCACCAGCTATCCATGGTGAAGTTAGTTCTTCATAAGGGTAAGTAGATGGTTCTAATAAATCGAAATAATTTAAAATGTTTTCATTTTTGTCTGATAAAAGACGTCAATTTATGACTTGAATTATATTTTCTAGTAACGTATTCCTACAAAGAGAAATGAATTTATTATATTTATTAAATGGAATATCTTTAAACATCTGATTTAATCAAATATTCAACTTCAGATTAATGTTTTCCAGGACCAACCTTTAAATTTTCCAAAGCTCTTATTGTGCGTTTGATAAATTTTTGTGCTTTCTGAATGTTAGTTGATCTTGACTGAAGTGCAGTTGAAAGTAATGAAAATTCTTCAAGAATGTCTATCATTAAAGTAAAGTGTTGAAAAAAATCAACGTTAGCTAATCTCTTTGTCAGACCAGAATAAGAACTTGAAAAATGCATATATAACGCAGGATATGCGTGCCATACAGCAGTAGAGCTCGTAAACAACATGCCACCCATCGTGGTCCCAGTACTTGACCAATTTTAATAATTTGAATTTCAAGTTCTTTAGCTACAATTTCTAGCTCAGTTTGTTTTTTATTGATTGGTGTTAAATGAAATAAATTTTATCTAAATATTGATTAATTTGTTTTATTTCAGATATTTCATCGTCGAGTGATAATTGCAATCGATGATTTAAACAATGCCAAATGATGATTTTAGAATTTTCTAACAACTTAGTAGCTACTCCAGACTCTCTTTCCAACATTGTATTAGCACCATCAGAACAAAATGCTATTAAATTTGGTTTCAAATATTCGTTACTAAAGCCACAATCATTAAAAGTAGATAATAATGTATGAAAAATGCACTGTTGTAATAGACACTAATTCTTTTAAAGCGACAAATAGCATTACTTGTGAGGGGGGCAGATAGAATTGTGCATTGGAGATAAATCACTAGGATTTTTTCGAAATTGTAGATGTTTCATCAAATATGACACAGATTTTGGCATTTTCTTCTATTCTTAAATATCATCATTTAATTTCTTTTGGGGCATGTTCCGCTATTCTTGTTTCACTGTATCGTGTATGCAAACAATTACCTATATCTACACCATTTTTTCTTGTAATTCCAATGCCGCCTCAATATCGGATAAAAGCCTGTTACGTTTTATCAAACTATAAATGGTATTGAAAAATTCTACGGTATCAATATTTTTATTATTTAATTTGTGTACTATATTTGAAACTGAGTCATTTGCCGATTTTTTTTAACAAATCTTGAAACCAATGATGCTTAATTCTATTAGCCTTTTCATTCGTATGAAGGGCGATGATGTATAAAATATCTGATGCAAAAGTTTTAAAAGCATCACGGATGTTTCAAGTCTTTCCCAAGAACTGCAAGGTAGCACACATGTGCCAAATTTCTACAGGGCTGTCTGCAAGAATCAATTGTAAAGAGACAGAATCACTTGTAAACAGAATTAAATATATTTTGCTGAAGATATCCGAGTTTTGCCATGAACTGCGCACATATAAAATTAACCCTTTTAGTGTTAGCTCTTTAATGTTTTCAAAAATCACTACGAATGAACTTGTAACATTCTTTTTTAAGCCTATTTTTTTTTCTTTTTAATTTTTATATTTTTTGTTCAGAATTAAATGCTTTCTCTTTTAGCATGTATACTATTTCCTTCATTAGATTTTTTATAATGAGACTCAGAAGTTGCATTTTTATAGACAAAAAACAAAACCTGACACTGCAAAGACTAATCACAGTTGCAATCTGCTGATAGTTTAGTGGTTAAAATATATTCAAATGTGGGTTTAGGCTCCATTCATGACATAATTCAATTTTTTCAGCAAACATTATTTCTTAGGCTGCCTATATGGATTACTTATATAAAATATTTAATTTCTACAATAACCCTATCTAAAAAAAAAAAATCATTAACCCTAATACCAGTCACCTGATGAGCACTTAAACTCAATAAAATGTATCGTGACAGATTTAATAGTTTAATTTTTAAATATTAAGTTTGAAAATTTTAATGTGTCTTTCTGTGGGGCAGTGTCTTACGATTTATATTTTTAAAAACACAGAACCACACATTCTGCTTAGATATTCACTTTAACATTAATGTTAACATGGAATGGCGTATTATCATCTGATTTACCCAGGGGCATAGCGAGGAGTTTAGTTGGGGGGCGAGATGGAGGACGGAAATTTTGCCAACCAAGAAATTAAGTACCAGATTTCCGTTCAGAGGGGTGGGGGGCTACCCCAAAAACGATTTAGCAACCTCGCCATATTTAACAAAAAAATGCCTTTATTTTATATCTCACCTGAATTTTACCAGGTCACTTCAAATTTCACTAAACCAATACAATTTTCACAACTAACTTGCATTTTGCAAATTGCCCTAGATTTGGCTAACACTCCTTATATTTTACAAAACAAATCCGTTTCACAACTCGCCTGAAATCTTACCAAGTGTCTTCGAATTTTACCAACTGCCCTCGATTTTACCAACTCTCCATAATTACACAAAAACAATACCAATTTTGCCAACTTTCCGTAATTTCATAGAAAAATTCCCAATATTTACATCTCACCTGAATTTTACTAAGTCACTTCGAATTTTGCCAACTCTCCTTAACTTCACAAAAAAATCCAAAATTTTACATCTCATTTAAATTTTACCAAGTGACTTCAAATATTGCCAACTCTCCAAAGCTGGCAAAATCGAGGTAACTTGACAAAATTTAGGAAAGTTGGGAAAATCGAGGCAACTTGGTAAAATCCAGGCGAGTTGTGAAAGTAGGGATTGTTTTTGTAAACTTAAGGGGAGTTGGCAAAATTCGGAACCACTTGGTAAAATCTAGGTACGATTATGAATTTAGAAGAAAGTCCAGGAACAGCAGCTCCCCAAGATTTCGGCAAGTTGCCTCGATTTGGTAAACTCCCTTAAATTTCGCCAACTCGATATACTTTTGCAAAATAAATCTCAATATTCACATCTCATCTGAATTTTACCCAGTTTAAATTTTACAACTCCGATTTATTTGGCGGGGGGGAGTCCCCCATACCTACGCCCCTGGATTTACCATCTAGGTCGCAGTATTGCGAGTACGACATTTGAAAGAAGTGACAACTATCAGGTGACAGTACGCTACTGTCCTACTATTTTAACAACTCAAGATATGGACAGTTGCAATGTTCTGGTGTAGGGGGCCTCATTGAAGGCTAATTTCCCCATGATTTTACACCTTGAAATTTCTGACAGCAATAGCACTCGAAAATCAAATAATCAGTGAAGAAAAACACCATGCATCTATAAGAAAACATGTAGCAACTGCGAGTGTTTATGCTGCTCATCAACAATAACTTTTACGATATTGAAAAGTCAACATGGCTGTCAGCCATGGATATAATTATCATCCTCAAGCAGCCATGGGCTATGAAGGCTCAACCAGACCGTGCAATTTAGTTCTCTAAGCATATCTGTCCTGAGTTACATCTGCTCACCAATTCTAACAAAGAAATGTTTGACATTGTCTGTCCACTGCATCCTAGGTCTCCCCCTCTTTCTGAGGCCTTCAGGCACACTGTTCATAATCCTATTCGTTAATCTATAATTATCCATATGGGAAACATGGCCAAGCCAACGGAGTCTCTGCACAATATGCTGCTCAAAGGAGGTTGCTGACTCCTTTGCCTGCCTCGTCGCTACTTACAAAGTTGACCACCTAATGCCCAAGATGCATCTATCTAACGCGTGTAAGCATCTAGAATCAAAAGCATCAAGTTTCCTGTTATCTTGTTCACAAAGCGTCCAAGTTTCACTAAATAACTAACCCTAGAAAGATCCAAACTATTATACAGTCTTAGTCTTCAGGTGTATACTCCTATTTCTCAACAGATTCTTAAAATCGCAGCGGCAATCCCTATTCACCTGTTAATCTCATTCCGCATATCACTGGTATGTTATATAGCTCCCGATAATTAAACTGACACACTTGCTCAAGGGTGCAACCATTCAAAGCAACTGAAGCACCATCTGCCTAACCAATTTTCATCACTTTAATTTTATCTCTGTTTATCACCAAACCAACTATATTACCAGTCTCATTAACAGCCCTAATGAAAGAATTATCTCATCAACATTAGCCAACAAGGCCAACTCAGCTGCATAATCTAAACCAGAAAATTTCAGCTCTCCAGACCATTTAAGGCCAAAATCTTCCCCTTGCAGTGAATTGCTCACTGCATACCAATTATAACAAGTGAGTTGGTAATGCTTTAACAACTCTCACACGACTCAGTGTTATTATAGAGCCTTCATTATGTTAACTAACTTGTCTGTTATGCTATACGATCTCACAATCAAAAACAAATTATGGCGATAAACAGAATCAAAGCCCTTTTAAATCAACAAAGCTAGTAATAAACATTTCTCAAGAATCTGCCTGAGTGAAAATATCTGATATACACATCTCTTACCACTTCTGAATTCACATTGTTCAAAACACAATTTTCTGTCAAACAGATTCTTAACTCTATTAAGCACAAGCATGCAAAGAACTTTCCCTGGAACAGAGAGTAGGCTGATACCCATATAATTATCACAAGAACTGCGATCATCTTTTTTAAAAATAGGGATAATAATAGTTCTGGTAAAATTCTCAGAAATCACGCCTTCATCTCAAACGATATTCAAAATTTCAGTTATCTATATGGTAACCGAAACATTCCCAGCTCTAAACATTTTCGTAGTAATTTCATCTACCACTGGGGATTTATATTTAGTTTAGAAACAGCCAAAATAACTTCAGTCTGTGTTATAGGTCCAACATTAAGGCCAGTAATGCATCTATCATCATTACAATGAGAATAGAACTAACTACATTGTTTAGAATATCACTGAAATGCTCAGCCTACGACAGAATCCTCGCCTTCTATAACCTTGTTTATCCTTATCCCTGTATACCTGTCCGTTTTCTACCATAGAAAAGTTAATTATTTGGTACAGCTCTCTGCTGTTATGCTGTCTAACTGCTTCCTCGGCTTTTGTCAGCCAAGCCAAAGATTTTTATCAGCAGCTAACTGATCCTTTACGCGTTTATTAAGCTCTCTGTAATGCTTTTTATTAGGTCTAGTAGGGTATTAAGGACATTCCTGCGGTTCTTTCTTTCTGAAATAAGCTAAAGTGACTTACCACTCAATAACCCCCTTGGCTGGAACAAAGGAACAGTGCTTATAATGGTTCCCTAATAGGTGGGGAAAAAAAAAAAGATCTGTATCCCTTTACTGCCATTTTAATTAAGAAACGATTAATTTTTTTATGTTACTGTATGGAGAAAATGTTTTAATACTAACTACGCTGTGTTAATTTTAATTATCTACTTATGTACTCTCATCCAATCTTACACTAGTTTATTCGAAATGACGTTTTACTTAATGAAATAATTATGAGAGCTATCAATGACTATTTGGATATTTCCAGGCCCAACATATCCTCCTTCTCGATTACAGTTGAAATCACTTTGAAATATTTCCGCATGATCTTTATTGTTGGTTATGGTTTGTTCGCAAATCTATTGCTTTTTGACTAATTTCATTTTCAGATATATTTTGCATATCAACTCGTTTTAAAGCCACTTCACATGGATTTTATGAATTCAAACAACCAAATATGAATGTTGACACCTGACAGAGCAGTTTGCATTGCAATGTAAGAAAAAGTCAATTTGCAACTACATTACAGGAAATAAAAAAAAATGCAACACTTGCAAGAAGTTATGCAAATGTGACGAAATTTAGGGAGGTGATAGTATATGGATATGATTAGGTTTGCAGGACGATCGCAATAATTGGACAGTCGCAAGCTGACCTCACAGATGCAGGGCAGTCAAACACAAGCACAACTAAAGCTCCCTAGTTGACAAACGTTGTGGAAATTGTTCTACACTGCTGAAGATGCCCTGATGCATACATCGACACCTGTTCCAACATTTGACAGACTTTCAGTGTGGAAGAATAATCGGCCTTAGAGAAGCTGGTTTGTCGTATGTAGATGTGGCCCACAAGGTTGGCCACAATCCCAGTACCATAATTTTGCAGCCAGTGGCTGTCCCATTTGCTCAGCAGCATGGAATCTTTTACCAGCAAGATAACGCCTGTCCTCCCACAGCCCACATTAGTCTGCAGTATCTACACGAGCAAAACGTTCAGGTACTACCACGGCCAGCATGCTCGCTGGACCTTTCAACTATTGAATCTATCTGGGATATGATGGGCTAACAGCTCCAACACCCAAGAGGTGCACCAACCACTGAAATGTAATAGCGATTTCATGCTATTTGGATTTCTATCCATCAGGACATTATAGAGCAGTACAATAGCCTTCCCCACTGTGTTCATGAATGCATTGCTGCGTGGGGCAGTTCAACACCATACTAATTATACCACTTTACCAGGTAAAGTGGAAATTTTCCATATTTTTTTGATAATGTAATCAATCGCATATCTCAGTGTATGCTAACAGTTGCCTGCGTTTCAAGAAAATGGCATTAATCCTTCGAGGTGTTGCAATTCTTTTTCGTGTAGTGTATATACAAGATGTTGCCAACTAAATTTTGGTACTATAAAAAAGAAACCCTATTATTTGGAATAATTAGCTGTCCAAGTGTTTCTTGTCTACAGGACATTTCCCTGTGATACTTTATTACTGATACTATATTAAATAATACCAACCAAAATAGAATATTAGAAATTCAATTTTAAAGGAATATGACCCTTCAGAAAATCTGTCGTAATTCTAATGGAGAAGGTCTTGATGAGCATTAACCTCCTGATTTCACCAATATCTATGGAATATCGAACATAATATTCGCTTTGTTATACTGAATAGCAAAATCTTTATTGAAAATTTGATGGAACCCCCCCCCCCCTTTGAATAATTAAGAAAATAACTTTTGAGCAAAATCAAGGCTTGAGCACTTCATATCCTCCTGTCGTACTGCTAGGGTTAATTGTAACATAAAGCTTACATCTTAGTCTAGAGTGTATCACAGAAAACTGTATATATGAAATGCAGAATGTTACAGCAGTGTTAAATGACTTCCTTGAATTATTTTATTGTGAATTAAATGTCTGGCAATGCAATGGTCATAAAACTGGTACTGAAGCATCAGTGCTGTGTTAATAGTAACTTCTCAAATATGCATTGTTATTATATACTATGCAATGCTTTTTGTTAAATCATGGGGAAATTGATAACTCAAGCTACAACGCTGTGTTTCAGTCACCTATTGCCACTGGCATTTTGTATGCAAAATTTTAAAATGAACAATTCTAAATCATTAATCCAAAATATTCAGTCACAACCACAATTATTAATAAGGTTAAGAAATTTTGTATTGAATGGTAGAGACTGAAATCCACTCACTGGAAGAGGATTTGAGATAAAATTTAATAAACTCCAATCAAAATTAAAGTAATTGAACACTGTGCAATTTTCATTAAAATCATCTTAGTACAGCTTTAATGAAAATAATAATAGGAAATAATTTATCTAAAAACTTTTTATCAGCTAATTTTTCTCCCTCCACCTATTTCCAATTAAATTTCACAGAAAATTTAATCGTTATCATCAATCATAAAATTAATTGTACTACTGATATTATGTCATTGCCCCCATTTAGAATATGTTATTCAAAATTTATAAACTTAAGAGCCACTGCTAGATTGCCATCATGATACACTGTATATACTAAATTCTACTTCAAATCAATAATTACCCACCTGTTGATGCTGGCATATATTTCAGCAGTGACTTCCTTGAATTCCTTTTAGAGGAGAAATGAGAGTATCAGGGTAGTTGCTTTTAAAGAGAGTTTTTACGATTTTAGCTCAAAATTTAAAAAGTACTGGTCTTGAATAGTATTTTACCTTAAATTGTAGATTGAAATGGCTGAATAATGATAATAATATCAATCATCAGAGTTTTATGAGTTGCAAATTGTGAAATAAATTTGGACCAGTATCCATGATATATTGCAGCAACATCAGCATTATGATTGAAGGACAGCACCACACAACGAAGTGCTTGACCTACTATGAAATATTCCAACTGAAGAAACATCATGAGTAGGCCAGCAGCAGAACATACTTCATATTAACTAAAGTGTCTAATTAACTGAATATGCCATTCAGATGAAAGATGGGACTCTACAAAAAAATATCTGTTTGATTACGAAATCTTTGTTCTAACCAAGTTATTTATGTAAGTTGCAATGATTCTACTATATCTCTATTGCTATGTGCAATGGACAATTAACTACACTTTGATAACATTACTATTCCTAATTAGTATATCGTTTTTAAACTGTTTAGTTAATTGCACAGTTGCTTTTCTCCTCTAAAAGGAATGCAAGTAATTGCCAATATATGTATTACAGTTGGTCTACTGGCAGCCTATGCACCTTCTGGCTGGCACATTCACAGGTATTGTTGTGGACACTACACGTGACTAGAATTCTGTATTTGCCTCGTTCATTTTCATGCTTAGCCATTTATACTTTAGACAACATATATTAGTTGATTTTGGTGTAGCACTGCACATATGGAGCCTTTGGATATAAGTTAAAACCATCACAACTTTTAATCTAAAATCTATATATTGTTAAAAACATGTGGAGTTATTTCCCAGCTCTGCATGTTTCATCAATCCAACAAACCCCACCTGATGAAGTCAATAAAAGTTGGTTGACAAAATCATGCAGCAGGGGAATAAGTCCATATTTTTAACTATATATGGATTTTAGATTTAAAGTTTTGATGATTGTAACCTATATTCAAAGGCTCTGTATGCAGTTAACTGAAATAAACTAATGCATAAATGCCTAAGAATGAAAATTAGGCAAATACAGACTGGTAATCACATGTAGCATCAAAAACAACTTCTGCTAAATAGCATCACTGAGTGATATCACCAGAGATGTAGTTATTTAGTGTTATTGTGAATTAAATTTTTTATTAGTTATTAAACTATGGTTAACTTATAAGTTTAATTAACAGAGAAATTGTTGATACTAAACATTTTAATACAATGCTATAATCTCATACTAGTGTATTGAAAACTATTTTTTTACATTGCCTGAAACTGAGGCAATTGTCGATTTTACTCTGCTTTGAAAATTAATTTTGAGTTTAACAATAGCTGTTGATTAAAAAATAGCATTACTTACATAGCACCCAATACAAAAAAAGATAAGAAAATTTCAAGAGTAGTAACCATTCAGGAGGTTTTTTGCTATTATACATTGTTATGAAGCATAATTGTCATTTCATATTCAAAGCTTCTATATACATAATATATTCTATTTTGAAATAAATAAAAATATATTAACTACTATAAATGCTTTACAGCTTTTAGATTTTTTGATGAATACTAAAAAGGAAATTATGTATGAGTCATAATCACAAGAATTTAAATATATACAAATAACACCTAATGTAATATTTTATATCAATTTATATCCACATTCTGATCAAATGATAGACACTTTTGAGCCTGTGGATCTTTATTTGTGTTACTCTGCAGCACTACTGGCTGAAGTGGTGGAGGGAGATTTAAATTCTCTTCTAGACTTCCAGTTTCAGGTGACAATGGGTCCTGCAGATGTGATGATGCTTGGGCAAAAGGAACATCTAACACAAAATGAGGGTCCACTTGCTGATGAGTAGATTCATTTCTGAAGCTCTTTTGCATATTCAAATGTGACTCCAGAGATTGTCCACCTTGAGATTCATGTGTCATAGAAGAATTAACAGAATACACAGTAGTAGGAAACTTTACATCTTGTATAACTTGAGGATATTGAATTGTGGAACACTGCTCAGGTTCAACAGTACTGGATGGTAATAAATCTGATGGTGTCTGTGATGGCAATAAAGTCATGCCTGCAGCTAAAGGCACATCAGAGGATGTTGGAAGAGTAACCTGTAGTTGATGCAGGGGAATGGAACTCTGATCAATTTGCAGAGACACTTCTGCTGGAATGGTAGTAGATATATCTCCCAGTGACATACCTGCAAACTCTTCCAAAGGTTTGGTGTCCCCACTACATTTCTTTAATGGGGAAATTTCTGAAATAAATATTATATCTTCCTTTTCGCTCATTATTTTCCCTTTTGAGCTTACTGATTCAGCATCAATTTCAACAAGAATTTCTTCTTTTGGAATTTCAGAAACAACACGGGATTTTAACATTGATGGAATATAACTGGCATCAAAATCTCCAGGAATTTTATATGGGCAAGCTTCAAAAAACTGCCCTAATGTTGCATGAACTTCATGAGAAATATTTTCCTAGAATAAAAGCACAATGTTCAAAATTTCTTATTATACGTTTTCTAAAGAGATTTAAATGAATAAAGATAGATAAATATATATATTAGAGTCAGTTGAAATTTTATGATAGCATTAATTGAAAATATAAAAAATTACTTTATAACATATAATTTGGAATTATTTGCTATATGTATATTATTTTTAACCCTTCCAGGGCCCAGGCTGAAAAACAGGTTTCTATCAAGGAGCCAAGCTATTTTCTGCTTATGCTCAGCCAAAAAAAACTTTAACTTTAGAATTTTTTTGCCAAATAACTAATGAAAGGAATTATGGCATGTTGTATGCCAAATTAATCAGCATTAATTCTGGATTTTCTGAAAATCAAGTATTTAACAAAAAAAGATGTTATGTTTTATTTTAGTAGGACTTTTTTAGAGTCATGCAGTAAAAAAATGCATCTGGCAAAACTAATAAAAATTTATTTAAAAAAAAAACTAATAGACAAAAATGATTGCAATGCACATGAATAAAATGACAATATATTTCTGAATAACAAAAAAAATTATTTTTTTGGCTTTAAGTAAATATTTTTCTCATTTTGTAATTTTTTTCTCAGTACCAAACTTTGAGAAAATTCCTGGTTTTGAGTCAATTGTGCTGAGTCAAATAAACAAGTCAACTTTGGAATTTTTTTAAAAAATAACCAATCAACGGAAATAGGTCATGTTATAGACGAAATTAAACAGAATTTAATTGCGAATTTTATGAAAATAAATAATATAAATAAAATTGCAACCATATTGATTTTAATAAGCCTTTTGCAATGTGATATGGTGAAAAAAAATAGCTAAATTATACATTTATCGAAGGGAAATTTCCTCCCAAATAATATAATATTGACCTGAAATATGATTTTTATTTCTTTTAACGATTCTTTTCAGTATCGTATATATTTTAAACACAGCCAGTGTTATACAACGTGACTTGGCCTTCTCATACTCACGGGATTTTCTGCACTGGTTATGAAATAGAAAAAAAATTTCCTTGTCTGCCTTTTTTTATTAAACGTTATGAATTTTTTCTTTGGGTGTTGAAGTTTGGCAATCTTGGCTAAGTGCAGAAAGGTTTGTGCACCAAGAACCAGCCCTTCCCGAAATTGCCCTCTCAAATGATGGCCGATTTCCGTAGCAAAGAAGTCTATTTGCTTCCGTATCCAAGACATTCAATTTCAGAAAACGGTACAAGCTCAAAGTTTTTTTTATTAAAAAAACAAGAAATAATAAAAGAAAAATTACATAAAACCTAAATGGGATTAATAAATAATATATCTGCAACAACTTTTAAGCCGGCTTCCGATCTAGCCAACCCGGAAAGATATATCAGTAATTGATAAATCAGCCTAAAATCTAAAAATTGCTAACTAGCGGAAATAAATGTACAGAAATTAATTTGCTTCCATATCCAAGACTTCATTTATTTTCAGAAAATGATACTAGATCAAAGTTTTACTGGAAAAGTAATAAATAAAAAAATAAAAAATAAATAAATACCCCCTCAAGCAGCTGCTTGCCACAGAGGTCTGACAGGAGCCTGTCAGTTTATATGCCACAGTAGGAGATCTGAGAGGATGGCAGGACCTCAGCAGAAAAATGACACACACATCCATGCCTAATTCCGGGGCTCGAACCCAGGTCCCTTAGATCAGTAGCCAAGCGTGCTAACCACTCGGCCATGGGATAATAAAATAAAAATTAACATATAACCTAATGCGATGTTAATATCCACAGCCAGAAGTTGTAG